>CM042036.1:70022500-71260000 GCA_023525975.1 Smallanthus sonchifolius | reverse complement strand
AGAGACCCATATCTAATGCCTGACCCGTATTACTCTAATCCTTGGGTAGGGCATATCATGGCACTCACTAGTACTATCGAAATTCCAATCAATGACACGCACCAATATGTAAGGACTTTAGAATTTGAGAGGCAAAGAATGGAGCAAGAGTTAATGCACGACTTGCAAGGACAAAGAATGAATAGCCTAGCAAACCAATTAGGGTACCAAAAGGAGTTAATCCCCATCCTCGAAAAAGAAATACCGGAGCATCACACAGAGACAGCTAAAACTGAAACCAGATCGACTACCCGAGTAATCATAGCGGTGCTCGCCTTGGGAATTATTCTCCTTCTAGTGGAAAACTACAAGAGGCGATAACATAATTATTTCTCTTATTTATTTCAGTTTGAGAACCATTTCCCTGTGTTTTGAATAATGTTTTACATTCCAGCATTTACTAAACTTTATATTTTTCAACTCTAAAGTTATTATTAACTAATTCATTACGTTGAGTGTGAATTACACCCATCATATTTTCATCAAAATTCTCCAAGTATCATCTTTCTCATGCACCACAATTTAGTACACTACCAGCAATCTCCTTCATAAACAAATCATCCTATTGTTTGATTTAAACAAACCTCATTATTTTGTTCAAACAAAATGTTTATCAAACTTTTAGATAGTATCAAAAACATAAATTTTCCATAAAACTTCTCTCCTGATAGGTAAACTTAATACAATCTATTTTATAAAAATATTATTTCGAATTGATAAATAATTATGATTTTTCCTCATTAAAGAAAAATATTTCTAAACCCTGGCTAAATTAGTACACGATTACTTGTTTAGCCAATAATTCCGCTTAAAAATATTCACTTATTAATAGCTGAAAATTTAAAATTAAAAGATTTTTTCCATAAATTGTCTATTTATTTAAGTTATGAGAATCAATTGATTCACTACTTTATATATCTACAACCAAGAACAATTCACCACTTTCTATTTTCAAGCAAAGATCAGTATTTGTAAACACATTTCCCCGAACGTTTTCAGAACCTCCTCGCTACCTTTCGCTTGTCGCTTCAAGAGACGATCCATACCGCGTAGACGTTAACCCTCCCCATCAACCTCAATGAGATTTAAGAGCTAGGACCTAACTACCACATCATACAAGAACGCCAAACAACACGCTTGTCCGCAACACTCGATCACATACAACACACGTTAGTATACATCACACACGAAGTTCAATAACTTACGTATGCACGTTCACAATATACCCAACGCAACCACATGGTACATGAAACCCAATTATTCTCAATATACCCAATGCTACGCAAATTACATAATACATGAAACTAGTTTGCCTACAAATCACAATTTACTGGATTGATCACATAACACACGAAACATGCTTAATTGCAATACACATGCTACTAGATTGAGCACATAATACACGAAACTTAGTTGTTTGCAATATACATGACAAATAACCGTTGTTTGTTTGATACATAATTCTAGATTGATCACATTAACATGAAACTCATTTGGTTAGAAGGTGCATCATACTAAACTGTGCACATTATGCAATATACATGATACTAAACTGTTTATATTACACATGATACTATATTGTTTACATTCCACATAAGAGCTTATGATTTACAAAATACATGATGCTAAGTTGTCAACACCATACATGAAATTCGTTTCCTACAATACATGTGATACTAGGTTGTTCACATTACACGTGAGAACTTGTTGACTTACAAAATACATGATGCTAAGTTATCGACACTATACATGAACTTCATCTCCTACAATACACATGATACTATGTTGCTTACATTCCGCACGGGAGTTTAATGATTTACAAAATACAAGACGCTAAATTGTTAACGCTACACATGAGACCTATTTGATTACGAGCTACGTGACACTAGATCATACATGAGACTTGTGTGTTTACTTTATACACGAAACAAAATTTGTTTACAATTATTGCAATTGATTGATTACATTATACACAAGACATGGTCATGCACTTTTGTTCACCAAAGTTGAAAACCATAATACACTGAAACGACTCGGGGTTTGACGTATTCTTGTTCAAACACGAGCAAACTAAGAAACTTTAGGTTATACTACTCTTTAGTTGTGAACTTACCTGCTTAAAGACATAGTTATTTGTTAGCGACTTTTATGTGAAAACAATGGACATGGACGGAGTGAAATTGTGCCCCTCTTAACCCGCACACAATGAGATGATCTATACGTACCATGCGATGATTTGAGTAATTACGGGTGCACACGGAATTATAAAAATCAGCACATGGGAAGCATAGTGAAATTTTGTCGTGTGTTGTGACCTAAAACTTATCATGATGTGTAACAACGAAACTGATGTGATATGACAAGGACATGGTGGATACGCCGATGGTACTTCCTATGTATAAGTGTCTTATCATATTATCAGAAGTAGCGTTGTTCCTGTCACGTGAAGTTTTGACCTAGACCAATGTATATGAAATCTCTTACCCACTGACATTTTTAAACATATTAGACTACAACATGCACAAACCCTAACGATCAAGGTCCCATCAAATTCATTCCAAATAATACATCTCACATTTAGAATTCAGAAATTTTATTCGACAATCTCCTCCTTAAATTTATTTCAACACAAAATTCATTATCACCCTTCATATTCAACTTTGAGTATCAGGCCAAAGCCATGTCAACGGTTACACTCCCCAGAATCCAACAATCAAACTTACCGAGAATCCAGAACTCTCACCTCTTGCTTGATTTAATAGCCTCCACTAGTTAAATTTCAGGACAAAATTCCCTTAACATGGGGAGACTGTAACATCTCTGATTTTCCGACCCTATTTTAATTTATTTTAATTAATAAAATAACAACACTACATTAAATCCCATACTTGTTCAAAGTTTTAGAACTCATAATCACGTGGTAACACCTCCTAGAGTTAACTCAGTTAGTAATTCCGTTAGGTATTCTGTTAAATCTTAACCAAGCTAATTCTGTCAAAGCTGAAGTTGCAAGGGCTGATTTTGTAAATAACCAGAAACCCTAATAGGCACGGCCGCGCCTCTTATTGGAACGGTCGCGCCTTTTGTCAACTGAAACGTAAAAACAGTTTTGTAATTTTAAATTCGTTCGATTCCGTAACCGTTCTACACGTCTCAACTATTAACGACCATTTTTGAGGTCTTAAACACCGCATTATCTCGAATTAAACTCCATTATGGGTATTCATTTCAAAACCGTCGACCTCATTATCATACCACTCGAATCCAATCATTTGGAATTGTTTCTGCGCAAACAAACTACTCCCACACCTCGTACGACCTCTGTCAAGATCTCTCGTAATCCATTTTGTCCGGAGACGAAGTCGGAGTCACCGGATTTCAAGCCGGAACACATCACAGTCGAGCACTATCAATCTGTCATCTATCCTGGTAATTGAAACCTCCTACACTTTCGTATCAGTCTGTAGATCAAAAGACCCCACCTGATTCGGGCTTACAATACCCAAATCTAGGGCTCATGCATTTTCAGTTTAATCGATGACCATGCTAGAGCCTACTATAATTCAATTAGTTTATATGGTTAAATTCGCAACAGGTTACTCATCAGAAGCCCTATGAATTCCAACTTTAATTTTATAAGAAATCGAACAATTTTATTTCTGAGCTTGACCGAACACGGTCGCGCTAATCTCATAGCGCGGTCGTGCTACATGTAGACACGGTCGTGCCGCTCTAAGACACAGTCGTGCCTATCCGAGCACAGTCGTGCCCTATACATGACCTGGTCGTGCCTGCTAGCCAGACAAGGTCATGCCTAGGGAACCCTAGACACGGTCGTGCCCGACACAAGCACGATCGTGCCTGATGACCAGACTTTGTTGTGCCTTCTGTTTTGATCAACACGGTCGCGCCCGTGGTTCTAGCACGATCGTGCCTTGTCCCGGGCACGGTCGTGTGTGTGAGAAAAGTTTGTACAGAATAATTAATTCCATAATTTAAAAACAATAAGTATTTCAAACTAATTTTTAAATAAAAATAATGGATTTTATAAAATAAATAAATAGAAATTGTTTATTTAAAACTTATAAAATTTAATTTATATTTATTGTTAAACCCTACATTTAAATATTATTTACACAACTTAATTTCATATCTTTATGAAAATAAAGTAAGAAAATTTTATATTTAATATAAAACAATCAATACATTTTTATAACTAAATGAATAAGTTACATATTTTATAAATAAATAAATAAGGTAACAATTATTTATTTAATTTATATTTAAACAAAAATTATGTATTTAGGTTATACTTAATTACCCCTAATACCTATATTATTTTTATAACCAAGTAAATAAATAATAATTATGTAATTTATTTACTTAGTTATTTCAAACTCAAACCCTAATTTTAGACAACACCATTCAAGTACAAACCACTAACACTCACAACTCTAATTCCTTTTACACACACCCAATCCAACCCTAGACTTGGACATAGACTATTGTTGTTGGGTATAATTTTGAGACTGATGCTGTCAATCGAAATTACAGTATCGAAACTACTAGTTTCGGTTGAACTTTTGTTCAATCGAAACTAGGTAGTTTCGATACGTGTTTTTCAGGCCCATTGGGCGGTGGCTTGGAAAACAAGGCGCATGTGCTTGGCCTCCTATATATAGCAGATTATGTCCTAGGAGTGAGAGTGTGTCTGTAGAGGGAATCACCACCCCAGGGGGAGCTCACCCTGGGGTGAGACTAATTGTTAGTGTATGATCGAGCTTTTAATTTTCATATCAATCAAAGAATCATACGTTTTATGCTTTCAATTATCTGTTCTTTTCATTTTCATATGTTTCTGTTCGTGTATGTGATTCCCGCACCCGTCTCTACCCATTTGTGATTCGAGAGTGATACCGGATCCAGAGATTCCGCCTCTCGATCCGGACTGTCTGAAGAATTTCTCCGCAGATATGTGTCTACAGTTCTGCTCAGGACCTACAAGTGGTTTCAGAGCCATGGTGGCTCTTATTGCTCTCGAATCTGCTCAAAATCAAGAAAAAACCCGCCATTGAGACGTTAAACTTGAAGAAATCGATGTGTAGCAGGTTCGTGACTGCTGTTCTACATTTCCACTTTCAAAATCTGAAGATGTAAGTCTTTTGAAGCATTTTTCAGACCTGGATTGGGGGTATCGAAGTAGCTGAAGGTTGAAGATGGTCAATCGAAACTATGTGGCGGCTGAACATTTTCTATCGAAACTACTGGTGTTGCCCTAAATCAGAAGTAGAAGACATCGAAACTAGGCTGTCGAAACTAAGCTATCGAAACTAGAGGGTATCGAAACTACTAGTTTTGATTGAAGAATCTCCTATCGAAACTACTAGTTTCGATTGAAGAATCTCTCTATCGAAACTTCTTATTTCGATACTGCCTCTATCGAAATTAGCCTTGTTTCGACTGAAGTAGAGCCCATTGAAACTACATGCAGAACTGTCCAAGTACTTTCCAAAAAAAAAAAACAAAAGAGTTTTTTGGAAATTTTCTTGGATAAATTTTTTAACAGGATATTGCATAGAATGAGGGGAGTTTTGAAAGAAAACTTGGAGACAACCATTTTTCGGGTTTTCGAAAATTATGTTTGTTCGGCAATATACACGATATTCTGCCTGATTCAGCCATAATTCCTTTGATCAAAGTTCAAGTTTGGCAGTGGGTAATAAAGTCAAGCATACTTGTGATAAACCGGATCATTAGTTGTTGATTACATGGTGATTCGATCCCTTATCTTTTGCCTAGATATAGGAGGGTCTACACTTCAGGGGAGAATTACCACGAAAGACTTCAAATTATCAGCAGAGTTATGAAGATGTAAGACAAAGTGAGCCTTTGCTTGAAATTGACCTTTTTTTAGGGGGAGAGAAGGCAAAAGTTGATCAAGTGTTCGAGAATGTCAAGAATCTTTGTAGAAAGATGGTTATTTACTGCTAAATACTTGGGATTCAAACCTTTATCATTTGCTTACAAGATAGGAGGGTCTACACTTGAGGGAGAGAATCACAACGAAAGGCATTGGATCATCAGTCAATCTATGAAGACGAAAGACAGAGTCGGACAAAAATTGATAGCATCAGTCTAGGGGGAGATTGTTGGGTATAATTTTGAGACTGATGTTGTCAATCGAAATTACAGTTTCGAAACTACTAGTTTCGGTTGAACTTTTGTTCAATCGAAACTACTAGTTTCGGTTGAACATTTGTTCAATCGAAACTTGGTAGTTTCGATACCTGTTTTTCAGGCCCATTGGGCGATGGCTTGGAAAACAAGGCGCATGTGCTTGGCCTCCTATATATAGCAGATTATGTCTTAGGAGTGAGAGTGTGTCTGTAGAGGGAATCACCACCCCAGGGGGAGCTCACCCTGGGGTGAGACTAATTGTTAGTGTATGATCGAGCTTTTAATTTTCATATCAATCAAAGAATCATACGTTTTATGCTTTCAATTATCTGTTCTTTTCATTTTCATATGTTTATGTTCGTGTATGTGATTCCCGCTCCCGTCTCTACCCATTTGTGATTCGAGAGTGATACCGGATCTAGAGATTCTGCCTCTCGATCCGGAATGTTTGAAGAATTTCTCCGCAGATATGTGTCTACAGTTCTGCTCAGGACCTACAATTGTACACACTATTGATTCAATACATATTACACTCTAGGTTAACGTTGTGCATTACGAGGACCTCGTTACCATCTAGCATCTCGTGTTAGCTACGCCTTCAAACCATGTGAGTATTACATAGCCCATATTACTCTTTTACACTTTTTAGGGTGGAACATGAACACTATACAACACTATTACTTATATTTACACAAACTACATAAGTACAAATCCTCTTTACATTCATGTGTGCAAATTTGAGCTTTATGCCTGAGTGCTAGGTGTGTTAACTTTTGTATGCGATTATGTGCAATCATTAACTATTCAAGCCGACGGTAAACAATGATAGATCTATTGAGTCTGACAAACCCACCCAGATTGGGGTGATTGTTACCGACAACACAATTTTGCATGCTAGTTACAAAGGTTTGATTGTACTTTGGTTACACAATGGCTACTCTCCATAAATGCCTTATTTTATCATGTTATGTAAGGATTTATTTATTTACAAACTATATGCTATCTATATACAAACCTGTGTATGCTCACCAACTTTTTAGTTGACCTTATTTTATTCATGTTTCAGATACTAATGTGTGATTTGATCAAGATATGCTACACATAGGCTTTGGGACTTAGTTAATTTGAATAAAGGATTCTATGTATTTCAATTATGTTCTTTCTTGGATTTAGTTGTGTTTGGATTATTTGAAATGAAATTGATGTTTAATATATTACAATTTAGTTAACCTTGTGCTCTTGAACAGTCTACATGTCCCGCCCCGATGATTCCGCCGTCGGTTGGGGTGTGACAATGCGTGCTTGCATAGATGCAATCCTTTCTTCTCCTAGGGTTTATTCGTTAATCCGTGGAGTATGGATTTGAGTAGGATTTGTGGAATGTTTACTTCCGTAGGTTCTGTTAGAGTCAGCCCTTTCCTCACCTTCCAACGTATAGTGGTGTTCGTAAGAGATTTCGGGTAGTCTCTCTTGGTAGCTATAATTATTCACGTAGGTTTGGTTATAGCTTTCGAGTGTTGGAGCAGTGTAATAGCTCATTGGGGTTTCATAGAAATATTTGGATGTTTCTATTTCCCCTAGATTTTGAAATGTTCCGCTAGTGTATTCGGAATTGGTTCCTGAACAGGATTCAGTTGAATTTGTGTTTTGTTCGTTATTTCCAGGTGGAACGTATTTACGAACAAAACTAGGTCATTTGCCTTTCCCCGCCATTCTATGAAAGAAAATACTTTTTATTAAATGACATAATTGGAAATTACAATACTTTATTGAAAATACATAAAAATATAAATAACGGAAAATGATGGGAAGCCTATTTCTTCATCATATTCTTGGCTTCTTTCATTAATCCCTTGTATTGGCTCCAAATCCTTTTAGCAAATGATTTGTGCTCCCTTTCTTTCTTTGCGAACTTCTTGTTAGCTTTTGACAGATCCTTCTGAGTTTCTGCTAATTCTCACATAGTTAAGATAAGTTCTTTCTTAACCTGATCGGTTTCGCGAAGAGACCGATCAAGGCATTCGATTGGAGATCCTGGCAAGGAAGCCGGATATCCAAATTTTGGTTGAGGATCTCTTAGTCCTAAGACTATGTTGTTATAGACATTATCGTAGGCGGGTGTAGGATTGTGTTTTAAGGTAGCTCATGGACTGTAGTTTGCGGGTATGGCATTAGGATCATCAAACGTGGCTTCAAATTCAGCCATTGGATCATACTCATCCTGGATGTAAGGATCCATAATCTGTGGATGATTTATGTAATCGACGTATGATCCAGAGCTTGCTTCTTGGTTCATCAAGCTGGGGTTGGTATAATTCCCATCAGTGTCTGAGTTATTACTCATATACGGACCTGACACAATTGGGTAATTGAGGTAATCGAAAAATGGTTCATAACTAGCCGATTGCGGCGAGTAAGCTTCTACCGGAGGTAGAGGATGGAATCCTTCGGATTCGAAACTTTCTTAGTTCTCCAGATTTTTATAAATTTCCTCTAAACTAGCTCCCGTGATGGAACGCTTCTCGACAGGTTCTCTTACTCTCATTCGACGCTTAGTGGCCTTCCTGGTAGACCATGCCTCATGTTGGTTTATGGGAGGAGGATACATAGGCGGTGGGGGATTTTGAGGTGGAGAATATGTTGGCGGAGGGGGTACTGGGTAATGTGGTGGTTTACACCTCCAGTTACTAAAGTCAGAGCCACCCATTTGGCTCAGGTGATCTGATTCGTATTCCTCCTTTATTGGTGCCTTCGGTTGTGCGTGACACCATGAGAAGTCTCCAACTTCCATGGGTGCGTATAGATTTGCTACTGGTTCTTGTTTAATAGTAACATTAGGGTTATAGTAGCTATGGTATCCTTGTCCTCCTGACATAGTACTACCTGCATGTTTGACACTATCCGCTTAATGGCATGTGTCTACCTACTTTTGCTAGTAAGCAAGTCATTGCATAATCTGGTTTGGGCTTTGATACTAATCCTAATTATCTAATTCTCTAAAACCTCAGGCTCTGATACCAACCAATGTCACACCCTGCCCCGGGCACCCCCGAGACGTTACAGGGCTGTGACGTCAGTTGACACCTTCGGAACCTGCTTTGATTTCAGAGTATGGTTTTGTGCAGCGGTATAGTGGTTTTTAATAAAAGGATCTTTTTATCAATTCTCAACCTCAAGGGTTGGTTTTGTGAATACTCGAATCTTGTCGTGTAGACAAAAGATTTCTTTATTTAAAAACTTGGGTATAAAACCCGGTCGTTTGCACATTTGGTTTTGAAATCAAAACCCTGACCAAAGTCAGTAAAGTCTATAAGGAGCTATTCTGCCTAGGGAGTCGAAATCCTTTGGGCACCTTAACGTTGTCTTTTTCTTAGCTTCTTACTGTGGATAGCATGAACCTGTATAACATATTTTTGGGTTGCACCGGGTTTAGGTGTGTGGACTTACCCGACTATGCAACAAAACTGTCCCCGGGACTTAGGCCGTGGCCGGTCCCGGTGTGCGGAGGTCATATCATTCTTTCGTTGAAATGATTTGAAAATGAACATCAGCTACATGTTGATGAATACTTTATGACCTCAAATCATTTTATAAGCATGGCAAAACAGTTTAATTAAACAGTTAAACATTTCATAGGTGGATTCTAGTGATCATGTCATTTTCCTTCGATTCATCCATTTGTATACATTGGACAAGTACTCTGGGGCTCCGTGGCATCCTTAGGCACTTTCTGCGGTTTACGCAATCACCCGACATACAAGCCAACCCTGCCCTGCCCAACTGGATCCGGAGCGAGTATAAATATTTGATCAAACTTTACGTATACTCATTGGGTAGTTTAAAGTTCGCTGGGATTTATCTTGCTGGTCAACCCTGCCTGGGACAATATGAGTAAATATTTAATTATCGTGTTTTGCCCTTTTTCGTAAAACATAAATAGTTTTGATGTTTTGCGTGAAGGTGCCTATAGCACAATCACGTCTTACAAATCGTTTTGACAAGCTCGCTTTCACCATGAGAACGAGTATTTTTTATATAGACGAGTATTCACATTGATCGGAAGTTTGAACGATTGAAAGATAATAACGCAGAGCTACTCGGCTCCTATAATCAACTCTTATGCTTGTAACACCCGAACGACTCCCAAGTAAAATAAAGGCTAAAAGTGTCAAAAGACAAAGTTCAGGGGTTAAACTGCAAGTTCTCCAAAGATGGAGGACTAAAAGTAAACATCTGAAAATGGGACGAATGTCGGACCGATATCCTATTCCATATCGGTACAATATGTGTGGAGGAAGGCTTGAACTGAGTGGCGACACATGTCCCATGACTCATCCCTAAGTTTGACACATGTCTGATGACTCAGCCCCACGTCGGACTGATATGGTTTAACAACTCGGTCTGATATGTGGATGTCGAATCAACTTGGTTTTACTACTCAGTCTAACATGAGGCCGTTTTCACCCTATAAATACATGGACGAACTCAGCTCATTTCACACACTCAAAACACTCCAAAAACACATACTTAAGCTCTGGTGTTCCATTCCCGAGCCGTGGTTAGCGTATGAGAGTCCGGTTTCTCGCAAAACGTTCCTCAAGTTGCCATAGATAGTGTTGAGGTAAGGTTTCTGAACACCCTGAGATTCCTTCGTGTAAATCTAAGATAGGGATGTTGATTATCATAATGTCGGTTATGATTTAGGGTTTTGTCGAGGTGTTGATTATTATATTTGATCAAGAAGGAGGTTCTGCTTGAGGTGAGTTCCTCTGAACTCTGTTATATAAAATGTTTTGTAAATGATTTTGATCGGAGATCGCAATACTATCCGTGTATATATCCTATAATAAGTACTTATTATGGTCATGATTGGGGGGACTGGCGGGCGAGAACTGATCCTCTCGCATTTGCCCGGACTTGTATCCGGAAGCCAGGGAGTCGCTCGTATATATGTATGTTGTAGACTCATAATCCATGTGAGGTTACTGGGTTATGGATTAGGAGGAAATGTTTATAATACCCATACGGGCCATTCGTGTATCATGAATACATATTGTGAAAATACGATTTTGTTTATAAACTCACCAGCGTTATGTTGATCCAAAATATTTTCAAATGTTTTTTAGCACAGGTGACCACTAGCTTGTAGTTGGCATTCCAGGAGTCGTACAAGTATTTTGATATAGGGATGACTGAGGGCAGGTTCGTATGTAACCGTGAGGCCTGAGTGGATTGCATGATTCTTCGTGAGCTATAAGTCCAGAGTTTATGTTGTATTTACTTGTTAGTCCTTATTGTAATACATTATTATATATTTGAAATGAAATAGTTTCGACTTTTAAGTCTTCCTCTTTGTGTTTTTGGTATCAACGTCATAGTAACTAGAAGGCAACCTTCTGACCGGTATGTAGTTATCTTACGAACAGAATGTTCTGTCTAAGAAAAGAGCAGTGTATAAATCTCTCCTAAACCTGTCGTTCTTTCCTGGGAACATATCTGTTGGAGGTACTACTCTGATTAGATAACTTATCTTTGTTACGGGTGTGACAAGTTGGTATCAGAGACGCAGTTTAAGGGATCTAGATACTAATAGGAAAGATTAGTATCTACACTTAAACTAAGAGCTTTGATAATTAAATATAACGAGGTACTACTCTGATTAGATAACTAAGAGCTCTGATAATTAAATATAACGGATGTTAATTATCATTATGAATATAACGGGGAATATCAAGAAAGCAGATAATTAAATACATTCTTGGCCAAATGTCTTTAATTTCTGATTTTCTGGATCATAACTAGTTATATAAATTATGATGTCATACATATGTGTGTATAGGTAACAATGGTTGGAAGAGGAAGAGGTCGTACTCCAGTCACTAGGTCTCGTAGGCAGACCAAGAATAACACCAACACTAATAATCATTACGAAACGAACGAGAATGATAATAACCCAAATCCTCATGCTGAAGAAGTGGTTATGTCTGAAGCCCAATTCTAGGATGCTGTGGCTAGTGAGGTAACAAAGGCACTAAGAACAACGTTACCTGGATTATTAGATGAAGTCCTCATGAGGAGGATGGGTACCGGAACTGCTGGAGGAGGAACTAACAACATTGAAGGAGTAAACGGAAATGCCAACACCAGTTCTGTGACTAGAACTGAAAATCATGAAGGATGTAATTATAAATCCTTCGGAGGCTGCAAACCCAAGTCATTTGATGGAAAGAAAGGAGCCATTGATTCTACTCAATGGATCACAAAGATGGAAGTTGTTATTAGGCTAAGTGAATGTAGAAACGATCAAGTAGTCAAGTTTGTTGCCAACTCCTTAGAAACCACATCACTGGATTGGTAGGAATCGGTGAAACAAGCAAGAGAGGAGCAGGCAGTGTACAACATGAAATAGAACGAGTTCAAAGAACTAGTTCTACAACGATTCTGTCCTCAGAATGAGCTAGATAAGATTGAGGAGGAATTTCAGCGTCTGGAGGCTGGAACAATGACACATCAGGAGTATGCAATAAAGTTTGATGACATGTCAAAACTGGTACCACATCTAGTGACACCCAAGTCGAGAAGGATTAAACACTTCATTCGAGGGTTGCCACTAAAAGTACGAACCTTGGTAAATACCTCCATAAACGATGGATTCAACTTTGTCTATAAGTGCTACGATTTATGATGATGTGGCCGCACAAGAAGTCAAGGAAAAGGCTGAGAAGGTAGTTGAGGTAAAGCCTGTGGAAACAAAGAGGAGAAGTGAAGAAGTGGTGTATCGGTTCAAACCGAGAAAATATAAGTTGCCTAGGAGAGAGGGAAATAATTCACCAAGAGGTTCCAAAGAAGTGAGATGTATCAAATGTTAGAATCCGGGACATGTTTCATCATATTGTCCATCTCTTAAATGTTATAATTGTAATGAAATGGGACACATTGCAAGAACTTGTACCAAACCCGTACAGCAGAAGCCCGAAGGAGGGGCAAAAGGTCGGGTGTTTGCAATAGCTGACGGAAATAGGAACGACAATGCCAAAGTGATAGCCGGTACGTTCCTATTTAACAATATTTATGCTAAAATCTTGTTTGATACAAGAGCGAATAGAAGTTTTGTTTCAGATGCCTTTAGTATAGATTTAAGCATGAAACCTACCCCACTTGAGCGTGCTTACGTAGTTGATATGGCAAGTGGAGAACATATTAGGATAACCGAATCGTATGCGAATTGCGAGATTACTCTTGGCAACGAAAATTCAGTAATTGAATTAATGCCAATGAGTATGAGCATTTACGATGTTATCATTGGAATGGATTGGTTAAACCAATGCCATGCTCAGATCAATTGTGATCAACGGACTGTTAGGATTTGTATGCCTAACGGAGAGTCTATGTTGATACAATGTGATAGTGACAAAAATAATATTGAAACGATTTCTGTAGCTAAGGGTAAGAAATGTGTTAATATAGGATGTAGTATATTCATAGTTTATGCTTTAAGCTCGAAACTCAAACGGCAGATTGTGGACATCCCTATAGTATGTGATCATCCGGATGTTTTTCCGGAAGAATTACCTGGTCTACCACCAGATAGACAAATCAAATTCCGAATCGACCTTATATCTGGAGCCAAACCAGTAGCTAGAGCACCGTATCGTCTAGCACCTTCTGAACTAAAAGAACTAATGAAGCAGATCCAAGAATTATTGGATAGACGTTTTATATGTCCAAGTACTTCACCTTGGGGAGCACCGGTATTGTTCGTAAAGAAGAAGGACGGAAGCATGCGGATGTGCATAGATTATCGAGAATTGAACAAGCTCTTTGTGAAGAACAAATATCCATTTCCGAGAATAGATGATTTGTTCGATCAGTTGCAAGGAGCTAAATACTTCTTGAAGATAGATCTTAGATCGGGATATCACTAGTTAAAGGTACAGGAAGAAGATGTACCTAGGACTGTCTTTAGAACTCGATATGGACACTACGAATTTTTGGTTATGTCATTTGGTCTGACAAATGCTCCCGCAACATTTATGGATCTAATGAACCGAGTCTGTAAACCATTCCTTGATAAAATTCGTTATAATGTTCATAGAAGATATCCTTATCTACTCCCGAACTCAAGAAGAACATGCCAAACATCTTTAGATAATCCTAGAAACTCTTAGAAAAGAGAAGTTGTATGCTAAGTTTTCCAAATGCGAATTTTAGAAACAAGAGATACAATTCCTAGGACATGTTATAAATCAACAGGGAATCCAAGTAAATCCAGCCAAGATCGAAGCCATTATGAAATGGGAAACTCCCAAGACACCAACTGAGGTTCGAAGTTTTCTTGGTCTAGCCGGGTAATACCGAAGGTTTATACAAGACTTCTCCAAGATTGCTACTCCATTAACTAGTTTAACTCAGAAAGCTACGAAATTTAAATGGAGCCAGAAGCAAGAAGAGGCATTTAAAACCCTTAAACATAAACTTAGTTCAGCACCAATCTTGTCATTACCTGAAGGGAATGATAACTTCGTCATCTATTGTGATGCTTCCCGTATTGGTCTAGGTTGTGTATTGATGCAACGAGATAAGGTGAAAGCCTATGCATCACGAAAACTTAAAATTCATGAGAAGAACTATACCACACATGATCTTGAACTTGGTGCCATAGTGTTTGCTCTAAAGATTTGGATACACTATCTGTATGGTACTAAGTGTATGATATATATAGACCATAAAAGTCTCCAGCATATATTCAATTAGAAGGAATTGAATATGAGACAAAGAAGATGGACGGAACTCATTAATTATTATGATTGTGAGATTAAATATCATCCCGGGAAGGCTAATGTTGTAGCAGATTCATTAAGTCGGAAGGAGGGAATCAAACCAATTAAGATAAGAACTCTGTGGTTAGAAATCAAGATAGACTGGATGGATCAGATCAAGGAAATTCAAACTCAAGCCCTACAAGAAGATAACATCAAGAAGGAGCGCATGCTTGGTATGGAGAAAGTATTAACTAAAAGAGATGACGGAATCCTAAGATTGTCGGAAAGAGGGAATCAAACCAATTAAGATAAGAACTCTGTGGTTAGAAATCAAGATAGACTGGATGGATCAGATCAAGGAAATTCAAACTCAAGCCCTACAAGAAGATAACATCAAGAAGGAGCGCATGCTTGGTATGGAGAAAGTATTAACCAAAAGAGATGACGGAATCCTAAGATTGTCGGAAGGAGGGAATCAAACCAATTAAGATAAGAACTCTGTGGTTAGAAATCAAGATAGACTGGATGGATCAGATCAAGGAAATTCAAACTCAAGCCCTACAAGAAGATAACATCAAGAAGGAGCGCATGCTTGGTATGGAGAAAGTATTAACTAAAAGAGATGACGGAATCCTAAGATTTGGAAGTAGAATTTGGATTCCTAAACTTGGAGAAATTCAAACAAAAGTGATGGATGAAGCACATAAATCCAAATACTCTATACATCCTGGAGCAGACAAAAGGTACAAAGGTTTGAAGACTCATTACTGGTGGCCAAACATGAAGAGATCCATAGCTCAGTATATAGAAAAATGTCTAACTTGCCTCCAAGTCAAGAT
Source organism: Smallanthus sonchifolius (assembly GCA_023525975.1). Classification (NCBI taxonomy): domain Eukaryota; kingdom Viridiplantae; phylum Streptophyta; class Magnoliopsida; order Asterales; family Asteraceae; genus Smallanthus; species Smallanthus sonchifolius. Next base: position 71,244,183 of record CM042036.1, on the reverse strand, counting down.
CGAACATCAGAAACCCGCAGGTCAACTGCAACAGTTGGAGATACCTGTATGGAAATGGGATAGAATTACTATGGACTTCGTCACGAAATTGCCGAGAACCCAGAAAGGGCATAATGCTATTTGGGTTGTGGTTGATAGACTAACCAAATCGGCACACTTTATCCCTATCAATGAGAATTATTCAATGGATAAGCTAGCCCGACTCTATATCAATGAGATTGTGAGCCGCCATGGTATACCGCTATCTATTATCTCTGATAGAGATAGTCGGTTCGCATCTAGATTCTGAAGTAGTTTCCAGAAAGAGTTGGGAACTCAAATCAAAATGAGTACATCAAATCACCGTCTGTCACACCCCAACCGACGGCGGAAACGTCAGGGCGGGACATGTAGACTGTTCATGAGCACAAGGTTGACTAGATTTTAATATTTTAATCATCAAATTTAACTTCAAATAATTCAACACAACTAAATTCAAACAAGTACATAAACGAAATACATAATAGTCTTTATTTAAATTTAACTAAGTCCAAAGCCTATGTGTAGCATGCCTTGATCAAACTCACTCATTAGCACCTGAAACATGAATAAAATAAAGTCAACTGAAAAGTTGGTGAGCATACACAGGTTTGTATATAGATAGCATATAGATTATGAATAAACAAATCCTTACATAACATGATAAAATAAGGCATTTATGGAGAGCAGCTATTGTGTAACCAAGTACAATCATACCTTTGTAACTAGAATGCAAAATTGTGTTGTCGGTAACAATCACCCCAATCTGGGTGGGTTTTTCAGACTCAATAGATCTGTCATTGTTTACCGTCGGCTTGAATAGTTAATGATTGCACATAAATTGTTCACAAAAGTTAGCACACCTAGCACTCAAGCATAAAGATCAAATTTGCACACATGAATGTAAAGAGGATTTGTACTTGTGTAGTTTGTGTAAATGTAAGCAGTTGTTTGTATAGAGTTCATGTTTCACCCTAAAAAGTGTAAAAGAGTAAAAGGGGCTATGTAATACTCACTTGATTCAAAAGGCGTAGCTAACACGAGAGACTAGATAGTAACGAGATCCTTGTAATGCACAATGTTAACCTAGAGTGTAATATGTATTGAATTAATAGTGTGCACAATAGTCTATGTCTAAGTCTAGGGTTGAATTGGATGTGTGTTCAAAGAGTTGGAGTTGTAGGTGTTAAGTTTTATTAAGTATAACCTAAATAAACAATCATTGTTTAAATATAGATTAAATAAATAAGTGATACTTTATTTATTTATTTATAAAAATATGTACTTAGTCATTTAGTGATAAAAATGTATCGAGCGTTTTATATTAAATATAAATTTAGTAAATAACTTTTGTTAATCTATTTTTATAAATATGTGTAAATGGGTTGTATAAATAATATCTAGGTGTAGGGTTTAATAATAAGTATAAATTTAATTTTGTAGGTTTCAATAAATAACTTCTATTTATTTTAGAATAGGAATTTGATCTTTTTAAATAAGGTTAATATAAATCTTTATAAAATCAATTATTTTTATTCAAAAATTCATTTGAAATGCTTATTGTTTTTAAAATATAAAATTTAGTATTCTGCCAAGATTTTCTCACACACATGACCGTGCCTAAGACAAGGCACGACCGTGTTAAGATCACGGACGCGACTGTGCTGGTCAGGGGCGTGACCATGTTGATCAAACAGAGGACACAACAAGGCTGATCACAAGGCACGACCGTGTCTGGGCCAGGCACGACCGTGTCTAGGATTCTGAGGCATGACCTTGTCTGGCTAGCAGGCATGACCAGGTCATGTATGGGGCATGACTGTGCTCGGATAGACACGACCGCGCTAGCAGATTAGCGCGACCGTGTGTGACTAATTTCAGAAACAAATCGATTAAATCTTATAATATTAACGTTGGAAATCATGGGGCTTTCATCCATTTGGTTATTACGAGTCTATTGGTATAGATTGATTGTATTTTAAAGATGTCCAGAACCGAATTCGATTAAACCATTTTTGAATGAAACATAGATTCGGGTTCGTGTTAATTTCCATATTGTAAGCCCCAATTGAGTAGGGGCTTTTGATCTATAGACTAAATCGAATGTGTATGAGGTTTCAATTACCCGAAAAGACGATGAATCGATAGCGCACGGTAGAGGCGAGTTCCGGCGTCGACGGGTTTGATTTCTAGTGCTCTTTGCTGCAACTCCGGTTAAATCAGTGTGTCCAGAAGTTTTAGAGAGGATCGAGTAGTGTGTGTCATTTGTTTGCTTGAGAGAATTAGGATCGAAATGGAGGTGTAACATCCCAAAATGACAAAAAAATAAAGTTAGCGAGTTCAAGCGGGCCAAAGTCGGGCCGGGTCAGTCGTGAACCGGGCTTGGGGAGGTCTCCCCTATAAATAGCAAAAAGCCTCTTCACTTCTCCTCTTTACAATTCTAGAGAGAGAAAACCTGTAGAGAGAGAAAGTGACGGAATCGCACAAGATTGCACCAGATCGTGTCTCTTGTACTCGTGAAGGAAACCTCCAGATCAGAAGCTCGATTCAGGTAACGATCCGACCTAAATCTGAGTTTTTGTTCGTTTTTGGGTTTTTTTCGGGTTTTGGGTGAAAATAGGACGTTTTTCCGGATGAAACTTAAGAATAAGCTTAGGTTTAGTATCTACAATGAAAAACGGTTGTTTTGAGCAAAGAAAGTTGAAGTTTTGACATAACCGAGCCCAAATCCGCGAATTTCAGAACTTTTGGGGAAGATGACTGATGTTGCAAGCGAACTTAGCAAGTTCGCCTGTCAAGTTCACTTGGTGGAGGCGAACTTATCAAGTTCGCCTGATTATGTTCGCTTGGCAAGTTCGCTTGGCCAAGGTAAGCGAACTTATCAAGTTCGCTTGAGTTAAGTTCGCCTGGCCACAAGGTAAGCGAACTTATCAAGTTCGCCTGAGTTAAGTTCGCCTGGCCAAAGGGTAAGCGAACTTATTAAGTTCGCTTATAAGTTCGCCTAAGCCAGGGGAGGCGAACATAGCATTAAGTTCGCCTATATCAGCTGAGTAGGGTGTGAATCGAGGTTAGGTCTGATATACGTGTTTTGTAACCAATTCAGATCGGAAGTGACGTGGTTGGACCCTTGATTAGGACAACCGAGACTAGCGTATAAGGTGAGTTCTAGAAGCCCTCTTTTAAATATTTTATATAATGTTTTCGGGCTGGTGTGCATGCATATGAAATGATGTTTTATGAAATGATATTTTATGAAACTATGATTTCGAAATGAAATGATGTGGAATGAACAGTTTATGGAAAGAAAGTTTTATGAACGGAATGTTTACGAACGAAATGTTTATAAAGAAATGGTTTAATGAAAAGGTAAAGGGTTTTGAAAGTGAAGGAAATGTTTTGTGAAAAGAAAAAAAAGGGCAAAGGTTTTAAAGAAGTCATTACAAATCTAATATGTCGAATGAATGGAATTGACGAATGAAGTCTGGGAATGAGATTCCCAGCCTTGTGGTAGATTATGGACAGCGAGCCATAGTTGACATAAGAACAACAGGGGTAGTGTCTTAGTGGCCTGCCAATGGTTTTGATGTTGTACAACTGGTAAGGGAGTAACGACGGTTACTCGGGTGATGACGATCATCCTAAGGGAAAGGTTAGCGGGAAATCAATGACGGCGATACGTAACGGTTGATTCCCAAAAGAAAGATGCGTGTTGGGCAATGACGGCGATACGTAACGGTTGACCCCACGTAGTGTATGGTTGTGGCAATGACGGCGATACGTAACGGTTGACCCCACGTAGTGTATGGTTGTGGCAATGACGGCGATACGTAGTGGTTGCCCACAACGTTAAAGGTTCCTCCGGGAACATAGAGACGCGTAACGATACAGATTTTAGATAATAATGTATGACTTAAATGAATGTTAATGTTTTAAACAAACGATCCGTTCAATGTGTTTAAATGTGCGAAGGTTTATGAATAAAAGGCCCTGTTTTCTTATACGTGATGTTAAACCCTAATGAATGTTTGAATGATGAACCATTTCTTAAATCGAACGAAAACTAGAACTCACCAGCGTAGCTGACGTTTTAAGTGTGCACATTCAGGTTAAGGCAGGTTATGAGGATGGGCGGTGATGCTTGGCTAGAGATGAAGAGTTACCCGTTATGTTTTGTCTATGATGTAATTATGTTTTAATCAATGTTTACGCTTCCACATGTATGAACAACGATTAGGTTATGTGTAAATGAAATTTTTCGCTGCGTTATTTGATATTCATGTTTAAGAACTGTTTGTGAATGAGTAAATCCAACAAGTGGGGCCTCCTGGGTTTGGGGCCTTACAAGTTGGTATCAGAGCAATAGTTTGAGAGATTCGGACACTCCTAGTGTCTGAACTTAAACTGTGAATGGGACCGAAAGCGGATGCCAGTACGGGTAACTCGAGCCACAGCATCAGGTATGAAAAGTAGAGTATGTGTATGTAGTATGCCTTAGAAAGGGTTAGGAAAGGACTTGTATTCTGATGGAATCACAAAGGTGGTCAAATAGAAATCGAAAGGTAGTGTAATGGTTAATTGCAGATGGCCAGTGTATATTAGCATCTTACAGTGCTTATTGAATTTTATTTGTTAACTAGCGTGATGACATTGGATTTCTTGTCTTATAGAACGTAATGGCAAGGAGAGGAAACGGAAGGCGTGGTGGCCGTACCGGTGGTCGTACCGGCGGTCGAAATGGTGGGCGTGGCAGGATCCCTGCGCGCCAAGAAAATAGTGAAGAAGGAAGTGTTCACACTGAACCGGCGGTTAGTGTGCATGGAACCGAACAGACACTGGTTGAAGAACAACCTTTCACTTTTGAACCAGAAGTGAGAGCAACCATAGCTAGATAGTTTACAGAGTTGATGAAGACTTCTCTGCCAGGTCTGTTGGCAGAAGCATTGAAGCAGGTCAATGCGGTGGGTGGGTCTAGCGCGGCAGTTGGTGCTCAGAACAATGAGACCGACAACGCACCGCCTGCTCGCGGATGCGACTATAAATCATTTAAAGCATGTGATCCACCGGTCCTTACTGGAAAGAAAGACGCGGTAGCTACATTAGACTGGGTGATCCGTATGGAAGCTGCCATTCGTCTGAGCGAGTGTCGATCGGACCAGGTGGTAAAATTTGCTGCTAACTCCTTGAGGGAGGAGGCATCCCATTGGTGGGAAGGTGTACGTCAGGCAAAAGGGAGCGAGATTGTGGATGCAATGATGTGGGCTGACTTGAAAACTTTGGTGATCAAGAATTTCTACCCAAGGAACGAGATCGAGAAGGTAGAGAGGGAATTTCTAGGTTTGAAGGCCGGGAACATGACGCACCGGCAATACACAACCCGATTCAATGAACTGGCACGTCTGGTGCCACACCTTGTCACTACTGAAGAGAGAATGATTGCCTGCTATGTTCGAGGGTTGCCGGACCAGGTCCGCACCTACGTTAAGGCAAACGCCCTTACTACCTATGATTCGGCAGTAGAGCTAAGCGGCGTGGTATTTGAAGATCTGGCACTGAATGTTGTTGCCGTTGAAGAGCAAAAGAAGAGACCGAGCTTCTCAAACAAGCGAACTGGGGAAAGATGTTTGGGGCTCGTGATAAGAGGGCTCGGGTGGATGAGCCGACTGTTTGTAAGAAGTGTGGAAGGGAGCATGTAGGTGAATGCAGACTGGGATCTAACTTGTGCTTTAAGTGTGGCAAGACCGGGCACTACTCCCGTGAGTGCATACAACACTACAAGTGCTACAACTGTGGGGATTTCGGTCATCTGAGTAGGGACTGCCCGAAGCCCAGGATGGGGGAAACCGGGAAGGGAAAGGGCCCGGAAAAGAAGGGAGAAGGATCTCGTGCGAAGACGCGAGCATACGCACTGACGCAGGATCAGGCTAGGAAGGATCCCGATGTAGCGTCAGGTACATTCATCCTTGACAACACTTTGGTTTCTGTGTTATTTGATTCGGGTGCCAGTAAGAGTTTTATATCTGCGAGTTTTTGTAAACGCGTGAAGTACACTGTCAGTAAGTTAGAAAGGGCCTTTAGCGTAGAAACCGCGGAGGGTAGAACTGCAAGAGTAACCGATGTAGTTGACAACTCCACGATAAAGATAGAAGGTCATAGATTCCCTGTCAGATTGTTCGTTATGGTTTTGGGAGGGTTTGATGTTGTGCTGGGTATGGATTGGCTAACTGCCAGTGAAGCGCAAATTATATGTAAACGAAAGATAATCCAACTCAAGGCTCCGGATGGTAGCAAAGTCGAGGGCTTTGGAGATCGTGACGCCCTGATGCCAAACGTCATCTCGATGATTAAGGCAACAAATTACTTGAGGCGCGGATGCGAGGCTTATCTGGTGTACGTGATTGACAAGTGTAAGGAAGTGAAGGAACTAGACGATGTACCCGTGGTACGCGAGTACCCAGAGGTGTTTCCAGAGGAATTGCCTGGGATACCACCCGATAGAGAAATTGAGTTCCGAATTGACTTAGTACCAGATGCCCAGCCCGTGGCTAAGACTCCATATCGACTAGCACCAGTGGAAATGAAGGAACTTATGGTTCAACTAGACGAGTTACTTGAGAAAGGATTTATCCAACCGAGCATCTCGCCATGGGGTGCTCCGGTGTTGTTTGTGAAGAAGAAAGACGGTTCGATGAGAATGGGTATTGATTATCGCGAGTTGAATAAACGTACGGTGAAGAACAAGTACCCGTTACCAAGGATCGACGACCTGTTCCATCAATTGCAAGGCGCAAGTTGGTTCTCGAAAATCGACCTTCGGTCCGGGTACCATCAGTTGAAGGTAAGGGAAGAAGACGTACCGAAAACTGCCTTTCGCACGCGTTATGGACATTTCGAGTTCCGCGTAATGTCTTTCGGATTGACGAACGCCCCCGCAATGTTCATGGATTTAATGAATAGGGTGTGTCGACCGATGCTAGATCAATCAGTAATAGTGTTCATCGATGACATCCTTATCTACTCCAAGAATGAGGGTGATCACGCATGTCACTTAAAGGAAGTATTGGAAGCTCTGAAGAAGGAAAAGTTGTATGCTAAGTTCTCCAAATGCGCGTTCTGGCTTAGGGAAGTCCAATTCCTAGGTCACGTCATTGGCCCGAACGACATTATGGTTGACCCAGCCAAGATCGTAACGGTAAGTGAATGGGACATTCCTAAGACGCCAACTGAAATCCGCAGTTTCTTAGGATTGGCGGGCTACTATCGGAGATTCATACAGGATTTCTCGAAAATAGCTTCGCCATTAACAAAGTTGACTCGGAAGGAGGTAAAGTACGAATGGGGTTCGACCCAGGATGAGGCGTTTAAGGAATTGAAAGAGAAGCTAACCCAAGCCCCAGTCTTGGCCCTTCCTGAGGGCAGTGAAGACCTGGTAGTATACTCTGACGCGTCGGGTCAGGGATTAGGGTGTGTGTTGATGCAACGCGGTAGAGTAATTGCATATGCGTCGCGGCAGTTGAAAGTTCACGAAGTCAACTATCCGACTCACGATTTGGAACTTGCTGCTGTCGTATTTGCATTAAAAATCTGGAGGCACTACCTGTACAGAGTGAAGTTTACTATTTACTCCGACCAGAAAAGTTTGAAGTACTTCTTCGAACAAAAAGAACTTAATATGAGGCAGAGGCGATGGTTAGAGCTGTTGAAGGACTATGACTGTGAAATAATGTACCATCCTGGAAAGGCAAACGTGGTGGCTGACGCTCTAAGCCGAAAGGATGTGCCTACTCCTATTAGAGTGAAAGCTTGCCAGTTGGTGGTAACATCGGATGTGATCAGAGAAATCGAAAAAGCTCAAGATGAAGCACTTAAGGAAGAAAATGTAAAGAAGGAAAGAATGGTTGGCCAACAGGACAAGTTGGAATGTAACACCCTTGGTGTTAGAACACGTTATGGACAGGTATGGATACCTATGGGTGGCGAGCTTAGAACCAAAATCTTGGATGAGGCTCATAAGTCTCGTTACTCTATCCATCCTGGTACCAACAAAATGTACCAAGACCTGAAGAAGGACTATTGGTGGCCTAGAATGAAGCATGAAGTTACAAAGTATGTAAGCAAGTGCTTGACTTGCTCGCAAGTAAAGGCCGAGCACCAGAAACCGTATGGAAAGATTCAACCACTTGATATACCGGAATGGAAGTGGGAACACATTACTATGGACTTCATAACTAAGCTACCTCGCACAGCTAAAGGTCATGACACCATTTGGGTAATTGTGGACCGTTTAACGAAGAGTGCTCATTTCCTACCTATTCGCGAGACGTTCTCGTCGGAAAAGTTAGCGGAAGTATTTATTAACGAAGTAGTAGCACGGCATGGGATGCCATTGACGATTGTATCTGACCGAGACACACGATTCACATCGAGATTCTGGAAAAGATTTCACGAGGCGATGGGCACGAGGCTTAACATCAGCACAGCATACCACCCGCAAACGGATGGTCAGTCCGAAAGGACCATTCAGACATTGGAGGATATGCTCCGTGCTTGTATTATCGACTTCGGTGGCAGTTGGGACAGCCATCTGCTGTTAGCTGAATTCTCCTACAACAATAGTCATCACACGACGATAGGCATGCCGCCTTACGAAATGTTGTATGGTAGAAGATGCAGGACCCCGGTTTGTTGGGGTGAGATTGGACAGAAGGAATTAGGAAGTCTTGAAGTTATAAAAGAAACGTCGGAAAGGTTTGATCAAATCAAAGCTCGAATGAAGGCCGCACAAGATCGTCAGAAATCCTATGCGGATAAACGACGAAGGCCTATTGAGTTTGATGTTGGGGACAGGATAATGTTGAAAGTGTCCCCCTGGAAGGGAATCATTCGATTCAGGAAGAGAGGAAAGTTAAGTCCGAGGTTTGTCGGACCTTTTAGGATAGCGGCACGGGTTGGTGAAGTCGCTTATCGGTTGGAGTTGCCTGATGAGTTAAGTGGGCTTCATCCTACCTTCCATGTATCACACTTGCGAAAGTGTTTGGCGGATGAATCGGCTCACGTACCACTTACTGACATCGAGGTTGACAACAGCCTTAATTACATCGAAGAACCCGTGGCTATCTTAGACCGAAAGGAGAAGCGTTTGCGTAACAAAGTGATCCAATTGGTTAAAGTCCAATGGAGGCACCGAAAGGGATCGGAGGCTACATGGGAAACGGAGGCGGAAATGAGGGAGTCGTACCTTCAATTATTTGACTTGTGATAGGTTTCGAGGACGAAACCTATTATAAGGGGGGTAGACTTGTAACATTCCAAAATGACAAAAAAATAAAGTTAGCGAGTTCAAGCGGGCCGAAGTCGGGCCGGGTCAGTCGTGAACCGGGCTTGGGGAGGTCTCCCCTATAAATAGCAAAAAGCCTCTTCACTTCTCCTCTTTACAATTCTAGAGAGAGAAAACCTGTAGAGAGAGAAAGTGACGGAATCGCACAAGATTGCACCAGATCGTGTCTCTTGCACTCGTGAAGGAAACCTCCAGATCAGAAACTCGATTCAGGTAACGATCCGACCTAAATCTGAGTTTTTGTTCGTTTTTGGGTTTTTTTCGGGTTTTGGGTGAAAATAGGACGTTTTTTAGGATGAAACTTAAGAATAAGCTTAGGTTTAGTATCTACAATGAAAAACGGTTGTTTTGAACAAAGAAAGTTGAAGTTTTGACATAACCGAGCCCAAATCCGCGAATTTCGAGACTTTTGGGGAAGATGACTGATGTTGCAGGCGAACTTAGAAAGTTCGCATGTCAAGTTCGCTTGGTGGAGGCGAACTTATCAAGTTCGCCTGATTATGTTCGCTTGGCAAGTTCGCTTGGCCAAGGTAAGCGAACTTATCAAGTTCGCTTGAGTTAAGTTCGCCTGACCACAAGGTAAGCGAACTTATCAAGTTCGCCTGAGTTAAGTTCGCCTGGCCAAAGGGTAAGCGAACTTATTAAGTTCGCTTATAAGTTCGCCTAAGCCAGGGGAGGCGAACTTAGCATTAAGTTCGCCTATATCAGCTGAGTAGGGTGTGAATCGAGGTTAGGTCTGATATACGTGTTTTGTAACCAATTCATATCGGAAGTGACGTGGTTGGGCCCTTGATTAGGACAACCGGGACTAGCGTATAAGGTGAGTTCTAGAAGCCCTCTTTTAAATATTTTATATAATGTTTTCGGGCTGGTGTGCATGCATATGAAATGATGTTTTATGAAATGATATTTTATGAAACTATGATTTCGAAATGAAATGATGTGGAATGAACGGTTTATGGAAAGAAAGTTTTATGAACGGAATGTTTACGAACGAAATGTTTATAAAGAAATGGTTTAATGAAAAGGTAAAGGGTTTTGAAAGTGAAGGAAATGTTTTGTGAGAAGAAAAGAAAAAGGGCAAAGGTTTTAAAGAAGTCATTACAAATCTAATATGTCGAATGAATGGAATTGACGAATGAAGTCTGGGAATGAGATTCCCAGCCTTGTGGTAGATTATGGACAGCGAGCCATAGTTGCCATAAGAACAACAGGGGTAGTGTCTTAGTGGCCTGCCAATGGTTTTGATGTTGTACAACTGGTAAGGGAGTAACGACGGTTACTCGGGTGATGACGATCATCCTAAGGGAAAGGTTAGCGGGAAATCAATGACGGCGATACGTAACGGTTGATTCCCAAAAGAAAGATGCGTGTTGGGCAATGACGGCGATACGTAACGGTTGACCCCACGTAGTGTATGGTTGTGGCAATGACGGCGATACGTAACGGTTGACCCCACGTAGTGTATGGTTGTGGAAATGATGGCGATACGTAGCGGTTGCCCACAACGTTAAAGGTTCCTCCGGGAACATAGAGACGCGTAACGATACAGATTTTAGATAATAATGTATGACTTAAATGAATGTTAATGTTTTAAACAAACGATCCGTTCAATGTGTTTAAATGTGCGAAGGTTTATGAATAAAAGGCCCTGTTTTCTTATACGTGATGTTAAACCCTAATGAATGTTTGAATGATGAACCATTTCTTAAATCGAACAAAAACTAGAACTCACCAGCGTAGCTGACGTTTTAAGTGTGCACATTCAGGTTGAGGCAGGTTATGAGGATGGGCGGTGATGCTTGGCTAGAGATGAAGAGTTACCCGACTGCTTTTGAAGACTGGCATCCCGTTATGTTTTGTCTATGATGTAATTATGTTTTAATCAATGTTTACGCTTCCGCATGTATGAACAACGATTAGGTTATGTGTAAATGAAATTTTCTGCTGCGTTATTTGATATTCATGTTTAAGAACTGTTTGTGAATGAGTAAATCCAACAAGTGGGGCCTCCCGGGTTTGGGGCCTTACAGGAGGAATCGGTGGTCTCGTGAAATGACTTGACGGTTTTGAGATGAGTCGAATTCGCCAGAGTTATTTGTTGTAATTGTGGTGATTATTCAATTAATTGTTTTCGTTAATGGTAATGATGCGTATATCGGTTACGAATTCAAACGATTCTGCATTTAAAAACTGCATTTACGTTTCAACTGACGCGAGGCGCGACCGTGCCAAGGCACCGGGCGTGACCGTTCCAAAGCAAGGCGCGCGACCGTGCCAGAACGAGGCGTGACCGTGCCTATTAGGGTTTCTTGTTAATTTATAAAATCAGTCCTTGCAAATTTCAGTTTTGATAGATTTATATAAGTATAAACTTATTTAGAATTTTAATAGGATATACCCGTGTAAAATTTGCGGATTTGCATTGGAACATAGTATTTAATTGTTGGTACGAATAGAACAAGTCAGTGTACTAGAATTGGGTTTGAAATGTATCACATTGAACTGAAATATAGATAATGAAAATCAGAAATGTTACACCATCAAAACGACGGACAAAGTGAAAGAACAATCCAAACGTTAGAAGATATGCTAAGGGCTTGTGCAATTGAATTCGGAGGTAGCTGGGATAGTTATTTACCATTGATAGAATTTTCCTATAACAACTACTACCATTCAAGTATAAGAGTTGCACCTTTTGAAGCATTATACGGTAGGAAACGCAGAACTCTAATTTGTTGGACGGAAGTTGGAGATATCCAATTATCTGGACCAGAAATATTACAGGAAACAACTGATATGATAGTCAAGATCAAACAAAGATTAAAAGCTTCACAATATCGGCATAAGAGTTATGCAGACGGACGACAAAGGCCCTTAGAATTCCAAGTAGGTGACTATGTAATGTTAAAATATCACCTTCGAAAGGTGTTATATGTTTTAGAAAATGAGGGAAGTTAGGCCCACGGTATATTGGACCTTACAAGATCATAGAAAGCGTTGGAACAGTGGCATATAAACTTGAATTGCCTGAAGCATTGCAAGGTATTCATAACACGTACCACGTGTCATGTCTACGCAAGTGCTTAGCAGACCCCGATCAAGTAATCTTGTTAGATGATGTCCATGTTGATGATAAGTTCCAATTCATCGAACAACCCATTAAGATCTTAGGAACACAATATCGTAAGCTAAGAAAGAAAACGATACCGATGGTACTGTTACAATGGCAAGGTCGGAAAGGTGCCGACAAAACTTGGGAATTAACAGAATAGATGAAAGCTAAATATCCTCACTTATTTGATTGATATTGAATTTCGAGGATGAAATTTCTTTAAGGAGGGGAGATTTGTAACACCCGGATGAGTCCCAAGTAAAATAAAGGCTAAAAGTGTCAACATACAAAGTTCAGGGGTTAAACTGCAAGTTCTCCAAAGATGGAGGACTAAAAGTGAAAAATCTGAAAATGGGACGGATGTCCGACCGATATCCTATTCCATATAAGTCTGATATGTGTGGAGGAAGGCATGAACCGGGGGTGGCGACACGTGTCCCATGACTATAAATAGATGGACAGACTTAACTCATTTCACACACTCAAAACACTCCAAAAACACATACTTAAGCTCTAGTGTTCCATTCCCGAGCCGTGGTTCGCGTACGAGAGTCTAGTTTATAGCAAAACGTCCGCAAATTGCCATAGATAGTGCCGAGGTAAGGTTTCTGAACACCCTGAGATTCCTTCATGTAAACCTAAGATAGGATGTTGATTATCATAATGCCCGTTATGATTTAGGGTTCTGTCGAGGTGTTGATTATTAGATTTGATACAGAAGGAGATTCTGCTTGAGGTGAGTTCCATTGAACTGTTGATCTATAAAATTTTTTATAATGATTTTCATCTGAGATCCCAATACTATCCGTGTATATATACTATAATAAGTACTTATTATGGCCACGATTGGAGGGACTGACGGGCGAGAACTAATCCTCTCGTATTTAGCCGGACTTGTATCCAGAAGCCAGGGAGTCACCCGTATATATGTATGTTATAGTCTCAGAATCCACGTGAGGTTACTTGGTGATGGATTGGGAGAGAATGATTATAAGACTCAGACGGGGCATTCTTGTATCATGAATACATGTTGTGAAAATACGATTTTGTTTATGAACTCACCAGCGTTATGTTGATCCAAAATATTTTCAAATGTTTTTTAGCACAGGTGACCACTAGCTTGTAGTTGGCATTCCAGGAGTTGTACATGTATTTTGAGATAGGGATGACTGAGGGCAGGTTCTTGTGTAACTGTGAGGCCTAAGTGGATGGCAGGATTCTTCGTGAGCTATATGTCCAGAGTTTATGTTGTATTTACCAGTCAGTCCTTATTGTAAAACATTATTATATATATGAAAGGAAATAGTTTCGACTTTTAAGTCTTCCGTTGTGTGTTTTTGGTATCAACGTCACAGTAATTAGAAGGCAACCTTCTGACCGGTATGTAGTTATCTAACGATAGGAATGTTCTGTCTAAGGAAAAAGCGGTGTACAAATCTCTCCTAGACCCGTCGTTCTTTCCTTGGAACATATCTGTTGGAGGTACTACTCTGGTTAGATAACTGTCCTGTGTTACGGGTGTGACAATGCTCTTAGAATTGCTACTGGTACTTCTACTGGGTTATCAGGCTCCTTCGTCTTCCTAACGCTTGGGTCCGGTAAATAAACGATCGTTGGTCAAACCCGGAGGAATGACTTAGGAGTCGGGACAGCTGGAGGGCTCGGGGAAGGCTCGGGAGCATAGGAGAATCGAGAGTGTGATGTGGTTTGGTTTGAAAATGAAGAGCAAATGCTCTTCTATTTATAGGCCTGAAACGATTCAGTAGCGGACTGCTAGCCAGGTCTCTAGCGGTCCACACCGCCCAGCCTTTCCTGCATGTGCGCCACGTGATGGCCATGCAATCCAGACGCGCCACACGTCCGTAGCAGACCGTTAGTATTGGTGCTGGCAGTCCGCCAACCATCTCTTTTTCGTAGCGGACCGTTAGCCAAGCAGCTAGCGGTCCGTCACCCCTTGGGCGGCCTGTTTCCTTGACTCCGTAGCGGACCGTTAACCAGTAGGTAGCGATCCGCTACCCATTAATATCAGGATTCTTAATTTATTTTTCTAACTCTTGGGTTTCTGATAATTCTTGTTGTCTTATAAGAGTTTCGGACAAAAATTGAAAACGAAATTTTAGTAGGTGTCATAGCTATTCATGAGTAATTCCATTTATGAGGCTTTTCTCTAACCATTTCCTCTCACACATTATTGTCACTTATTATTTCTCCGTTCTTTTAAGCGTGGGAAATAATAAGTGCACCATACATATATCTATGTACATGTAACCCATAGAAGAAGTGAAACACAATAGTAGTTATTATATCCTTGTAATTGTTAGTGGCAGCAATGGGTCTATTAGTCTATAGTTAGTTGTTAGTGGTAGTAGGGGTCTAGTAGTAAGGGTAGTAGTGTTAGTAGTTATTTCCTCGAAAGCTATAAATGGTTAAGTTGGTATAATTTTTTTTTAACATCAACACCTAGATGGCACCCCTAAGAGTTAAACTCACAAATAATTTTTGATTAGGATGAAATCATCAATCTAACTCCTACCTATTTATCGTTACACCCAACCCCCCCCACCCGTTGGTCTTTAAATGATATGCATGAATTGATTCAGATATATCTTCCTTAATCCCGAAAAAGTCTTTCCTTCCCTCATTCTCTCTTGCCCTAAAATACACATATCTATACTATCTAATAAATAAAAGGTTTTTTATGCCACATGTCGCCTCCATATTCACCCTAATCATTTTCTTTCGCCTCTCTCTCTTATTAAATACATTTCCATCTTTTAATAATAATAATATATTTAAAAAAAATACTAATTATATTAATAAAACAAATTTAATTAAATTATATTTTATCATAAAAAACTTTAAAATCTAATTATTTAAGTTTTATTTTCAATAAAGTAGTAAATGAAAGTCAAATTATATTAAATAGTAATTAACGTATTTTCAAAACCCAATTATATATTAATTTTTACATATTTTGAATTTTTACATATTTAAATACATTTTTACACTATAAATATTTTCGAATTTTATGTATGATATTTTTCACCCCGTGTGTAATACATGGGGTCTAAGCTAGTCTAAAATATACACATCAAATAGATAAGCGGATGGTAATTATCAAAATAGTCAACGTAATAAGAATAATATAACTATTAATATAAAACAAAAATATACAATTACTAAAATGGACGAGTTATACATGTAATTTGATATGATATGATATTTGTATGTTTTTTTTAATAACTAAACTAAGTTTGAAACTTGTGTAACATACGGACTGAACAATAAAAACAAAAAAATTCATGAAATTATAAGTACTTCTCATGACTGAAATTACGTATAAGTAACGACTTTAAATAATAAAGCAATAATATTGAAAATGAAAAAAAAATAATTATAATTCATAAATTTCCATAATTTGAAAGTTGAGAATTTGAATTGATGTTTCCATAATATTGAAAATTTCTTAATTGTATTCAACGAAAGTTAAGGATTGAGATTTCGGACGCCCCATACGAGTACTAAAAATAGGCTCTTAAAAATAATTTTTTTTCAAAGATCGATGATAATTGTAATAAAAATAAACAAAAAAATGTTATTGTAGCGATAAACAAATACAAAACAAAGTTAAACCATAAACAGAACAAAGTTAAACTAATCGAGAGACTCTCATAGCAATTTTCTTAGCAAAGTTGTTGATCAATTCTTCACAATTGATACTATCTAATATATCGTTCTCGATAGCTATCATTGTCAATACACTAAGTATTTCTTGAGATATTGTTGATCGTAGGTACGACTTGAACAACTTCAATTTTGAGAATCTTCTTTTCTGCAGATGCCACTGTTACTGGAATAGTCAACAAGATTTTGTTGGATCGGGATCTACCTTGATCCAATGATTCAACACATTAACCGAACCAAATCGTGCGGAATCCGATTTGATTGGCAATCCAATCTATGACACGGATCGGGTCGTAAGAAACGAGCGGATTAGACGACGAATCGAAGGTTTCTATCGACCCTTTGGTGTAGAGAAGTTGGATACAAGACCTAGAAACTCTCAACGGACAGATATTAGACAGTACAGGTGAAGAGAGTTTTTGTGTGTTCTGTTCTAAGTCTTGTTCTACTCTGGATAGTATGTGTATATGTGTTGTATATCTTTTCTGTTATGTGCTCATGAAGTGAAAGTTATATATATAGTGCAGAGGCTATTCGTACGAATGAGCCATGTGAATGGACTCATTCGTGCGAATGAATCAGCAGAATGGTTCATTCGTAAGAATGAATCATCAGAATGTTTCATTCGTGGGAATGAGTCATTCTCATGACATATTCTAGTGAATGAATCATTCTCATGATCTATTCGCACGAATGGATCATTCTCATGATCCATTCGTGCGAATGGGCCTTTCAATAGCACGATTGATCAACGTTATTGATATTTATCAGATCATTTAATACACAGTCGTTATATATGAGTAAACATTAAGGATAAACATGTAATTTCATTAATACATCAAATAATTACATTAAACATAGATGAAATACATATTACAAGGGATTAGGGACATATTATGCATCTACATACTCCCCCTTGGACCTCGATCCCTTCAAAATGACCTAACTAACATTAGTTGGTCTTCAACATCTCTTTTGTACGAGTTTTCCAGTTGACCCCGGCGTGTATGTCAAAAGCAAAGCATATACGTATCACTTTCACATACTGCAACGCCTGGTCTATATCTGCAACTTCAAAAAACGGCTGACACTTGTATAAAGTTGTAACATCTTGTTCAGACAAGTTGGTCAGCCATAAGGGATCAAAGACCCTGATGGTCTCCCATGACCCTTCTTTACAAAGCACTATAACAGCTTCACCAGTACGCCCATCATAGTACCACCATTTGAACTGACCTGAGAAGTCCTGGATCATTTTCCTTAAAGGAATCTTCTTCATGATCGTTGGAGGCTTCCACTTTAAGACAATTAGGGGCTTCTTGGTGATTGGATGAACCTTTTCCTTATGAATGTAACGTGTAGGCATTTGTGGCTTGAAGTTCACCCACTTCTTCCGGTATTCGTACTGTAATTGACGTTCAAACCATTCGGATAGACCGGAAGATTCGCTGTATAGAAGCTTTAGATGCGCCAATTGATTTACTTCAAATGCGGGCAGCGTCTTGAAATCATGAGGGTACCTGAAATATTGTATGCCCTTCTCTCTTTTTATAGAATAGCAGCTTAAGTCGTTGAAGTATGCCCAACTGATTATACGACCATCAGACTTGTGTCCTTTGAGTCGATAAACTTTAGTGTACTTGGTTGGAGGAGAGGGCTTTGAGTTCTTCTTTAATTCGGCCATGTATTCCATCCACTGACTTTTACGTTCATTCAGCTCGTCAATGTCAATAGTGGAGGGACCGGCTTCATCCTGTTTGTTGTCGATAATGCGGTTGACCTCCTCGTCGGACTGCTGAGTGAATAAGTCCGCGAAGGAGGGAAGATCATCACCATCTACTGATGTGTACTTTGGATATTCTTGATCAGTGATGTCTTCGACTTCAACCTCATCAACGTCTTCTAGTTCGTCAGAAGAGGGATAATCAGTTGTTTGAACAGATGCCTCTTCAGTAATGACTTCGTCGGGATTCATTTGAAATAGCTCGGCAATCTGTTCTTTTGACAAGCAGTGTACGATTTCCCCTTCCTCTTTGTCATAAATAACTGAATGTTGGATGATCCCTTGCATGTCAAGCACATAAGTTAACTTTGAAGGTAGTTTCTTGAGAGGCATCACATCCAAAACTTCAGTTCCCTTTTGTGTATCTGATGATGGGCCTACTGGTTTGTCTAATTTTTGCTTCGTGCGTGCCTCTGCTTCTGCTGTCTTTGAAGCACTTGATGCAGCACCAGCATTGGCACCATCATCCTTATCTTCGTCATTCTTGTCATCATCATCATCATCACTATCATCATCATCATCGTCGTCACCATCATCATCCTCATCATCATCATCATCATCATCACCATCATCACCATCATTTCGAGCACCCTCAATTCTAGGTGTCGTGTCCCTTCTGCTTTCTAAGTCTTCCAACAGTCTCTTATTTTCCTCCTCTATCCTTTGTATTCTCTGAGCACGTGCATCAACAGTTTTAGACAACTGTTGATTCTGGTTTGTAGCAGTGAGAAGGAGGGCTTGTTGATCATTACACCTAGTGGAAAGACTTGTGATGGCTTGGGCTTGTTCAGTATTTTGCAGAGTCAACTGACTGATCTGCGAGCCCTGTTGGTCAAGACGCTTTGATTGCTCTTCATTCTGAGCCAGTAATCGAAGTACCAAACTGTTTAAAGTACTGATCTGGTCGTGCATAGAAACAGTCGGCAGTGACATTGAAGATTCAGCTCGAATAGTTGATGGCTGTGATGTAGGAGCAGTCGTGTAGATGGGAGGAGGCACAGTTTGTGTCTGAGGCATAGATGTTGACATTGGAGCCTCAGATCTGGTGGCAGTTGCTGTAGTAGCATAGGTGCTCTCCGTCCTTCTAACAAGTTTAAACTTTTGGCGTTTGGCCATTCTCTTTATTCTTCCTTTCTTGACTGGGGTAGATTGGGAAGAAGGAGCAGCAGATACTTGTGGACAGTCAGGGACAAAGTCAGCATCCCTGACGTCATCATCATCAACCCTTGAGCTTCCTTGATCTGCTCCCCTCTTTCGTTTTGTGGCGACCAATCTTGCCCCTTGTTGACTGATTTCGAATTCATCTTCAGTTTCCTCAGAATCAGTAAACAGGACGGTGTCCAGGTTAACGTCTTCTGGGTTAGTTAGAAGGGATGAATCGATAGCAGTAACAGTAGGAGTGGTGGCAGCGGTAGATGGAACATTAGAAGCATTTCCACCACCTCCCTGACCATCTTGGTCGTCGTCATCTTGGTCGTCAGCTGGAGGCACAACAATATCCTCCCTGTCAGAATCACTATTATCGTGACGCCAATTTCTGTTTGCAGGTGCCACATAATCAGAATTTGCCATATGTCCAATAAGGCGTTTATGTGGAGGCTTTGTTGGTCTTCCCCTATAAGTCTGTACCCGGTTTAGTGTGACATCAGTCATATGCTCCAGCCTTATCATGTCAATATCGGATCGTGGCAGTAGAGGAAGTTGGTCATCGATTATCATCTGTAAGAATCGGGGGTACATGAGATACGCATTGTCCCCTTTTAGCGAGATGTTTTCCTTCAGGTGTGTGAACACCATCTCTGAAAAGTTGAACGGTATGTTCAACACCAGTGCCACAAATGCGCTCTGTATTGTTTCGCGCATATCATCAAATCCGCCACGACGGGAACCGAGGCAGTGAAGAAGAACGTGTCCTAGATATTTATACTGGGGACAGAGGTTCGCCTTGTTGAGAACGCCTTCGGCGACATTCCCATCGTACTTTATTCTCATGAAGCATCCACGGACCAGATATTTATCCAGTGTCACTGGATCTTCAGGATGATCACCGAATTGACACAATCGGCGAATGTGAGAGGCAGATACAATAACCTCCTGTCCTGCAATCTTTCCCCGTATCACAGTTGGAGAAACTTCACAGTCTATTTCAGCTGTGGCCCAGAATTCCCGTTGATGAGAAGCATAGGGAGTGCAGATATAAGATATAGCATGGGCTATCCTGGATCGAGACAAGAACTCGATCATTCCAATGAACGGTCTTGCATTCTTTGAAGTTGGGATCATGTAAGCACAAATGTTGCTTTTTGTTGAAGCTTTAAGAACAACCGGAGCTCTGTGCCCCATAACGATCAGTCTGCAAACACAAAAACATGAAGCACATCAGATCAGTACATGCAAGATTTTGGAAATATGAACTTTTGGACCATTTTCCCTCTGTACGAATGAACCCTAAAAGTTGGTTCATTCGTGCGAATGGATCATTCTGCCTATTCATTCGTGCGAATGAGTTTCATTCATATGAATGAGTATTCATTCGTGCGAATGAGTTTCATTCGTGTGAATGAGCGTTCATTTGTGTGAATGAGCGTTCATTCGTGTGAATGAATGTTGTTCTCATTCGTACGAATGAACATGAAGAGTGTGTCCATTCGTATGACAGACGGGTCGCTATCCAATTTGTCCAAAAATCAACCAACACTTGAAAAGATTTGCCGAAAAAGACACCAAAACACTCGACTGTAGTTTTCAACCAGTATTTAGCATTTTAATCGGTTTATTAAGTCATTTTTTACGTTTTTAAGTTTGGTTTTCGGTTTTGAGCCCTAAATCTAATCGCATTTGATGAATACTTGTGGGGTTATACCTGTAAAATGAAATCAAATGATTAGATCGGTGATTGGACGGAGTTTTGTTCAAAATCAGAATTTCAATCAAACAGACGTGCGAATGCTTTCTGAAATGTGCGAATGAGACTGCACATGCGAATGAATGGCATATTTATAAGATGGCCTGGTTCATTCGTACGAATGGACCATTCTGGTCAGTCCATTCGTGCGAGTGGACCAGACTTGATTCATTCTGCCACTCATTCGTACGAATGGACCATTCTGGTCAGTCCATTCGTGTGAATGATCTATTCTCCTCATCCATGCGTACGAGTGAGCCATTCTGCTCATCCATTCGTACGAGTGAGCCATTCTTCTCATCCATTCGTACGAGTGAGCCATTCTGCTCATCCATTCGTACGAATGGGACAATTCCCTTATGCAAATTAAACTTTTCAGGTTAAATGGGATATCCGACCACATTGGTCTTGACAACAATTTGATTATGAAGTAATTTACATTTAATTATGAAGTGAGGGATCAATTATGAAGTTTTGGAATAGGTTATGAAGTAAAGGAACGATTTGATCAATCAGGAAGTCAAGCGGTTTTCAAATTTGGTTGATAACAGTCGTTCGAGTCTTATCGAATAATCTAAAATTCAGAAAAATTAAAATCTTTTTGGATTTTTTGAATATGTAATACTGAAAATAATATCAACAAGATATATACACACATGTCTTAGTAAGAATGATCCTTATGAGAAATCATACAGACTTAATGACTAATGATCTGAGACATTTTGAATTTTGTAGATACAACTATACAATGGTATTTACACATCTTTTTGTGAGAAAGATCCGAACATGGGATCAGTACTAGACTCATAGCAATCATCAACATTGCAAATTATATGAGCTTTAAGTACACTTAGTCAAAATACGATCATTGATATGTTTGTCCATCTTAAACTTATGCATACCTTTTCTCAACACTTACAAGATGATCTTGAAGGATTAAGTCCATTATCTGTGTGTCCCACACTAGTTAAGAATTGACTTGAATTACTTTTCAAAACATGTTAATGTTTCAAATCAGCACAACTTACTTAACCAGTCATCATAAGTTCATGAGATCTC
The DNA here is from genome assembly GCA_023525975.1 of Smallanthus sonchifolius. NCBI lineage: Eukaryota > Viridiplantae > Streptophyta > Magnoliopsida > Asterales > Asteraceae > Smallanthus > Smallanthus sonchifolius. The sequence goes on along the minus strand of CM042036.1, from coordinate 71,222,285 downwards.
AGTTATTCCCTGTTACTTCTTTACTACACCAATTTTTTTTTTTTTTTTTTTTTTTTTTTTAGTATTCACAGTGACAGCCATCAGCTCATGGCGGCTTCAGCCAGGTATTTACAAGGCAATATGGCACGTATTCAGCTAACGGTGTTTGTGTTCATCTTATCCCATGGATGGCTTCAACCAGGCTGCAACCCGGTAATATGGCACATATACGGATACTTTTATTTTATTCTTAATCGCATGGACGGCTTCAGCCAGGTATTTACAAGGCAATATGGCACGTATACGACTTCGGAATCTAATTTTTTTAATTTTATAACTACTTTCTGATATCTCATTAAACCGATGATAACTGGTGTGCACAGAATGAGAAACACCTTCAGTTTCTATTGTTGATTTTCGTCAATCCTTTCACCATTATGTGACTCACAAGACAATATCTAATATGGTATAGATCAATCATCAATGGTCGAGATTCAGTAAGATAAGCCTATCAATGCATCACATGACTATTCACTATGACATTACATGCAATGTGTTTCATACATATGGTTAGTGTGCCATCACTTCCCAAAGGTTGGATATGATTTCTCATTTTTGAGTTTTTCAGATGTTTTTGGGTTTTAGACTGTACAAAAATGGAAATTTTTTTTTTTTTTTTTTTTTTAAAGAAACTGTACACAATTTAGAAATCTTTTTGGAGTCTCAGATAACTAGCGTCTGTGTACTATCATTTTTCTCAGTGAGAGATCATTTTCTTACTGACATTTTCTCCCCCTAAAATTTTAAAATGAAAAATCTTTTTGAGTTTTTTGAAATTTTTAAAAAACGCAAGAAAGAAAAATATATACAGGAATGTAATTGATAAAAATGATTATTGACTCGACTCTTGGTCCGGAACAACGTCATCCTTCTTTTTCATGCCGTTTACCTCTAACAAGAATAAAAATCTTGGTTTGTCAAAGGGTTTTGTATAGAGGTCGGCCTTTTGGAAATCAGTGTTAATTTGAACCATATCAATAAGTTTCTTTTCAAAACAATCACGAATGAAGTGATATTTTATACAGATGTGTTTGGTTTTTGAATGCTGAACCGGATTCTTAGTGATAGCTATGGCAGCAGAATTATCTACATAAATAGGAGTGTTAGAGAATTGCAAACCGTAGTCCCGAAGTTGCTGTTGAATCCAGATAATTTGAGAACAGCAACTGGCAGCAGCGATGTATTCAGCTTCACATGTAGATGTAGCCACTGAAGTCTGCTTTTTGTATTGCCATGTCACGAGACGGTTTCCAAAGAACTGACACCCTGCAGATGTAGACTTGAAGTCTGTTTTGCAACCACCATAATCAGAATCACTATATGCAGTAAGCTCAAAGTTATCATCATTAGAGTACCATAATCCAAGATTAGGAGTACCCTTCAGATAACGAAAAATCCTTTTGACAACAATTAAGTGGGAGACTTTTGGTTTGGACTGATATCGGGCACAGAGACACGTGGCGAACATGATGTCTGGTCGAGATGCGGTGAGATACATGAGAGATCCGATCATGGCTCGATAGAGAGTAGCATCAATATACTCCCCCTTGTCATCAGGCGAAATCCCGTGATTGATCGCCAATGGAGTACCAGCAGGTTTGGCATCAGTCATACTGAATCGGATCAGTATGTCTCCAACATAATTGGTTTGATAAAGGAAAATCCCTGCCTCAGATTGATCTACTTGTAGCCCTAGAAAGAACTTCATCTCTCCCATGGAACTCATTTCGAACTTATCCTGCATAACTCTTTCAAATTCTTTGCACAGAACATCATTCGTCGATCCGAAAATAATGTCATCCACGTATACCTGTACCATTAAAAGTTCTCCACCCTTTTCCCAAATAAACAACGTGCAGTCGATGACACCTCTTCTAAATCCGTTGTTCAGAAGATGAATGGAAAGTGTCTCGTACCACGCTCGCGGAGCTTGGTGCAATCCATACAGTGCCTTGTCCAATTTGTAGACACGGTCACGATGCATAGGATCTTCAAACCCGGGAGGTTGACTGACGTATACGACTTCACTGATTTCTCCATGAAGGAATGCACTCTTTACATCCATTTGATAGACTTTGAACCTTTTGTAGGATGCATAAGTAAGAAAAATTCGAATTGCTTCCAGACGAGCAACCGGTGCAAACACTTCATTGTAATCTATACCTTCAATTTGCCTAAATCCCTGAACGACCAAACGAGCCTTATTTCTTATGACTATTCCTTGATCATCCCTTTTGCAACGAAGAACCCATCGAGTACCAATCTTCTTAGCTCCTTTTGGTAAATCAACTAACTTCCAAACTCCGAGCTTCTGAAATTGGAGCAGTTCTTCCTGCATTGCATTTACCCAAGATTCTTCTTTTAAAGCATCTGTTATAGACCGTGGTTCGATTTGCGAGACGAAACATGAATGCGCACAATCGTTGACCACACCAGATTCCATGATTTCTGAGTAGACTCCAGAGTTGATCTGACCCCTAGTTTTGACACCAGATGTGGGATCACCAATAATGTTCTGTTGAGGATGAATTCTATCAATCCTACCCACAGGATGAGTAGGAACCTCAACAGTTTGATCAAGGTTTGTGATACTCTGTTCAATTGCCACAGAATGTGAAACATCATCACTCAATTGTACAACATCATGGGAATGATCTTCAATCACCTGGTCTATTTCTGGTCGAGAATCCTCATACTCTGAAGAAGAAGAAGAGTCATCATCATGTGTGACTTGTGTGTTATTGGATGACTCAGGAATGTCAGATGATGAGGGAGTAGGTTGCACATGTTCATCAGATGCGTTTTGAGCATCATACAACATTTGAACAGCAACCTCCTCATCTGAATATTCTGGAGGAAGATTAAACGAGGAAAAAAGTTCTTCATAATCAAACATCCAAGGAAGACCTTTTCCAGCAGCAGGAGAGGTATACTTTTGAACATCAACATGGTACCATTCTTCTACATTCCTAGAAGCTTTGTTATAAACTCGTTTATTGGGAGTGCTGTACCCTAAGAAGTAACCTTCCTCTACTTTCTCGTTAAACTTGCCATGAGCATCCTTTTTTAACATGGTACATGGAGCGCTGAACGGTTCAAGATACTGTAAGTTCGGTTTCCGTCGATGCAACAATTCAAAGCAAGTTTTATCGTGACGCTTGACAACTAGAACCCGGTTGAGCGTGTAACACGCATTAGCAATAGCTTCATTCCAGAACTGCACGGGTAAGTTTGAGTCAGCGAGCATAGTCCTTGCAGCTTCTATCAAGGTCCGATTCTTCCTCTCAGCAACACCGTTCATTTGTGGAACATATGGTGCACTGAATTTATGGTGAATACCAAGTTTTTGACAGAAAGTTTCCATAAGGTGATTTTTAAATTCAGTACCATTGTCCGAACGGATCCTCCTAACCTTTAACTTATACAGAGACTCCAATTTGGTAATCAGAATCTCCACATATTCAAAAGTCTCAGATTTTTCTTTCAAGAACATCACCCAAGAATATCTCGAATACTCATCCGTCACAACCAAAAAATATAAGTCTCCAGCAATGCTCTTCCGGTTGATAGGACCAAACAAGTCCATGTGTAAGAGCTCTAGTGGTATAGTGATGGAATGTTGAGATTTGGGTTTATGAGATTTCTTGGTCTGTTTGCCTTTCTTGCAAGAAACACACGAGTCAGGAAGATGAAAACTTTTCACAGTGATTCCTTCAACAAGATTTTTGTGCACCAAATGATTCATTTTTCTGAGACTGAGATGTCCCATTCTTTTGTGCCATAAAATAGAATCCTTCTCAGTGGCTTTTGAAACAAAACATGATGCTGTGGACACTGATGATGATGCTTGTGACATGTCAAGAATATAAAGATCATTCACTCTTGGAGCAGACATAACCACCATGTCTTCTGGAATCATAAACTCCTTTTTCAAGATATAACAATGCTTGTTATCAAAAAGAACCTTGAACTCTTTATCACAGATTTGAGAAACAGAAAGTAAGTTGTTATCCAACTGTTTGACAAAGTTGACCTTCTCAAAGCTGACAGCTCCATTAGACAGTGTTCCCTGAGCTGAGATAAAACCACCTTTATCGCCTGCAAATGAAACATAGCCCCCTTTGATATTTCTGATGTCGAAAAGGAGAGCTAAGTTCCCAGTCATGTGCCTGGATGCCCCACTATCAATAATCCAATTATTGCTAATAGGATTATAAAGGACAACCTGCACAAGAAGGAAAATAATTAGTTTAGGTTAGGAACCCAAGCCTTTACGGTCTTGGGTTTCCCAGTCTCATCTACAACAGTACAATCCATCCACTGTCCTTGTGGACTTTTGGAACAACCATTTGACTTTGAAGTACAGTCGTCAGAAGCATCATCTGATTTTGCTTTCCACACATGTTGGTTGTGCAACGACTGTTTGTGGTAAACAGTGGATTGCTTAACGATTTGTACAGGTGTGGAACTCGAAACAGAGACCAACAAGTCATGCATCTTTTGTTTAACTTTCTTTTGATGCACTTGTTGTTGGGTAAAAGAGTTAGATTTTGACTTTAAAAGCTTTTGTTTATTTTCTGGAAAGTGGTTAACTCTTTTACTTGGCTTCTGAAGATAAGGACAGTTGACAAAAATGTGTCCTTTTGTACCACACTCAAAACAGTATCTCCGCTCAACCAACCTCTGAGATCTGTATTGATTTTCACTTTGGTGAGTTTTTGAACCACCAGCCTTAGCTTCTTTTTGTTCAGCTGAAGAGAGTGACTTGTTTGATTGAACAGACTCTCCAGCTTTAACAAAATTAACCTTTTTGATTGAGGCTTTGGTTACTTGACTCTTCTGATCAGAAGTAGTGGGATAAGATGGACGGCAATTTGTTTGTTTAATTTTAAAAACATTTTTAGAAACAGATTTTGAAATACCAATGCTGTCATTCTGTGGAGCAGACGAGCTTTTGTGTCCCAAACCACGAGTAGGGCACTCATCGTCGTCTTCATTCCACTCTTCTACCATTCCATCAACACACTGGGACTTCGAGGTCGAAGCACCATTATCGTTAACCTTTGGTTGAGGAATTTTGTTTTCGGTTGGATCAATGACAAGTGGCGTTTTGACCTTAAAGTCAATGATTGGGTTATCATCCGGTGTGTTTACCATAGTATTCAACACCGGTGGAGGACAATTTTTATACCCCATCCCAGCATTTTTCTTTCCTGGACGACGTGAAATCATGTAATCAAGAAGGTAAGAAGAATTTGAATAACTTTTCAGCTTTTGATTTAAAGTTTCATAATCACATTCGACAAGCGCCAGCTTTTTCTTTGTTTCATCAATCGTGTTTAAATAAAAGGTGATGGCATTTTGTTTTTTGATAACACAGATTTCTAATTCATGAACTTGCCTATTTAAAAGATCAATTTTGTTTTTGAAGGCAAGTTCGTTTCCCTTTAAAACACGGTTTGCTTCAAGACAAGCAGTTAAATCAGTAATTAAGTCTGTGTTGTGACTTTTAAGTGTCTCAACTTTCTTCTCAAGTTCATCACAAATTAAACACGGTTGAGATTCAGACTCACTTTCAAAACTGTCAGAATTTACCTGAATGCCTGTGGATGTTTTTACCATAAAAGCACAGCTATAGGTAGATTCAGAAGAGGAATTGTTATCATCCACATCAGCTGTTGATTGACTTGAAGAGACAACAGATGATTTATCTTCATTCTCAGTTGTGAAGCCAGAACTGTTTGAAGATGTGTCGTCTGCAGCTGATGAACTTTCTGAAGCAATCTCTCTCTCAGCATCAGAATCTGATTCTTCATTGACTTCTACAGCCTTTGCCATGTAAGCTCTATCCCCTGAACTGCCATCAGTTCCAAATTTAAAAGACCAATCAACAGTCTCATCTGTTTGAACAACCATAGCTTTTGTTCCACTTGAAGTGCCCTTATCTTGTACAAGAGTAACTAGAACAATGTTTGTTTCTGTATTTTAAGTTTGTGGCTTCGGTTGGCTTTGACGGTTGTTGAAAGGGTTGCGGTTTCCAGTCTGTTTAGGCTTTTCACATTGCCTAGCAAAATGCCCTTTCTCACCACAGTTAAAACAAACAACAGCAGACAGATCAAAACCATAAGTAGTGTCTTTGTTCCCTTCGAGAGTTTTTCCTGTCCTTTTTACATAATCTCTCGCTCTTCTGACTGCACTTGCAAGAGCCCACATTATATCAATTCGATCCATTTCATCCTTATCAATCTGAGCATAGTCTTCTGCTGTCAGATGACTGTTTCCAACCTGTCCAGCAACAAGACTGTCATATGAATTGACAACGGTAGACAACAGTGCCATGTGTTCCTTGGCCACTTCGATAGTAACCTTGTCGAAGTTGTCTGTTTGCAATTTAATGGGGCTTGGTGGAGGAGTACTAGCAGTATTTCCCTGCTTTGGAACCGAGCTTGATGGAACTGAAGCATGAGCTGTTGAAGACTGGCTGGCTGAAACATTTGACTTGTTTGATACAAACGCAGTCTGCAAAGGAGTATTTTGTTGAGTTGATGTAGAATAGTACAATGAAGGATCCTGAGCTTGTACACCTCTCTTTAACTTCCACTTATTCATCACCTCTTATTCTCTCAATTTCTGAAGAAATTCATTGATATCAATGGTTTCAAGAGTATTGTTCTGTTTGAGAACCATCAAGAATGAATCCCATTTTGGTGGTAGTGCATCTGCCATGCATTGAACCTTTTCTTCTTTCGTTGTTTTGACCCCATGGGCATGTAATTCACTCATCAAGTGATAGAATCTCTCAAATAGATCATCTAAGGACTCATTTCCAATATACATAAAATTATCAAATTCCTTCTTAATGGCCTTAGCATTGATAGCTTTCAACGAAGCATTTCCTTCGTGACGTTGTTCTAAGGCATCCCACAGAGATTTTGAAGATGTAAACTGCTTGAATTGATGAAATATTTCTCTTGATATGGCCTGAGATAGGATAGCATATGCCTTCTTTTCTAAGTCATAATCTTTTCTTTGTTGTTCGCTTAAAAGGGAAAGCAAAACAGGAGTTCCATCCTCACTCAACACTTTCTGATATCCATTCTCTAACATCATCCATAAGTTTGTATCAACTCCATTAATGTGTATCTCAAACCTGTTTTTCCAGTGATGATATTCGTCCATTGTCATGAGTTTTGGAGCCTTGTTAGCATTTCCAGCTTCATTATCAATTAATAACAAGTTTTGGATTTTGCTGTTCTGACTGGCAACAAAATCTAAGTCCGACATGGTAAAAAACGAAGTTTTTCGACACTTAAAAAAAATTCAGAAGAGATTTGTGCGAATGGGTTCTATTCGTGCGAATGGGTTCTATTCGTGCGAATGGAATTTTCTATTCGTGCGATTGGAATTTTCTATTCGTGCGAATGGAATTTTCTATTCGTGCGATTGGAATTTTCTATTCGTGCGAATGGAATTCTCTATTCGTGCGAATGGAATTTTCTATTCGTGCGCATGGAATTTCTATTCGTGCGATTGGAAGTTTGAACAAACGAGCGGGAGACTTGATCTATTCGTGTGAATGGTAGGAGCCATTCGTGCGAATGAAGTTCATCATAGTATCCATTCGTACGACAGAGGGCAGTTTGACTTTTTTGCACCAAAAAGCACCAATGATTGAGCCTCTTATCAGATCTTGAAACTGAAATGATCAGATCACTCAGAAGCAATAAACACAAGATTTGAACGTGGCTAAACAACGATCAAGTGATCTTTATAACATTCAAGAAGCTAGAAAAAGCAAGATCAAAAGCAAGATCAGATTTTCTATGTTGAATCTAGAGCACAACAGGCTCTGATACCACTTTGTTGGATCGGGATCTACCTTGATCCAATGATTCAACACATTAACCGAACCAAATCGTGCGGAATCCGATTTGATTGGCAATCCAATCTATGACACGGATTGGGTCGTAAGAAACGAGCGGATTAGACGACGAATCGAAGGTTTCTATCGACCCTTTGGTGTAGAGAAGTTGGATACAAGACCTAGAAACTCTCAACGGACAGATATTAGACAGTACAGGTGAAGAGAGTTTTTGTGTGTTCTGTTCTTAGTCTTGTTCTACTCTAGACAGTATGTGTATATGTGTTGTATATCTTTTCTGTTATGTGCTCATGAAGTGAAAGTTATATATATAGTGCAGAGGCTATTCGTACGAATGAGTCATGTGAATGGACTCATTCGTGCGAATGAATCAGCAGAATGGTTCATTCGTAAGAATGAATCATCAGAATGTTTCATTCGTGCGAATGAGTCATTCTCATGACATATTCTAGTGAACGAATCATTCTCATGATCTATTCGCACGAATGGATCATTCTCATGATCCATTCGTGCGAATGGGCCTTTCAATAGCACGATTGATCAATGTTATCGATATTTATCAGATCATTTAATACATAGTCGTTATATATGAGTAAACATTAAGGATAAACATGTAATTTCATTAATACATCAAATAATTACATTAAACATAGATGAAATACATATTACAAGGGATTAGGGACATATTATGCATCTACAGATTCGATATGCAATTAATGCATTAGGACAAAAAATGGACTTGCTTGAAGTATTTTAAAATTCAGTAGGCTTGAGAATATCTTTAGGTAATATAGTGTCAAACGACTTTAACTCCATATAAAGCTCAACACCATTAATATATGATTCTTCTTCATACTTCAGTGCATCCTCAAGAAGAATACAACACGACTTAAGCTCTTTATTTTCAACATACTTCAAGTTATAAGGAAACAAAAAATAAAATAGTTTTTCATAGTCTTTGTATTGTCCAAAATAACGTGCTTAATTGTTTTACATAATTATTTAATTATTCTTTTTTAATTAAAAACTCACATTAGCATTTAAAAGAAAAAGAGTATTGTTTATGGGCCTCTCAATAAAATTAAGTTTTTGGTTAAATGGGTATGGTAATAGATAAATAGTTGATAATAGTTTTATATTTAAATATTTTTTGGGTTTTTATTTATGGGCCTCTCAATAAAATTTTATATACTTATTTTGGTTCTAATTTTAAAAAAAAAATATTTATATATACACACATAAGTTTTTTTTTAATTTGGGCCCCCGCAAAACCGGGCCACAAGCAACCGCCGATGCCAGCTTGGGCTCCGAGACACACTGGAATTGATATTTTCATAATTTCTGTTGACTTAGTTTGGATGAGAAAAGTTTGTTAACCTCATAGAAATATGAAATATGACAGACTGAGATAGTGATTTATTATATAAAGGATTAACAACGTACTTGTAAGTTCTGTTTACTACAAAAGAGAACCTAGTTCTACTTGGTTGCCAAAATTAAAGTAAGATAAAAATGTTGTATCATCTTTATCTTCTGGTATCACTTCTAGTATCACCTCATGGCTATCATTTAGGTATTTAAAAAAAGTCCCACGTCTTACACTCTAATTATAAATAATTAACATGTGATATTAGAAGGATAAATAGAAAAGTTTATATGAGGAAATATTAGAAGTAAGTTGGCATTTTGTGTAATAAAATAAATTATCTAAACTAGAGTAAGTTGTTCTTTTACAGAATTCATCCCTACTTGACTAGTAATTTTGACTAATAATTTGTTATGAACTCATCTAACAAAAAAGTTTTGGAAAAAGAATTCTCAATGGGGAACTTAACATTTTTTTTAATAAATGTATGGTTAGAAAATGTGACCTTTTAAAAAAACAAATATATTTGTATCTTCATCAAAAAGTTAGTGGTGTTTTATGATAATATTGTTATATCACCTTAAAAAAATAGATAATTAATATACCATTTGTAAACTATAGGACCTCCGGACAAGGGTCGGGCTGTCCAAGAGTCTCCAGAAGGGTTATGCTGAGTTTGACCTTGCAAAACAGAAAACATCGTTAGTCTCGTCACAGTGAGGACCCCGGGGGGTTTCGCTGTGACCAGCCTCCGGCGTGAGAGTAAGTATTGATTTTTTGGTAGGGAAGACCAGTATTGAGAGAGTATGAGAAGGAGTGAGTGAATAAAAACGTAACGTTACCTTAGGATTAATGGGGTATTTATACCCAGGGTGTTTTTTCTTTAGCCTACGGCTGTTTCTTACTTATTGGTTGAGGTATGTAATGCCTAGACCATTTTTAAGGTTGTTAGTAATGGTTTACGCATTGTCGGGTCTCTTATATTGATTGGTTCGTACTCTGGCACCTTGATTCTTGTCTTCTCCTTACCGATACCTATTTGTCTTTTGCTCTTGAATATGTTCGGGTCTTATTTTTCTTTCCGGGTTTTTGATTAGGGTCCGGCTTTCGGGCCCACATGTCCGGCCTTAGGTTATTATACTCTTGTAAACGTTTATCCTGGTTTGGTCCTTGGGATATGCCTGGTTCTTCATCCAGATCATATCCGAACAAGTCCCCCTCTAGTCTATTAGTTGCTTTGGGCGTGTCAAAGCAGGTGATAGACTTCCTCTATTTCTTTTGAGAGAACTTGTAGTGTTTGTTGAGTTGTGGGTGCAAGACAGCTGTATTCATAGGGTCTCGAGTATTTTCTTAGACACAATTATCCATTAGTTCTTGAAGGAGGAGCCCGCCACATGTCGCTCATCCGTTGATTTCCAACGCTTGAGATTCAAATTGCATTTTAACCGACTTACTTTTTCGTTTTATAACTCCTGTAAGCCCTTTCTTTTTCCTTTTTACTTCCTTCTCTTCAAAAAATTGCTCTGCCCTTTCTCTCTTCCTTTGGTTTGTTTCTTTATTCAACCTTCATCGTCCTTCCACGTCGTATGAAGCCATGTGCGTCTGTTTCCCTTTAGTTTTTCTTTTGACTCTCCTTATTCCTTTCATTCTTGTTTTTCATGGGAAGTTATGGGTGAACGTCATAATCTTAGTGTTACTCCATCCGTATTGTCTGCGCGGGAACTTAGGGTTTTTTGCGAGAAATATAAAATTGTCCCAGAGTTGAATCCCACTTTGCCTGTTCCTGTCCAGACTACCCTTTCCCCGGATGGAATGATCACTCTATATACCAAAAGTTTTGAATTCGCTAATTCCCGTCATCCTCTTACTTCCTTTCTATTGGAACTGCTTCTATTTTATGTCGTTCACTTTAATCAGATTAGCCCCTTAGATCTTTGGAAATATCCCATTTTGAGGTCGCCTGGCGTGCTTGTGGGGGTGGCCTTCTGTGAACTTGTTCCGTGTTTTTTTATCATCTTGGTACTGCGGGCTATTGGTTTACCTTTATTAAAAAAAGGAAACCTAGCCCGTCGATGGCTCGCACAATCCCCAATTCTCTAAAGAATTGGAAAGACCATTTCTTCTATGTTTCTTCTGCTTTTCTTTCTGTCACCCTACCCCGTCGGGATATTAATGTTCCTATTGAAGATCCTTCTCCTGATGAGGGTACCTTTGAGGATGGGTTATGTACTTTGCTGACCTCCCGTTCGTCTCCTATTGTTGTTTATGATGAGCCAGTTTTGGTTCTGGCTGGTGTTAGCCAGAATTGGGATACACCCCTTCTCCGCCCCGTCCCTGTTCGTAATGGCGTTGGTGAGTGAGGGGGAAGTTATTTTTGTTTAACTGTTTTTACTTCATCGTTGTTGTAACTTTATTTCCTTCTTTATCTTTGCAGAGGTAGACTTGTTGGACATTGTGATGGGAGGTGACCTTGGTGTCACTTGGAAAGTTGTCAATGTTGTTCCTGAGGTAGCGGGTAGCCCTGCTCATGCTTCATCAGCTCAGAGTGCCTCGGCTGCTCAAGGGATCGTTATTAGCCCTTAGAGTCAGAGGATGATAATGAAGAGGCACTCGTAGCATGCCGGGGTAAAAGGAAGATTGAGGGTACTTCTAGCAGCTCCTCCCCAAAACGTCCTCACATACGGGTGATCTTCAATTCCCCTTCTCCTCCTCCTACCACTACCACACCTTCTACTGCCCTTCCTCTTCGATCTTTCTCGATGCAACTGACCTGCCTGTTGGTCCCCCTGCTGATCGGATTATCAATTTCTCTCCTCCCCCTACTCATGTCTTTTTGTCCCATGTTAGAGGTGTTTCTCCCTCCTTACCCCATATCCTTGGGGGTGAGACTTCTAGCTCACATCCTTTTGATGACAATTTTCCCTATGAGCTGGGTCATGGAGACGAAATTCCTTATCTGTCCGAGGAAGATCTAGTTGCCCCTTTTTCTCCCAATTGGTCATTGGCTAACGGCGTTGTGTTTGACTTAGCAGAGGTTAGCCATGAATTTTTTGAGCATGTCCTCCCTTAAGGGGAGAGGGTCTTTAAAAGTAGTGTCACTACTTCTCAGCTTAGCCAGGAGCATAGTTTTTTCATGGCTAATCAGCTCTCCCGTACGATAGAGATGCATCACATGATGTTTTACTTTGAGGGGTAATACCATGCCCTGTTGTCCTGGCATAATGATTTTGGTGCTGACTTGGAGAAGACTATGACTGAGAAACTTGCCCTTCTAAAGGAACTAGAGGAGCAAGGGCGGAAACTTCAAGGGACTAAGTCTGAGTCGGAAAAAACCAAGGCTGAGCTCAAGAAGGTGGACTCTATCATCCAGGGAGAGATTTCCGGCCTATCCAAGTAAGTGGCGGATAAGGAGGCAGATTGTGTTAAGACGTTATCCGAAATGAATCTCCTGCAGGTGGACTTGGACCATGTCTGCGGTGAAGTCCGATCTTTAGAGGTGATTTTCTTTTGTCCTTTTGCTTTCTTTTATTTTTCCCTTATTTCCTTTAAAGTTTATTTCCTGCTTATGTTGTATCTTTTGCAGGAGAGTGAGAGAGGGATAAAGGCCCAGTTGGCTCGTCTGGACGAAGACAAGCAACACTTAGAGACCTTGTTGGCTGATAAGGAAGATGCCTGGGCTTTAGAGAGGACCGCCTTGGTGGCAGAGAGAGATGAGCTGAAGGTGGATCTTGCTACCGTGTCGGCTCAGAAAGAAACTTTGGTTCTGGAGAACCATCCTTTGTCTTTCGAGCACGACTGGCTTATCGGTACCGGCTTTCGGCTCTTTTATGAGCGTTTTAGGGGTAGACGGGAGTGGCTTTTATTGGTGAGCGTCGTGAATAAGGCTGCCAAAGCCGTAGGTTTTCAGGAGGGGTTGGCTGCGGGGTGTGAGGGGAGTAGGAGGCAAATTCCTTAGGAGTCGGTGAAGGGCTATGACTCGGATGCCATGCAAAGGCTCCGTGATAGCACCATAGTGTTGCAGACTTCCAACCACTCCTTGGTATCTCGGCTAGCTGGCCTAACTCAGGTTTCCTTGGATGTTTTGAAGGCTGTCATTAGTAGTGCTCCGACTTCTTCTGCTAGCACTGCTCCTCCTTATCTTTTTTGATTTGTCTTGATTATTTGTTTTAAACAATTTGCAGTACTTTCGTGATATGTTTAGCTGTTGTTTTTTTTTTTGTGATTTTTCCTATCTTTTGATATTATGGCATGTCCGGGTGTGGCTCGGAGGTTTTGTTAAACCTGTTTGACTTATCCGAAGGTGGTCTGGCCGGGTGGTTTTAGTTTTTAACTTAATCCTTTTATCCTTGGTAAAGGGTAAAGGTGTATCTTTGTGGCTTATCTGGGGGTGGTCCGGCCGGATGGTCTTATGTTTTTATTTTGTCTTTTTACCCTTGGCAAGGGGTAAAATTTTTATCTGTATGACTTATCCAGGGGTAGTCCGGCCGGATAGTTTTATGTTTTTATTTTGTCTTTTTACCCTTGGCAAGGGGTAAAAATTTTATCTGTGTGACTTATCCAGGGGTATTCCGGCCGGATAGTCTTATGTTTTTATTTTATCTTTTTACCCTTGGCAAGGGGTAAAAATTTTATCTGTGTGACTTATCCAGGGGTAGTCCGACCGGATAGTCTTATGTTTTTATTTTGTCATTTTACCCTTGACAAGGGGTAAATTTTTATCTGTGTGACTTATCCAGGGGAAGTCCGGCCGGATAGTCTTATATTGTCATCATGCATTGCTTTCAAAAGAAACATAATATGCATTGATAGGGCGTAAAGCCATCATAAATTAATGAAAACAGTCATTGGTTGTGCTTTACATGAAATATTTCCTCAGCTGCATTCCATGCCAAGTGCGGGGGATGAGCGTGCCGTCTGGCTTGGCCAATTTGTATGACCTCGTGATGTTTGCTTCAATCACGTGGTAGGGACCTTCCCATTTAGGTCCTAGTTTGCCAGTGTCTTATTGCATACTCGCTTCATTATCTCTCAACACCCATTCGCCAGGTCTAAAGCTCCTACCTTTAACACAGCTATTGTAATACTTTTTCACCTTCTTTTTGTATTTTTTTCCCCTGGCATTGGCCATTTCTCTGCGTTCTTCCAGTAGGTCCAAATTGAGCCTTAGGTTTTCTTCATTTTCTTCATCTCTGATCCAGGTTCACTGGCTTGGCAACCCTATTTCTGTCCGGATCATTGCCTCAGTGACATAGGTTAGGATGAATGGTGTCTTTCCATGGCTAGTCACCGACGTGGTGCGATGGGCCCATAGCACGTATGGGATTTCTTCCGTCCAGGAGTGACTTTTGGGTTCCAGGCGGTTTTTAACTCCTTCCACTATGCTCCTGTTAGCTCGCTCCACTTGCCCGTTAGACTGAGGATGTTTAACAGAAGAGAACACCTGCTTTATTTGTAGCTCCGCGCACGAGTGCTTGAATGGGTTCTCTGCAAATTGTTTCCCATTATCGCTTACCAACTCCCTCGGTATCCCAAATCTACAAACTATGTTTTCCCATACGAAGCACTGCACCTGCTGCCCTGTTATTGATGCTAATGGATTTGCTTTGATCCACTTGGTAAAGTAATCGATGGCCACAATGAGGAATTTCACCCTTTCCGCCGCTTCTAGTAAGGGTCCCACGATATCGATGGCCTATTTGCCAAAAGCCAAGCAGAAGTAACTGAAAACTAGATTCATACAAGGGTGTCGGCTTACCGGGGCATGCCTTTGGCAGTTGTCACACTTCTGGATTTCATCCACCGCCATCTTGTACATTCCGGGCCAGTAATACCCGGCCCACATTGCCTTTGCCACAATTGTTTTTGGCCCTGAGTGCATGCCGCAGATGCCTTCATGCATTTCCCTGATTACATAGTTGGCTTCATTTGGGTCTACACATTTCAACATGGGGCCAAGATAACACTTTCGGTATAGCTGGTTTTCTTCCACTGCATAATTGAGGGCTTTGTGCTGTATCTTCTGGGCTTCATTCTTGTCTGCCGGGAGAACTCCTTCGACCAAGAAATCCAGCAGGGGTGACATCCATGTCCTTTCATCTTTTGCCTCTACGGATTTAACATTTTTCGCTGTTGTTGATGGCTCGGCCAGAACTTCTACTCGTATTTCTTTTGCTAAATGACTGAATGCCACTGAGGCCAGCTTGCTAAGGGCGTCAGCCTTCTTGTTTTGGCTTTTGGGGATGTGCATCACCTTGAAATACTTGAAGTTACCCATTAATTCTTCCACTTTGGCTCTATGCTGCTTCATTGTTTCTCCTTTTACTTCATAGACATTGTTGACTTGGTTCGCTACCAACATGGAGTCAACATGTGCCTCTATCCGGGTTATCTTCATTTCTTTTACCTTACGGAGTCCTGCCAGATGGGCTTCGTACTCTGCTTCATTATTAGTGCTCTTGAAGTCTAGCCGGAGAGCGTAGGTGAGCTCTACCTCCTCCGGGCTGATCAATATTAAAGCTGCTCCACATCTTTCATCATTGGAAGCTCCATCTGTAAAGAGCTTCCATGGTTCCTGTTCTACAACTTCTTTACTATTTTCCTCTGACACATTCATCTTGTCATTATAGGCTTTCGGTAGCTCCACCAGGAAGTCTGCAATCACCATCCCCTCAAACGCTGTTTGTGGACAGTAGGTGATTTGATGACCCCCTAATTCAATTGCCCACGTGGCCAACCTCCCCGAATACTCGGGATTCTTTAAGACTCTTTGGATAGGTTGGTCAGTTAGTACCTTGACTGGGCGTGATACGTATACCAGCGCCAGGGCTAGTTTCTCTATGTTCGGGTATCGGGTCTCCGAGTCTTTAAGTGTTCTGCTAACAAAATAGATCGGGATCTGGACCTCTCCTCTTTCTGTCATGAGTACCGCGCTAACAACATTTGTAGATGCGACCAGGTACATGATCAACGTCTCCCCCGGCTTTGGTGCTGTTAGTGCCGTTAGGTTACATAAATAAGTCTTCATCTCTTGGAATGCTGCCTCTACCTCTGCCATCCATGCGAAATCATTCTTTTTGAGACAGTTTTTTAGTGTCACCATAAATGGTAGTTACCTATCTGCCATCCGGAATAGGAATCTGTTCAACGCCACCAACCTGCCATTCAGTCTTTGCACTTCCTTTAATGTTCTTGGGGAAGACATTTTGGTTATGGCTTCTACCTTTTCCGGATTCCTGCGAATTCCCTCCTTGGTCACCATTACGCCTAGGAATTTTCCCTTTGTCACTTCGAACGAACATTTCTTTGGATTGAGCTTCATGCAAGCTTCGCGGAGTGTTTTAAAAGTTTCTTCTACATCCTTGATCATCCCCGCCATGTTCTTGCTTTTGATCACTAGGTCGTCCACGTAGACCTTAAGGTTTTTGCCAATTTGCTTTGCAAAAGTTTGATCTATGAACCTTTGGTAGGTGGATCCCACGTTTTTTAGGCCGAAGGGCATTGTGGTGTAGCAGAATACTCCCTCGTCTGTGTAGAAAGCTGTTTTTTCTTTGTCTTCCGGGACCATCTATATTTGATGGTACCCCTTGTACGCATCCAAATAACATCTTACTGGGAAGTTTGCCAGGGCTTCTACCTTCATCTCCATCTCTGGCAGGGGGTAACAATCTTTCGGGGTTGTTTTATTGAGATCCTTAAAGTGTATAAACATTCTCCAAGAGCCGTCCCCTTTCGCTACCATTACCGGGTTTGCTATCCAGGATGGATATTTAACCTCCCTTACTATTCCCGCTTGCAGTAGCTTTCTTGTCTCCGAACATGAAACCTTGCGGCGTTCCGGGCCCATACTTCGCTGCTTATGTCGGATTGGAGCTGTTGTGGGATATATGTTTAGCTTGTGTTCTACTAATTCCCGCGGAATACCTTCCATGTCCGCCTCCTCCCAAGCAAACACATCCATATTTCTGATAAGCAGCTCCTTCAAATCCGCCTTTACCTTGTTGGATAGTTGCACCCCTACTTTAACAGTCTGTTATGTGAAGTTGTCGTGGATCATCCAGGCCTCTTGTTCTTCATTCTGATTTTCCTTGGTTCTATCCAGTGCTGCCACTATCTCTGCAGCTGTACTGACTGAGGCTATACCTTTCGGGGTGGGGAACTTCATGATTCCGTGGTTGGTGGAGACTACCCCTCTGAAGGCTTTTATCCCTAGCCTGCCCATGATGATGTTGTTCTTAGAATTGGCTTGTACTACGGAGAAGGTGAGGTTTACAGTATGAAACCTATATCCCTCCCCCAAGCTGACATGTATGGTTACTTTACCCACTGGTAATACCCTTTCTCCTGAGAATCCAATCAACGGGAGATGATCCGGGACTAGCCTGGCTTTTAAGTCTTCATCCAAATGCTTGAAATAGTGCTCAAACATGATCTCTGCCCAGCTGCCTCCATCGATGTGTATTTTTCCGATACGGTGGCCTGCCACATTCGTAGAGATGACCAGCGGGTCGTCCTGGATATCTTCATCCTCCAGGGACTCGAAAGAAATGGATTGCATCATCCATGATTCAAGTGGTGGTGGTTTCTTTTTACGGAGGGCTCTTCTTGATTTGAACTTTCCCCCTTGTATACCATTTCTACTCTTCCTCTGTCCTCCGGGGGTGGTTTCTGTCAATCTCCTTCGGGTTTCCTATCTCTACCGCCCTGCTGGCCTATTTATTTAATCAAATGAGATAGTTCTGTTTTCACCACCTTCTCTATCTCCCTTTTTAAATGTTCACAGTTATCTGTGGTATGACCCCTTATTTTATGAAATTCACAGAACTTTCCTGAATCTTGAATGTACGGCCGGGGTTTGACGGGTCTAGGTTGTTGGAAACTTTGGCTGACCCGTTCTGTGGCTAGGACTTGGCTTGGTGTTTTTGTAAGGGTTGTAAAATCAAATGGCCGCTCCTGCCTTTCTCCCCCATGCATTCTTGTTTCATTGTTGTATGATTGCTTTGAGTATAGACTAAATGACGCAGCAGGGTGGGACGAGTACCTGGATCTTTCTAGCACCGGTGGTCGAGATCTGTGGACAGGGCCACTCTTTGGGGTATATCTGCTTCCCCTGCTGTCTGTTTGCTTGTTCGTCTATGAGGGGGTCCGACTATCCCATTCCCTGACTCTGTCGGACGTATCTTTGCCCCGGATGAATGCCCTTACTCTATCCATCAGTGCATCAAAACCCTAGGGATAATCTTTTCCTAACTTTTCTTGTAGCTGTGTATGCCGTACCCCATTGATGAAACTGCTCACCTTCATTTGCTCTAGTACATCTTCTATCAACAGACTTTCATTGATGAATCGCTCCATATACTGCTCCACACTTTCACTTTCTCTTCTTCGGATGTGCATGATCTCATTAGCGTTCTTGAACCTTTTCTTTTGTTGCCCAAAATTGCGGAGAAAATTTTCTTTCAGCTGAATGAAACTGTCTATGCTTTGCGGAGGCAAGGAATTGAACCACACCCTTGCCGGGCCTGTTAGTGTTTGGGCGAACATGTGGCACCAAACCGGGAGGGACCATTGTTCAACGTGGGCCACACCTTTAAAGGTGTGCAAATGGTCTTCCGTGTCTTGACTACCGTCATATTTACTTATGCATGTTGGCATTTTGAGCTTAGCCAGGAGTGGTGCTCCAGTCAGCCGGGTGGTAAACTTGGATTGTTCCGCTAAGTGGTCCGACCTGTATGGCTTGGTTAAATCATCCTCTGCCTTCTTTTCTCCCAGGCTATTATTGGGCTTATCACTTGTTTTGCTGGTTTCTGCTACCTTACCTGTCGTCAGGTGTGGTGTGAGCATTACTAGCAACTGGTTCAGTTGGTTGGGTGTATCTGCCACCGGCATGTGCACATTATCTTCTTGCTACTTACTTTGTCGGGCTACCCTAGCATCAGCCGGGCCTTCAAACTGTTTGTTTTTGTCTGCTGCTTCCCCAGATTTAACATATACCAATTTTGTCCTGACCTTAGCAAGCTTATCTACTCTGTCCAGAGCTGCTAACTCCGCCCGTAGTTTACCCCGGTTGCTCCGGACGAACTCTGGGGTGATTTGAGCTGTTGCACTAGATGCTTCTTGCTCTGAGTCATCACATGCGTCTTCCACCAGAACATAGTTTTCCAAAGATTCCTTCGACTGCTTTCTTTCTCCTTGCCTTCCCCCCTCCTACAAGCGTTATTCCTTTCAAGGATACCTCAGGTGTGGGTGCTGGAGAAAGATTTTGTTGCTGGTCTGACATCGCTACTGTGCGGAAATAGGGTTACTTTGTTTTTCTAACTGAGTTGGTTTTCGGGTTGATCCAATTTGGATGGCGCCACTTTAAACTCCAGGACCTCCGGAAAAGAGTCGGGCTGTCCAAGAATCTGCAGAAGGGTTATGCTGAGCTTGACCTTGCAAAACAGAAAACACCGTTAGTCTCGTCACAGTGAGGACCCCGGGGGGTTTCGCTGTGACCAGCCTCCGGCGTGAGAGTAAGTATTGATTTTTTGGTAGGGAAGACAAGTATTAAGAGAGTATGAGAAGGAGTGAGTGAATAAAAACGTAACGTTACCTTAGGATTAATGGGGTATTTATACCCAGGGTGTTTTGTTTTTAGCCTACGGCTGTTTCTTGCTTATGGTTGAGGTATGTAATGCCTAGACCATTTTTAAGGTTATTAGTAATGGTTTGCGCATTGTCGGGTCTCTTCTATTGATTGGTTCGTACTCTGGTGCCTTGATTCTTGTCTTCTACTTACCGTTACCTATTTGTCTTTTGCTCTTGAATATGTCCAGGTCTTATTCTTCTTTCCGGGTTTTTGATTAAGGTCCGGCTTTCGGTGTCCTTAGGTTATTATACTCTTGTAAACGTTTATCCGGCCTTGATCCTTGGGATATGCCTAGTTCTTCATCTGGACCATATCCCAACACCATTAAAATTATTTTATATAATAATATTTTTGGGTGTTTTGGATCATTATTTGTTGATGTTCACGATATAATGTTATTAAAAACACCGTCTGTTCTACACCTATTCTATTCTTAAAATCACCACAGATGCACTTTGTCAGGATGTCTCTTTACGAGAGTACATCACTTTACTACCAGAATCTCCGTTTAGGGACATTTATGTAGCATTATTAGTTAGAATGTCTAGTAAAGTTATTAAATTATGGCTTTTAGATTCTTATAAAATGACACCTTAGTCGTTCCGGACTCCGGAGAGGGGTGTTTACTTTTCTAAATAAAACCAATAAAAATTATAGACCTCATAATATTATCCTTCTTATTGAATAACCTTATGAAACTTAGGAAATGTATAGTAAGTTTTTTAATTTATTTTTTGTATATATATTCTTCCAATAAGTGTTTGAACATAACCAAGACTTGGTCTAGTTGTTGGCAACGTTTTTCAACTTCAATCAGGTGTGGGTTCTATCCCCACGGCCTACACTTTTTTTGCTTTATTTCCTTTTCCAACGGGACACTTATCTGTTTTGTCTTTTTATGATTAATATTCATTATTATTATAATATTTTAGTTATTATCCTTTATATTAATTTACCTTTGCAATTGAATAGTAACATTTGTAAATTTTGTCATTTTTTCCCAATTTTTTTCACCCTCATACTTTGTATAATATACGTTTTTAACACGTTTTATCTTCTAATGATTTCTTTTTTCTGTAATAACTTTCGGTTATTTACTTTTTTTTAAAAACGGAACGTGCGGCTGTCTTTAGTTTTTTTTGGGACGGTATTGGTATTATCGGAGCAGGTATTAATATTGGCTTTTTTTTTTAAAACGGAGTTAAATAGAGTTTTTATTTTGTATCGTATGCTATAGTGGACGCCAACTTATGAGCGAATAACACCGTTGCCGGTATTGATATTATCGGAGCCGTTTTTTTTTCTCTCAACCGTTTAGTTTCAGCTTCCTGCCGTATAAATTCGACGCTTCCGCAACGCGAGGCGGACAAAATTCCTAGTTTAACTTTAAACTTTAAAACTAATATCTAAAATCTAAATATTAACTTTTTACCATTAAACGGATTAACATGAGAAAACACACTTATTCGTGTTCGGATTGACTCATTTTGTGTTGTGTTCAGGTCATGTCGGAAATTGTGACACTAGTGGAGATCCTAAAATATTTTTTGTTTATTGTTTCATACACTTTCATTGGTGAAAGTATACGGAGGTTTTAGTTGGATGTAAGTTCACAACTTCACTAACCAAAGCTCTTGATAGAATGGAAGACGTAGATGATATGTTTTCAAAGTTCATTTTTAGTTTACACCGTGAACGATCTCATATAGTCTTTAGATTCAAAGATGGTTTGATACAGTTTTATGAAAACTTGTTGATATCATATTCTTAGTCCTCGAAGACTGCATCTAAGCACAATGCAATTTCTTGTAGAAGTGAATTAGGCATGAAAAATAGTTGAAAATAAAATGTGGTATGTTTTAAAACAACCACCACATAACTACTTGTACTACTCATACGCAGTGTCAAGTCCGTTAAAAAAAAGGTTATAGGGTCAATAAAGGAGGATGAAGACTTATACATTTTTTATAAAAATGTATTTTTTTTAATGAAGAATAAAATATTTACTCCTAACAAAATACTTGTTTTCAGCATGAATTACTAAATTTTATTTGACTAGCTTTAAGATGTGCGTGCGCTACGTATGTATGGTACATATGTATTATGTATGAATGCATGCATGCACGTACGTACGGATGGATGAGTCAACGTACAAAGTAGTATTAACGTGCGAATGATACGAAGCAATTAGAATGTGACACGTGGTGTGAGGGCGTGGGTATATGCGTCCACAATAACTAAACATAAATGTAAATAATTTCACAACGCACAATATTACGCAACATATATAAAATAATTACACAATATATTACATAGTGTATGTTAATAATTGCACAACAACTATGTTTATAATTACACACGTTATACGTGCAATACATCAAAGTTTTTTTAAAGTCGATTTAAAATAAAGTATAACAATATATACACAAATTAAAAAGAACTAAAACACTTAATTTTATGATGTATTTTTTTTTTTAAATATAATGTTGATAAAAAATTTATATGCATTTAAAAAAATTAGTGAGAGTTGAAAAAAACCAACAATGACATGTCATTTCTATTTTACCTTGTGTGAAAATGGCTTGATACAACCATTCTCTTTCCTTTTTCTTCATCTTTCGATACTTCTTTCTTAAAAATATCCAAATTCTCTTTATCCTCTTTTATTATGAATCCAAACATAAACTCGTTTATGCATTGCTAAATAACTACACTCCTAAAGAAAACTCAAACCCAAACTCATATCAAATCTCATTTCCAAACTTCGGGTATGCACCACTGTAGCATACCAGAACCCACAATTTCAAAATTCTGAGTTCTTCAAGTTTCAAAATTTTGGGTTCTTCATGTTTCAAAATCCTGGGCATCCTTTTAAAATCCTAGGTTCCCATAACTTTAAAATTATGGAATCTTTATTGATGAAGAGCCAGGTGATGAACCGCCTCATCTAATGGCAGTGGCGGATGTAGCTAAGGGCCAGAGGTAGCCCGCGCTACCTCTCAACTTTTTACGTACAGTGTGAAATTTTTTTTTTTACGGTTTTATGTATCTGGTTATAAATTACGTTACCCCTCAAAATTTTTACGTTACCCCTCAAATTTTTTTAAAAACTCAACACTTCATAAAAAGTCCAAAATTTTATAAAAAACCCAATACGTTACCCCAAGTCCCCACATTTTATTAAAGGTTTTGAGGTATTGAGTTTTAATAAAACATTTGGCTTTAGCCAGCCCAAGTGTTTTATTAAAACCCAATACCTCAAAATCTTAATTCTTAAACCCAACTAACCCAAGCGGCTGGCCAAGAAGAAAAACAGAGAGAGCGGGAACTGTGAGACTGTGAGTGCCAGGGACCGACCACTCGACCAGCCGCTCGACCTGAGCTGAGACTACCGCCCGGCGCCGCCTCCGCAAACCCCAGTCCTCCGCCCCTCCGCGGCTCCGCTTCCGCCTCGCCAGTCACATGTTACCGAAAAAAAAATTTGTTTACATGAAAGTACGGTAAAAAAAAATTTTGATTCCTTTACATGAAAGTACGGTCAAAAACAAATTTTGTTTACATGAAAATATTGTCAAAAATTTTTTTGTTTCATTTACATGAAAAGTACGGTAAAAAAAAAAAGTTTTCGTTACCCCTAAACTTTTGTTTTAGATCCGTCGCATTCTAATGGGAACGAAAAGGCGAAGGTGAAGGCAAAAAATCAATCGGCAAAGACAAGCAGAGGTAAGTGATGAACTTTCCAAAACATTCATAAAAATAACGGTAATACTGGAACGATTTATTACCAAATGGACACTTTACTTCAACTAGAGGGACAAGTAATCCTCTTACTCAATACAAGCTACATGGCCCCGAATAGACAAGATATTAAAAACTAGGTGTTAGAATTAGAACTAAATACAACCTGTATATTTAGTTTCATTAAGGTAAGTTTTTAGTTTTTGTAATTTATACATATTTTTTTTAGCATATGTAACGTTTATTTTTGTAATTTAAATAATATTTTAAAGTTTAAAATTCCCGCCCTATTTTATAATAGTTTAATTTATTTTTTAAACATATTTTATTGTTTTAAATAAATTAAAATTTTAAAGATAGTTTACTAAAAAAAATTGAATATGAAAAATAAATGTAAAAAGTGATGATAATTTGGAAATATAAGAATGTTCTTTAAAAATATTAGATTTGGAGAGAAAATAAGTATTTTTAAAGAATAAGTGAAAACTAGAAATCAGGAAGCGGACCTTATACGGTTTAGGCGGTGACATTAACGTGGCTAAGCACAAAACGAAAAGTGTTTAAATAAATTTTGCCCCACCTTAAACGGTTGAGGTGGTAACATTAACGTGTCTAAGCACAAAAAGAATCGTAGTTAAATACATAAAAGAAACGTATGAAGTTAGGGAGAGTCGATTGTGGAGATCGAAACATAGATAAAAAAATAGTTAGATATCGGTACCAATGTTTTTCAGTCAGTGTCGGTCTCAATCTTCATGATACCAGCACGTTACCGCCAGTCGATATAACCCACGATCCGTAAAAATACGCTATCTTAAATACGACTCTGTTTTAAAAAAAAATTATACGGAGACGTCAAGAAAAAAAATAAACTAACAAACATAAAAGTTATTAATAA
This sequence comes from Smallanthus sonchifolius, assembly GCA_023525975.1. Lineage (NCBI taxonomy): Eukaryota > Viridiplantae > Streptophyta > Magnoliopsida > Asterales > Asteraceae > Smallanthus > Smallanthus sonchifolius. Next base: position 71,197,738 of record CM042036.1, on the reverse strand, counting down.
AAAATTAGATTCTATATACTATAGTTGGTAAATTCGAAACTTTAAGAAAATTGAGGGGATCAACTGAAAATTTGGAGTGAGTTTTGACAATTGACCAAAGTTAACGGCGAGAAGTGGTCGATGGAAAAATCCACCGACACTTATCTTTATGTTTAATTGTAATATGATGTGTTTTTAAGGGTTTTTAGCATATGTGTTTTTAAGTGAAAATATTTTAGAAATATGATAATGTTTTTCACATACACCTTTGTGAGTGTTTTAAGGTTTTTGGTTAGAGATGGTCTTAAAAGATTTTTCAAGGAAGAATAAATTGCTTATGTTTAAGTTAATTAATTTTTTAACATTAAAAATGTTTATTATTTGATTTTTCATAAATAAAGTTTTTATATCATTATATATTTTTTTATTTTCTATAATTTTTAAAACTCTAAACTAATTATAATGCTATCCCATTCTTATTAAGGTTCAACCGGACAGTGAATCTGTAGAGAGTCCGGTTCGATGCAATGTTCGTTTTTCAAAATATTATAGCTGATAACCGTTCTCGAGCTTGTTGTATATATTGTTATACATTAGGGAATTTAAAAGTAAAAATCTATTATGATCCTTTAGTTGAGGTTCAGGTCTGTGTACATATTGTTATACATCTGGGAAATTTTGGATATTTGTTTACACTGTCGACGTGATTAATTATGAGTAGCACGTTCTACCCAAGGCTCTACACTAGGTCCACGACAACCACAAGTAAGACGTCCACGATGGTGATTTGCAACCGCAAGCATCAGATGTCACAAGGTAAGATAGACCCACAAATCTCAAAGAACTAAAGGTGTAGGTCAACATCTGGATCTTACACTTGTGTGATGGTGTTCTTTATAAACCCTTCATTCCATTAATGTGTTGTGTTGAAGGACACATGTTCGTGAGGTTATATGTTCATGTGTGATTTACCTAGAAAGTCCGAGGTAGTGTCCTATGATACAAGAAAACATACGAACGATTATCATCAACATATAAACGTGAAAAGTGTTATCAAAAGTATATATAAGTAACCATCATTTTATGTAAGTTCATGCATTTATACAAGTCCCTCATAATCATGCATCATTTGGTCTAGAATACTAGAACGTAGAACGTCATTAAAACCCGGTAAAGTATTGTTAACACTCTAAATTGTGAATATTTATTTTAGAAACTTAGATATTAAAATTAACATGAACATAAGTCATGTGTCAAGAATCACTAAGTATATAACGTAGTTGGGTAAAATATATGTTTCAACGATCAAGACGAAGCAACAAAAGAGACCGGTTTAACTATACATGCATATACGTAAAAGTATAAAATAAATAGTTCATGTATACTTATTTGTTCATAAAAATTATTATTTTCCTACTAGAAATATTAAATATGTAACACATATTAATACTAGAATGATGTTGTTCAATAAAACGCCTCCAAAAGTATTTTTATCTAGTTACGATGGAAAACGTCGCATTATTTATTTTTCGACGAAAAAGCTTTATTTATTGACGATTTGAGTTTTGTTATGAAACTAGATTATACATGAATTCTTCATATATTGAAGATAATATATTTTGTGTGTAAACGTAGTATCTTATACGTTATATTTTGGTCATTTCGTACGTTCATTGTCGAAAAATAAAATAATTATTTAACGTTCATACAAGGAAAATCGTGTTTTAATATAAATAACTTATATAATTAGACCCATATCTTGATACAAAAAAAGAGAGTTAAATAGTTAATACATTCATGACATTGAAATTTATAAGCAACACGAACGACATTAACCCATTTATTAAGTCGTTAACTAGTATAAAACCCGAAAATAAGTACATAAGTCTTAACGAGCCTGCATCCATCACCAATGTTTTATGAATAGAGTTAAGTCCTATGAACTCCAGTAGTATTTATTTATTTGTAGCATCCAGGTAGGACGTTACAGTTCGTTTATAGTCTATTATCACACTACTCAAGACTCGAGGTGAGTATTAGTAGCCCAGTTTTCATTTTACATATTTGGGGGAAATACATGCTTTAAATACAGTGTTTTACATACTATGATTCAAGAACTCATTGATTTTATGCTTTGCATCAGACACACGGTGTATATTATATGTGGCAAGATTATCACACTAAGACTTTATGACTACATAACCAATTAAGTCATGGATTGAACCAATGGATTGATATAGATAGTACTATCGGAGTCTGACAAACTCCCATTCATTCATCTGTTGAACGCGTAAATCAACAGGTTATACATGCTTAAATGAATGTTTATTTCCATCATACACAAATGTTTTGTGATAAGGCATTAGCATCGGGGCAATGCAAGGTCAATAGGTTTGGTTATGGACCCATGTAGATTGCATCTATTACTTTGATTGCACTTATGTAATAAACATATTTTTGCAAATATTTGATCGAGTCACAAACCTGCGAACTCACCAACCATTTTGGTTGACACTTTTTAGCATGTTTTTCAGGGAAGAAATAAACAAGACCGCGAACGCAAGAAGAAATAGGAGTACCTTAGAAAATCTTCGCATTTAGTCAGCATGCTAGGACTAATTTTTTGAGAACTTCAACTTGTACTCATTTTAAGTACTTGAACATCTTAAACATTTAAACGATGTGTAATTTATATTTTCTCTAAGTACACTATGAGTTCGCGATATACAGTTTTCGTTACATTCCCTCGTTTCCGCTTTAGCGGGGGTGTGACAGATTGGTATCAGAGCCATTAGTTGTAGAGAATTAGGTCTTCCTTCGTGAAGCCCATACTACAACTTACGCTAAAAATACTAAAACTAAAATAAAACAAGTAGTATGCATTCATATAGGTATACATTATGATATTTGCACATACATAGTATGCTTATGTATATATATATTCTTAGAAATGTCGTCCGCACGATCTCATGCAAACTCCGCCGATAACAACACTAAGGAACCCTCGAAACACTCCAGTAGCAGCCGAGGAACGTCAACATCTAGGAGTTTGAGTATCCACGTGAGCACGGAGCCTACCATAGCTATGCCTCCTTTGAACTTAAGGTCTCAACCGATCGCCCGAAGGACTTGGCCACAAGGAATGTCACCACCTCGACAGACTCCAGTCACCACGACAACAACGATCCCCACTTCGTGAGATTGGAAAACCCTCTGTCCCTATGCTAGGGATTCCCGTAGGCGGATTACCCGCACGGAAGTTGGCAACGAGATTATCTCACTGTGGAGCGAGTTCGTCAATTACCCAATCTAGGTTTCGAGCATGAAATGCTTCTCCACCACCACCACCAGAACCTCATGGAGCAAATGGTCAGCCAGCTGTCTGCCACTCATTTTGGAGTTGCACCAAGCAAGTAACCTAATTAAGGACGATATGTGGGAGATTCGAAACCTTCGGATGAGGATTTTAGTTTGGGGACTAGTGGCATGTGTCTTATTTGTACTCCTTCTGTATGTTGGACGCCTAGTGTAGGATGAGGATCATGTAAAACGTATGGCGTACATGCCTCGTTTATCTATGTTTACCTATGTTATGTAAGGTCTTTGGTATGGAGTAATAGTATCGAAGTTTGTGTTATGAAACCTAATGCATATCGCATATCATACATACAAAATTTATACTTACCTTATTATAATGAAGGTATGGCATCATCGTTCGACAAATCCGCCGACGAGTCAGGCTATGTGGTGACCCGACTACCATTTCCAAAAGCAGTGTTCATAACCGGGCCAGAACCCGTAAGAACTGTCGACCTAAACATGCCCAACTTTCACCACGATCATGCACTAGGAAAATGACCCATGTGGCTTCCAGCAGAAAGCAGTAACAGCAAGTCAGAGGCTCGTACACCATCTGTCAGTAAGAAATATTTTAAGTCTGATACCACCGGTTAACGCCGTGAAAACACTATTTCAGCTCTAGAAAGACTAGAGCAGCCCAAGCCAAGGACTCGTGAGAGTGCCCGAAAGAAAACTCACCTTCCAAAGAAGGTCACGTTTAAGAACATGGAGAAAGGTGAACCATCTACTCGAGCCCCACTGGTACTTTCACCACAAGATCCTACCAAGGATTATATACAGCTATATGGGTACTTTGATTGGAAGGCAGAAGTCAATGAAAACCTTCGATGGTTAACATCTCGTGGCACAGATATGAATGCGCGTCTGGATTTCCATACTGAGTTGGCTACCGATATGTCAGGACAGATGAGCGAAATGGAACAGGATATCATGCAAAACCATGATAAGACTACCGCTGCCCTGAAGGAAGCTCGAGCAGCCAGAATCTAGAGCCGAGTTGCCATTCTAGTAGCACTAGTGGTGTCCCTTGCTAGCCTCCTTCTCTAGTTGTACCGTTAGGCAATATGTGTTTTATTATATGTCTACTCGTAAGCATTTATCTTTCATTATATTGTGTATCGTTCAGTAGTTGTAGACCGTAGTGCTAGAATTTCTCCTATTATTGTAGTATGCACCCAAATTTTCTAGTTATTAATGGGAAAAATGCAATGTGTTAAAAAATCTACATCATAGTACACACATTTCATATGATTAGCAATTGATACTATATATACATGTGCGTGTATAGAATATGCCTCTAAAAAGGAATACGTGACTCACAAGCGACGAGCCAGAAAACTGATCAGCAAATCTAGCCCAAATTGTCTCACAACAATTGACCGATGTGTTTCCCGCTCTGGTGGCACAAATCAAGGAAGCATTGAGGAACGGCACCGAGAATGGTGAACGCAACAGTGGGACTAACGGAGAACGGAATGACGAAAATGAAAACCGTAAAGGCTGTTCATACAAAGGATTCATTACTTGTAAGCCTAAGGACTTCTATGGCACCGAGGGAGCTATTGGAGCTCTGAGATGGATCGAAAATATGACCAATGTAATTAAAATAAGCGAATGCCTTGATGATGAAAAGGTGAAGTATGCAGCGTGTTCGTTCCATGGTAAGGCACTTACTTGGAGGAATACCTAAGAGCATATTAGGGGAGAAGAAGCAATTTCCACAATGACTTGGGAAGAACTCAAGACACTTGTGATGGAAGAATACTGCCCCATGAATGAGCTTCAGAAGATAGAAGTAGAATTCTGGAACTTAACCAAGGTTGGAGCTGAGCACCAAGCATACACCAATCGATTTCATGAGTTAACTTGTCTAGTACCGCACATGGCTGACACCTAAGCCAAGAAAGTCAAGAGATACATCTACGGAGTGACACCTCACATCCGTAGAATGGTCACCGCTAATGAGCCAACTACTCTGAAAGCAGCCATACTGTTGGCTGGATCATTAACTAATGGTGCGGTGAGAGATGGTGTATTGATGAAAAAAGGATCCGGAGAAAAGAGAAAGTGGAGCCAAGGAAGCGGAAAGAGAGCAATCATTGGGAATGATAAGAAGCCAACGACCACTAGGAATTTCGTGGTCGTCACCCGAGACAAGTAGCCTTATAACAGCCCTCTTCTGAAATGCACCAAGTGCAATTTTCATCACCTTGGGAACTGTTTTTCGTGTAACAAGTGCAAGATATCTGTGCATACCGAAAAGTATTATAGGAAAGACCCTACAAGTCCAAGAGCCTGTTTCGAGTGCGGGAGCCCCGATCATCTCGAGAATGTTTGTCCCAAGTTGAACCGCGACACAGGAAACACCGCAAATCAAGCCCGTGGAAGAAATTTTACCCTTGGAGCAAATGAAGCCCCTCAAGACCCCAATGTCGTCACCGGTACGTTTATCGTAAACAATCATTATGCATCTGTATTGATTAATATTAGCACCGATATGTCTTTTGTTTGCACCGAATTTGAACCATTACTTGGACTGGAGTCTAGTAACCTAAATGAAGCTTATACTATCGAGTTAGCAAATGGTAAACTGATAGAAGCTAAGAAAGTAGTCCACCGATGCACCGTAAATCTTAACGATCACACTTTTGAGTTAGACCTTATCCCTATCGAGCTTGGAAGCTTCGATGTAGTTATTGGTATGGATTGGTTATCCAGAAACCGAGCCAAAGTCGTGTTTCATGAGAAAACCGTTTGGATTCCCCTACCTAATGGTGAGACACTGGTGGTTCAAGGAGAGAGGTGCGGAAAAGGATTAAGGATAATTTCATATATGAAGGCTCGGTGGTATTTGAAGAAGCAATGACAAACATTTCTGGCAAATGTGGTCAAGAAGAGATCCGAGGAAAAGCGACTTCAAGATATTCCTGTCGTACGAGATTATCCGGAGGTATTTCCAGAAGATTTTCCGGGATTACCACCTGTATGACAAGTTGAATTCCGTATCGATTTGATACCAGGAGATGCACCAGTCGCAAAGTCTCCATACCGACTAGCGCCGTCAGAGATGCAAGAACCAGCTACTCAGTTGCAAGAACTGTCAGATAAAGGAATTATCCGACCAAGTTTTTCTCCTTGGGGAGCACCTGTGTTGTTCGCCAAGAAGAAGGACGGATCGTTCAGAATGTGCATTAATTATCGGGAACTGAACAAGCTAACTGTTAAGAACCAGTATCCACTCCTGAGAATTGATGACTTATTTGACCAATTGCAAGGTTCAACTCAGTTTTCTAAGATCGACCTTAGGTCAAGCTTTCATCAATTGAGAATACACGAGGATGACACACCAAAGACAGCTTTCAGGACCCGTTACGGTCATTATGAATTTTTAGTGATGCTCTTTGGACTCACCAATGAACCTGCGGTATTCATGGATCTGATGAACAGAGTCTGCAAGCCCTACCGTGATATGTTCGTGATAGTGTTCATCGACGATATTTTGATCTACTCCCGAAGCAAGAATAAGCACGAGCAACACTTGAAAGTTATTTTGGGACTGCTCAGGAAAGAGAAACTTTGCGCCAAGTTCTCTAAGTGTGAGTTATGGTTACGTGAAGTACACTTCTTGGGCCATGTAGTGAACGAGAAGGGTATCCACGTAGATCCAGTAAGATCGAAGCAGTTAAAAAGTGGGAAGAGAAAAAAACGCCTTTCGAAATCCGATCATTTTTGGGTTTAGCGGGATATTACCGTCGATTCATAGAAAATTTCTCAAAGTTCGCTCAACCCTTAACCTTGTTAACCCAAAAGGATAAGAAGTTTGAATGGGGACAGAAACAAGAGGAAGCATTTAAGCTATTGAAGAAAAAGCTGTGTGATGCGCCTATTTTAGTACTTCCCGAAGGCAATAATGACTTCATCGTATACTGTGACGCATTAGGACAAGGTCTTGGTTGCGTGTTGATGCAAAGAGATAGAGTCATTACCTATGCAACTTGTCAACTTAAAATTCACGAGAAGAACTATACTACCCATGACCTAGAATTAGTAGCAGTTGTTTTAGCGCTCAAAATATGGAGACATTATCTGTACGGTACTAAATACACCGACCATAAGAGTCTTCAGCACATCCTAGATCAGAAAATGTTGAATATGCGACAAAGAAGATGGGTAGAACAGCTTAATGACTATGATTGTGAAATTCGGTATCATCCAAGAAAGGCTAACGTAGTAGCCGATGCTCTAAGCAGAAAAGAGAGAGAGTGAAGCCCACTCGAGTACGTGCATTAGATATGACAATCCAAACTAGTCTAAAGACCAGGATCTTAGATGCACAGAAAGAAGTTCTCCAGAACGATAACCTGACATGTGAAATCTCACGCGGAGCAGAAAAAGAGTTGGAACACAAATCCGACGAAATTCTGTACTTTTAGAACAGGATTTGGATCCCATACTCAGGAAATTTGAGGGAATTGATTTTAGACGAAGCACATAAGTCACGGTATTCAATTCACCCTGGAGCCGATAAAATGTACAAGGATCTCAAGGAATATTATTGGTAGCTAGGTATGAAAAAGGAAATTTCATTATATGTTCGAAAATGCCTAACTTGTTCTAAGGTTAAGGCAGAACACAAGAAACCATCTGTATTACTACAACAACCGGAGATCCCACAATGGAAATGGGAGCAGATCTCTATGTATTTCATAACCAAGTTACCAAGAACGTCTAGTGGACACGATTCAATTTGGGTGATTGTCTATCGTATGACAAAATCAGTACACTTCCTGCCGATCAGGGAAGGCTATCAAATGGAAAAGTTAGCCAAGTTGTATGTGAATGAAAATGTAGCTAGACATGGAGTACCCATCTCTATTATCTCAGATCGTGATAGTCGATTTACTTCAAGATTCTGGCAATCCCTACAGAAAGCTTTAGAAACTCGTCTAGATCTGCTCACAGCTTACCATCCTCAGACTGATGGACAAAGCGAAATGACAATACAAACCCTAGAGGCCATGTTGAGAACATACGTAGTTGATTTTGGCGGGAGCTGGGATGCTCATCTGCTACTAATCGAATTTTCGTACAATAACAGTTATCACACCGGTATCAAGTGCGCTTCATTTGAAGCACTATATGGACGCAAATGTCGGTCACCTATTTGTTGGACCGAGGTTGGTGATATACAACTAACTGGTCCAGAAATCAACCAAGAGACCACCGACAAAATCATTAGGATCAAGGAACGAATAAAAGCAACTAGGGATCGTCGGAAAAGCTATGCGGATAACCGCAGAAAGCCTTTAGAGTTTCAAATTTGTGATAAAGTCATGCTTAAGGTATCCCCTGGAAGGGTGTAGTACTTTTTGGTAAGAAGGGCAACTTAGCCCCATGGTACGCTGGACCTTTTTAAATTCTGCAAAGAATCGGTCTAGTTGAATACAAGCTTAATTTGCCTCAAGAACTTAGTGGAGTGCATGACACGTTTCATGTGTCGAATTTAAAGAAATGTCTGAGCGAAGAATCCCTGATAATTTCATTAGATGAAGTTCGAATAGACAACAAACTACACTTCGTTGAGGAACCCGTTGAAATCATGGACAAAGATGTCAAGAAACTTAAGCAAAGTCGTATACCAATTGTCAAGGTCAGGTGGAACTCGAAAAAAGGTCCAGAATTTACATGGGAACGAAAGGATCAAATGAAACTCAAGTATCCTGCTCTCTTCGAGAAAACCCAGTCTCTGTCAACCCAAGTTGAATTTCGGGGCGAAATTCTTTTTAACTAGGGGAGACTGTGACAACCGTCAAATTGATCTAGTATTAGTTATGTAAAACATTTAGTTCGTTTATAATTTTATGTGCATTATTTGGAATTAGTCAATTTGCAACGAATTATCATGAATAGTACATTCCAATCTTATGGAAATCAAGTTAGTGTTAGAATTCTATAACTATTGGTGATGAGGCTACGTACACAGGAAACCAATTGAGTATTATGCATATGATACAAATAATAATGCAAGAAATATTACTTGAGATTCATATTGATTTATAACGACACGAATTCATATTTAACGCTTCATTCTATAAGATTCGGGTCAATCCATGACTATTTTTATAAACTTAGCCAACACTCGTTCATATAAATATGTATACATACATATTAAAAGCAATTCATAACATACAATACCCTACTTCATTATTTTTAGTTCATTTAGTGTATTTACGATGGAATATATGGTTATTTTTATAAACAATAAATGTACGTATATATTCTTACATCTTTGACCACCTAAACACTTATTCTTAATACATACAACAATTATATGAGTGTCTAAACACAGGCATTCTATATATATAACCCCCATTTTTATAAAACTTAAAGATGCATTCACATTTTTATAAAAACCACATTTTTATAAAAACCCAAGGTTTTTTTAAAATATCCATAACATGCACCAAATTCTACACAAACTACCACACAACTTCCCTTTTGTCTTCACCCACTTTGTCTTCTCCCTCCCTGTCCCCTTGTTAGGCCGAACCCCTTCACCACCACCTTCCATTCTTTTATTTTCTGGCCACTTAAACCACGTAGCAGTGTTCAACGCCGACATCGCTGGCCACTTAAGCCACATAGCGGTGAGGCGGTGAGTACACCAAATAGCCTTAGAACTTGTTCGATTGATGGTTGAGCATAATGATATCAGTGACGAGTCAAGAAACTTATGTTGATGGGTTAAAAGCGGGTAGTCAAAATTGTTGGTTCATAATAATTATATCAATCGTAACAATAAAAGCAATAAAAGTACATCGATAAGTATAATAAAAAAAGAGTTAATATTGGTTTTTGTCCCTAAGGTTTGTAAAATCTAACCATTTGAGTACGAAAGTTTATTTTCTCTTAAATCGTGGCCTCAGGTTTCAAAATCATAATGGTTTTCATCCATTTTTCTAATGGCGTTAAATTTAGTTGTTAACTTTTTCTAGAAATAACCAAAACACCCCCATGGAATAAAATGGTTAAAAATACCTTTATTTTAACTATTTCTATTAGTGTATGTGTATATATATACATTTAAACACACACACACACACACATACTAGGTCAGAATCCCATGTACCACACGTGTTGAATAATCAAAATGATATATTTCATAAATCTGTATCTACTTCTTATAACTCAAAATACATTTTACATATAACAATGAAAAAATAAAAAGTTACAGTTATAATTCACAAATCGACAAATACATCTTTTTATACAACATTTGAGAGTAGATTGGTAGGTTTATTATCCTTATCTAATATTAGTAGTTTCAGTTCGTCTCTACTTTTTAGAAAGCAAACTCAACTTCTTTACATAAAACAACACAAAGAACACCAACATTGTAATATCCACAAATAATAAAATAAATAAATGGAAACAAGAAGGAGATTGACTCGAGGTTTGAATGAAAAGCAAGGTGGAAAGGGAGCGGGCTTGGGCTCGGCTCCATTGGACCGATGAAAGCCCGAATATATAAAGAGTGACCAACACCGCTCTCCCCCATTCCACTCATTTGCGCAAACACCTAGAGAGAGAAAGCTCAGGAATTGGCTCAAAAGCTCGGGCATCGTCTCTCATCATCTCGGCAACGCATAACAACATAAATCAGACCCAAAAAGGTAACCATCAAGCTCGAATCTGAGTTTTTAGAACTTTTGGGGTTTTGGGTTAAAACCTTTAAAAAGTTACGATTTTTACGTATGAAACTCAAAAAAAATTATAGATCTAGACTCATGGAAGAAAATAAAATGTTTTGAACGTAAAAAGTTCGGGGCTTGAACAACAAGAAATCGGAGACCAGATCTAGGGTTTCTAGTTGGGGAAGAAGATCGCGCAGGCGAGCTTACCAAGTTCTCCTGTAATCGCTTTTAAGCGAACTTGTCTATGTTCGCAAGATATTTGCGACCTTACCATACATTCGCCTAAAATGTTAAGTAGCGAACTTATCATGTTCGTGTAAGTTTAATGTGGCGAGCTTGTCACATGTTCGCCTAAGATCCATGTAGCGAACATATCATGTTCGCATAAGCCCAAAGGTGGCAAACTTATCATCTTCACCTAGTTCAATAAAGAGAACTTGCTATGTTCTCTTAGGCCAAAATGGTGAACTTACCTAAGTTCGCCTAACTATTAGTGTCGTTTAGGATCATTATCTTACCTTGTATGACTTGATTATACAGATTGTGTGTGACCCTAGTGACGCTCACAGACCAGCTAGTATACTTCAGGAACCGCTCATCAGGTGAGTTCTATGTGCCCCCTATGTGATACATGCAAATAATTTTAAATTTTTTGAGGTTGAAGTGTATACACGATATGCATGAATGTTATAAATGCTATATAACCCATATGTGTTATATGACAGTACATGATGAATATAAGAATGGCAAGTATGTTTATGAACAATGAAATGAAAATTTGACGTAACGTATAAGAATGAAATGTTTCTTTATATACATATATATATTACTTGCCATGTATGAATACACGTTATGGACGAAAACGATGATAACGGCTACTTCGGTATACGGACGACCACACGACTATTATGCAGCCAGAACTAAAAGTCTAGAAAGGTAGACTAAATTCAGGCTACTACGGTAGAATCAGACCCTTAATCGATGCACGCCTGCATAGATAGTTCAGGTGGGAAACAGATGCCTTAGGGCAGACGGGCGAATATGAAAGTAGGACGGTTTTTGACGGATGGCCGAAGGGTTGCCGGACGGTTTCTAGTGCCGGACGGTTTACGAAATGGGCTAGGACGGTAGTTCTAGAACGTTTGTCTTCGTGACTTACGTAATCAATGACGGGTTGATCACCCATATGTGTAAGACCAATGAATGTTCAGCAGATAGCAAGGTGTATGTATTTATATACGTACTCACACATGAATGATATACGAATGTAGTAAGAGAAAAGGTGTACATCATATATATTTACAAATACAAGTTTATGAAAAGAATAATGTTTATGATTTCTTGTTTTAAACTAAAACTCACCAGCGTTAGATGACTTTTAGTATGCACTTCGGGTAACAAGAGGAAAGGGCATTCAAAGGCGTAATGGCTACCTGGCATGAGACTGACATCCTATTTAATTGCTTATGCGTTAAAACAATGTTTCTTGTAATGCTAAGACTTCCGTTGTTTATGTAACCGAATGATGAATGCTTCCGCTATGTTTTGAATGATTTAATTAAATTTCAGTGTGTAATGACTATGTTTACGAGTAAATCCACCAAGTGAGGTCTCCCGGGTTTGAGGCCTTACAAGTATGTATCAGAGCAATAGTTTGAGAGATTCAGACATTCCTAAATGTCTGGACTCAAGTTGGTAATGAGACCAACGTAAGGATGTCAGTATGGGTAGCCAACGCCAACGCCAGCATAGTAAATAAGTAGCAAACTTAATACATGTACAATATGCTACTTCTTTATTAAACTTGAAAATGGCGAGGACTTCAATATGAATATATTGACAAACCTAAACTTAAGCCTCAAGCTATATTAAATTAGGAATAGATAAACTAAACAAACATTATCTTTTTAAAAACTAGAAACCAAATAAAATCTTTTAAACTAGGAAACAAATAAAAGATAAACCATAATAATTAATAAGATTATTGTTTAATTTTATTCCTTGATCTCCTCCATACGGCCCTTGAGATCGACCTATCCACCCAAAATTTGATGAAGCCTTTACATCTATCACTTCCTCTCATCATCGACATCCTTCATTCCCATGTTAGTATAAAACTCTTTCATCTTGGCATACGGTAACCCTTTAGTGAAGATATTTGCCACTTGCTTCTTCATGTCCACATAGACCAAATCAATATAAGTTGTTAATACTTTCTCACGAATAAAGTGGTAATGCACCTCAATATGTTTAGTACGAGCATGAAATATCGGATTTTCTGCTAACTAAATGGTTGACCGATTATCACAAAACAACTCAACTTTGTAACTAGTCGGTTGACCAAAATCCTTCAATAATCGAACCAACCACACAAGCTCTTGAGTTGCAATAGTTGTAACTCGATACTAAGCTTCTATAGTTGGTTGTCTTTTACTGCACCACAATGCACTAGAATCGAACAAGATCATATAACTTGATGTTGATCTCCTTATACTTGTATCACCCGTATTGTTAGCATCACAAAATCCTCTAAGCGTAGCATTTGGCTCCCTCTTAAACTCAATACCAAAACCAATTGTAGACTCCACATACCTCAGAACCCTTCGATAGCATAAAGATGAGGTCTTCTAGGATTTTTGCATAAACTTGCTCAATACACCGTATGTGAAGAAAATATCATGTCTAGACAATGTTAAATAAATTAGACTTTCGACCATCTGCACATACTCGGTCGGCTCTTCTAGTTCATCTCCCTCTTCTTGATACAACTTCACATTAATAACGATGGGTATAGATGTCAGCTTGCAATCTATCATTCCAAACTTTTGTAGTAATGTAAACGTATATCGCATTCGAGTAGTAGCACAACTTGGTCGTTTTCCTCAAGTTCAGATCTTTTTGCTCAAAGAAGTATTTCAAACTTTTATGATATGTGTAGATGGTGCACTTGACTCCATTCAAGTAGTGTCTCCAAATCTTTAGTGCAAATACTACAGCAACCAATTCTAATCATGAGTCAGTTAGTTAGCTTCATGGGGTTTAAGTTATCCTGAAGAATAGGCAATAACTTTGCCACGTTGCATCAGTACGCATCCGAAACCCAAATAAGAAGCAACAGAATAAACTACCAAGTTCTTAGCTCCTTCTGGTATAAACAAAACTAGTTCTTGGGTTAGTCTTTCCTTTAGTTATTGGAATGCACCTTCTTGATTTAGTCCCCGTTCAAATTTTGCATCATTTTTCATCAGCTTTGTTAAAGGTGAAGCAATCTTAGCGAAGTCTTGAATACATCTTCTGTAATAACCCGCCAATCCTAAAAAACTTCAAATTTCAGTAGGTGTCTTGCGGACTCCACTTCATCACCGTTTTTACTTTTGACGGATCTACCATAATACTGTCTACATTTATCACATTACCTAGGAATTGAACTTCCTGAAGCCAAAATGCACATTTAGAGAATTTTGCATATAATTTTTCTCTCCTTAAAGTCTCTAATACTTCTCTGAGATGGTATGCATGATCTTTTTCATTATTTGAGTAAATTTGGATGTCATTTATAAACACTATAACTGACCGGTCTAACATCGGTTTACATATCCAATTCCTGAGATCTATGAAAGCTGTAGGGGAATTAGTCAAACTGAATTACATAACTAAGAATTAATAGTGCCCATATCTCGTATGAAATGTCGTCTTTGGAATATCTTCCTCTTTTACCTTTAGCCGATGATAACCCAACCTTAGATCTATTTCGGAGAACTAGCTTGCATCTTGCAATTGATCGAATAAGTCGTCGATCCTTGGTAACATGTATTTATTCTTCATGGTTAACTTATTCAGCTCTCGGTAGTCGATGCACATGCGCATGCTTCTGTCCTTCTTCTTTACAAAGAATATCGGAACACCCCAAGGTGGGATACTCGGCCTAATGAGACCTTTGTCCAGCAATTCTTGTAGATGTGGAATTCCTTCATCTCTGATGGAACTAATCAATATGGTGCTTTAGAAATTGGTTTAGCATGAGGCATTAAATTGATTCGAAACTCCACTTCTCTGCAGATGGTATTCCTGCTAAATCTTCAGGAAATACACTAGGGAAGTTGCAAACCATGGGTACATTCTTCAACTCTTTTGTTTCTGATTTAGCATCAGAACGTATGCCAAATAAGTTACACAATCGCGATTCATAAACTTCTTTGCCTTCATCATAGAGATGATCTTCACTACTCGTTCTACCACCGTTAACCAGGATTAGACTTCACTCCGGAGCTTGCATCTGAATCGTCTTCTCGTTGTAGATTATCTTGGCTTCATTCGCTGCTAGCCAATCCATACCTAAGACTATATCGAATTGTCCTAAGGTTATAAGGAATAATCTAATTGGAAATTTGGTTCCTTCATGTTCTATATGGCAGTCTTCACTAATTTTTGAAATCTTAACTGATTTACCAATAGTTGTTTCTACCTCAAAGGTCTCGTTTAATTATATAGCAGGCTTACATAATAATAGGCAAAAATTTAAAGCAACAAAACTTCTACTAGCACCTGAATTGAATGAGATAATAACACGTACATTGTTAACGAGAAAAGTACCTGATACTACATCTGGTAATGCCTTCGCCTCCTCAGTTGTTAATGAATAAGCTCTACCCTTAGCTTTCGATGTCTCCTCACTCTTTCCTTCATTTGCTCTTAGTGGTTCCGGGTTTCTCTATTTTAGCTTTGGGTTGTCCATCCTTCTATGCCCATAACCTCCGCACTCAAAACATTTATTAACTCCTAGGCAATTTGTTGCTATATTCCCCTCTTTCCACAACGATAACAAACATTCATCCCATACTTACATTCTCCAGGATGATTCTTTCCACATTTCTTACATTAAGTTGGCCCGGTTCCATTTACCTTCCTCCTTGGTCCTACTACACTTTTCTTGGAATCACATGAGATCTCCGACCACTTCCTCTTAGATTCCATAGGGCGGGAATCATAAACTTCATCATACATGGTTGCACTGAGCTCAACCACGGATCAATATCTCTTAGGAACAGATGATTTCACCAACCTTTGTTTTTCAGATGGCAAACCCTAGACTTATCGTTTAATTTGCTTCTCTTCAGGGGCTACTAAGTAGGGTACTAAGCAAGCCATCTCATTGAATTTGGTAGTATACTGTCGGTGCATCATACTCCGGGCTTCTAGCTTTAAGATATCTCTATTAATCTTGTCCAACTCATTCTATCAATCGCTTTCTCTCTCATTGCTAAGAATAGGTTGTCCCACCAACATAAACCCTCATATACGAATGAGTGGGCGACATATTTTACCTTCTGATCATACATGCCTTCACTTATCTTAATTACAGTTTCTATTTCTTTTATCCATTGATTAGTAGAAGTAGGATCCATTGTTCCTTTAAACTTTGGAGGATCTCCATCTTTGAATGATTTATATGAACGACCTCTCTTAGGCTTCTTTCCTTTTCTTGCTTCTCTAACTTCATATTCTCAATCATCAGAATCGCTTTTATCTCCTTCATCATAATCTTCTTTTCTTTTTGGACCTTCGTCATTTTCTTTTGTTTTGTTATCATCTCTCTCTGCTCTTCTTATTTCTGCTAGTATTGCAGGTAAAGGTGTTTCTAATGCTTTAACGACATCAACCGCAATAGCATTCCTAACTTGTGGCTCCGTCGCCATTTCTTCCTCAAGTTCTCTCTTTACCTCAACATTCGCGGTAGCACGCGTCTGCCTTCTAGGAATAGTTTAAAGTGGTTTTTCCTCTGCCTCTACCGGCCATCTTTAGGTATCTACAAGATATGGGATATCAACATTAGTATGACGTATTATAGCTCATAACACAAGTGTAATGTAAACAGGTAATAATGGTGCCCAAATGCAATTAACTATTTACCCCACTTTGGTGTTCTAGTTATTCCACATCAAGTTTCTTACCAATATCCATATATTTCTATTATCTACTGGCGGAATTAGGATGTCTACATTTCTTCTGGTCCCTTAGGTCCTAGTTTAATTCTAGATATTTAAGCAAATATCAAAATCTCTAAAACTAAAGTTCTGATACCAACTTGTGGTGCCCGCTAATAGCGTGTTTAAGTATATAAAAATATATATAAAAATATATCCCTGGTAAGGACACCAAGAACTTGATGCATTGTGTTTAGTGATATAATATATAATTTTTAATGTTCGCTTTAGCGTTACACAAAATCAGGATTTAAATTTATAAATTAAAATGATAAATATTTCGACTAAATACACAAACAATAGGTAAGTGAACCTATCGCAGCGTAGTATAGTCTGGGTAATAACCAAGTATCGAACTATGGACACGGATTCCTTACTCAATCCTCGTTATTGTCTGACTAGGATAATAAGTTGAAAAGGGGGGTTTTGTTTAAAAGAAGGAAAAAGGAAGGTGAAAGTAATTAGGAATGTCATCTTATTTCAAGGTGTGACTCGGGTTGTTATCACTTGTTAATTAATGTTGTATTCAAATAAGGTTGGTCAAAGTTACTAATACTAACCATTTCGATAGGGGAGTTAGCATTTTGTAACGAAACAGTGGTTACGGTCAGCCAACTGTTCCTAATAACTCTTGGGATCCAAACGGGGTCTCAAGTCCGTCGGTTGTACCGTGAATTATTTTTCAGACTAAGATTATCTTGTCGACTGATGTACGTCAAGTTGTGTAACTTCTTTTGGAAAGTCGGAATGCGCACTCATTCCAAATCTACTTTATGACCGCTCGGACCTATCAATTTATACTCTTTAAATAGTTATCTTTACTTATAATATTATTTTAAATAAATATAAATTTCATTCTCAAGATCAAGCCTCATGGCTCGCGCTAGAAGTCCTCTGCAAGCTAAAACAAGAGAAGTAAAGAAAACCGACACGAACCACAAGGTCCAGCTAGGACTTAAATGACTCGCTGAATACCCAACCCTCCAATCAACCCATAAGATTAAACCTATACTAACTCGGCCGATGCTAGCACCAAGATTTGTATAGAGACCGTACAAACTCGAATAAGCTTTCAAGCAAGAAGTCTTGCTTAAGAAACTCACAAGATTTAAGATTATTAAGTTGGTTTAAAGATTAGTTATTTTGGTATTTTTAAGATAGATTAAAAGAAAGACTTTAAGAACATAACATAGTAAAAATACTTCATTAATTAAACAAAGTTAAACCAACTCAAGTAACGCAATAAGACTAGCCACGAATGACCATACAAGTGACTCCACTAACCCTTAGATAATGTGTGGAAGTTATCCAATACCAAGGGAGAGTGGGTATAGGCTGCTTCTTGCGACTTGAATAAGAAGAATCATTCCATATTACAATACTAGAAACAAAAAATAAACAAATAAAAGCTAAAACGGACCAAAACCGAGAGAGTTCCGCCTCTAGCAGAGCACTAGGGCCTTCACAACCCTCAAATCTGGACATCTAAAACACGAGAATGAGTTTGCTGTTTATAGGCTAAGATTTTGGCAATGCACGGTCGTGCATTGGATTGCACGGGCGTGCGAAGTACCTTTTTCTTTCACGTGCGGAATCTGGCAGCTTTAGGGAGTATAAGGGAACAAATTAGGGTTTGCACGGCAGTACAAGGCAATGCACGGCCGTGCATTGCCTACTTTTGCTCCCTGTTGACTTTTTGACTACCCGCTTTGACTCCCTGGGTCCAGGTTTGTTCAATTGACTTTCGGATGCTAATTTTCCCATGATTTTGAGTGATTTCTTCATGTTTTTACACATCAAAGGTAATTATCCTGTTGTAACACAAGTGAATAGATTAAGTATTGATTCCCATCATTTTTTCTATAATTGTGATGAATATAGGGATAATTATGCATGTAAAATATGTATAATTTACAACATATCATAACACCCCACACTTAAACTTTTCTTGTACTCAAGCAAACTAATGCATGATTATACCCATAGAAGTAAAGTATTGATTAAATGTTAATCCAAAGCTTTTGTCCCAAATGGTTGAATGGTCTTCTTAAAAACAATGATTTGGTGGTTATACCTTTCGAGTGTTTCTCCACAAGAGGGTAGCAAGCTTAACATACTTGATGGGACTATGATTATGCAAAAAACTACATTCTCACAAATGTTCACTTAACACTCGGGTTAAATATATGGATAAGGTATGTTAAGAAGAACACTCAATGCTATATTTAACGCTTGCACAATCATATGCTTGTATAAAAATCAAATCTTCACCGATTGACATAAAATATAAGCATAAATAAAGAGGGTTTGTAAAGGGTAGTAATGGTTGGCTTAGGGTTAGGGTAGGAAATATTTGGGAAGAGTGGCTGAATGTTTAAAGTCTGACTTGGCTTAGTGATTAAAAGGTAAACAATCTCTTATTATACTTAGATTAGACATTGTGACCAATCTAAGAACTCTTTTAAGGTTAGATCGTCAAGACCAAATCACTTCTTTAAGAATGTCAACTTCTTCTTGTCTTTGAAATATACATTACTATCAATTTCCCATGAATCGTTCGATTGTTTTCTCTTTATACATCCACTTTGATCAGCTTTGCATACTCCAATTTTTTTCGAGTAAGTTTGATTCTCTTTTGATGAGATTTCTTCAATATTTTGGGTGGTTATAAACTTCTTATTGCTGCCCCCCTTTTATGTGAAACCGAACGAGTTTCATTCTTTGAACATAATATGAATCCGTCAACTAGTGGCGGATAATTATTACTTAAATCATAGCCAATTCGATTTTCAACGAAAAAGTGTTAAAAATATAAAAAGGAAGTTTTTTGATTTTATGGGTGTGAAATGTGGGTTTAGAAACGAAAAAGGTTTAGGCTCAAGGGGGCTAACTTGGGGGTAATGTTTAGGGTAGGTAAGAGAAAAAGAAAAGGTTAAGAAAAATGGGTTAATCCTAATGCCCCAATCATTTTTATTCATTTTTTAGTTCATGATCTTGAAATGTATATTTTACACAAATTCTAACATGCAAAGTAATAATTAGCAAACACTTTATCAAACGAAATGAGCATATGAAATATGTATGTATGATAATGCTCGATTAGGCTCAAATTCTCAAATGAAACGAAAGGTAAAGGGGTAATAAAGTAAGAACGTGCATAAATTTATTTCTTTCTTTCAGTTGTGCTTCCTAATCTTCCCTATTTGTTTCATTGATTCACTTCAACGGTATTCCAAATTGTTGTTTTTATTATTATGCCGATTATGAAAAATAATTTTTTAAGACTCTTGCTTTAAGATTATTTAGGAAGCTGTCATCCTTACATATTTTTTTGAAAATGTTTTTTATTAATTCAATGGATTGGGTAGTTGTTAATCATACACTTGTAATATTTGGGACAAAATTAGGCAGTCAATTTATCAGTTGGGGTTCCACCCCACACTTTGTTTCTGACAATATGAATGTATGTAATATGGTATGTGTCACGATTAAAAAGGGTATGGTGAAACTGATACTCCCCTGATGAGACGTCATCGCCATAAGTGCGGTCGATTCTCATCATCGCCTAAAGTGTATTTCCAAGCATGAACCAAAACCTGTATTACCTGTGATGCTGAAAAACAAGTAGTGAAAATAAAAAGAGTTAAACTAATATTCTCCAATAAGGCGGCCGAAAAGAGGTGGTGGTGGTGGTGCCACCATATCAACGGTTACCGGGGTAACCGGTAAAAAACCTGCAGTGTCAACATCCAAAAACTGGACAACCAAAACAACCATCAAATGTCAAAAAACAACAAAAAATGTCATGAAATATTCGAGAACCACAAATATCGTCATCAGAAAAGAACTACAAATGTCAGAGACGAAGGAGGGAAGAGCTGCTACTGAAATGGAGGACGGGGCCATTGCTAATGCGGACCTGGAGGCTGCTGATGGGCATACGTATCATGTGTGTGATTGTAGAAATCCTGTCGTATAGTGTCTCCTAATTGACCCATCCAGATCATCAAGTCTAGCATGGTGGGATCAGCGGTAGTGTGATACATACCTAGTCCTTGTTGCCCTAGTGTCCCATATATGCCCCTTCATCCTTTGATTCATCTACTTCACCTGTCCAAATATTGCCCCGATGGCCCAGCAATCGGTACACCCCATTGAACTTCTTCATTATATGCATGTTGATTAACACTTCGGTGTCCACAGGTAGAATGGGTACGTCCATCTCTGTAAGTATACTAAGATGCATAGGAGACAAGACACCCAGATATGAGGCCAGGTGAGTAATGTAGGGTCCACCAAAGATATGGATGTTAGAACAGTAGCCAGTAGCTAGAGTAAAGAAATTGGCCAAGTTGTAGGCCAAGTTACAAGGAACCCCGTCAATCAAGCAGTGTAGGTGGAGCAGATCTCTAATGCTCACTACCCATATGATGTCTTTCCTTCCCCCAATGGAAACGACAATGCACTAGTGCAGGTAACGGTAGAGAGGATATCTAATCTTGGTGCTCTTTTGGCTATGCGGGTCAAATGGACCGGACCCGATCCTACTCCAGAATGTTGATGCTTCTCCCTCTACAAACTCTTCTTTACTGTCAGTAAAGATTGGCTATGTGATCTCCCTGTGCCTATATAGTCCCAGCTTTACCCCAAATTGTGCCAAGGACATTTCATAACAATGTCTAGCCATCCTGTAACATACATAGTCGTGCATTTCCATACTCACCACCGGCCTATCGAACTGAAAAGATGCTAGAAACTCGAGAATGAGTTTATAATAGGTGGTCTCTGTTATAGCAAAGAATCTTTGTCGTGGCTTCGTGATAAGGGGTACCACACTGTCTAAGAGATTTACATCCTCCAATGTTTGGGTAGCAAATGGTTTTGTGTGCCCTGAAGGTTTGTCTCAGTAATTCAGATAGAGCTTGGTAGGCATGGACCTCGATAGCATCTTCGGGGTCAAAAATAAGCCACGGATGTAAGTTCTGTGGTCCCTCAGGCATAGTGATGTGTTGCAAAACATGCCTCGTTATCCTTGTTATTTGTAGCGTTTTAGAGTCGTTTTCAATCGTTTATAGTTGGTACTTCGTAGTGGTATGTTTTGTAGGTATTCAGGAAGAATTAGAGCTTAAACGATCAAGAGTTGTGAAGGCATGAGCACAAGAGGGAAAACAAAACGGCAAAACTTTTTGCCAACCTTGGCTCCTCACACTACGTGAAGATTGGGGGGTCCCAGTTCACGGTACGCCAAGAACCCAGGGCAAAAACTTTTTCCCGACTATTTGTCTTTAGCGGTATGCCAAGAACTGGTCAGAAAGCCTTAGCGGTACGCGAAAACCTCCGGTTACGGGCTTTTTGACCTAATTTGATGTTTTAAAAGATTAGGACCCATCCAAGTAAAAGGGATTCAATTTCCAGCCGTCAGAGCATCATAAATAAGCGATTTTGAGAGTGCAAGAAGTAATCGGAGCCAAAGGTTGAAGATTTATTAATCGGGTTTGTTAGATCTCACTCGTTCGGTTTATGATCTTCAATCTCTTGTTTCAAATTAGTTTGTTTGACATGATGTTCATCGCTTTTATAACTTTTTTTTTCTGATTTCGAGTATGATTGTTAGCTATACTATAGTAACTACCTAGGTTTATGATGAATGTTTGTTAAAGTTCGAATTTTTATCGGTTTATGGTTGATTTTTGATGGTTTGACATTATTGTAATGATCTTGGTTCAATTGATATGATGTTTATGCATACTTGATTCTGATTTAGTATTGATTAGTTATTCCGCATGTGTTCTTGTTGAATGTCTTTCAGTTATAGACGCATGTTTAGGTTAGTTGCTTCATGTTTGTGACTGTTTATGGTATTGCTAGACGTAGTGATCTAGAGGAATGTTAGTTGGTGATTCAATAGATTGAGTGTTCTTCCTATCTCGATAGCTGAAAGGTGAGAGGTAGTGTGTTAGTCTTCGGTGTTAGGTGTCTAGTTGTAAACGCTCTGAAAGGAGGTTTCCCCTAGTTTCTTAGTATCCTTACTAGTCTGTGTCTTATCGTTTTGTTCTGAGATTACCCCTTGCATTCTTCGAATGTATTATGATAGTGAGACTGAAAGGTGATCTATCTTTAGGGTACTGTCATGTCGTTGGAGAGACTGAAAGGTAATCCGACTAGCTGATGAGCTTTATATACATTCTTTAGAGTTTCCTATTAGGTCATACATGGAGATTGATGAGGGATCCTTTTTGTATTCTAAGAGTGTCATTCTGTAGAACCCCAGTTCCATCATAGTTACCATAACCAAGAGTAGTCTGAGTTTTACAAATAGGATTCATACCTAGGTAGCCCTTTCTCCATTCTTGAGATCACCCGATTCTTCTGCTTGATAGTTAGCTGTCGATAGTGAGTTCTTAGTTCTTTTGATTTCATTAGTTAATCTTAGTTCATAGAATTCCCCCCAAACCAAACCAAATATTACAGTTCTAGTCAGAGTCTAGTTTTAGTTAGAGTCAGTGTCTCATGGGTTCGATATCCGGACTTTCGTTATGCGGTATTACAATTGATAGGTACACTTGTCTGTCTTTGTGGTCTAGTTTATAGGAGTGTCTAGAGTTTAACTAGAGTGTCTAGTTAGTTTTGTGTTTAGTTTTTATAGACCATTCGACCGACATCACATAGTCTTTGGGTGAAAAGGTGGAGGCGGTGATGGTGGAGTTTGTGGCGAGCAAGCCATATGAGCAGACGAGGATGAACCCGACCTAGAACCCGATCGAGTGTTTCTTTGTTTCCGGCTTACTTGTGTAGATGACTCTACCATTTAATGTGTGTTTTATATGCAGATAAAAATATAAATATGTATATATATATCCCTGGCAACAACATCAAAAACTTGATAGCGTGTTGTTAGTAGTAATAAATATATTCTAGTTAGAGCTACACAAAATCAGGTTTTAAATTTATAAATTAAAATGATAATTATTTAACTAAACACACACACAATAGGCAAGTGTACCTATCACAGTGTAGTATAGTATGGGTAAGAACCAAGTATCGAACCATGGACACGGATCCCGTACTCAACCCTCGCTATTGTCTGACTAGGATAATAAGTTGGAAAATGAGTTTTGTTTAAAAGGAAAATAAACAGATAAGAAATGTAATTAGAAATATTATCCCGTTTAAGGTGTTACTCTAGTTGTTATCCCTTGTTAATTAAAGCTATATTTAAAGTAAGGTTGGTCGTAGTTACTAGTACTAACCCTTTCGATAGGGGAGTTAGCATTTCGTAACGGAACAGTAGATACGGTCGGCCAAGTGTGACTTAATCAATATCCAGACCCTGAACGGGGTCTCAAGTCCGCCGGTTATCTCGTGATTCATTATTCGGACTAAAATTATCCAATGACTGACGTACGTCATGTCTTGTAACTTCCTTTGGAATGTCGGAATGCGCAACTCCCTCCAAAGCTACTTTATGAACGTTCGGACCTAACGAATTATGTACTTAAATAGTTGCCTTTACTTATAATATTATTTTAAATAAATAAGACTTTCCTTCTCAAGATCAAACCCCATGGCTCCCGCTAGAAGTCCTATGCAAGCCGGTACGAGAGAAGTAAAGAAATACCGACATAAACCGCCCGGTCTGTTTAGGGCTCAAACGACCTGCTGAATACCTAAACCACCAATCAACCCATAATATTAAATCTATACTAACTAGCCATGCTAGCACCAAGATTTGTATATAGACCGTACAAACATTGAATAAGCTTCCCAAGCAAGAAGTCTTGCTTGAATAACTCTCAAGATTTAAGATTATTAGATTGGTTTAAATATCACTTATTCTTGTCTTTTTAAAATAACTTGTAGTAAAAACTTTAAAAACATAACTTACTAAAAATACTTCATTAATTAATTAAAGTTCAACCAACTTGAGCAATACAAGAGGGCTAGCCATGAATGACCATACAAGTGACCCCACTAACCCTTAGATAATGTGTGAAAGTGTTCTAACACCAAGGGAGAGTGGGTATAGGTTGCCTCTTGATCACTTGAACGAGAAGAAACATTCATATTACAAGACTTTAAAAAGGAAAATAAACAAGTAAACTAAAATGGACCAAAACCAAGAGAGTTCTGGTTCTTAGCAGAGCATTAAGGCCTTCCCTACTCTTGATCTTGGACACCTAAAACACTAGAATGAGCTTCCTATTTATAGGCAAAGATTTGGACAATGCACGGCCATGCAATGGGATGCACGGTCGTTCAAAGCACTCATTTCTTGCACGTGAGGGAATCTGGAAGAGCAGGAGAATACAGGGCCACGTGTCACCATTTGCACGGCCGTGCAATGGGATGTACGACCGTGCAACCCCTAATTTTTACTCTTGCTTGATTTTGATTCTCTGGGTTGACTCCTTGGGTGCACGAACGTCCGATTGGCTTCCGGATGCTGATTTTGCCCTGTTTTTGAGTGATTTCTTTATGTTTTTGTATGCAAGGGGTAATTATCCTGTTGTAACACAATTAAGTAGATTAAGTATCATATCTTATCATATTATCTCTAGTTGTGATAAATACGGGGATAATTATGCGTGCAAAATATGTATAATTTACATCATATCACCATTCTCTACACCATTAGAAATTAGAGGAGTTAGTATATAGGAACAAGAATGCTTCAACAAATAGATTAACGGCGCTAAAAACTTGATAGAGTTTTACATGTAAGTACGAAAGTATATATAATTTTTGACCACACAAAGAAAACACAAATTCGTGCATGATTATGGCACGGTGTAACATCCCGAAATAATAAAACAGATTAATGGAAACAAGGTCGGGAATTAATTAAAGGAAAAGCGAAAGAAAGGGGATCGGGCTTGGGCTTGGCCCCAATGGGTCGATATGGACCCACGTATATAAGGATATGATCAGCCTCTCTTTCCCTCATTCATCATCTTCAACCTTGAAACCCTAGAGAGAGAGAGAATTCTAGAGAGAGAAAGCTCAAGAAGACCCATTCAAGCTTGGAATTTGTCTCTCCATCATCCTTGGTAGATTCTACATGAAGAACCTCGAGTTTTAAGGTAAGAATCAACCTCAGATCTGAGTTTTTCTTCAAAAATGGGGTTTTAGGGTTTGTGGGGTTTTTAAACATAAAGGAAGGATTTTTACGTATGAAAAGTGGATTAAAGCTCAGATCTAGCTTCATGGAAGCTAGATAAACGTTTTGAACGTAAAAAGTTAAGGTTTTGGATAAAAAAATCAGAGCAGCAAGTGCTCAATGTTCTAGAGCCGACTCTCGAGAGTCGGCCACCTGCATATGGCTACTCTCAGCGAGGAAGAAGAAGAGAGGCGACTGTCAGAGAGTCGACTATCAGCGTCGACTGTCTGAGAATCGGCCCTCTAAGAAAAATGCTGAGTATCGACCCATTACACAACACAAAGTCCTAAACGCAAGTTCAGGCGACACTTATGAGTGTGGCTAGCGATTATCCTAGCCGACAATCGAGTGTGGCTAGCGATTCTCCAAGCCGACACTATCGGCGATACCCACAAAACTGCCGACTCTTGCATGAAATAATAGAAATTGTACTTTGACTTATGTGCAGATCGGAATACGAATTAACAGTAGCTAAAGCATCACCTTCGGGTTAAACACCGAAAAACAGGTGAGTTCTATGTGCCCCCTGTATGTTACGTGCAAAACTTTTCTAATATTTTGGGGCTGAAGTATATACACTAAAAGAAAGAATGCTATGAATGCCAATATGATCATACGTGATATATACATATATATATATATATACGAATGCTAATGTGATCCTACGGGATATATGAAAATGAATAATGAAACGTATGCATGCAAAGAATGAAATGAATGAATGACATAATGTAAATGAATGAAATCTTGCATTATTCTCATATGTATTGCATGTTATGAAAGTATGAAAAACATTATGGACGCTTCGATGATAACGGCTACTTCGGTAGACGGACGACCACGTGACTATTTTACAGCCGAGACATATACGGACCTTCATCAGCTAGGCCGTTTGAATGGCAATGACGGACGGACTATGATGGTATACACGGTATGAAGGACAGACTACTTCAGTTGACACGGTATGAATTAAAATGAAGGAGGGAATACTTCGGTAGACACGGTATGAATTACGACCCACGAGGGTAGGTCGGATCGTCTGTCTTTGTGACTTACGCAATCAATGACGGGCTGATCACCCTTATGTGTATAACCAATGAATGTTCAATGTATGCATATGCACATAATTTGTGTATAGTCAATGTATGTTCAATGAAAACAAAGATGTATACATATATATACCAATAGTACAAATGAATAACCAACGTTATACCTATTTGCTATAAACTAGAACTCACCAGCGTTAGCTGACTTTTAGTATGCACTTCAGGTAACAAGAGGAAAGGACGGGCAAAGGCTTGAAGGTTACCCGGGTAAAGACTGACATCCTGTTAAATACAATTATGTTAAGACAATGTTTTATGATTAATGTTAAGACTTCCCTGCCTATCTAATTGAATGATGAATCCTTCCGCTGTGTTTGAATGTTTTAAATAAAGTTCAGTATTCAATGACTATTTTATGAGTAAATCCAACGAGTGAGGTCTCCCGGGAAAGGGGTCATACAAGTTGGTATCATAGAAATAGTTTGAGAGACTCAGACATCCCTAAAATGTCTGGACTCAAGCTGATAATGGGACCAACGAAAGGATGTCATTTCAGGTAGCAATCGCTAACGCCAAAACTGTAAGCAAATAGTAAAGTTAATACATGTAGCTAGGGATAGATGCCTTAACTTAGAACACATAGATGTCAATGTCACCACTGATGTGAAGAGTTTTGAACCCGAAAAGCAAAGCAAATTATTAATCACAAACTGGTCACTGCAATTAAGAATTTACCTTGCTCGTACTGTTCTAAACTATGATCTGAAGGAATGACATTGGTGTATTCCCCTTTTACTCATTAGCAAATTAAAAATCTATGGCTGGTAGAAGAGGAAATGGACATTGTGGCGGTCATACCGGTCGAGTCGGTAGACCACTGTTGAACCAGAGACGGAACGAAGAAGCAAGTGTACACGTGGAACATGAGCCAAGTGTGCACAAAACTAATGTGACTACATCGGAGGGTGGAAAGGACGGACTTCTCCAACTGGAACCCGAGGTTAGGGATGCTATTGCCGAGAAGTGGTACTCCCTCTGAAAGACGTACTACCTGACTTATTAACTGAAGCACTAAAGAAAAGCAAACATGAGGAAGAAGAAAACCCTGAAGAAAAAGTCTATGATAGTGATGGGGATGAGGTCAAATTGGACTGAACACCAAGGGATGCACTTACAAAGGCTTCAAAGACTGTGACCTGCCAAAGTCTGATGGGAAAAAGGATTCAGCTGACATGTTTGAATGGATTGAAAGAATGAATGGAGTGATTAGCATAAGTGAATGCCGAGCTGACCGGGCGGTCAAATTTGTTGCTCATTCCTTCACTAATAAGGCATTGAGTTGGTGGAGAACTATTCAAGGGTCCAAGTCACCAAATGCATAAAAGAGGATGACATGCGAAGACCTTAAGGTACTGATGAATAGGAAGTTCTGCCCTCTGAACGAAATTGACCGAGTGGAGAACGAGTTTTTGAACTTCAAAGCTAGCAACATGACTCACCGCCAGTACACTTCAAGGTATAACGAACTAGCTCAGCTAGTACCTCATCTGGTTGAAACTGAAGGGATACTGATCAAGTAATATGTGAAGGGCTTGCCTCAAAGGGTCTGCATTCATGTAAAAGCTAACCTACCCTCGACCTTCGAGTCGGTAGTGAATCTGAGTGGAATCGTCTTTGATGATTATGCCAATGAGGACCTTGCCCCTTAAGCACCAAAAAGAAAGTGGGAAAACCTGTCTAAGGGGAAACGGGAAGGGAAATTATGCAACAGAGACCAAGAAGCCAATAACTGGGGAGAATGAAACATGAACGAAGTGTGGGAAACAACACCGCGGTGAATGCCGAGCTGCCACCACCATATGATATCGATGTGGGAAGGCTGGGCACTACTCGAAAGACTGTAGGGGTAACATCAGTTGCCAGAACTATGGCATGTTTGGGCACGCAACCAAGGATTACAGTAAAACCGGACAGTCTGGTTCGGGAAAGGAGAAGGAACAAGAACAGCCCAAGGCTAGGACCCGAGCCTATGCCTTAACTAAGGAAGAAGCAAGAGGAAATCCTGACATTGTGTCAGGTACGTTCCTAGTTAATGATGAAAATGATACTATATTATTTGATTCTGGTGCTAGCAAAAGCTTTATTTCAAATGAATTTAGTCGCAAACTAAACTGCACAATCACCAACCTCGTAATGGCTTTTAGCGTAGAAACTGTTGTTGGTAGAAACTCAGTAGTCATCCGTATGACTAACGATTGCATGATAGAAATAGAGAGCCATAAATTTCCTTCTATATTGTACCTTCTAACCTTAGGAGGATTTGACAAAGTGTTGGGCATGGATTGGTTAGCTGCCAACGAAGCACAAATCGTATGTAAGCGAAAGATGATACACCTCAAAAGCACTTACGGCAGTCCGACTACGGTTTATGGTCATTGGAATTTGATAATGCCGAACGTCATCTCGATGATCAAGGCCGAAAGTTACATGTGGCGCGGTTGCGAAGCTTATCTGGTGTATGTTACTGACGTTAGAATGAAAACGAAAGAGCTCAAAGACGTACCCGTGGTGTGCAACTTTCCTAAAGTGTTCCCAGAGAACTTACCTGGCTTGCCGCCCGATCAGGAAATAGAATTTCAAATCGACTTACTGTCAGGAGCTCAGCCCGTTGCCAAAGCACCCTACCGATTGGCTCCGTCAGAATTGAAAGAATCAATGTCTCAATTGGAAGAATTAATAGAGAAAGGATTTATCAGACCAAACATCTCACCATGGGGCACTCTGATAATATTTGTAAAGAAGATAGATGGCAGCATACGCATGTGCATCGACTACCGTGAACTAAACAAACGAACAGTAAAGAACAAGTACCCACTTCCCTGAATACATGATCTTTTTGATCAACTACAATGTGCGAGTTGGTTCTCAAAGATCGATCTTGGGTCGAGTTACCTTCAATTGAATTTAAGGGAGGAGGATGTACCGAAAACCGCGTTTCGCACGCGTTATGGACATTATGAATTCCTCGTGATGTCTTTCGGATTAACCAACGCACCTGCAGCATTTATGGATTTAATGAACAAAGTATGTCGACCAATGTTGGATCGGTCGGTAATAGTTTTCATAGATGACATTCTCATATACTCAAAGAACGAGGGTGATCATCACTGTCACCTAAGAGAAGTATTAGAAGTTCTGAAGCAGGAGAAGTTGTATGCAAAATTCCCCAAATGCGCGTTCTGGCTCAGGGAAGCTCAATTCCTATGTCATGTTATCAACCCAAACGGTATTATGGTAGATCCTACAAAGATCAAAACAGTAAAGTTATGGAACATCCCGAAAACGCCAACAGAGAAACGAAGTTTTCTGGGATTAGCAGGCTACTATCAAAGATTCATTCAGGATTTCTTGAGGATAGCCTCGCCACTGACAAAGCTGACGCGTAAGGAAGTGAAGTATGAATGGGGTCCAACCCAAAACAACGCATTCGAATAATTAAAAACACGATTAACCCAAGCTCAAGTCTTGACCTTACTGAGGAAAACGAAGACTTGGTAGTCTACTCTGACGCTTCGGGTCAGGGATTGGGTTGTGTACTTATGCAACGAGGAAAAGTAATTACTTATGCCTCGCGACAACTAAATATCCATGAGGTTAACTACCCAACTCACGACCTAGAGTTGGCGACAGTAGTTTTAACATTAAAGATTTGGAGACACTATTTGTACGGGGTTAAATGCACCATTTACTCCGATCACAAGAGCCTGAACTATTTCTTCGAGCAAAAAGAATTAAACACGAGATAAAGAAGTTGGTTGGAACTACTAAAGGATTACGACTGCGAAATATTATACCACCCAGGCAAGGCAAACGTAGTGGCTGACGCCTTAAGTAGAAAGGAAGAGTCGACACCTATCCGGATCAAAGCATGTCAGTTGATTATAACACGAGATCTTATGAATGAAATAGCGAAGGTACAAGATGAAGCACTGTTAGAAAGGAATGTGAAACGTGAAAGAATAGTACGACAACAGGGAAATCTAGAGACTAATGCGTACAGTGTACGAACTCATTTTGGTCGGATGTGGATACCCAAGATTGGTGAACTTAGGGCCAAAGTTCTTGATGAGGCCCATAAGTCTCGCTACTCTATCCACCGCGGAACTAACAAGATGTACCGGGACTTGAAGAAAGAATATTGGTGGCCCGGCATGAAGAACGATGTGACTGAATATGTAAGCAAGTGCCTAACTTGTTCACTAGTTAAGGCAGAGCACCAGAAGCCATGTGGTAAAATGCACCTTGCCAATACCAGAATGGAAGTAGGAGGAGATCACGATGGACTTCATTACCAAGCTACCGCGAATAGCTAAAGGAAATGATACCATTTGGGTGATCGTCGACTACTTGATGAAAAGTGCTCACTTCTTACCAATACGTGAGGACTTTTCATCTGAGAAGCTAACAGAGTTATTCATTAACGATATTGTAATCGGACATGGTATGACAGTGTCGATCGTGTTCGACAGGGACACTCGATTCACATCGAGGTTTTGGATGAAATTCAACGAAGCAATGGGCACTAGACTGAATATTAGGACCGCTTACCACCCTCAAACCGATGGTCAATCGGAAAGGACCATTCAGACCTTGGAGGACATGATCCGGGCCTGTATCATTGATTTTGGTGGGAGCTGGGATAGCCACCTGCAATTAGCAGAATTTTCATATAATAACCACTATCACTCAACCATAGGCATGTCGCCATTTGAGATGCTATATGGGAGGAGATGTAGAACACCGGTATGTTGGGGGGAAATTAGACAGAAAGACTTTGCGAGTCTCAAAGTGGTCAAAGCTACTTCCAACAAATTTGAACAAATCAAAGCTCGCATGAAAGCCGCTAAAGACAGACATAAATCATATGCGGATAGGAGAAGAAGAGACATAGAGTTTCATGTAGGGGACATGGTACTGTTAAAAGTGTCGCACTGGAAAGGAATCATCCGATTCAGGAAGCGCGGCAAACTAATTCTGAGGTTTGTCGGACCTTTCAAAATCCTAGCAAAAGTTGATCACGTTGCCTACCGACTTGACCTACCAGATGAGCTCCGTGGAATTCACCCTACATTCCACGTATCGCACTTACGCAAGTGCCTTGCTGACGATACGACTCACATACCATATAATGAGATCGAAGTAGATAATGGTTTAAACTATGTAGAAGAACCAATAGCTATTCTTGACCGAGCCGAGAAACGACTACGCAATAAGTCGATTCTTTTGGTTAAAATACAATGGAAGCACATAAAAGGGCCAGAAACTTCTTGGGAAAAAGAGGGTGAGATGAAGGAATTGTACCCTCAACTTTTTAACTTGTAGCAGATTTCGAGGACGAAACCTCTATAAGGTGGATATACTTGTAACATCCCGAAATAATAAAACATATTAATGGAAGCAAGGTCGGGAATTAATTAAAGGAAAAGCTAAAGAGAGGGGAGCGGGCTTGGACCCAATGGGTCGATATGGACCCATGTATATAAGGATATGATTAGCCTCTCTTTCCCTCGTTCATCATCTTCAACCTTGAAACCCTAGAGAGAGAGAGAGAATTCTAGAGAGAGAAAGCTCAAGAAGACCCATTCAAGCTTGGAATCTACTCTCATCTTGTCTCTCCATCATCCTTGATCGATTCTACATGAAGAACCTCGAGTTTTAAGGTAAGAATCAATCTCAGATGTGAGTTTTTCTTCAAAAATGGGGTTTTAGGGTTTATGGGGTTTTAAAACATAAAGGAAGGATTTTTACGTATGAAAAGTAGATTAAAGCTCAGATCTAGCTTCATGGAAGCTAGATAAACGTTTTGAACGTAAAAAGTTATGGTCTTGGATAAAAAAATCAGACCTGCAAATGCTTAATGTTCTTGAGCCGATTCTCGAGAGTCGGCCACCTGCATATGGCGACTCTCAGCCGGGAAGAAGAAGAAAGTCGATTGTCAGAGAGTCGACTGTCAGAAAGTCGACTGTCTGAGAGTCGACTGTCTGAGAATCGACCATCTAAAAAAAACACTGAGTATCGACCCATTACACAACACAAAGTCCTGAACGCACGTTCAGGCGACACTCATGAGTGTGGCTAGCGATTCTCCTCGCCGACACTCGAGTGTGGCTAGCGATTCTCCTCGCCGACACTCGAGTGTGGCTAGCGATTCTCCTAGCCGACACTCTCGGCGATACCCACAAAACTGTCGACTCTTGCATGAAGTAATAGAAATTGTACTTTGACTTATGTGCAGATCGGTATACGCATTAACAGTAGCTAAAACATCACTTTCGTGTTAAACACCGGAAAATAGGTGAGTTTTATGTGCCCTCTATATGTTACGTGCAAAAATTTTCAAATATTTTGGGGTTGAAGTGTATACACTAAATGAAATAATGTTATGAATGCCAATATGATCATACGTGATATATATATATATATATATATATATATATATATATATATATATATATATATATATATATATATATATATATATATATATATATATATATATATACGAATGCCAATGTGATCCTACGGGATATATGAAAATGAATAACGAACAAAGAATAAAACATATGTATGCAATGAATGAAATGAATGAATGACATAATGTAAATGAATGAAATCTTGCATTATACTCACATGTATTGCATGTTACGAAAGTATGAAAAACATTATGAATGATTCGATGATCACGGCTACTTCGGTAGACGGAAGACCACGTAACTATTTTGCAGCCGGGACATATACGGACCTTCATCAGCTAGGTTGTTTGAATGGCAATGACGGACGGTCACATTCCTGCCAGAAGATTGCAATAATAAGTAGAACGGTTGCATAATTAATAGTTCGCGCGGGAAATGGATGCCTTAGGGCAGACGGGCGAAAGGACGGACTACGACGGTATACACGGTATGAAGGACGAACTACTTCAGTAGACACGGTATGAATTAAAATGAAGGAGGGACTACTTCGGTAGACATGGTATGAATTACGACCCACGACGGTAGGGTGGATCGTTGTTGATGCACTTTCCTGTGACAACACTCTGGATAGAGTCTTAGTTAGTATGTCTAATGTCTGTAATTTGTCTTTGTATTTATGAGTCATTATGTAATAGTTTATCGAGTTGTATTTACTTTTACATAATGTATGTTGTTTTTCTGTTAAGTGTTTTGCGCACTTACAAGTGCGCAGGAGAAAGCTCTTGCGTACTTAGCAAGTACGCAGGAAGACCCATGCGTACTTGTTAAGTACGCAAGAGCAATTGGTCCTGCGCACTTGCTAAGTGCGCAGGCATCAGGTTTGTATAAATAGGATAGGTTCATAGAGGCTAAGTACGCAGAACCATTTGTTTAGACGAACTCAGTTCTGCTAAGTACGCAGCTTGTATTCTCTCTGTAACCGTCGAGTGTTTATAATACAAAGAACGTTTATTGTGACTCTCGTGTTTGGTTTACTTTGTTTAGTAAGACTCTCCACCTAGTCACGGGTATTCCGCAACCCGGTTCGACTAGTAGACAACTTGCATGTGACGATCCGACACACATGAAAGGACCTACAAGTGGTATAAGAGCATTGCTCTTGAATTCGAGTGTTGTAAGTGAGTTTGGAGACGTTTTACTGAGTCTTACAAGCAAAAAGAGGTATTTTTGTTGATTTTTGTGATAAAAAAGGGGTAGCTCTTGAGCACTTTTTTAGAAGCAAAAATCTCTCAAAAACCGATTTTTGTTGTGTATTTATGTGTTTTGAGCATCAAAGGTTGGTTAGAAACTTGTTTCTGATCCTTTGGCTTGATTGCATTGATCATCAGCCTATTTTTCACTATCTCCGGCGATTTTCAGGTGACCGAAAAAGTTTGGTGAGAGTTGCTGAAAAGGTGTCCTGCGTACTTACCATTTTGGGTAAAAAGTACAGTTTTCTGCGTACTTACTAACTACGCAAGAGTTATCTCCTGCGTACTTACAAGTGCGCAAGACGGAACTTGTGCGAACTTAAGCTATATCCTGCGTACTTAAAATTTCCTCCTGCGTACTTAAAAGTACGCAAGAGCAAATCTTAACTACGCAAGACCATTTCTTAAGTGCGCAAGGCCAAAACCAAATGCGCAACAGTGTCTGATTTTTCTGATTTTTGACCAAGTAATTCACTATGTCGAACCTTCAGAATCTTGGAAACATGTTAAATTATGATAATGAGATCGGTACACCTCAGAAACTGCCTAAACTATTAAATGTAAACGATTATTCCAATTGGAAGGCGCGTTTTGAGAACTACATTTCATACACCGACTCATCATTATGGATACCAATCATTGAGGGATATAAGCATCCCACACACATCTATCTTGATGAAGAGGTGCCAAAGCCCATCTCTAAGCTTGATGAAGAACAAAAGAAAGCTTATGATCGGGAAAAGAAGGCTCTTGGCTCAATCACTATGTCATTAACTCGGGAATTGTTTCACAGTTTCCGAGGCTATGACACCTCCAAGGATCTTTGGAAAGCACTTCAGAAAAGATTTGAGGGGAACAGTGACATTAAGAAGAGTAAGCGGGATCTTCTCCGGAAGCAGTATGAATGCTTCAATTTCATGGAAAATGAATCGTTAGATGATCTCATCTTTAGATTCTATCATCTACAAACGGAGTTGAAAGCTTTTGAACTGAAATATCCCGATGAAGAACTAGTGGAAAAATTTCTTGATGCTTTGCCACCAAAGTTTGAGATGTATACAACCCTGATGAGGGAAAATCCTAAATTCTATGAGTTAACAGTAGATGAGGCTATTGGTAAGATTCAAGCTGATAACATGAATCTTATGAAGAAGGAGAGCTCGGGAAGACCTCAGATACAGGACCCTTCCATGTATCATGGGACGACTTCCACTTCAAAATCATCGGGCTCTGGAATTGCCCTCTTTACTGGACACTCCAATGAAGAAGACCACTCAAATGGGTGTGGTGGTCATGCTTGTTATGCATCCGGATCAGGGTTGGGAACTAATCATCAACACACCTCAAGAAATCCTCCAGCTACGTCTTCAACTAACCATTCTGCAATAGTCAAAATAGTTGAAGATCATGTAGCATTGTTTTCATCATGCATGTTTGCGTATGAGAATTTCATAGGCGGCAAGCTAACGGATCCCGAAACTATTGAAGAAGACTTTAACCAAGTGGATCCTGATGATATTGAGGACATGGATATTCAATGGAATATGGCCATGCTTTTGAGGAGGGCCAAGCGTTTCTTGAACAGAACAGGAAGAAAGTTTATTGGTGGACATTCTAATGCCAAGGTTGGATTTGATAAATCCAAGGCCAAATGCTACAAGTGTCTGAACTATGGACACTTTGCTCATGAGTGTCAAAAAGATCGAGCACCGGCCTCTGGTTTCACCAGACCTAGCCAGGGAAACAGCCACGGCCACAACAACACTAGCCACCACAATCAACATCAAGGTGGTTCGTCAAATGCACTGGTAGCTCAGCATGACGAAAACTTTGATTGGGGTGTTCATCTAGAGGACGCCATCATTGCTCAAACACAGGTTGGTCTCATGGCTGAGATCATGGAGCTGTTGGAGGCTGAGAGAAAAGAAGCTGAGGAGATGGAAGCTTCTGTAGCTGCTGAAAAGGAGTCTACTACTGCCGTTGCTCTCATGGCCATTGGAGAAGCACAGAGTTCATCATCTGAGGTAGATTCTAACTCTTTCTCTGTTATTTCTTGTTCTGAATGTCTAGAGCTAAAGCATGGAATTTCTAAGCTCCAAGACAAAATCGAACCCCTAAGTATGGCAGCTCATAATTACAAAGAAAACGAAAAACGTTTTAAAGAGTCTGTTGAAACGTTGAAAAAAGAAAAATGTGAATATTCTTTACAAATAAGTGAGCAACAAGTTCACTTGGATATTGCGTATAGGGGGTTAGAAAAACGGAACAATGAAATCAACAAACTGCAAAATGAGATCCTGCAATTAAAATGTACAAATGAGAAGTTGAAGAACTCTCGCTTTGTGGTGGAGCACTACGAATCAGTAGTGAGGAAATTGAAGGGCCTAGGTCTTGGTACCAATGCCATTCCTCCACCAATAAGTGGGAAGTTTGTCAATAGCTTGATAGACATTGATCTCACCTGTCTAGATGAGTCCTCTGAGAAGGATGATTCCCCTAAAAAGGATGAATCCTCAAGTAAGGCTAACTCCACATCTAGTGAGGAGTATGTTACTGCTTCTGAAGATGGGTCGGTTAACACTTGCCCTGAAGGAGTAGTCTCTGAGGAGTTGTTGACTGAACAGAAAGTCCACAAAAACATTATCACTAATGGTGATAACTGCATTTTAACTGAACCTGATATCATTGAAACAAATGATAAACTTAAGGTAATGCTTTACGGGGGTTATAAAAATATTAACCAAGTTAAGAAAGAGGCTTTTTCAGCTCATTATGGGCTTGGTTACAAAGAGAATTTGCAAAAGTATTATACCCCCAAAAACCAAACTGAAAAAGGTCAGACTTCTGTTCATAAACCAACTCCTCCTGCTCACAATGGAGAGTTATCTAAGGCCAGATCTAATGAGCCTTATAAGAGAACTTATGTAGACAAGAGGAACTGTTTTCACTGTGGCTTGGTTGGTCACATTGTTGTGAACTGTCCTTCTAAGAACCAAGGGAAACGGCGTGTTGTTTCACAACCTGCTGTTATCCCCAGGTCGCCACCAGTGAAACCATCTCCCAAAAGTCCAAAGCAGAATGTGGTGAAACCACCAGTACAACCTATGGGAAAACCTAAGATTAAATCTGAGGCCAAACCATCTGTTGCAAGAAAGGTAAAGCAACCTGCTGTACCTCGTGTGTCTACATCTGGTAGTACACGCACTGGTGAGAAATCTGTGGCTAGACTCTCTAAGCCACAGAGAAGAAGAAGGAATAAGAGGTTGAGAAAGCTGGAACAACTGACTAAGACTCAATCAGGTGAAGCTTCCACAAGTTCACCGGCTGTGGTTGAGCCAAAGTCTACTGTTCTGGTTAAGAATCAAAAGAGATCCTGGAACAAGAAAGTTAAAGGTTCTCAATCTCCTTTTCCAAATTCATCCAAAGATTCACCAATTTTGAACAGTCATCATGACTGTGAGTTGAAAGAAGTAGTTTATTTTGAGAAGGATGGACGACCCAAGACCACAATGGCTTGGGTCTCCAAATCTAACTAATTCTTTTGTTACTCATGCAGGGACGTCCGAAGGGTACTATCTCTAACCGTTGGTATGTAGATAGTGGATGCTCCCGGCACATGACAGGAAACATGGCCTTGCTTCAAGACGTTAAACCATTCAGAGGTGGCTATGTGGCCTTTGCCGGAGAAAAAGGCGGCAGTATCACGTGTCAAGGCGTGGTTTCGAACGGTTGTGTTAGCTTTGACAATGTCAACTTCTACGAGCAGCTGAAGCATAACCTGTTGAGTGTCTCCCAAATGTGTGACAAGGAGTACTCGGTGATGTTTGACAAATCAGAATGCCTGATTCTCAAACCTGGTTTTGAGGTTCCCGAAGACTGGATTCTGATGAGAGCACCAAGATCAAACGACACTTATCAGATCGATATGAGCGTGGCAAAAACCACCTCATCAGTTGCTACTTGTTTGCTTACAAAAGCGACAGAACTTGACTCCATCTTGTGGCATAGGAAACTCGGACATATTTCTTATCGTAAAATGAATCATCTTGTCCGAAACGGTTTGGTAACCGGGGTTCCTAAGTTCAGGTTTACCGTTGCAGATGACTGTATGCCCTCCAAAACTCTATCGATACCCCTTTGGAGCTATTACACAGGGATCTGTTTGGCCCCATAAGTATCAGGAGTATTGGAGGTAAGTCGTTCTGTCTAGTTGTAACTGATGATTTCTCACGTTTTTCTTGGGTGCATTTTTTAGGTACAAAAGCCGAGACTGCTGATATTCTTCAATACCTGATCCTGAGCTTGGAATCTCTTTGCAAGCTAAAAGTTAGAAGAAAAAGGAGTGACAACGGAACTGAGTTCAAGAATAATTTGATTGAACTTTTCTGTCTCAAGAGAGGGATCCGTCACGAATTCAGCGCGCCGTACACACCTTAGCAGAATGGAGTTGTTGAACGGAAGAACAGAACACTGATCGAGACTGCAAGGACTATGTTGTCTGATGCAAAGCTTCCTGTCACTTTCTGGGCAGAAGCAGTTAATACAGCTTGTCACGTCTTAAACAGGGTTCTGGTTGTGAAAAGGCACAACAAGACATGTTATGAGTTGATCAACAATCGACTTCCCAATCTTGATTACCTAGTTCCTTTTGGTAGTCCTTGTTCCTTGTTGCTACAGTATAAAGACCGTCAGTCTAAATTTCATGCGAAAGCGGTGGAAGGCATCTTCTTAGGATATGTTGCCAATTCGCCCTGCAAGAGAGTGTACAACATAGGAACTCGTACTGTCGAGGAATGGTTTGAAGTGGACTGTAGTAAACACAGCACTCCACCAGAACCAAAAGGTCTAGCTTGGGGTTTTGATTATGATGCGCTATTCAAATCCTTCAATCTTCCTGACTTATCTGCAGAAGACGCCGCAAATGGTTATGATTTATTGCGTGGCGACAATGACTCCAGTTTTTCTACTCGTGTTACTGCACCAATTTTAACTCCTGATTCCAATGCTGCATCTGCATCTGGAACTCATGACAGTGATGACAGTGAAGATGTTCTTGTTAATGGAGATGAAGCTCCAGCCAATCGTAACACAACTGTAGGAAATGAAGCTCCAGCTGATCCAATAAACATTGAATCTTCTTCCTCTGGAACACAGGAAATGGGGGAGTTAAGCACGAATCTAGATCCAGAAATTCAAGAACCGATTGTACCGGAGACGAGGGTGCATAGGAATCATCCAATCGACAACATTATTGGTGATCCTTATGCCGGTGTTCAGACTCGTCATAGAACCATCACTGAGAACACCAGTCTTTACACAGAGATATTTGACACTGGTGTCATGGAAACATGTCTGCATGCTGCATTCGTGTCCCAGGTAGAGCCGAAGAATGTGAAGGAGGCTCTCGCTGACAACTGCTGGATTGAGGCAATGCAAGATGAACTGTCTCAATTCCAAAAGTTGCAAGTGTGGGATTTAGTTGACTTGCCAAAAGGCTTTCAGCCAATTGGTACCAGATGGGTGTTCAAATGCAAGACGGATGATCGTCATGTAGTTGTGAAGAACAAAGCAAGATTGGTTGTTCAGGGTTTTTATCAACAAGAGGGATTGGATTACAATGAAGTATATGCCCCAGTTGCTAGAATTGAGGCCATTCGACTGTTCTTGGCTTATGCCACATATGTCGGCTTCAAGGTCTATCAACTTGATGTGAAGAGTGCTTTCCTTTATGTTAAGGTACATGAAGAAGTCTATGTCACTCAACCTCCCGGTTTTGAAGATCCGCATAATATCAATAAAGTGTACAAGCTCGACAAAGGACTTTATGGTCTTCATCAAGCACCGCGGGCATGGTATGAGACATTATCTAAGCATTTACTGTCTAATGGTTTTGACCGTGGACAGATTGACTCGACTCTCTTCATACGGAAAGCAGGAGGTGACATTCTTCTTGTGCAAGTATATGTCGACGACATTATCTTTGGGTCGACCAATGAAGGGATGTGTAGGGAATTCGAGAAGGTGATGAAGTCCAAGTTTTAAATGAGCAATATGGGTGAACTGTCATTCTTTCTAGGTCTGCAAGTCAGTCAAAGAGAGAATGGTATTTATCTACATCAAACTAAGTACGTGCAGGACATCTTGTCAAAATACAAGATGAGTGATAGCACTACTTATGGCACACCAATCCCAGTCAATCATGATTTGCATCCCGACAGAGATGGAAAGGATGTGGACAGCAGGTTGTACCGTGGGATGATCGGATTACTTATGTATCTCACAGCTTCAAGACCCGATATAATGTTTGCTGTATGTTTGTGCTCAAGGTTTCAGTCTCAACCGAAGGAGTCACATATGATAGCTGTGAAGAGAATTTTCAGATATCTGAAAGGGAAACCTCGATTAGGTCTTTGGTACTCTAAGCAGCAGTCATTCGACTTCAAAGCCTACACTGATTCAGATTATGACGGTTGTAACCTTGACAGAAAGTCAACTTCTGGTGGATGTCAATTCTTAGGAGACAGGCTGGTCTCCTGGCAGTGCAAGAAGCAGTCAACGGTTTTTGTCTCAACTTGTGAAGCAGAATACATTGCTGCAGCGAGCGGTTGTTCTCAGATACTGTGGATTCAGCAGCAGTTGAGAGACTACGGCTTAAACTTCACTGGAACTCCTCTGTTCATTGACAACAATGCCACTATGTCCATCACAAATAACCCGGTGAAACACTCCAAAACTAAACATATAGAATCGCCATCATTTCATCCGTGATTGTGCTAAAAAGAATTTAATTGAACTTGTAAAAGTTCACACGGATGACAATCTTGCTGACCTTTTCACAAAGGCATTTGATCGATCCCGTTTTGAGCATCTTGTCAACTTGATAGGAATGTTCAATCCTGAGTGAAAACTAAGTTTTCTTAAATCATTTCAATTCATGGAAGTTAAATTCTCAATTCTTTTAAATTTTCTGTACAGTTCTTTTGGTTTTAAAATATTTTACAAAAATCAAAAACAAAATAGAAAATGGAGAAAAATTTCAAAGTTAACTTGAGAAAAGAGGAAATGATAGTACATCAGAAATGATCTAAACTTCATAGACTGCTCATATGGGAAATGATTGCGTCATGCTTACTTATCTGTTTAAAATTATTATGTTTTTAATCTGTTTATTTACAAGTAATTTGAATTGTCAGTAGGCTGTATGCGTCTTTGAATCACTAGTAGTGTGGAAACTAAATCTAAATTACATTTGTGATTTGAACCCATGTTTGCAAGCGTGTGTGAGTAAAAGATTAGAAAAGATCACTATCAGATAAAGGATGTTAGATTTTGACAATAATTTTCTTTTGAGATCAGTTTCGGGTTATGTTGTTAGCACAATTAATGCGGTTCATCTCACTGCCCATACTCACAAGTATGCAAGGAGAGATTGAATCAAGACATGTCTCTACATTAACCGTTGAGCATGTATTCACCCTTGAATCATTCCTGGTTCATTGAAATCAAATCCAGATAAAAGTTGGATCCCCTTACCTTATAATCAAACACCATGTTCATTATCCCGAATCATCATACCGATATTCAAAGAAGAAAATCACATGAAACCAAGACAAAAGAATCACTCGATTCTGAATCTTATGATTCCTGATAATCCCTATGGATTCTGCTTGATTTTTCTGTGCTAATTGATGTAACTTCTTCTGAAAATTAAGAAAATAATTGAAAATAATCTTAGATGCCTTGAAGATAGTGCAAAATATCATAGCATCTCAGTGGGGTACACGTTGTATATCTTATAATTAATACCTTAATACACAAGAACATGATACAAAGATGCGTATAGTTTCAAATCTTATAATATTATCAACTTGAATTACTTGTTTATGTGCTTATTATGTATGAATAAAGAGTAATACATGACATGATCCCATATTCTTTGATGTTTATATTGTATCGTTTTTGCTATAAGTTAGCCTGATATGATCCTCTGCTCGTGTCTTTGATCAAAAATAGCTTGTGTAAATAATTGTATATATCTATCTTGAAAAGAACAAAAAGATTTTAAGTTTTTAAGTTTATGCATAGTTCAAGTTTAAATCAGAAAAAGGCCAAAAATATTTTATGTTTAATCTTCATGAATTGAATTTGAATCCTCTTGGTTGAATATTTTTATCTTGTTCGTTATTTGACTTGAAAATCTTCATAAACTCTGAGTTGAAAATTGCGCACTTAAGGGTTATGCGCACTTGTCAAGTACGCACGAAATAACACTTGCGCACCTAACAAGTACGCAAGAGTTAAGCCTTGCGCACTTGTTAAGTACGCAAGAGTTAATTCGTGCGCACTTAACAAGTACGCACGAGCAGTAAGTGAGGGGTATATATGTGACACTTAGAATTGTTCTCAGTTTCATGCATTCAAAACTCAAAATTTCCCCCCTGCAATTTTACTCTCAAAATCGTTTGTGTCCAACCATCTTTTCGTCCCGTCCATACTTTCATCATCGTATTTCATCTCAGTGGTGAGATTATAGACCGATTTCATCCGTTTAATCGTGACTTTGGACCGTATTTCTGACCTAGAATCTTTTTAGGTTAATGCCGACAAAATTTGGGGTAATATGGGGTTGTTTGGGTAACTCATTATCTGTAACAAGCGAATAGGAAGCTTTAATCGACTCCCTAATCATCTCCTGATCCTCGATTGATCCGTCGGTTGAAGTTGAACCGACTGTGGGTCGGCGACTGGTCTAGGTCAAAAATTGAACGAGGTTAAGCAGTGTGTAGTGTTGATAATGGTACCATAGGTTAGAATCCTTGATTCCGACCTAGTGGCGACCTAATCAACCCACATTTTGAACGAATTACAAGTTTCTGGAATTTTTGCTAAGTGTGAATCTTGCGCACTTAGCAAGTACGCAAGAAGCAATTCCTGCGTACTTGCTAAGTACGCATGAGGAAAATCCTGCACACTTGCTAAGTGCGCAGGACCAACACTTAGAAATTTTCCTTAAGTCTGAAAATTTTTTCAAAGTGTAACTACTATACTATGTCATGTGTGTCGACTTCTAGTGTTATAAGTGGTTCTGAATATGTTTTATGTGTGTGTTTGCAGGCTATGGCTCGTGCATTCACTGACGAATTCAACCTAGTGGCTAACACTGAACCAGAATGGAAAGGCGCAGCCTTGCAATACAGGGAGATTGTGGATTTTCTGAACAGATCAAGAATAAGTTATGCAATCTCAGCAAACCCAACAGTCTCAAGACCTTACCTGGAGCAATTCTGTGAGACTGCAGAGCACGATTGCACGGTATCCCCGAATGTCATAAGGGCTACCGTTGACGGTCGGGCTATTGCTATCTCCGAGGATACAATAAGGAGAGTATTGCAGTTCGGAGACCTTGCCACCGACCCGACATCCTATCCAGATTACTACGTGGATGGGTGTTGGAGGCACAGAATGGGATATGTCGGGGCTAGGGACTATGCTTCCTACAAGAAGATGTGGG
Organism: Smallanthus sonchifolius; assembly: GCA_023525975.1. NCBI lineage: Eukaryota > Viridiplantae > Streptophyta > Magnoliopsida > Asterales > Asteraceae > Smallanthus > Smallanthus sonchifolius. The sequence goes on along the minus strand of CM042036.1, from coordinate 71,153,284 downwards.
TATTGGATCAATGGCGTTACTTTGCCCACATCATGATCGTGTGCATCTCATCCAGGAAAGCGGGGAAAGATGCCATGGGTCATGACCTAGCAGCGGCCATGGTGGGCCTGTCTCTCAATCGGGGCTACAACTTCTCTCGCTATATCTTCAAAGCACTCAATGACCAGATAAACACAGCAGAGAGGTTCAGGTTCCTTTTGTACCCGAGGTTTGTGCAGCTCCTGATCGATGATGCATTGCCAAACCTACGTGCTATCGGAGAGAGACTGCAGGTAAAAAGGGTGGACAAGAGAGTCTTTGCTCAGTTTCTAAAGCCAGGCAGTGTAGAACCTACGCCTGCGCACACTGACCTCTTTGGCCACCTACTGAATGAAGCATACGTCGCTCCTGAAGATTGGAACTGGTATAGTCCCAACTCAGCACCAGAGATGAGTGATGACTCTGGTGAAGAGCAAGAGGAAGAGCATGATGATGATGAAGGTGATGTTGGTGGTGCTGAGGAATCCGATTCGGAGGCAACAGAATCAGATTCTTCTGATTCCGATGACGCACCATCACAGGCACATCCGAGAAGGTCGGCACAGGTAACCCTACCTGCGTCGTCTTCAAAAAGAAAACGACAAAGCTCGAGTGGTGAATATGAGCCAACATCTGACTCTGACGCTACTCTACAAAGACAAAGGCGAGAGAAAGCCAACAAGAAAAGGGGCGATAGGCAAGAGGTTGCTATCCCCAGGGTTGAAGAGATTCCGACTGTGCAGCAAGTACAACCTGCGGCTGACAGTCCACCAGCACGATTGCTATCAGAATCTACCCCGCCAGCACGGCAACCATATAGAAGGAGGAGAAGGCCACTGGTACAAGCAGATGTGGCAGTCACGGCGGTCACAGAGGTGATTCCTGTGACGGTGACCCTCCCTACTCCAACCGTCCAGGTGACGGTGACTGCTCCACTTTTCACGGAGTCAGTCACCATCACCCCAACCATAACTCCCATCATTACATCCCCCATCCCAACACCCACCACAGAACCGTCAGGTCAACCCTTTAACTACGGTGATTTCTCACAGGGGTTCGACTTTGACACAATCTTCTCTTCCCCCATCCACAACGCCGAAGCCTCATCATCTAGGCATCCGGATCCAAATGAAGCTAGGATCGATGTGCTAGAAACCCAGGTTGCTGACTTGTTGAAGACTATTCAAAAGTCAAAAGAGGATTCTGATGCTCAACAAGCACAGATAAACTCTCTGGCGGATGAAGTTAGGATTCTGCGTAGCCAGAGAACGGGGACTGATGAACGGTTGAAGAATGTCATAGCACAGAATGAACTATTGATGAAGACTAATGACATGATTCTAGCCCACAGAACTTCCTTGGAGCTAAGGCTGGATCTACAAAGGAAGGAGCACGTAGCTATGGTCAAATTAGTTGGTGAACTGACCGCGAAGCTAGGTGCTCAGGGGGAGAAGGAGACAGAGAAGGAGACAGAGAAAGACAAAGAAAAGAAATCCACCGGTGCCGAGTCTTGTCATCCAGTCGATCTGACTAAGGATGATGATAAAGACAAGGATCCTGAAGTCGGTCCTAGTGGAGGTGAGCACCTTGCTTTGGCGATTGTGCCCATCTCTTCTGTTCCATTGGCTGAGGGGGAGTCTACTCAGCAAGAGGGTGGTGATAGCTCAGGTGGTGGTGGCGAAGATAAAGGGAAGTCAGCGGCTGACGTGCTCAAGGACTTATCTGATGATGAGATCCTCTATTTAGAGCCTGACTATTCCAAAGAGGCACAGATCGATGCTCTCCTTAATCTGGAAGAAGGAGAGATCGACTCTGGTGATGACTGGAATGAGGATGACGATGATGTGGTGATAGAGATTCCCAAGGGCGACGGGGAAGGAGAGTACGAGTTAGAGGATGGTGAGATCTTTGAAATACCATCGCTCGAATCTCTGCTCGACACAGGCTCAGTTGACATGGCAAGTAATGTTGAAGCTACAACTGAAGCCTCCCCGGTCGACCCTATACCTGTGGACCCCGAGGCACGAAAAGAGAAAGACATGCCTTCTGCATCTACAAAGGGTCCAGCTCCCGTGTGGCAAAATACGACTATCACAGACAAGCACGGAGCGACAGGTATGATCTTAGCTGTTAGGTTCGAGGAGGACAAGCAGTTGTTCGCCATCAAAAGATCTGGGGAGGTTCAATACTTGAAACCCACCAGTGAGGCGTTCAACTCTTTGCCCAAGTACGACCTAGTTAACCTTGCAAACCGCGATCTGCTAAGTCACTCGAATAATGCAGTAGCAATGGGTTTGTGGGTAACACTACAGCGGGAAGCAAGATCAGGGAACTTTGAATACCTCAAGCCTCAGGTGCCCAGAAGAGTCAAGGATAAGCACTCTGTGCATCCTGTGACTAAGAAGCCCATAAAGAGATTGGTATACAAGCCAGTGCGATGTGAAACTAAGATTCCCCTGAGCAAGTTACCTCAGGATATTCTTGGTGACATGTGGTACTGGTACGTTGATCCAAAAACAGGCGAGGCTGTGGTAATGAGTAAAGGTAAGTCAGCAAGTGGAAATATTGTGCCAAAGGAAGTGATCAGGATATTTGATGAAGTCTACTTCATCAACTTTTCTGTGAACGATGTGGAGGTACTAGCCGACAAGTACTGCATCCACACTGACGAATGGAAGAAGCTTCTCTCTACCAAATACGACAAGTTGATCGAGTTCTGTCTTGATTACAAAAAGAAGATGGAAGCTAAGGAGCAGATGCTGTGAAGACTGAAGACCGAAGACTGAAGACGATGAAGATCCCGAGCTGTTGTCAAGGGGGAGTTTGTTGATGCACTTTCCTGTGACAACACTCTGGATAGAGTCTTAGTTAGTATGTCTAATGTCTGTAATTTGTCTTTGTATTTATGAGTCATTATGTAATAGTTTATCGAGTTGTATTTACTTTTACATAATGTATGTTGTTTTTCTGTTAAGTGTTTTGCGCACTTACAAGTGCGCAGGACAAAGCTCGTGCGTACTTAGCAAGTACGCAGGAAGACCCATGCGTACTTGTTAAGTACGCAAGAGCAATTGGTCCTGCGCACTTGCTAAGTGCGCAGGCATCAGGTCTGTATAAATAGGATAGGTTCACAGAGGCTAAGTACGCAGAACCATTTGTTTAGACGAACTCAGTTCTGCTAAGTACGCAACTTGTATTCTCTCTGTAACCGTCGAGTGTTTATAATACAAAGAACGTTTATTGTGACTCTCGTGTTTGGTTTACTTTGTTTAGTAAGACTCTCCACCTAGTCACGGGTATTCCGCAACCCGGTTCGACTAGTAGACCACTTGCATGTGACGATCCGACACACACGAAGGGACCTACAATCGTCTGTCTTTGTGACTTACGCAATCAATGACGGTTGATCACCCTTATGTGTGTAACCAATGAATATTCAATGTATGCATATGCACATAATTTGTGTATAGTCAATGTATGTTCAATGAAAACAAAGATGTATACATATATATACCAATAGTACAAATGAATGAGCAACGTTATACCTATTTGCTATAAACTGGAACTCACCAGCGTTAACTGACTTTTAGTTTGTACTTTTGGTAACAAGAGCAAAGGACGGGCAAAGGCTTGAAGGTTACCCGGCTCAAGACTGACATCCTGTTAATTACAATTATGTTAAGACAATGTTTTATGATTAATGTTAAGACTTCCGCTGCTTATGTAATTGAATGATGAATGCTTCCGCTATATTTGAATGTTTTAATTAAAGTTCAGTATTCAATGACTATGTTTATGAGTAAATCCAACGATTGAGATCTCTGGGAAAGGGGCCTTACACACGATTATGTCTCTCGAGCCTTAAAGTTGTCAATTGCAACTAATTAAACAAGGCACAAATTCAAACGGTGCAATACGACAAAAATATAGACCAACGGCATTTTGGTTGACTTTTAAAAAGTCAAACCCGTCAAAATTCTTGACTTAATTCAACCAATCAACAATTTCCCAACAACTAAAGTAAATCCTAAACACATATATACAAAATTCATGCTCCAATTCGTATTTCTAAGTTCAAGAGTTCCATGTCAAAATTCAAAAACCCGTTCATATGAGTCAAACAAACCCGTTCAAGCAAGACAAATAGTGTTACATTATGATCCTACATAGTTAAACATGCATTTAGATTAAGCATTGAGTTGAGATTCGTGCATATTCAAACCAAGATGCAAGATGAAACCCTAGCCTTGTTTGAGCAAAATCAGTCATATTCGAAGCAGAAATCAACCTAAAATTGATAATGGACAAGTTTACATACCTTAGTGAAGAGATTGGATGCCAAAATTGGAATAAACGGGTGAAAATCGGGTGTTTTTGGGTGATTTTGGCGAGGTCCGAGCGTATTTTGGTTTGGGGGTTTTGAGAAAAGTGAAGCTACTGCTTCAATTTAACATATGGGCGCACGAACCTCGATGCCCAGTCGTGCATTGGGTTGCACGGTCGTGCATCCCCTTGTTTGACCAACTTTGACTTTTTTTTATCACTTGAAGATAATACTTTAAATAAAATATATATATTTTTAATTAAAAGATGATCAAAATTAGTTTAGATTTTGTTAAAGTGTTATTTTATTTAAAAAAATTATTAAGATAAATTGGTCAAAGGGGAATGTCACCAAAGCATAATGTAAAAACTAAACGCGTAAACCGTTCGAAAGCGTTACGCCTAATTAAAAATGCTTTTGAATGGCGACACTTGTATTCATTCATTTCCCTTAGCAATAATTTCGCGATCGCGATCCTTGAAAGTTCGTTCAAAAATAGATCAACTAACACAAGTACCAAATTAAAAAATAAAAGTAAAAATGAGAGGTATGAAAAGAAAAATAAAAAGGAAACTAAAGGTGAAATAAAATAAAAGAAAAATAAAGATGAAAATAAAAGTAAAAGGAAAAATAAAGCAGAAAAAAATAAAGGGAAAATAGTTACTAATGGTCAGTCCAACGACTTAAATCTTTTGCAGAAGTACCGTGTACTCGGCAACGGCGTCAAAAATGTAATAGCGTGTTTAGTGTATATAAAAATATATCCCTGGTAACGACACCAAAAACTTGACGTTACACAAAATCAGGTTTTAAATTTACAAATTCAAATGATAAATACTTCGACTAAATACACACACAATAGGCAAGTGAACCTATCGCAGCGTAGTATAGTCTGGGTAAGAACCAAGTATCGAATCATGGACACGGATTCCTTACTCAATTCTCGCTATTGTCTGACTAGAATAATAAGTTAGAAAAGGGGGTTTTGTTTAAAAGAAGGAAAAAGGAAAGTGAAAGTAATAATAAGATCAAGCCTCATGTCTCCCGCTAGAAGTCCTCTGCAAGCTAACACAAGAGAAGTAAAGAAATACCGACACGAACTAAAAGGTCCAGCTAGGACTCAAACGACTCGTTGAATACTCAAACCTCCAATCAACCCATAAGATTAAACCTATACTAACTCGACCGATGCTAACACCAAGATTTGTATATAGACCATGCAAACTCGAATAAGCTTCCAAGCAAGAAGTCTTTCTTAAGAAACTCACAAGATTTAAGATTATTAAGTTGGTTTGAAGATTACTTATTCTGGGCTTTTTAAGATAGATTAAAGGAAAGACTTTAAGAACATAACATTCAAAAAATACTTCATTAATTAAACAAAGTTCACCCAACTCAAGTAACTAAGAAGACTAGCCATGAATGACCATACAAGTAACTCCACTAACCCTTAGAACATGTGTGGAAGTTATCCAACACCAAGGGAGAGTGAGTATAGGTTGCTTCCTGTTACTTGAATAAGAAGAATCATTCCATATTACAATACTAGAAACATAAATAAACAAAGAAAAGCTAAAAACAGACCAAAACCGAGAGAGTTCCGGCTCTAGCAGAGCACTAGGGCCTTCGCAACCCTCAAATCTGGATATCTGAAACACTAGAATGAGCTTGCTATTTATAGGCTAAGATTTTAGCAATGCACGGCCGTGCATTGGATTGCACGGGTGTGCAAAGTATCCTTTTCTTTCACGTGCGGAATCTGGCATCTTTAGGGAGTACAGGGGAGCAAATTAGGGTTTGCACGGCCGTGCATTGCCTACTTTTGCTCCCTGTTGACTTTTTAACTTCTTGCTTTGACTCCCAGGGTCCAGGTTCGTTCAATTGACTTCCGGATGCTGATTTTCCCTTGATTTTGAGTGATTTCTTCATGTTTTTGCACATCAAGGGTAACTATCACGTTGTAACACAATTGATTTAATTAAGTATCAATTCTCATCATATTGTCTATAATTGTGATGAATATGGGGATAATTGTGCATGTAAAATATGTATAATTTACAACATATCACCCGTATCCCGGCTTGGTCCCGAGATGTTGCCATTTGCTCAATCGTTCGTTAGGGTTTTAACATTCATTAAGAAAATAGGGCATACATTCTTTCCTCATTCACATACATCATTAAAACATTCCTCAAGTCATACATTTATTTGTCTAAGTCTGTATCATCGTTCTTGTAACATCTCCGATTTTTTGACCCTATTTTAATTTATTTTAATTAATAAAATAACAACACTACATTAAATACTATACTTGTTCAAACCTATGCCTCATTAATTGTTAGCTGAACGTATTTTAATTCAAATTTTTAGAACTCATAAACACGTGGTAACACCTCCTAGAGTTAACTCAGTTAGTAATTCCGTTAGGTATTTTGTTAAATCCTAACCAAGCTAACTCTCTCAAAGCTGAAGTTGCAAGGGCTGATTTTGTAAATACCCAGAAACCCTAATAGGCACGGTCGCGCCTCTTATTGGCACGGTCGCGCCTCTCGTCAGTTGAAACGTAAATGCAGCCTTTAATCGCAGGACCATTCGATTTCGTAACCGTTTCACACTTTAACAAACCCAATTAAGATCTTAATCATTATATTTACGACATATTAACCCAATTTTGTCAATCCCTCTCATAAATGTCGATTATCTTCATTGCAACCACCGATCCCACCATTTCAACCCAAATCCTCTCAAGCAAACACACGATACCCACTACTCGATCCTATCTAAGGCTTCTAAACACGTGATTTAGCCGGAACTGCAGCAAAGGACAACGGAAACCAAACCCGTCACCGTCGGAACTCGTTTCTACCACACGCTGTCGATTAATCATCTTTTCGGGTAATTGAAACCTCCTACATCTACGTTTTAGTCTATAGATCAAAATCCCTACTCTAAATTGGGCTTACAATATGGAAATTAACACGAACCTGAATATATGTCTCGTTCAAAAAAATGATTTAATCAAATCCTACTTCGGACACGTTTTAAATACAATTAATCTGTACCAATAGACTCGTAATAACCTAATGAATGAAAGCCCTAAGATTTCCAACATTAACATCATAAGATTTACGCAATTCGTTTCTGTTTAGGAATAGACACGGTCTCGCTAGTCTCCTAGCGCGGTCGTGCTCCATGAGGATACGATCGCGCCACTCCAAGCGCGGTCGTGCCTAACACTCTGACCCGGTCGTGCCTCTCGGCTAAACCTGGTCGTGCTATCAGAACACTACCTGGCCTAGACACGGTCGTGCCTAGTGAACAGCCTTGTTATGTCTTCTGTTTGATCAACACCGTCGCGCCCTGAATAGCACAGTCGCGCCCGTGGTCCTAGCACGATCGTGCCTTATCCCAGGCACGGTCGTGTGTGTGAGAAAATTTTGACAGAATGCTTAATTTTATATTTTAAAAACAATAAGTATTCCAAATTAACTTTCAAATAAAAATAACTGATTTTATAAAGATTTATATTAACTTTATTTAAAAAGATCAAATTCTTGCTTCTAAAATAAATATAAGTATTTATTTTAACCTACAAAGTTATGTTCATATTTATAATTAAACTTTACACATAAATATTATTTATACAACTCATTTACACATCTTTATAAAAATAGCGTAAAGATTATTTATTAAGTTTATATTTAATATAATATGCCCGATACATTTTTATAACTAAATGACTAAGTTACATATCTTTATAAATAAATAAATAAAGTAACGATTATTTTTTTAATTTATATTTAAACAAAATTTGTTTATCTAGATTATACTTAACTAGACATAACACCTACATTGTTTTTATAACTAAATGAATAAATAATAATTATTTAATTTATTTAGTTATTCGAACACAAACCCTAATCAAAATGTTCTAAAAGTATCCATTTCAAATCTTTCATTTTATACAACACCTTTCAAATACAAACCACTAACACCTACAACTTCAACTCCTTATACACACACCCAATTCAACCCTAGACTAAGACATAGACTATTTTGCACATTATTAATTCAATATACATTACACTCTAGGTTAATGTTGTGCATTACAAGGATCACGTTACTATCTAGTCTCTCGTGTTAGCTACGCATTTTGAATCAAGTGAGTATTACATAGCCCCTTTTACACTTTTTGGGGAGGAACATGAACATTATACAAACTATTGCTTACATTTACACAAACTACACAAATACAAATCCTCTTTACACATCATGTGTGCAATTTGAGCTTTATGCCTGAGTGCTAGTTGTGCTAACTTTTGTGTGCAATTTATGTGCAATCATTAACTATTCAAGCCGACGGTAAACAATGATAGATCTATTGAGTCTGACAAGCCCACGCAGATTGGGGTGATTGTTACCGACAACACAATTTTGCATTCTAGTTACAAAGGTTTGATTGTACTTTGGTTACACAATGGCTACTCTCCATAAATGCCTTATTTTATCATGTTATGTAAGGATTTGTTTATTCACCATCTATACGCTATCTATGTACAAACCTGTGTATGCTCACCAACTTTTTAGTTGACCTTATTTTATTCATGTTTCAGGTGCTATCATATGAGTTGATCAAGACATGATACACATAGGCTTTGGACTTAATTAATCCCAATTCAAAACAATTTGTATTTCATTTATTTACTTTGGAATTGATTCATGTTTGTCTGAATGGAAATGGATTTAATATATTACAATTTAGTCGACCTTGAGCTCATGAAAAGTCTACATGTCCCGCCCCGACGTTTCCGCCGTCGGTTGGGGTGTGACAGATTGGTATCAGAGCCTTGGTTATAGGGAATTAAGTTATTAGACACTCTTGACCTAGACTATAACCTTAGGACATCCATACTATGCCATGCTATTACATGTTACATGATTACTCCTTATGTGAATATTTTACATATTATACTAAGTAATTACACTACATGATACAATACTTAATAGTCTATGTGTCACACTACTCACTAACTTTCGTGCTTATGTTCACTGTTATCTACATGCTACCTATTTGATTCATTTAAGTGCTATTCTAAGTTTTAACACACACTTATACACACTTAGCTTTCATGCACCCTTAAACTCACACATATAATGCCACCACCTCTTATGATCTAAATCTAAACTATTGGGCCTAACGCCCGTTAACAATTAACAAGAAGCCCACTTACCCTCCAAGAAGAAGAAGCCTACTACAACATATAAGCCTCACTTTCGGGCCTCAAAGCCCAGTCCACAACAATTCTCATCATGACCATGAGCCCAACAATAGTGTTATTAATACGTGATGGCTGGAAGAGTGTGTAGGCCCATGAGGGATTCTGGCTAAGGAAAGATAGGGTACTTAAGTATGTCCTAGTGACCCACCCCTCTTTCCTGGGAATCCTCCTCAGGGATGCATTGCTTATAGGTCAATTGTATTTTCTAAAATACTGTTGTGAAGGATCGGTGTTATGACTAATCAAACTCTAAACCTATGAGAACTCCTATATTTAACACTTAATATTTTATTATCACTTACAACCTTTTCATTGTTCCCTACTAGACATGGACTCCTACTCTCCTTCCCCCCCCCCCCCCCGTATACCGTCCCGGAGAAGAGTCTGATTGGGAAGAAGACATCGGGACACCCGTGCATCGGTCACCAACACCCCCAGCTGCTAGACCAAGGTTTGATGTAAGGGCAGACTGGATTAAGAACACCGGCCCGATACTTCGAACACCTGAATCACCCGCGCCCAGAAACTCGTATCAGACACCCCGTCCCCACAATAAGCTACCACTCCCACTAAGAGACCCATATCTAATGCCCGACCCGTACCATCCTAACCCTTGGGTAAGACATACCACGGCATCCACTGGCGTTATGGGATTTCCAACCAATGACATTCACCAATATGTAAGGACCTCAGAATTTGATAGACAAAGGATGGAGCAGGGAGTAATGCACGACTTGCAAGGACAAAGAATGGATAGCCTAGCGAACCAATTAGGGTACCAAAAGGAGTTAATTTCCATCCTTGAAAAAGAAATGCTTGAAAATCGCACGGAGAAGCTAGAGCTGAAGCCAGATCAGCTACTCGAGTGACCATAACGGTGCTCATCTTGGTGATTATCTTCTTCCTAGTGGAAAGCTACCAGAGACGTTAGGAGAAATTTCTAATTATTGTCTTTAGATTTTCGATTTGAGAACCATTTCCCTATGTTTTGAGTAATGTTTAACATTTCAGTATCTAATAGTTTTATATGTTTCAACTCTAAAGGTTATTATTCATTGATTTGACCCGTTGAGCGTGAATTACACTCATCATTTTTTTTTATAAAATTTTCTCAAGTATCACCTTTTTCATTCAATACGATTTAGTACACTACCAACAATCTCATTCGTAAACAAATCACCCTATTATTTGATTTAAACAAAACCTCGTTATCCTGTTCAAACAAAATGTTTATCAAACTTTTAGATAGTACCAAAAACATAAGTTATCCATAAAATTTTTCACCTGATAAGGAAGGCTATCACAACCAATTTTATAAAAATATTATCTCAAATTGATAAATAATTATGATTTTCCTCATTAAAGTAAATATTTCTAAACCCTGGCTAAATTAGTATACGACTACTTGTTTAACCAATAATTTCGCTTAAAAAAATATCTCTTATTAATAACTGGAAAATTTAAATTAAAAGATTTTTCTCATAAATTGTCTACTTAATTAAATTATGTGACTCAATGATTTCACTACTTTATATATCTACAACCAAGGACGACTTACCACTTTCAAATTTCAAACAAAGATCCGTATTTGTAAACACATTTCCTCGAACGTTTTCAGAACCTTCTCATTACCTTTCACTTGTCGCTTCAAGAAACGATCCATACCGCGTAGACGTTAACCCTATCCATCAACCTCAATGATATTTAAGAGCTAGAACCTAACTACCACATTATACAAGAACGCCAAACAACCTGCTTGTCCGCAACGCTCAATCACATACAAAACCCGTTAGTATACATCACACTCGAAGTTCAATAACTTACGTACGCACGTTCACAATATACCCAACGCAACCACATGGTACACGAAACCCAATTATTCTCAATATACCCAATGCTACACAAATTACATAATACATGAAACTAGTTTGCCTACAAATCACAATTTACTTGATTGATCGCATAACACACGAAACATGCTTAATTGCAATACACATGCTACTAGATTGAGCACATAATACACGAAACTTAGTTGTTTGCAATATACATGACACATAACCGTTTTTTGTTTGATACATAATTCTAGATTGACCATATTAACATGAAACTCATTTGGTTAGAAAGTGCATCATACTAAACTGTGCACATTATGCAATATACATGATACTAAACTGTTTATATTACACATGATACTATATTGTTTACATTCCACATGAGAGCTTCTGATTTACAAAATACATGATGCTAAGTTGTCAACACCATACATGAAATTCGTTTCCTACAATACATGTGATACTAGGTTGTTTACATTACACGTGAGAACTTGTTGACTTACAAAATACATGATGCTAAGTTATCGACACTATACATGAACTTCGTCTCCTACAATACACATGATACTATATTGCTTACATCCCGCCTGGGAGCTTAATGATTTACAAAATACATGGCGCTAAATTGTTCACGCTATACATGAGACCTATTTGATTTCGAGCTACGTGACACTAGATCATACATGAGACTTGTGTGTTTACTTTATACACGAAACAAAACTTGCTTACAATTATTACAACTGATTGATTTCATTATACACAAGACATGGTCATGCACTTTTGTTCACCAAAGTTGAAGACCATAATACATTGAACAGAATCGGGGTTTGGCATATTCTTGTTCAAACACGAACAAACTAAGAAAACTTTAAGTTATACTACTTTACTGCTCTTTAGTTGTGAATTGACCTGGTTAGGGACAAAGTTACTTGTTAGTGACTTTTAGGTGAAAACAATGGACGTGATCATAGTGAAATTGTGCACCCTTACCCGCACTCAACGGAATGACCTATACGAACCGTACGATGATTTGAGTAATTATGGGTGCACACGGAATTATGAAAATCAGCGTATGGAAAACATAGTGAAATTTTGTCGTGTGTTGTGACCTAAAAACTTATCATGATGTGTAACAACAACACTGATGTGGTATGACAAGGGCATGATGGATACGCCGATGGTACTTCCTATATATAAGTGTCCTATCATATTATCAGAAGTAGCGTTGTTCCTGTCACGTGAAGTTTTGACCTAGACCAATGTATATGAAATCTCTTACCCACTGACATTTTTAAACATATTAGACTACATCATGTACAAACCCTAACGATCAAGGTCCCATCAAATTCATTCCAAATAATACATCTCACATTTAGAATTCAGAATTTTTATTCGACAATCTCCTCCTTAAATTCATTTCGAAACAAAATTCATTATCACCCTTCATATTCAACTTTGAGTATCAGGCCTAAGCCATGTCAACGGTTACACTTCCCAGAATCCAACAATAAAAACTCACCGAGAACCCAAAACTCCCGCCTTTTTCTTGATTTTTAGTAGCCTCCATTAGTTAAATTTCTGGACGAAATTCCCTTAACATGGGGAGACTGTAACATCTCTGATTTTTCGACCCTATTTTAATTTATTTTAATTAACAAAATAACAACACTACATTAAATACTATACTTGTTCAAACCTATGCCTCATTAATTGTTAGCTGAACGTATTTTAATTCAAAGTTTTAGAACTCATAATCACGTGGTAACACCTCCTAGAGTTAACTCAGTTAGTAATTCCGTTAGGTATTTTGTTAAATCCTAACCAAGCTAACTCTGTCAAAGCTGAAGTTGCAAGGGCTGATTTTGTAAATACCCAGAAACCCTAATAGGCACGGTCGCGCCAAGTGCCTTGGCACGGTCGCGCCTCTTATTGGCACGGTCGCGCCTCTCGTCAGTTGAAACGTAAATGCAGCCTTTAATCGCAGGACCATTCGATTTCGTAATCGTTTCACACTTTAACAAACCCAATTAAGATCTTAATCATTATATTTACGACATATTAACCCAATTTTTTCGATCCCTCTCATAACTGTCGATTATCTTCATTGCAACCACCGATCCCACCATTTCAACCCAAGTCCTCTCAAGCAAACACACGATACCCACTACTCGATCCTCTCTAAGGCTTCTGAACACGTGATTTAGCCGGAGCTGCAGCAAAGGACACCGGAAACCAAACCCGTCGCCGCCGGAACTCGTTTCTACCACACGCTGTCGATTAATCATCTTTTCGGGTAATTGAAACCTCCTACATCTACGTTTTAGTCTATAGATCAAAAGCCCTAATCTAATTTGGGCTTACAATATGGAAATTAACTCGAACCCGAATATATGTCTCATCCAAAAAAATGATTTAATCAAATCCTACTTCGGACACGTTTTAAATACAATTAATCTTTACCAATACACTCGTAATAACCTAATGAATGAAAGCCCTATGCTTTCCAACATTAACATCATAAGATTTACACAATTCGTTTATGTGTTTGGAACAGACACGGTTGCGCTAGTCTCTTAGCGCAGTCGTGCTCCATGAAGACATGGTCCCGCCACTCCAAGCGCGGTCGTGCCTAACACTCTGACCCGGTCGTGCCTCTCGGCTAGACCTGGTCGTGCTATCAGAACACTAGACACGGTCGTGCCTGGCCTAGACACGGTCGTGCCTAGTGAACAGCCTTGTTATGTCTTCTGTTTGATCAACACGGTCGCGCCCTGAATAGCACAGTCGCGCCCGTGGTCCTAGCACGATCGTGCCTTGTCCCAGGCACGGTCGTGTGTGTGAGAAAATTTTGACAGAATGCTTAATTTTATATTTTAAAAACAATAAGTATTCCAAATTAACTTTCAAATAAAAATAATTGATTTTATAAAGATTTATATTAACTTTATTTAAAAAGATTAAATTCTTGCTTCTAAAATAAATAGAAGTATTTATTTTAACCTACAAAGTTATGTTTATATTTATCATTAAACTATACACATAAATATTATTTATACAACTCATTTACACATCTTTATAAAAATAGCGTAAAGATTATTTATTAAGTTTATATTTAATATAATACGCCCGATACATTTTTATAACTAAATGACTAAGTTACATATCTTTATAAATAAATAAATAAAGTAACGATTATTTTTTTAATTTATATTTAAACAAAATTTGTTTATCTAGATTATACTTAACTAGACCTAACACCTACATTGTTTTTATAACTAAATAAATAAATAATAATTATTTAAATTATTTAGTTATTCGAACCCAAACCCTAATCAAAATGTTCTAAAAGTATCCATTTCAAATCTTTCATTTTATACAACACCTTTCAAATACAAACCACTAACACCTACAACTTTAACTCCTTATACACACACCCAATTCAACCCTAGACTTAGACATAGACTATTGTGCACATTATTAATTCAATATACATTACACTCTAGGTTAACATTGTGCATTACAAGGATCACGTTACTATCTAGTCTCTCGTGTTAGCTACGCCATTTGAATCAAGTGAGTATTACATAGCCCCTTTTACTCTTTTACACTTTTTGGGGTCGAACATGAACATTATACAAACTATTGCTTACATTTACACAAACTACACAAATACAAATCCTCTTTACATTCATGTGTGAAATTTGAGCTTTATGCCTGAGTGCTAGTTGTGCTAACTTTTGTATGCAATTTATGTGCAATCATTAACTATTCAAGCCGACGGTAAACAATGATAGATCTATTGAGTCTGACAAACTCACCCAGATTGGGGTGATTGTTACCGACAACACAATTTTGCATGCTAGTTATAAAGGTTTGATTGTACTTTGGTTACACAATGGCTACTCTCCATAAATGCCTTATTTTATCATGTTATGTAAGGATTTTTTTATTCACCATCTATAAGCTATCTATGTACAAACCTGTGTATGCTCACCAACTTTTTAGTTGACCTTATTTTATTCATGTTTCCGGTGCTATCATATGAGTTGATCAAGACATGATACACATAGGCTTTGGACTTAGTTAATCCCAATTCAAAACAATTTGTATTTCATTTATTTACTTTGGAATTGATTCATGTTTGTCTGAATGGAAATGGATTTAATGTATTACAATTTAGTCGACCTTGAGCTTATGAACAGTCTACATGTCCCGCCCCGACGTTTCCGCCGTCGGTTGGGGTGTGACAGTTCTTTCCATACATTTCGTTTCCTTTCGTTCATCGCCCTTACGACTCGTAGGTCAATAAGGTGACATCATCGCCCTTAGGGCTTGTAGGCCCGTAAGGTAGAAACATTCATCGCCCCTGAGACTCATAGGTCCAAGGTCATTCCTTTCCTCTTATCACTTTTAGAACCCCGCAAGCCCTAAATGTCTCCATTCCCGGGTCACGTTAACCCCGAGTAACCGTCGTTACCTATCCCCCGCTAGTTAACAACCGTAATACCCATTGATAGGCCACATAGGCGCAACCCCTGTTATACTTATGGCAAAATGTGCCATGAGGCTGGGGACTTACATTCCCAGACTTCGTTCATCAGTTCCTTCATTTAACAGATTAGACATGTAGTGACTTCTTTAAAACCTTTGCCCATTTCTTTTCATAAAACGTTGCGTTCATTCACAAAACCCTTTTCATACATTTAAAACCATTCCTCTACATCATTCCTTTCGTAAACTTTCTTGTTTCAAACACTGTTTCTTTCGAAAACCGTTCGTTCATAAACATTACATTTCATTTCATTCATCTTTCATAAACGTTCATTAAGTATGCACATCACCTTAGAAACAAGTAAATAGGGAATCTTGACTCACTTGTTCGTTCGTAACTTAACCAGAATCGGACGTCTAGTTGGTGCTAACTTCTTACCCGATCTGCACATAAGTCAACACACGGAATTACATCATTAACCCTAGTGTTGCCTAATAGTGTCGTCGGGACATGATCAGTGTCACCGGGCTTAGTGTCGCCAGTAACTGATCAGTTTCGCAAGACCATTGTCGCTAGGCACGCTCACAGCGTCGCCAGAACTTGCGTTCTGGACATAGTATCGTGGAACTTGACTGTTGCCCACCGTAGTGTCGCCAGTTGCCTTTAGCGATACACCTAGTGTCACCAAGGAATGACACATGTCCAATCATTGGATTTCTTTGGGCACAACGCAATCTCCCCAGCCTCATCCCCGTCAAGTGTCGCCACTTGATGGAGGCGACACTGGCAGTGTCGCCTGATGAACACCATCTCCAAATAGGCCAGTTTTCCACCCCAGTTCGTAACTTTTTACATTCCAAAACGTTTGTTTAACTTCCATAATCATAGATCTGGGATTTATACCCCTTTTCATACTTAAAACCATGTTTTTCAACATCAAAACCTTAGTTTTACCCCAAAACCCATTTAGACTGAAAACAGAGGGTTTAGGTTGGATTCTTACCTCAAAAGCAGCGTTTCTTCTTCTGATCTTGCTCCCAAACCGTAGAGAAACAAATTGGAGCAATCTTTGAGCAAAACTTCAAGTTTCTCTTACTTTCTCTCTCTAGAAACCCTCTCTCTCTCTCTACAAAAATATGGGAAGATGATGGGATGGTGGCTGGAGTCAAGGGGCTTTATGGCTTATGATGACCCTCATGGGCCAATCCCATTCCTTTTCACAAGCCCATTACCCCATATCCATCTTTCTTCCTTTTCTTTTTGAACCATAATAGAGTCGGGTTTTTGGGATGTTACACACGTGTTGGATTTACTCATGAACATAGTGACAGAGAAATAAATGCAGTGGAAACTAAAAACTAATTTTTCATTTATAAAACCAAGTTAGTACAAACTGTTATAAATATAAAAGTTTACAAGGTCTAGGTTTAAAAACTATGCAAGTCTTCACTCCATCTCAATAGATAGCCATCCCTGATGCCTCCTATGCTAGCTCCTTACCTTTGCTGCAAGAAGCTACATTCTTTCCTGATATGCATGCTAAAGTGTATCAG
Source organism: Smallanthus sonchifolius (assembly GCA_023525975.1). Taxonomy (NCBI): domain Eukaryota; kingdom Viridiplantae; phylum Streptophyta; class Magnoliopsida; order Asterales; family Asteraceae; genus Smallanthus; species Smallanthus sonchifolius. The sequence continues at coordinate 71,135,786 of CM042036.1, read as the reverse complement.
CTAATTCTGGTGAGTTCTAAGTTTTAGGCAACCATACTCTATCTCTTTGACCATGCAAAATGATTTAATGACAAGTTTAAACAAAACATAAATTATGCACCCCACATAATCTGTCACAAATTTCTAACAAAGCACTGCATTTATTCTGAGGTTGCGCAAACCTCCAAGCAGTCGTCACCACTTATCTTCTAGTCGACTGTATAGCCCAATTCTAATCGCCCCAAAGGAGCCAAGCAGTATCGGCTTTGTATCATAAAACCTTTATGTGGAATTTCTTTGCCAAAGTGGCATCTGAACGTTTTCCTTTAGGAACCCCATTTTAAATTATATCTTTAGCACGCCACGGTGTGAAGCCGTTTTCATAAAGCTCTCATGGCCAAATCATTTTCTAAATCATCTTGTCGCATTAGTGTTTTCAAACCACTTTACGTGTCAAAACCATCTTTCTAACCAGAACCTTTCTCCTATTTTAAAAGTTATTTAAATGTATTTTCTAAAAATATTTCCTTTTGGATACAAAGCAATGTTTACAGACAAAACACTTATTCAAAACATAAATATTTTAACATGTGTACAACCCAAAACATTAAAGAAGTTTAAAAGTGGGCTTCATTGAACTCACCTTAACCTCTATTATGTGTTTCTCTATTTTTCAAGAGTAATACCAGTTCTAGATCTAGTACCCACACGATCCTATTCTTCCAGCGTAACAAATGCTCTAGAATGGTATGTATTTATTTTTTAATTTAACTCAATTACATAATGTGTCTGTTTAATAACTGATATTAATTAACTAACATATTGTTGTAGCGTGCAGATTCGGGAGTGGATCCTTATATGGACTTCCTCTACGTGAAGACCCGCTCCAGGACGGATCTGGTGACTCGTGAAGTGGTCTTTCCTTATGATAGGGCCCTCGAGTATTGGGTAAATTTTTCCTTAATATAATACATTACTTGTTTCTTTTTTATAAACTAACGCTTCTGTTATGTTTTGTGGAGGACTTTAATAAACGAAGGGAGACGGCTTCGTCTTTCGTGTCACAGGTTGATGAGACCACCTAATGGTTGAACACTACCGGAGGCGTCTGCAAGGGACTTATATTTGGGTCGGGACCACCATAGATCCCTATTATACCTTTAAAGACGAACCCGTGACGCCCAGCACTGGGAGATCATGCGTTCCCACTCCACACCATGTATGTATAGGGGTGTAAACGAGCTAAGCCGGCTTACGAGCTACTTGAGATCGGCTAGCTAAAAGCTCGAATCGAGCCTAAAAACAAGCTTGTTTAATAAACGAGCCCGAGCCCGAGCTTCACTTATCGAGCTCGAGCCGCCTCGCGAGCCTAAACAGGCTTATTATTTATATATATTTTTAATTAATATATTAAATATATATTTATAAAATAATAATTAAAACTAACTAATAAATACTATGTTATATATAAAAATAATAATAAAATATATAAAAGTAGTTATAAATATATACAAAAATTAATTAATAAATAATAAACGAGCCGAGCCCGAGCTTTAGAAATAGAGCTCGAATCGAGCTCGAGCTCTTAGTAAGTTAAACGAGCCGAGCTCGAGCCTAGTCGAGCTCGGGCTCGGCTCGGATCGTTTACATCCCTATATGTATACGAGCTATTGTTATTAATTTGTTCGATTTAGAAATAAATATATACTAATTAATAACGTACCATTAATTTGTTTAACGTGTGTAGGATCAGTTCGTTGAGCTCCGACATATCATCGCTTGTTTGTCGGAAGAGATACGGGAGCTTCGTGGAGTTTGCGTGAATGATGATGCATCCAATCACAGTCCTCGTGATTAGCTGTTTTTTTTAAACAAATAATGTAATAATTTTTCTTATTAATAAAAATTTTGATCTATGGTTTATTTGCTTATTATATTTATATTCTAATATTATCATTTGTCATTTAGTCTCGTTCCTTTTTAAGTCGACATCATATTAACGAAACGAAACTAAACTCTATTTGTAAATTTGGTTCAAACGCGGACCGAAAACATATGGACAATATAATATTATTCTAATATTTTAACTTTAAAATAATACTTTATTGTCAAGAAACCCTTCAGCACCACTCCCATTAATTCTCTCTATTTATACCTTTCAAACCCTTTCAACATAAAAAGAGAAACACTACAACTTTTAGTTTTGATCTTACACTCTCTCATGGGCAGAATCAAAATTCTATTTTGTTGCTTCTTATTCACCGGAATCTTGTTTATCCGGCAAACCACCGCCAGATTCATTCACCTTTCTAGTAGAACAGAAATAGTATCTTATGTTTCTGATCCACCTTTACTATCTGCTGCTGAATATTCATCTTCTTCTTTGGTTCCGGCACCGTCTCAGGTGGATGAAAAGGGCAAGATTGGTGACCAGGAGCCTCATAAGGAAAGCCATCATCACGACAAATCGGTGGCCGGGGGTGGTGTGATCATCGGTGGTCTTGTGACGGTAGTCTTTGCAACGCTTTATTGCTATATTAAGGTTACGCGCAAAAGGGATGGTGACAAGTAGTAAAGTTACAATTTTTGTTCTATCTTTTTTAGGGTTTTTAATTAAGTCTCATGAAATATGCCATCAAATCTACCATTTGATTAATATATGATAATGGTTTTTTTTTTTAACGGCCAACGAATACTTAAGCCCGGTCACTTGGGTAACCCAATGGCGAAAAGTCATCCACGCCCGCGAAATCAAATAACGCTGGTGACCCGACTTACCCACCATTCCAGGGGATACCCACCACCCGAAGGCCCGTTGTAGAAAAACTCCTGACCCACCTGAACATATTGCACCAAGTGAGTCTCGAACCCATATGATCTCTATATTAGAAGGTCATAGGGGTGCCTTCTCCCAAACCAAATGATCTAGGACTCATTGGCTATAATGGTTTTTTTCTATCTTGTTTATGTAATTTAGTAGCTAATTAGTTATACTCACAAGTGCGAATGTTTGCTTTTACGTGTAAAAATTAATTATTGGTGTGATGAAAAGATATGAAATGTTAATATTTTACAGTTTGATATAATTAATTTATATAAAGTTATATTGTTTTTATATGTGACTCTTGCTCTAAGAAAAATATGGTTTTATAGATTGAAGTTACTACTTATATCCAAAAGGTTTAATTCAGAAACTTATTTAATCTTTACTAATTCGATTTTACTTCTATCATTGCAATGATTGAAGTGAGTAAATAGATACACAAGATTATATGAACAAATAATTGTATTTCTATATATCAGAATACTTTACAAAGAGAACTTTTAGAACATTTTGTTGGGAGGTGGTTTGTGCCATATTTATACTAGTATCCTTTCGAAATAGACTATTAGATGTACTTAAATGGATTATCTAGATTGCATATATAGTTGATCTTTCATGAAGGTTCCAATCCTTTCTAACATAACTAAACAACAAGGGAGGGATTTCTATATTTTAATTTTTCTAGTCTTGAGTCTTAATGAACAATGTGGCCAGCTTTTGGAATGCGAAATACATATCATATATTTGGTTGGTTATTAAATTCTCCCCTACCTAAGCTCATGACGTCCTCATCGTGGTCCTCGTCGTGTTATCTTCTTATCTATTGATCTAGTCCTTTAATTGTCACAGCATGTCTTATGCTTCACGAAGACTTCAAATCTAGGTGTGTCTTCTTGATATATATTGATCTAGTCCTTTAATTGTCACAACATGTCTTATGCTTCACGATGACTTAAAATCTTGGTGTGTTGTGATACCAGACATGCTAGTTCTTCACATCGTTCAATTTGATAAGATCTCCTCAACCACACGATCAAACGATTTTATCACTACTCCAGTATGAACACCCATTATCCCATGTCTAGCGTCCTCGTCCAAATTCTAAGGCTTGAGAAAATACACATGAAAAATGACATGTATGTCCAACTCAGGATTTGAAACTCTACCAAGGTCCGATTACCAGGAACATGCCTACATAATCTGAATCAGTCCCTTATAGACGTTCCTCGAGACTGGAACTGTTGGGGTAGAAGTTTTACCATCACTTGGTCCTCAAATGAACTTAATTTTAGCAAATGGGTAGTAATAAAACCTAAATTCATTTTAAAATAGTATTTTTTTTAATCCCATGTGAAAGATTAACAAAAATGAAATCTAGTATAAAATTTTATCGTTATTCCTCTTTTTCACTTTTGGTTTACTTCTTTTTATGCATGTACAATACTTCTTTTTATGCATGTACAATATGACACTGAATTGTTTACCTTTTTTTTCACAAAAAAAAAATATTTATGTTATTCAAAACAAATATGTAGGTGGCATGTGATGAAAATTAGCTTCATAATTTTGAATTTATAAGAAATATAACATTTTCATTTTCTAGATATATATCTTTCATAATAAATTGGACTTAGGGGAAAAATATTATTACTAAGGATGGTCGGAGCACCCTTCCCGAACCCTTACTGGTACCGCAGATAGGGGACGGTGTTCCTATGAGTTCCTGATTCGTTCCTTCCCTCTTCTTCCCGTTCTCTCCCATGACTTCTTCACCTCCGACAACCATTTCCCGCTTGACTCCTCCGTTTTGACCGACATGACGGTTGACTCCTCATTCTTCACCTCCTGATACCAAACTCAGTCTCCGACTACCCCAATATGGGTCATTATTATTCTTTTTTTATTTTGTCTTATCATCAAATTTTTGGTTGGTCTGATTTTTATAACATTTTAACATGCTAATTAAATTGATCAAGTAATTGATTTTGCAAAAGAATACTATAAACAAAATTAAGACAAAAATTATTTAATATGACACAAATATAGGTTGGGTCATACCATTAAAGGTTTAAATGTATTACATATGATTGTAAAGTTTGTACTATTTAAAAAATAAAGTTCTATATTTTAATAAAATAACTACATTAAATAAAATAACTACATTAATATCTAATTAGTATGTATATTAACCAGAGGATGCTTTGCTTATGAAAGAAGTATTGTGTAAGGTAAATATAAATATTTTTTCATTAATAGCATATCACAATTCTAAGCAATATGTATTTTACTTTTCCACTTTTAAAGTCGATACTTTACTTACTTTAAAAAGACAATATGTTATTTTATCCTATTTAACACATAATATTAATTTGTAGATTTAACTTTAAGTCTCTCATTAAAGATAAATAAAGAAATGATGTATACCTATCTTATACATTAATTATTAACCCCCCTCTCCCCCCACCAACTTGAGGAGTAACGCTTAATTGAAGTGAAAATTATTGAAAGGGGAAAATGGTAGGGCTTTAATGAAGACATCAATCTATTGAGTTGAAGATGTGACTTAAAGAATGTGAACCCCTCCTAACGGTGGGACGCATGAGATGACGGTGAAGTTTAAACATAAGAAACCCAACACATTTCTCTACCACAAATTTAACAAATCATGATACCACAGCTCAACATCGACCCTACATCATTATCCATGCAACACGTAGTGATAACAAATAAATATGAATATCACAGGAAGACCTGAACACGAGACATTTGAGATAGATAATGGTTGGGTATTTAGGTTTGTGACCGAGTATATGATTAGCTTAAAAAATTTCATGGGATTCTGATTAGCATAGTATACCCGTTCAATTACTGGAAAATTAGAGAGAATATTGGGTAAATTTTCCGATTCTCATTGATAACTTTAAAATAATGATACAAAGGGTTTATATACAAGAAACAAGAAAATAAAACTGAACCAACTATCAAAACTAAAGCTTCGTACGAAAGTATAGTTTCGTCTAGCACCATCCCCTCCACCAAGTTGGAGATGTATACAACCCCAACTTGAAAACCAAATGCACTTGCGGATGACCAGCCAAACCTTTGGTGAACAAATCAGCAAGTTGAGGCGAAGTGCGCGTGTAAGACAACATAATCAAGTCATCTTGAATTCTAACGTACAAAATGACAATCCAATTCAATATGTTTGGTACATTCACGAAAGACCGGATTCTTAGCGATATGATAGCATCTTGAATATCACATTTGAGAGGAACAGGAGTGAGATCATGAACTTGAAACTCGAAAAAAAACTGAGTCAACCAAGCAAGCTCATGTGTGACCCGACATTTAGAACGATACTCAGCTTAGACAGAACTAAGGGAGATAGTGGTTTATTTCTTGGACTTCCAAGAAATGGGACTACCACCAAAAGAAATGAAGTAACCACTAACAGGTCATCGAGTACTAGGACACAAAGCCCAATCAGAATCGCAATATGCTGTCGAGGAAAATCAAACTGATTGTTGAAAAACAAGCCTTGAGAACATGTACCCTTGACATAACAAAGAGAATGCTAAGCAACATCCCAGTGAGGAACTCGCGGATCACTCATGAACTAGCTGAGAAATTGAACAGCAAAGGCAAGATTAGGCCAAGTAAGACTTAAGTAATTCAGTTTCCCGACCAGCCGACGATAATCTAAAGTTTCATCAAGAACGTGTCCTCACTAGTTATAAGTTGTAAATGCAATGGTAGAAGGGAATGGACAGGAGAAAGATCAGCAGCATGAAACTCAGTCAAAAGATCTTTAGCAAACTTAAGTTGAGTCATGATCATTCTAGAATTGGTCTTTAAAACTTCAATCTCTAAGAAATAGTTAAAAGAACAAGATCCTTGATCTAAAAGGCATGAAAAGAAGACATTTCCTTTTTATCATTTCCAGTTAGAAGAATATCATCCACATAGACTGCCACATAAACAACAGAATCACTCATGGTCTTGGAGAACAATTATCATTAGCAGACCGCATATAGTCTTTAGTTTTGAGAGTATTAGATAACTTCCCACACCATTACCGAGAATCTTGTTTCAAACCATTGAGAGATTTTTTAAGTTTGAGAACTTGATCGGGGATGATAAAGGCATACCTAGAGGAGCATTCATGTAAATTTCCTCATCAAGATCCCCATGTAGAAAAGCATTATTGACATCCAACTGATATAAACCCCAATGTCGCTTAGATGCAACATCAATGAGACTACGAATGGTGGTCATTTTAACATAAGAAAAGTCTCATTGCAATCAATACCAACCTTTAAGTATCTCCACGAACCACCATGCAGGCTTTATAACGCTCAATAGTGGCATCGACATTGTATTTGACTTTATACACCCGTTTATACTTGATAGCCTTTTTACCATTAGGCAAAGACATAACTTCCCAGGTTTGATTACTTTCCAAGGGTACAAATTCCTTAGACATAGCTTTTTACCAAGCAGGGTGTTCAACAGCCTCTTGATAAGTAAAAGGCTCTCTGATATTGTCATGAGAAAGAAGAAGTTGATGAGAATTCTTGGTCAAATCATCAAGATTGACAAAAGCAGTAGCTTCGCACACACTAGTGAGAGTATAGGAACAAGAAAAATCAAAAGAAGAAGTGGAAGTAGAAATACATATAAAATCCTACAGATAAGGAGGAACAGAAGTTCTGGTATATCTCATGACCTCATAAGGATAAGAAGAATGTGAAGGGAGAAAGGAATATGTGAAGAGGAATCAAAATAAGAGACGGGAGGAGAAGAAGAAAACAAAGGAGGATCTACATCATGACATGAGATTAGAGGAGAAGGAGAAGAAGAAGACAAAGGAGGATCAACAACAGAAACTAAGTCATCAAAGAACCCCTCCTAACGGTGGGACGCATGAGAGGATGGTGAAGTTTAAACATAAGAAACCCAACACATTTTTCTACCACAAATTTAACAAATCATGATACCACAGCTCAACCTCGACCCTACATCATTATCCATGCAACACGTAGTGATAACAAATGAATATGAATATCACAGGAAGACCTGAACACGAGACATTTGAGATAGATAATGGTTGGGTATTTAGGTTTGTGACCGAGTATATGATTAGCTTAAAAAATTAAATGGGATTCTGATTAGCATAGTATACCCGTTCAATTACTAGAAAATTAGAGAGAATATTGGGTAAATTTTTAGATTCTCATTGATAACTTTAAAATAATGATACAAAGGGTTTATATACAAGAAACAAGAAAACAAAACTGAACCAACTATCAAAACTAAAACTTTGTACGAAAGTATAGTTTCGTCTAGCACCATCCCCTCCCCCAAGTTGGAGATGTATGCTACCCCAACTTGAAAACCAAATGCACTTTCGGATGACCATCCAAACTTTTGGTGAACAAATCAGCAAGTTGAGGCGAAGTGCGCGTGTGAGACAACATAATCAAGTCATCTTGAATTCTCACGTACAAAATGACAATCCAATTCAATATGTTTGGTACATTCACGAAAGACCGTATTCTTAGCAATATGATAGCTGTCACACCCTGTCTAGGGCGGAAACACGGGTTGAGACAGTTGTTTGGAAATCATGAACACATTGTTTACAATAGAGATACTAATTGTATTCATTTCCAAAATATTACATAAAACTTAGTTCTAAGTACATTTTGAAGATTTATAAATTTAGATTAACTATCCAAAAGCAATCTCCTCTAAATCTTCTATAGTACTTCATATACTATTTGCTCGTATGCTAAACAATTGTTATCTGAAAAATATGCTTAAAAGGTCAGCTATAAAGCTGGTGAGTTCGTAGGTTTAAGTATAGAGTAAGCGAGTAAATAGTTGAGTATCAATTGCACATGAAAGTTTGTCGTAACATGTTGACAAAATATGCATATGAACAAGATATTATAAACATTGAGCCCGCAACTAAACCTGATTACCTAATATGTTTGCCTCTGCTTAATGCCTTATCACGAAGCATTAATTCTTGTTTCTAGAATCGAAAATAAACATTCACCACGTTTTCTGCTGTTTTAAATGCGTCAGTCAGAAGGATGAATGGGGCGTCACCCCGATAGATCTATCAATATTTAATCGTCGGCTAGCAAAGTTAACTAGTTGCGTTTCTCGAAAAAGAAGACTTGGGAAGTGATAATAATTCTAGTTCAACTTAAGTTATATAATCAAATAGACAAGTGAATAGTCAATATAGTAAGTAGTGAAAATAGTTACAACATATTTTTCCCCGAAAAGTTTAAGAGAAAAAGGGGCTACGAAGACTCACGTACTATAGAGTACTTAAAGTAAAGTGTAAAGAATCTTAAGTATAGCGAGTAAGTATAGAAATATAATGAGTAAGTTTTAAAGCATAGTAAGCATATTTTCCCACAAAAAGTAAGGAAAAATGGGCCACGAAAAACTCACATAGTGATGCGGAAATGTACGTTTCTTGTGGTAGAGAGATCCTACTCGGGTCCTGCAATGGTGGGACTCTATGAGTTTTATGGACTTTATTCTAAGTTAAGTTGTACTAAGACATCACGTCGTCCAAATATAAGTAATAGTTCTTGGTTTCTTAGAAGTTATATAGAAAAGCGGTTGAATTCACGGTGATAACCGTCAAATATTATAAGTTTAGAAGTTGAGATGAAATCGAATAGTAATGGTAATGAGTTTTAAAAAATATGTCAAACATTTGTTAGGGTTTTATAAAGATAGGATGGATGTAAGTAAGTAGAAGTCACACATGCGTTAAAAAGTCTTTTAAAAGCTTTGTTCTTGAAATTACGCAAACCGTTTTAAAATAGATGTGAAGTTTCATAGGTTAAACTTTGTAAAACTCATACCTTATGATAAAAAGTATATGTGTTAAGTTTTATAAGTTTTTGATCCCTCAAATAGTCTTGAAGAATGTTATTCTTAAAATTAGTCGTTTCACGACGGTTTTCGATGTATTAAACTTAAAAAAAAATTAATATGCCGTGATTCTTGATAAAATAATAGTATGATGACTCGAGTAGACTTATATTGTTTAAAAGAAGAATTCCAAAAGTTGGTCGAGTCAAGAATGTGAGTTTAAATACGTTTTTATCATTTGTTTCGGTCGTAAATGCCCAAAATAAGTTGTAATTTTGAAACTATAGCTATTCAACTCCAATACTTTTGAAATTTGGTTTGTAGGCTTGATAAAACATTAGAAACTTGCAGAAATTTTTGTACACTCATTTGAAATAGTTTATTATTTTTTCAAAAGTCATTTTAGATAGAAAATTTTGAAAGGATGGTTAATTATGTCCAAAAATTAAGATTATTATTTTATAACAACCTTAGGACTAGTAGGTCACTTGGTAAAAATTTAAGAATTTTATAAAAATTCTAAGTATAAAAACAACCTTTATTTGCGTAAGATTTAATTTATTAACATAGCTATTTAACTCCAAAAATCATTAAATTTAATATGAAGTCTTTTTATAGTAGGTTGGAGTTATTTCCAAAACATGGAAATTTTTAGAAGTCAAGAAGTTAAAGTCATATTTTTTTGTTAAAATCGGGTTTTTAAATTGTCTACGTTCTTATTTAAGTTGCATGTGACGATTTTAAACTTATTTAACTCATCCAACCTTTTAAATATATGTTATATAATATAACAAAAGTAATTCTAATAAGTTTTTAAGTGTTTGACATGTTAGTGAGAAAGTCACCACATGATGCATGGTTTCATGTCAACACATGACATCTTGTGTTAATATTTTGTTATTATGACTTTATAGGCTCGATTTTTATGTTTAACCAAACCATATTATATCCATATAAGTTTTTTAATTGCGTAAGAATAAAGAACATGAAAAATAAAGTGCATATAAAGTAAGTACAATAATTTAAATGGACAAGTTCTTGAGTGTTGAAGGTATGTTTATGGTTTGGCTCTAGCCATAGATTACCACTTGTTTACACAAGTATGATGGTATCATAACACCCATAAACCTTTTTGTTATCAAACTCAAGATCTAGAGAAATATAAAGTAAAAACATGAAGTACATGGACTAGTTCTTAGATCTTTGAAGGTGTGTTTATGGTTTGACCTTAGTCATAGATTACCACTTGTTATCACAAGTATATGGTATCACAAAATCCATAAACCTTTTAGTTATCAAAAATCATGATCTAGAATGAATGAAAGAAAGAAACTAGATGAAAGGATTGCTTACAAGCTTGAAGGATTCAAGGCTTTTGTATTTTGTCTTGCACCTCCTCCTTTGGTTGAGATTTTAGAGAGAAAGAAAGTGGAGAGTGTTGGTGAATTGGTGCAAGTGAAAATGAATGGTTTAGTCTTGTGTTTATAGGGAAAACATGGTATGGTTGGTTTAATATAAAAATAGTTTCTTGAGATTGCATTAGGATAAGATGTAAGAAAGGAATGGGAGGTTGAGTGAGGGTGTTTGGACCGTAAATATGGAGTGGTAGAGGTGGAGTGTATAGTGAGTTTTGTAAGGTATTGGAATGATGATGTTTGTGTAGGTTATTCTTGTACAAGGGTTTATAAATGATCGATTTTTTATAAAAATGAAGATATTTTATAAATGTTGTAAGATTTTAGTCTTGCATAAGTGTTTATACATATATATATATATATGGATGTTACATAAAATAGAAAGTAAGTGTGTGTATATATATATATAGTAATATAAGAAAATGTTCATAAAATGATTTATATAAATGTCTTTATATAAATATGACATGGAATAGATGAATTGGGGTTTTTAAATCATGTACATATGATATGGTTTTACATAAAATATGGATGGACATAGTTTGGGTAATTACATCAAGTTTAATGAAATTAAAGTAGTATTAGACATAGTTTAGCTAATTATACCGAGATTAGGGTATAATTAAGTTAATTAGCATGGAATAAGACCCAATTACGTTAATTACACTATGATTAATGTATAACTAAGTAATTAGTGTAGAATTAGACATAGTTTAACCTATTATAGGTGATCTTATGTAATAGATCATAGTTTAGAGTTATAAGCTAACATAGTCTCACATGGCTTGCAGTGAATGGTTTGTGTACATAGTTTCTTGACCTAGTTTAATATTAACTAAGTCTTAATGTGAGCACATAGAATAATAACCTAGTTTGTGTTCAACTAGGTTTAGGTGATGTCATAATCACTTATGCTACATAAGTTTATAATAAGCAAAGTATGTATCCTTGATCACATAATAAAATGGATACTTAGACCTATTGTTTGAGAATAATACCTTCCATAATTGTGGTACCAATAGTATATTGACCTAGTTCTTAATTCATTAAGTCTTAATGATGTACCTTGTCTAGAATTTCAATATGGGTATAAATCTGAAAATTAGGTGGATGTTATAGTCTCCCCCAGTTAAGAGAATTTCATCCCGAAATTCAACTGGTGTTGACTTTTGAAAGGTCATAGTGGAAATTTTGTTGTAAAAGATCTACGATTTTCCAATAGTCCTCTATGGACAATAACTTGGATCCTAGGTTGCTCAAGTCTAGGGATATGATCGAGATATAGGTGGTTCTCGGAATTCTAACTCCCAAAAAGTATTATAACGTAGGCTAGTAATCTTAGTAATCTATTACTAAACATATCTCTTTTTAATACGTTCAAGTGAGTGTTAAGTCGAGTGGACTATTTATAAAATAAAATTCATGGTAAAACAAGGAGTAGGCTAGACTACTATGAACCACTGGGGCTCTCATTGTGGTGAGACGTAAAACGTGATATCCTCAATTTGTGTACTCGAGTGAGAGTAACTGTTTATAATACGTATTTTCATGGTTTAAATTGTCGTACATGTGATGGAAAGGGTATTCCAGTGTTCACACACTGACATGAGTAGTGTTGTACTCGTGCTAAGGTCTGACGAAGTCATAGATTTCTGGTTCTCAATAGTGGATAGGTTTGTGATGTCATAACCTGTTATGGTTGGTAGTAGCGATTACTCACCAGGGTTATATTATCAATATGTTATATGGTGAAATACTTTGCCTGTGATGTTAGCCATTTAACATGAAGATCAGGTTCAAGGATGTTTGATAAACAGATCCACAAGATTTAGGCTCTTATGTTTTAGAGGTGACGGAGCTACTTCTTGGATCTCCTGGGCTGAGGTAACGTGATGATTATGGAATGATAATGTAGCAAAGGTCCTAGTGTTTAAATTTCACCAAGCTATGGTATGATATATACATCATAGGTACTTACGCTCGGTGTCGAACAATTGACGGTGTAATTAGACCTAACCGAGATCTGATGACAGTGAATTATTGAAAGTTAAAGTATTGGATTCTCATTAATGTTACAGGTATTTGTGAACATATGCAAGGATCGTGGTTGATATAATGCGAGGAACGCCATAGGCGACTCATTGTTCCATAACATTTTTGGAAGTCACCTAGATCAGCACTAACTCTCTGGTTAGCTCGATACTGTAAATTATATACGGAAAATTTTGGACAGAGGACCCATATATATTTATTGCTTAGTTTGACAACCTGATTTCATAGGTAACTGTTCTAAAGAGAGGGTCCTGAAGATAGGAGATGATTAGAAGTTACAAATAGGTAGGTTGTGGTTAATAGTGAGAAGATAAGGTATTTAGTTGCTAAGGTTAATACGATTCAAATATCATCAAACCTAACGATCATGAGGTTACATATTTGGGTTTAAGGGAATAGTTTGTTGGTTGTAAACTTTCGTTGTCTAGTTTCAAATGGTAGTGTAAAAGAATTATAATTATGAAACCATAGGATAGTAACATCATTCATAAGGCCGTGTAACTGAATAGGTGATAACATGGTAGGTCACTGTTTAGGGAGAACAATTAAGGATGTGAATTTTTAGACTTTATCCTCATTATCCATGACCCGTAGTCGTTATTTCGAGGATTAGGTTATGATTATGTTCTAATGGTTAAGGTAAGAACACGTTCATAAGATAAACTCTTGCAATGAAAAGGGTTCATTACTTTTTATTCCCTTGGGAGTCCTAATCCTGACTTAGGTGACATTCCATTGCTCATGGTTTAGCTTTAGGGTAAGTGTTTCTAAGGTAGTCATGGTTGCCACATTCATAGCACACCCTTTGGTTATTATTGAATATGCGACAATATTTTGCCAAGTGGCCTAGTCCTTTGCACTTAGCACAGGTTAGGAATGTCCTATAATGGTGAAGGTCGCATTTGTCATATTTTAGGAGTGACCCTTTTTATGGCTTCCTTTTCCGTATAACAACCCCATAGTTCTGGGTTATCTTTGGTTTCTTGCAATTCCAAGTCTTCTTCTTCGCAAATCCATTTTGCTTTCCTTTCCCTTGGTTGTGAGCTAAAGATATGATTTTTATCATTCTATTTATCAGGATTCCTGTTAGTGGGATGGCACTTTTTAAAGTGGTTGGTTCGGCATACGTAACCAATTTATGAATCTGGGGAGTCAGGGTCATGAGGTAATAGTTGATCTTTTTGGTTTCTAGTGTCACTATGTGTGGAGTAAACTTTGATAGTTCGAGAAACCGGTTTGTATATGCTTGATGCTTGGCACCAATCATGTTTAGATTTCAGAACTCCATCTCTACTTTCTGCATCTCGTCCTCAGAGTAGTACTCCTTAATGAGTAAAGTCTTGAGCTCTTCCCAAGACATTAGATTTGCAATATCACTGCCACGAGTTTGTACTTGAGCTTCAATGATGTGCCTTGAAATGAACAGGTAGTATACACCACCTTTCGTTCATCAGAACATCCGCTAATGTTGATCATTGTTTCCTTCTTTTCTATCCATTTAAGGATTCCTATGGCTCCTTCCGTTCCATGAAAGTCCTCTGATTTGTAGGACACAAAGGTTTTATAGGGACATCTTTCCTCCTTTACCAATGATGTCTTCCTCCTCTGTACGAGTACTGTGCTTACTGTCCAATTTCTTCTGCTATGGTCCTTTAGATGGATTTAGAGATTTGTGGGACAAGGGTAGGAAGTTCAGTCGTCAATTTTTGTAAGACGAGTTGAGTTATAGAAGGTTATTCATTCTCGGGATCATGATGGTTTGCTCCTTGGAATGACATATTCTCCGTAAATATGTACACCACAATGTTAATGCCTACATCAGGTATTTGAAGCTAATGTGCGTCGCTAGAATGGTCGGATTGTTTTACTAAATTATTGGTAACTGATTAGGTATGCAGGTTTTCTAATGAAAACTGTCACAATAGACATATGGACGCGGTAGTAGTACGGGTGTATCACATTTGTTGATGTTCACACCTTGTTGGTTCTAAGAGTGGAATATGAGGTATGAATATATATGTTTGAAGTACTTTGATTATGACAGTTACTGGCAGAAAAGGATGGCTTGAAATTTTTAGTTGACCAAAGGTAGAGTCGGAGTACGAGTTTCGATTGACAATAGTTAGCACATATACGTGCAGACGCAGAAGTCGAAGGCTTTCATTCGGATCATTAAGTAGGGTTATAAGTTCCGAATTAATTTGAACAAGACATCAAAAGTTTGAAAAGAATGATTTTCTGAAGTTCTAAGTAGAATCGTCATATTGTCGATTGATCTCGCGTATATAGGTCCTGCGAAACGTAACATGAAAAGCATGTTACCAGATGTCTTGGGTAATACAGAAGTCGGTGATCGGTTCCCAAAGTCGGGTCTCTCGAAGGTTGAATCTAATGAGTCGTCCGTGCTGTCGGCTTGATACTTGTTATTATCGGTAAGAGATCTGTCACTGAAGAGTGCTAATAGTTCTTCCTCATTGTGGTTTGAGACGGGGTTTAATTACAGAGGAAATGACGACACGACTATGGCAGACATGTTAAGTATATAAGTATATACATATGTCACGTATACACACATAGTTTCTTGTAAGTAAAGTCTATATGCAATATGCATAACCTTGTATGATTCAAGGGTTTGAGTTTAAGATTGTTATGTTCTAGATGTAGCTCACACAACAGGAACTTCCAAAATTCAAGTGTACCTGTAAATTCAACATTACGGTTGCGCACCCGTAATCCTTAATTTACCTTACACAATCAATCTAGTTCTTCCCATCATGTGTTTCCTAATGTTGCAAGAGTTTGAGCTTAAGGTTATATAGTCTAGGCCTCACTAAGAGAAATCTAATTCTCTATAACCAATGGCTCTGTTACCAACTTCTGTCACACCCCGTCTAGGAGGAAACACGGGTTGAGACAGTTGTTTGGAAATCATGAACACATTGTTTACAAGAGAAATACTAATTGTATTCATTTCCAAAATATTACATAAAACTTAGTTCTAAGTACATTTTGAAGATTTATAAATATAGATTAACTATCCAAAAGGAATCTTCTCTAAATCTTCTATAGTACTTCATATATTGTTTGCTCGTATGCTAAACAATTATTACCTGAAAAATATGCTTAAAAGGTCAGCTATAAAGCTAGTGAGTTCGTATGTTTAAGTATAGAGTAACCGAGTAAATAGTTGAATATCAATAGCATATGAAAGTTTGTCATAACATATTGACAAAATATGCATATGAACAAGGTAATATAAACATCGAGCCCGCAACTAAACCTGATGACCTAGTATATTTGCTCCTGCTTAATGCCTTATCACGGAGCATTAATTCTTGTATCTAGAATCGGAAATAAACATTCACCACGTTTTCTGCTGTTTTTAATGCATCAGTCAGATGGATGAACGGGGCGTCACCCCGATAGATCTATCAATATTTAACCGTCGGCTTAGCAAAGTTAACAACTTGCATTTCTAGAAAAAGGGGACTTGAGGACTGATAATAATTCTAGTTAAACTCAAGTTATATAATCAAATAGACAAGTGAATAGTCAATATAGTAAATAGTGAAAATAGTTACAGCGTATTTTCCCCCCAAAAGTTTAAGAGAAAAAGGGGCTATGAAGACTCACGTACTATAGAGTACGTAAAGTAAAGTGTAAATAATCTTAAATATAACGAGTAAGTATAGAAATATAATGAGTAAGTTTTAAAGAAAAATAAGCATATTTTTCCCCCAAAAAGTATGGAAAAAGGGGCCACGAATTCACGACGATAACCGTTAAATATTATAAGTTTAGAAGTTAAGATGAAATCGAATAGTAATAGTAATGAGTTTAGAAAATATGTCAAACATTTGTTAGGGTTTTATAAAGATAGGATGGATGTAAGTAAGTAGAAGTCACACATGCGTTAAAAAGTCTTTTAAAAGTTTTGTTCTTGAAATTACGCAAAAAGCCTTTTAAAAGCTTTGTTTTTGAAATTACGCAAACCATTTTAAAATAGATGTGAAGTTTCGTTGGTTAAACTTTGTAAAACTCATACCTTATGATAAAAAGTATATGTGTTAAGTTTTATAAGTTTTTGATCCCTCAAATAGCTTTGAAAAATATTATTCTTAAAATTAGTCGTTTCACGACGGTTTTCGATTTATTAAACTTACAAAAAAAATAATATGACATGATTCTTGATAAAATAATAGTATGATGACTCGAGTAGACTTATATTGTTTACAAGAAGAGTTCTAAAAGTTGGTCGAGTCAAGAATGTGAGTTCTAAAAGTTGGTCAAGTAAATGCCCAAAATAAGTTGTAATTTCGAAAGTATAGCTATCCAACTCCAATTCTTTTGAAATTTGGTTTATAGGCTTGAAAAAACATTAGAAACTTGCTGAAATTTTTGTAGAATCATTTGAAATAGTTAATATTTTTTCAAAAGTCATTTAAGATAGCAAACTTTGAAAGGATGGTTAATTATGTCCAAAAATTAATATTATTATTTTATAACAACCTTAGGACTAGTAGGTCACTTGGTTAAAAATTTAAGAATTTTATAAAAAGTTAAGTATAAAAACGACCATTGTTTACGTAAGATTAAATTTATTAACATAGCTATTTAACTCCAAAAATCATAAAATTTAATACGGAGTATTTTTATAGTAGGTCGGAGTTATTTCTAAAACATGGAAATTTTTAGAAGTCAAGAAGTTAAAGTCATATTTTTGGGTTAAAAACCGGGTTTTTAAACGGTGTACTTTCTTATTTAAGTTGCGTGTGACTATTTGAAACTTATTTAACTCATCCAACCTTTTAAATATATGTTATATAATATAACAAAAGTAATTCTAACAAGTTTTTAAGTGTTTGACATGTTAGTGAGAGAGTCACCACATGATGCATGGTTTCAAGTCAACACATGACATCTTGTATTAATATTTTGTTATTATGACTTTAGTGGATTGATTTTTATGTTTACCCAAACCATATTATGTCCATATAAGTTTTTAAATAGTGTAAGAATAAAGAACATGAAAAATAAATTGCATATAAAGTAAGTACAAGAATTTAAATGGACTAGTTCTTGAGTGTTGAAGGTATGTTTATGGTTTGGCTTTAGCCAAAGATTATCACTTTTTTACACAAGTATGATCGTATCATAACACCCATAAACCTTTTTGTTATCAAACTCAAGATCTAGAGAAATATAAAGTAAAAACATGAAGTACATGGACTAGTTCTTGGATCTTTGAAGGTGTGTTTATGGTTTGACCTTAGTCATATATTACCACTTGTTATCACAAGTATATGATATCATAAAACCTATAAACCTTTTAGTTATCAAAGACCATGATCTAGAATGAATGAAAGAAAGAAAAAGAGATATAAACTAGATGAAAGAATTGCTTACAAGCTTGAAGGATTCAAGGCTTTTGGATTTGGTCTTGCACCTCCTCTTTTGGCTGAGATTTTAGAGAGAAATAAAGTAGAGAGTGTTGGTGAACTGGTGCAAGTTAAAATGAATGGTTTAACCTTGTATTTATAGGGAAAATATGGTATGGTTGGTTTAATATAAAAATAGTTTCTTGAGATTGCATTAGGATAAGATGTAAGAAAGGAAAGGGAGGTTGAGTGAGGGTGTTTGGGCCGTAAATATGGAGTGGTAGAGGTGGAGTGTATAGTGAATTTTGTAAGGTAATGGAATGATGATGTTTGTGTAGGTTATTCTTGTACAAGGGTTTAAAAATGATGGGTTTTTTCAAAAATGAAGATGTTTTATAAATGTTGTAAGATTTTAGTCTTGCATAAATATTTATACATATATATATGGATGTTACATAAAATAGAAGGTAAGTGTGTGTGTGTGTATATATATATATATAGTCATATAAGAAAATGTTCATAAAATGATTTATCTAAAAGTCTTTATATAAATATGACATGAAATAGATGAATTAGGGTTTTTAAATCATGTACATATGATATGGTTTTACATAAAATATGGATGGACATAGTTTGGGTAATTAAATCAAGTTTAATGAAATTAGAGTAGTAGTAGACATAGTTTAGCTAATTATACCAAGATTAGCGTATAATTAAGTTAATTAGCATGGAATAAGACCCAATTCCGTTAATTACACTATGCTTAGTGTATAACTAAGTAATTAGTGTAGAATTAGACATAGTTTAACCTATTATAGGTGATCTTATGTCATAGATCATAGTTTAGAGTTATAAGCTCACATAGTCTCACATGGCTTGCAGTGAATGGTTTGTGCACATAGTTTCTTGACCTAGTTTAATATTAACTAAGTCTTAATGCGAGCACATAGAATAATAACCTAGTTTGTGTTCAACTAAGTTTAGGTGATGTCATAATCACTTATGCTACATAAGTTTATAAGAAGAAAAGTCTGTATCCTTGATCACATAATAAAATGGATACTTAGACCTATTGTTTGAGAATAATACCTTCCATAATTGTGGTACCAATAGTATATTGACCTAGTTCTTAATTCACTAAGTCTTAATGATGTATCTTGTCTAGAATTTCAATATGGGTATAAATCTAAAAATTATGTGGATGTTACAATAGCATCTTGAATATCACATTTGAGAGAAACATGAGTGAGATCATGAACTTTAAACTCCAAAAACAATCGAGTCAACCAAGCAAGCTCATGTGTGACCCGGCATTTAGAACGATACTCAGCTTCGACAGAACTAAGGGAGATAATGGCTTATTTCTTGGACTTCCAAGCAATGGGACTGCCACCAAAAGAAATGAAGTAACCACCAACAGTTCGTCGAGTAGTAGGACACAAAGCCCAATCAGAATCACAATATGCTGCCGAAGAAAATCAAGTTGATTGTTGAAAAACAAGCCATGAGAACATGTACCCTTGAAATAATGAGGAGCATGCTAAGCAACATCCCAATGAGGAACCTGTGGATCACTTATGAACTAGCTGAGAAATTGAACAACAAAGGCAAGATTAGGCCAAGTATGACTTAAGTAATTCAGTTTCCCGACCATCCGATGATAATCTAAAGGCTCATCAAGAACGTGTCCTTCATTAATTATAAGTTGTAAATGCAATGGTAGAGGGGAATGGACAGGAGAAAGATCAGCAGCATGAAACTCAGTCAAAAGATCTTTAGCAAACTTAAGTTGAGTCATGATCATTCCAGAATTAGCCTTTAAAACATCAATCTCTAAGAAATAGTTAAGAGAATAAGATCCTTGATCTGAAAGGCTTTTAAAGAAGACATTTCCTTTTTATCATTTTCGGTTAGAAGAATATCATCCACATAGACTGCCACATAAACAACATAATCACCCATGGTCATGGAGAGCAATTATCATTAGCAGACCGAATATAGCCTTTATTTTTTAGAATGTTAGATAACTTCCCATACCATTGCCGAGAAGCTTGTTTCAAACCATAGAGAGATTTTTTAAGTTTAAGAACTTGATCTAGGATGATAAAGGCATACCAAGTGGAGCACTCATGTAAATTTCCTCATCAAGATCCCCATGTAGAAAAGCATTATTGACATCCGACTGATATAAACCCCAATGTCGCTTAGTTGCAACATCAATGAGACTACGAATGGTGGTCATTTTAACATGAGAAAAGTCTCATTGCAATCAATACCAACCTTTTAAGTATCTCCACGAACCACTAATCGGGCTTTACAATGCTCAATAGTGGCATCGACACTGTATTTGACCGTTTACACTTGATAGCCTTTTTACCATTAGGTAAAGACATAACTTCCCAGGTTTGATTACTTTCCAAGGCTACAAATTCCTTAGACATAGCTTCTTGCCAAGCAGGGTGTTCAACAGCCTCTTGATAAGTAGCAGGCTCTTTGATATTGTCATGAGAAAGAAGAAGTTGATGAGAATCCTTGGTCAAATCATCAAGATTGACAAAAGCAATAGCTTCGCACACACTGGTGAGAGTAAAGGAATAAGAAAAATCAAAAGAAGAAGAAGTGGAAGTAGAAATACAGATAAAATCCTACAGATAAGGAGGAACAAAAGTTCTGGTAGATCTCATGACCTCATAAGGATAAGAAGAATATGAAGGGATGAAGGAATACGTGAAGAGCAATCAAAAGAAAAGACGGGAGGAGAAGAAGAAAACAAAGGAGGATCAAAATCATGACATGAGATTGGAGGAGAAAAAGAAGAATACAAAGGAGGATTAACAACAGAAACTAAGTTATCAAAGAATTCATGAAGAGAAGGAAAGGAAAACAAATTATCAGAATAATATAAGGAAGGAAAAATGTAATCAAGAAAAGTGACATCACGAGAAAAGAAAACTTTAGGAGTATCAATATTCTAACTTTATACCCGTTCTTGCTAAAAGGATAGCCGACGAACACACAAGCTTGTGCCCGAGGTTGAAATTTGTCCCGTCCATGTATGGAAGTTGAGGCATAACATAAACATCCAAAAGTACGAAGATGATCATAAGAAGGGGGTTTACAAAATAATACCTCATAAGGAGTTTTGTTGTGAAGAAGTTTGGTGAGGAAAAGATTAATCAAGTAAGTAGAAGTGAAAACACAATCACCCTAGAAAGTAATAGGTAATTTGGATTGAAACATAAGAGCCCTTGCAGTTTCAAGGAGATGTTTGTGTTTTCGTTCAACTACACCATTCTGCTAGGGAACACTAGGACATGTATTTTAATGAATAATCCCCTTTGTTCGAAAGTATTCAGTGGGATGACTTCTCGAACCCAACTCATAGGCATTATCAGATCAAATACATTTTGTTTTAATATTGAATTGAGTTTCAGCCATTTCAATAAACCCTTGCAAAATGATACAAGCATTGACTTTAGTATTCAAAAGATGAGTCCAAATTGTTCAACTATAATCATCAACAACTGTAAGAAAATACTTATAACATCATAAGTACTAGATCAATATGGTCCCCGTGTATTAACATGGACAATATCAAACAATTGGGAACTAATTCTAGTGCTAGTGGGAAATAGTAGCTTATGTTGTCAAGCTTGAGGACAAATACTACAATGATCGTGTAAGGCCCCAAACCCGGGAGGCCTCACTTGTTGGATTTACTCATTCACAAACAGTTCTTAAACATGAATATCAAATAACGCAGCGGAAAATACTTCATTAAATCATAACTATTACATTGTTCATACTTGCGGAAGCGTAAACATTGTTTAAAACGTAAATACATCATAACTAAAACATAACAGGATGCCAGTCTTCATAGTCAGCCGGGTAACTCCTCTCGCTAGCCAAGCATCACAGTCCATCCTCATAACCTGCCTTAACCTGAATGTGCACACTAAAAAGTCAGCTACGCTGGTGAGTTCTAGTTTTCGTTCGATTTAAGAAATGGTTCGTCATTCAAAACATTCATTAGGGTTTAATATCACGTATAAGAAAACAGGGCCCTTCATTCATAAACCTTCACACATTTAAACACATTGAACGGATCATTTGTTTAAAACATTTAACATTCATTTAAGTCATACATTACCATCTAAAATCTGTATCGTTACGCGTCTCTGTGTCCCGAAGGAACCTTGCATGTCGTGGTCAACCGTTACGTATCACCGTCGTTGCCACAACATTCCGTCAATTCCCTTCCTGGTATTGCCCCCAAGGCTAACTGCACGAGGACCGACAATACCCATCCAGTTGCCCCTATGGCTCTCTTGTCCATAGACCGACAACTTCCATCGACGGTTATGACTCTCAGCCATAACATCGTCGGATCATAATTTAACCTCGCATAGGGTCACGTTAACCCCTGAGTAACCGTCGTTACTCCATACCAGTTGTACAACATCAAACCATTGGCAGGCCACTAAGACACTGCCCCTGTTGTTCTTATGGTAACTATGGCTCGCTGTCCATAATCTACCACAAGGCTGGGAATCTCATTCCCAGACTTCATTCGTCAATTCCTTCATTCGACAGATTAGATTTGTAATGACTTCTTTAAAACCTTTGCCCTTTTTCTTTTCTTTTCATAAAACCTTTCATTCACTTTCGAAACCCTTTACCTTTACTTTAAACCATTTCTTTATAAACATTCGTTCGTAAACATTCCGTTCATAAAACTTTCTTTCCATAAACCGTTCATTCCAATTCATTTCATTTCATAAACAAAGTTTCATAAAATATCATTTCATAAAACATCATTTCATATGTATGCACACCAGCCCGAAAACAATATATAAAACATTTAAAAGAGGGCTTCTAGAACTCACCTGATAAGCAGTTTCTGAAATACTCTTAGCTGGCTACTGGGCGTCACTAATGTCACTCACGATCTGCTATAATAAAGCCATACATGTAAGGTAGTGATCCTAGATGACACTAGACATCCATATGCTTAAACCTAGTAGTTTCGATAGATTTGTTTATACCGAAACTTGATAGTTTCGATGGATCTGCACATATCGAAACTAGGTAGTTTCGATGGGTCTGCACATATCGAAACTAGGTAGTTTCGATGGAGTCTACATATTTCGAAACTTGTAGTTTCGATAGACCTGCACATATCGAAACTTGTAGTTTCGATGGACCTGCACATATCGAAACTAAGTTTCGATAGACCTGCACATATCGAAACTTGTAGTTTCGATGGACCTGCACATATCGAATCTTGTAGTTTCGATGGGGTCTGCACAGATCGTCTTCCCAAAATCCGAAGCTTTTGCATGCGAGTCTGATCGAGTTAGTATCTCAACTTTTCTTAGATCAAAACGTTCGGTTTTCATTCTAGATGCTATACCTAAGCTCATTTTTAAGTTCCATCCGCAAAATCGTTGTCTTTTTAGCCAAAACCCGAAAATCCTAAAAACGAACAAAAACTTAGATTTAGGCAAGATTATTACCTGTATCGAGATTCTGATCCGGAGGTTCTTCTCACGAGCTTGGCAGTAACGTGTTCCCTCAATTCCGGGACGATCCGTCAACCTTCTCTCTCTAGACCCGAGCTCTCCTTTCTCTCTCTAAAAGTCGCGTGAATGGGAAATGAGCAGATAAGAGGGCTGCCCTGCCTCTTATATAACTGGGCTTCCCTCGGCCCATTGGAGCCGAGCCCAAGCCCGCTCCCTTTTGTTTAAATATTCCGACTAACTCGCCAGTCTCGCTATATTTATTCGTTTAATTATTCTTGGGATGTTACAAGTCTACCCCCCTTACAATAGGTTTCGTCCCCGAAACCTATCATAAGTCAAATAGTTGAGAGTACGACTCCCTCATTTCCGTCTCCGTTTCCCAAGTGGCTTCCGACCCCTTTCGATGTTTCCATTGGACTTTAATCAATTGGATAACTTTATTACGTAAACGTCACTCCTTTCGATCTAGGATGGCCACGGGTTCTTCATTGTAGTTAAGGCTATTGTCTACCTCGATGTCAGTAAGTGGTACGTGAGCCGATTCATCCGCCAAACACTTTCGCAAGTGTGATACATGGAAGGTAAGATGAATTCCACTTAACTCATCAGGCAACTCTAACCGATAAGCGACTTCACCAACCCGTGCCATTATCCTGAACGGTCCGACAAACCTCGGACTTAACTTTCCTCTCTTCCTGAATCGTATGATCCCCTTCCAGGGCGATACCTTCAACATTACTCGGTCCCCAACGCTAAACTCAATAGGCCTTCGTCGTTTATCCGCGTAGGATTTTTGACGATCTTGTGCGGCCTTCATTCGTGCTTTGACTTGATCAAACCTTTCCGACGTTTCCCTTATTACTTCCAGACTCCCTAATTCCTTCTGTCCAATCTCGTCCCAACAAACCGGGGTTCTGAATCTTCTCCCATACAACATTTCGTAAGGCGGCATGCCTATCGTCGTGTGATAACTATTGTTGTAGGAAAATTCGGCTAACGGCAGATGGCTGTCCCAACTGCCACCGAAGTCGATAATACAAGCACGAAGCATATCCTCCAATGTCTGAATGGTCCTTTCGGACTGACCATCCGTTTGCGGGTGGTATGCCGTACTGATATTAAGTCTCGTGCCCATCGCCTCGTGAAATCTTTTCCAGAACCTCGATGTGAATCGCGTGTCCCGGTCGGATACTATCGTCAAAGGCATCCCATGCCGTGCCACTACTTCGTTAATAAATACTTCCGCTAACCTTTCCGACGAGAACGTCTCGCGAATAGGTAGGAAATGAGCACTCTTTGTTAATCGGTCCACAATTACCCAGATGGTTTCATGACCTTTAGCTGTGCGAGGTAGCTTGGTTATGAAGTCCATGGTAATGTGTTCCCACTTCCATTCTGGTATATCAAGCGGTTGAATCTTTCCATACGGTTTTTGGTGCTCGGCCTTTACTTGTGAGCAAGTCAAGCACTTGCTTACATACTTTGTCACTTCATGTTTCATTCCGGGCCACCGGTATTCCTTCCTTAGATCTTGGTACATTTTATTGGTACCGGGATGGATAGAGTAACGAGACTTATGAGCCTCATCCAAGATTTTGGTTCTAAGCTCGCCACTCATAGGTATCCATACCCGTCCAAAACGTGTCCTAACACCAAGGGTGTTATATTCCAACTTGTCCTGTTGGCCAACCATCCTTTCCTTCTTCATGTTTTCCTCCTTAAGCGCCTCATCTTGAGCCTTTTCAATTTCTCTCATCACATCCGATGTTACAACCAACTGGCAAGCTTTCACTCTAATAGGAGTAGGTACATCCTTTCGGCTTAGAGCGTCAGCCACCACGTTTGCCTTTCCAGGATGGTACATGATCTCACAGTCATAGTCTTTCAACAGTTCCAACCATCGCCTCTGTCTCATATTAAGTTCCTTTTGTTCGAAGAAGTACTTCAAACTTTTGTGGTCGGAGTAAATAGTAAACTTCACCCCGTAAAGGTAGTGCCTCCAGATTTTCAATGCAAATACGACAACAGCAAGTTCCAAATCATGAGTCGGATAATTAGTTTCATGAACTTTCAACTGCCGTGACGCGTACGCGATCACTCTCCCGCGTTGCATCAATACGCATCCCAATCCCTGACCCGAAGCGTCAGAGTATACCACTAAGTCTTCATTGCCCTCGGGAAGGGCCAAGACTGGAGCTTGAGTTAGCTTTTCCTTCAACTTCTTAAACGCCTCATCCTGGGTCGAACCCCATTCGTACTTTACCTCCTTCCGAGTCAACTTCGTCAATGGCGAAGCTATTTTCGAGAAATCCTGGATGAATCTCCGATAGTAGCCTGCCAATCCCAAGAAACTGCGGATTTCAGTTGGCGTCTAAGGAATATTCCATTCCTTTACCGTCACTATCTTTGCTGGGTCAACCATAATGTCGTTCGGGTTAATGACGTGACCTAGGAATTGGACTTCCCTAAGCCAGAACGCGCATTTGGAGAACTTAGCATACAACTTTTCCTTCTTCAGAGCTTCCAATACTTCCTTCAAGTGACACGCGTGATCACCCTCATTCTTGGAGTAGATGAGGATATCATCGATGAACACGATCACCGATCGATCCAGCATTGGTCGACAAACTCTATTCATCAAATCCATGAACGCTGCGGGGGCGTTCGTCAATCCAAAAAACATTACACGAAACTCAAAATGTCCATAACGTGTGCAAAATGCCGTTTTCAGTATGTCTTCTTCCCTCACCTTCAACTGATGGTACCCGGATCGAAGGTCGATCTTTGAGAACCAACTTGCGCCTTGCAATTGATCGAACAGGTCGTCGATCCTTGGTAACGGGTACTTGTTCTTCACGGTACGTTTGTTCAACTCGCGATAATCAATACACATTCTCATCGAACCGTCTTTCTTCTTCACAAACAACACCGGAGCACCCCAAGGCGAGATGCTCGGTCGTATAAATCCTTTCTCAAGTAACTCGTCTAGTTACGTCATTAGTTCCTTCATCTCTACTGGTGCTAGTCGATATGGAGCCTTAGCCACAGGCTGGGCATCTGGTACTAAGTCAATTCGGAACTCAATTTCTCTATCAGGTGGTACCCCAGGCAAATCCTCTGGAAACACCTCCGGGTACTCGCGTACCACGGGTACATCGTCTAGTTCCTTCACTTCCTTACACTTGTCAATTACGTACACCAGATAAGCCTCGCATCCGCGCCTCAAGTAATTTGTTGCCTTAATCATCGAGATGACGTTTGGCATCGGGGCGTCACGATCTCCAAAGACCTCGACTTTGCTACCATCCGGAGCTTTGAGTTGGATTATCTTTCGTTTACATATGATTTGTGCTTCATTGGCAGTTAACCAATCCATACCCAACACAACGTCAAACCCTCCCAAAACCATAACAAACAATCTGACAGGGAATCTATGACCTTCTATCTTTATCGTGGAGTTGTCAACTACATCGGTTACTCTCGCGGTCCTACCCTCAGCGGTTTCTACGCTAAAGGCCCTTTCTAGCTTACTAACAGTATACTTCACTTGTTTACAGAAAGTCGCAGATATAAAACTCTTACTGGCACCCGAATCAAATAGCACAGAAACAATAGTGTCGTCAAGGATGAACGTACCTGACGCCACATCGGGGTCTGCCCTGGCTTGTTCTTGCGTCAGTGCGTACGAACGAGTCTTTGCTCGGGGCCTCTCTTCCTTCCTTTCCGGGCCTTTCCCTTTCCCGGCTTCACCCATTCTCGGTTTCGGGCATTCCCGACTCATGTGACCATTTTCCCCACAATTGTAGCATTTGTAGCCTTGCGTGCATTCAAGGGAGTAATGTTCGGTCTTGCCGCATTTAAAGCACAGATTCGATCCTAATCGGCATTCACCCGCATGTCTTACTCCACATTTCCCACAGACTGTCGTCTCGCCTACCCTGGCCTGCTTGTCCCGAGCCCCAAACAACTTCCCACCCGATCGTTTAGCGGGAAAACTTGACTTTTTCTTGGGCTCTTCAATGGCAATGACATTCAGCGCCAGATCATCAAATACCACGCCACTTAGCTCTACTGCCGAATCATAGGTAGTAGGGGCGTTTGCCTTAATATAGGTGCGGACCTGGTCCGGCAACCCTTGAATATAGCAGGCAATCTTTCTCTCTTCAGTAGTGACGAGGTGTGGCACCAGACGTGCCAGTTCATTGAATCGGGTTGCGTATTGCCGATGCGTCATGTTCCCGGCCTTCAAACCCAGAAATTCCCTCTCTACCTTCTCAATCTCGTTCCTTGGGTAGAAATTTTTAATCACCAAAGTTTTCAAGTCAGCCCACATCATCGCATCCACAATCTCGCTCCCTTTTGCCTGACGTACACCTTCCCACCAATGGGATGCTTCCTCCCTCAAGGAGTTAGCATCAAATTTCACAACTTGATCCGCTCGGCATTCGCTGAGATGAATGGCAGCTTCCATACGGATCACCCAATCAAACGTAGCCACCGCGTCTTTCTTTCCAGTGAGGACCGGTGGGTCACATGCCTTAAAGGACTTATAGTCGCATCCACGGTTAAGCGGTGCGTTAATTGCCTCAGTGTTCGGGGTACCAACTGCCGTGTTGGACCCACCTTGCCCATTGACCTGCTTCAATGCTTCTGCCAACAGACCTGGCAGAGAAGTCTTCATCAATTCTGTGAACTCTCGAGCTATAGCTGCTCTCACTTCTGGTTCAAAAGTGAAAGGTTGTTCTTCTACCAGTGTATGTTCAGTTCCATGCACACTAACTGCCGGTTCAGTGTGAACACTTCCTTCTTCACTATACTCTTGGCGCGCAGGGATCCTGCCACGCCCACCATTCCGACCGCCGGTACGACCACCGGTACGGCCACCACGGCTTCCGTTTCCTCTCCTCGCCATTTCGTTCTATAAGACAAGAAATCCAATGTCATCACGCTAGTTAACAAATAAAATTCAATAAGTACTGTAAGATGTTAATATACACTGGCCATCTGCAATTAACCATTACACTACCTTTCGATTTCTATTTGACCACCTTTGTGATTCCATCAGAACGCAAGTCCTTTCCTAACCCTTTCTAATGCATACTACTTACACATACTCTATTTTTCATACCTGATGCTGTGGCTCGAGTTACCCGTACTGGCATCCGCTTTCGGTCCCATTCAAAGTTTAAGTTCAGACACTGGGAGTGTCCGAATCTCTCAAACTATTGCTCTGATACCAACTTGTAAGGCCCCAAACCCGGGAGGCCTCACTTGTTGGATTTACTCATTCACAAACAGTTCTTAAACATGAATATCAAATAACGCAGCGGAAAATACTTCATTAAATCATAACTATTACATTGTTCATACTTGCGGAAGCGTAAACATTGTTTAAAACGTAAATACATCATAACTAAAACATAACAGGATGCCAGTCTTCATAGTCAGCCGGGTAACTCCTCTCGCTAGCCAAGCATCACAGTCCATCCTCATAACCTGCCTTAACCTGAATGTGCACACTAAAAAGTCAGCTACGCTGGTGAGTTCTAGTTTTCGTTCGATTTAAGAAATGGTTCGTCATTCAAAACATTCATTAGGGTTTAACATCACGTATAAGAAAACAGGGCCCTTCATTCATAAACCTTCACACATTTAAACACATTGAACGGATCATTTGTTTAAAACATTTAACATTCATTTAAGTCATACATTACCATCTAAAATCTGTATCGTTACGCGTCTCTGTGTCCCGAAGGAACCCTGCATGTCGTGGTCAACCGTTACGTATCACCGTCGTTGCCACAACATTCCGTCAATTCCCTTCCTGGTATTGCCCCCAAGGCTAACTGCACGAGGACCGACAATACCCATCCAGTTGCCCCTATGGCTCTCTTGTCCATAGACCGACAACTTCCATCGACGGTTATGACTCTCAGCCATAACATCGTCGGATCATAATTTAACCTCGCATAGGGTCACGTTAACCCCTGAGTAACCGTCGTTACTCCATACCAGTTGTACAACATCAAACCATTGGCAGGCCACTAAGACACTGCCCCTGTTGTTCTTATGGTAACTATGGCTCGCTGTCCATAATCTACCACAAGGCTGGGAATCTCATTCCCAGACTTCATTCGTCAATTCCCTTCATTCGACAGATTAGATTTGTAATGACTTCTTTAAAACCTTTGCCCTTTTTCTTTTCTTTTCATAAAACCTTTCATTCACTTTCGAAACCCTTTACCTTTACTTTAAACCATTTCTTTATAAACATTCGTTCGTAAACATTCCGTTCATAAAACTTTCTTTCCATAAACCGTTCATTCCAATTCATTTCATTTCATAAACAAAGTTTCATAAAACATCATTTCATATGTATGCACACCAGCCCGAAAACAATATATAAAACATTTAAAAGAGGGCTTCTAGAACTCACCTGATAAGCAGTTTCTGAAATACTCTTAGCTGGCTACTGGGCTTCACTAATGTCACTCACGATCTGCTATAATAAAGCCATACATGTAAGGTAGTGATCCTAGATGACACTAGACATCCATATGCTTAAACCTAGTAGTTTTGATAGATTTGTTTATACCGAAACTTGATAGTTTCGATGGATCTGCACATATCGAAACTAGGTAGTTTCGATGGGTCTGCACATATCGAAACTAGGTAGTTTCGATGGAGTCTACATATATCGAAACTTGTAGTTTCGATAGACCTGCACATATCGAAACTTGTAGTTTCGATGGACCTGCACATATCGAAACTAAGTTTCGATAGACCTGCACATATCGAAACTTGTAGTTTCGATGGACTTGCACATATCGAATCTTGTAGTTTCGATGGGGTCTGCACAGATCGTCTTCCCAAAATCCGAAGCTTTTGCATGCGAGTCTGATCGAGTCAGTATCTCAACTTTTCTTAGATCAAAACGTTCAGTTTTCATTCTAGATGCTATACCTAAGCTCATTTTTAAGTTCCATCCGCAAAATCGTTGTCTTTTTAGCCAAAACCCGAAAATCCTAAAAACGAACAAAAACTCAGATTTAGGCAAGATTATTACCTGTATCGAGATTCTGATCCGGAGGTTCTTCTCACGAGCTTGGCAGTAATGTGTTCCCTCAATTCCGGGACGATCCGTCAACCTTCTCTCTCTAGACCCGAGCTCTCCTTTCTCTCTCTAAAAGTCGCGTGAATGGGAAATGAGCAGAGAAGAGGGCTGCCCTGCCTCTTATATAACTGGGCTTCCCTCGGCCCATTGGAGCCGAGCCCAAGCCCGCTCCCTTTTGTTTAAATATTCTGACTAACTCGCCGGTCTCGCTATATTTATTCGTTTAATTATTTTTGGTATGTTACAGATCGAAACCCATTTATATATTAATTTTTACATATTTTGAATTTTGTTTTCCATCATTGGTATATGTAATACATTTTTACACCTGCAAAATATATACATAAAGATTTAAGAATTTTATGTGTTGATATTTTTCACCCCGTGTGTATTACACGGGTTCTAAACTAGTTAAATGATATATCCAAACAATGAATATATCTAGGTCAAATTATTTTTTCGGAATGTAAGATGAGTTATGAATTTGGATCAATAGCAATTGTAATGAGACATATTTTAATAATCTCAATCATACACTCAATAACCTAGCTATAAAATGTGTTGTATCAGGTTCTATACTCACTGGGTACCCGTTCCTAATTATCAATCGGGTTCGCGTGTATATATGTCCATTTATGGTACTATTTAGTTAGAAATTACTTATTCGATGTCCATTACTTGAAACCCGATCCTATATTAACCTTAAAAATCGACTTGAAATATAAATATTCAACTACATGTTAAGTATTCTATAATTTTAATAATTTGAAGCTTCTAAATACTTTACAATATATTTATTATATTTTTTAAATATATTTAATATATTAAAGCATTCAGTTTTGATGTGGCTAAACGAGCCGGGTAACTGTTAGCTGATAGTTTTGGATAAAAGTTTTAGTTTTGATAGTTGGTGCAGTTTTGTTTTCTTGTTTCTTGTATTTAAACACTTTGTATCATTATTTTCAAGTTATAAATGAGAATCAGAAAATTTCCTTAATATTCTCTCTAGTTTTACATGGTATCAGAGCATCTTTGCTCGATCCTGTGATTTTCGCTTCTGATTCCTGTTGCTTTATATTTGTTTTTCGGTTGCAACTTCATCTGTTTGTATCGAATTCATCATCATCTTCTCTTTTACTATTTTCACATCTGATCTGTCTCTCGACGTTGCCCAGAAGGTCTTTTTTGGTGTTAATTCACATCGATATCTTTGATTCCGCTTTCGTTTTGCTTTTTGCTAGTTTTTGGAGGTTTTTGAAAGTTGGAGAAAGTTTTTTTGCATCCGGAAAAAGTTTTCCTTTTGGGCGAAAGTTTTCAGACGAAACTTTCAGACAAAACTTTGAGATGAAAATTTTCTACTGTTTGAAAGTTTTCTACTTTCAGATGAAAGTTTTCTTCGGTTGAAAGTTCTCAGATGAATGTTCTACTATTTGGACGAAAGTTTACTTTTGTATTCTTGATGGGTGATACAAATACTTCTATCAATACTACTTTACCTATGGATTCTTCTAATCCATTATTTCTACATCCATCTAATCATCCGAGGATATTACTAATTTCCAATGGTTTTGATGGTTCAACTTTTGGTTTATGGAAGAGTGCAATGTCTATTGCTTTATCAGCCAAGAATAAGGTAGGGTTTGTTGATGGTACTGTTTCAACATCAAGTACCTCTTCAGATTTTGCTTTATGGAAAAGGTGTAATGACATGGTCATTTTATGGATTTTAAACACTCTGTCACGTGAAATTAGTGAGAGTGTATTGTATGTTGAAACTGCACATCCGCTTTGGGATGTAATTTTTTATAGGGCTTAATTTCTATTATGACACAATCAGAGGAAATATTATTATTATGCAACTGCTTCCGTCTATTAATCAACGAGAGCTTCATTATTCTATACAATTTATTCCTCAAAATGCCTCTATGACTATGAATGTTTAAGTCCCAGGAATTCTGATACCCGTAATGCAAGTCGAAAGGGTGTTATTTGTAGTCACTATAAGAAATCTGGGCATGATGTTAGCAAGTGTTACAGACTTATTGGTTTTCCTAAAGATTTAAAGTTCACCAAAGAAACGAGGATTGCTGCAAGTGTAAATTCAGATATTTCCGGCTCTCAGTTTATCTAGTTTCGCATGTATTATTACTTGCAATTCGACTAAAGTTGAAACCACTTGGATTATTGATATTGGTGCTAGTGATCATATGTACTTTGATTTGACTATGATTTCTAACGTTCAATTGTTTTATTCTCCCTTTTATGTTCTTCTTCCAAACGGGCATGTCTTAACTGTTACACAAATCGGCATAGTACCATCTCACATATGATTTCTCTATCTCAAATGTTTTCTTTGTTCCTAAATTCAAACATAACCTTTTGTCTATTCCTAAACTTTGTCAAGAAACAAAAGGGCTTGTTCAGTTTTCTGTTGCAGACCCCTTAACTAAGGAGTCCACTGGTTTTGGTGATCTACTCAATGGACTCAATCTTTTTCTCAATCAAGATGCCTCAACTGGATAAATTCACTTATTTCACACAATTCTTCTGGTCAGAAAAAAAGGAAATCCTTTTTATTTTTTATTTTTTTTCACACGCGTTGTACTTCTTGCAATTCTTTTTTATGTCCCCTTTTTTGTGTTTATAAATGAACTCTATGAAGCCCTTATTCCATTCCTGCCTGAGTCGGGGGGCAGTGGAATTAATCCACTACCAGGCCCCTCCGGGATTCTAATACGAAAACAAAGGTAGAAAGTGAACCAGGAAACGCGAAACTGCTCAACTCAAGTGAGCTTAACTCGGGCAAGAAGGAAAGAAAGGCACTTTTGGGGACTGAATTGGGTGAGATAGAAGCTATCACAGCTAGAAAGATCCAACATTCTAAGCATAAGTATCTAGAGTATATAACTGCTCTCAAAAAAGCGGATTTCCCTCTCCTCATTCAAAACTACTTCTATCTAGCTCCTCTCTTCACCATCTTTTGGTCAAAAAGCCCTTCGTAGAGCAGATCATGAATTGAAAAAGTTCTTTCTAGGCAAAATGCTCATTTTTTATAGATTTCCCTTCATTTAGGGCACCAATCCCGACTTCTCCCTCTATATCTCCATGAATCTAGGAACTTTTGCTTGCATTGTCTTATTTGGTCTACGTACCGGAACTGAGAACATTCGAGATTATGCAGGATTAAACACGAAAGATCCTTTTTTGGCTCTCTCTTTAGCCCTATGTCTCTTATCCCTATGAGTTCTTCCTCCACTAGCAGGTTTTTTCGGAAAACTCTATTTATTCTGGTGTGGATGGCAGGCAGACCTATATTTCTTGGTTTTAATAGGATTCCTTACAAGCGTTGTTTCTATCTACTATTATCTAAAAATAACAAGGGAGAAGCACGAAAAACCCTAGCTTTATGTCGATCCTCCAGTGCTAGATCCTTTTGCCCCTTACTCTGCTGGATTGAAAGCGGATGCAAGAGAACTCTCAATGGCTGCAAGTAGAACTACCATGGAACTATATGGAAGGGTACATATAGATCCTAGCACAGGCAGTGATAGCAGCAGCTAGTTGTCAATCAAACAAACTAAAGCGCTAACGTTATATTACTTAGTAAAGCAACCTTTTTCGCTAGGCGCTCACTTTTTTTGTCTGGGTGAAAGCTGGCGGCACGGCTTGCTTAACCGGATACACGGAATTGGGATCTCATCCTAATAAACTTTTCTCTATTTCTGTTGATTACTTTTCTCATTGTAATTCCGTTGTTTCTGTTAGTATAATTACTAATTTCTTTAAAAATATATTATTGTTAAAAGATAGAGATTTATTTAATAAAAGAGAGATGCAGAGAAAAAATGATGAGAATAGATATGAAGAGACACGTGACATGAAAAAATCTTTATTTATTAGATAGTATAGATATAGATTAACGATAAGTATTTATTTTATAAAATTCTGATTGTTTTTTAAACCATGTTTTTTCAAGAAAATGGTATATTTTATTTTATCTTTAATAGAATTATTTATTTATTGTTTATTACTACTTTAATTGGCTCTCTTCGATTTTGGGAAAAACAACACGTGGCACACGGATTGTGAAAGCTTATGTGAACAATATATGGAATCTTGGATCTTATTTGGCTGATTTGCTTTGCTTTTATAAGCCTTTTCCATAAAGCAAAAGTGCCCTTTATATAACCAAGTAAAATATGCATTCATATTAAGATTTTCTTTGCTTCACCAAAACCACCTTTGTTGGTATCCCACTCAATTTGTGTTTATATGCAATGGTGTGAAATTATCATCTACCAAAAATTCAACTTATTATGATCTAGAAAATCATATGAAAAGCGTTATAAAAGAATTCTCTTTAGTGATGTATTAAGTTTTTAAATAATGTAGTATATGATTATATGTTAATATTGAATTATATTTATTAAAAGTTGGACGCGACAAGAGTTAGTAAATTAAGATTTTAAGAATTTTGAAATCAACATATATGTGTACCTTTAAGTAAAATATGAATTTACCATAAGTAAAAGGCAAATTGGTTTTTAATAATCCAAATGTATGGCTCATTGGCTGATAATAATCCGAACAAACAGTTTGACTGGTGATAATCTCAACTTTCACTTTTGTTGTCAATGACAGTCCCTGTAGCATAATTATCATATATTTACACTCGTTTCCCACTCTATTTCGCTTGTACGTTTCTCCATACAATTTAAAATGGTCATTTTGAGCAGAAATAAGTGTAAACCGGGTGTAAATATATGATTATTGTGCTACTGGTACTGTAATTGACAACAAAAGTGAAAGTTGAGATTATCACCAGCCAAACTGTTAGTTTGGATTATTATCAGCCAATTAGTAATAGTTTGGATTATTAAAACCAATTTGCCTAAGTAAAAATACTACAAACTTTGAATTCATTAAAATTTCATAGCATAGTCATTTTGTAAAATACGATTACATGGAACACAAATTTTTTTTTTTTGAACAACGAACTATATAAAATAAAACCCCAAACACCAGCAAGATGCTAGCGAGATTACAACAAGGAGAGAGAGGGGGAAAAAAAGACCTAGAAAGGCAGGTTACAATAAGTAACACGAAACGAAAATTACAACAGTCCGACCACTCCAAAAGCTTGCTTTAATCTCCTTAATTAAACTGTCGATGTGGAAATTTTTGTTTGAGAAGACCAATTGATTCCTATCTTTTCAAATCACTCAGCACGCTATTAAGATGACAGATTACACCATACTCCTCTTGCCCACTAAGATTTAACGACAGTTATGCAGCTCCAAGAAATCATTTGGGGAGAATGTGATGGCTTGCCATATAATTATGGACACAAAGCACCCTGTAAAAATATGGTGCACCGTTTCCTTCAATTCAGCACGCTATTAAGATGACAGATTACACCATACTCCTCTTGCCCACTAAGATTTGACGACAGTTATGCAGCTCCAAGAAATCATTTGGGGAGAATGTGATGGCTTGCCATATAATTATGGACACAAAGCACCCTGTAAAAATATGGTGCACCGTTTCCTTCAATTCAGCACGCTATTAAGATGACAGATTACACCATACTCCTCTTGCCCACTAAGATTTGACGACAGTTATGCAGCTCCAAGAAATCATTTGGGGAGAATGTGATGGCTTGCCATATAATTATGGACACAAAGCACCCTGTAAAAATATGGTGCACCGTTTCCTTCAATTCACCACATAACCTGCATATCGTGGAAGGGACAGCTAAGTGCCTGGACTTAAGAGCCATCAAAGAAGGTATCCGATCCAAATAAGCACGCCAACCAAATAGATTAGTCTTTAGTGGAAGCCAATTACTCCAACCGAAGAGACTGGACTGGATTGTGTATCGATTCTTAAGAAACTTGACCGATTTATATGGAACACATAAGTACCATCTTGTTTTTACAAATACAAGTCCATGATAACATTTTTTTAGGACATCACATGCCACTTGTATGTCTAAGAGGCCCTAGCTAACCACTTGGATTGTGATGTGGTTTGGCAAAGTGACGTGTAGTGATACTCATTCACTCAGATCGGCATTACGTTTCATAGCAACACGACCGTAGGGGGCCCAACATTTCGAGGGGCCCAAAAAAAAATTATATATATTTAAAATTTTCGTGGCTTTAAAAAAAAATTATTGGGCCTTTTTAAAAAAGTAATTTTCATTATAGACCTTTTTTTATGGGCTCGTGCAGGGCATTCGAATTCTCGGAGACGGCCCTGATTTCAGGGAAAGTCTTGTGTATAATACTAGTCTCTTAAAATCTAAGACTTAGAACTTAACCTTATGAGAATATGTTACCTAATTTACAAGGAAGAATTGACATATATGAGATTAAGTTGTCAAAAGACCCATAGATATACGTGATGCATCTGGTTATCACTATAGCATAAATAACTTAACCTTGTGAGAAGGCTTGTTGTCAATTACAATGGAAACCGAAATATCGTACGTTATTTGAGGATTGTCCTCACATGTGTCTTTTATAGTGTTTTTGAAATATAAGTTAATTACTAATACCAAATACTAAGACGTAAATAAACAAGTGTACCTAACACAAAATAGTGTAGTGACAGGGGTGACTCGACTATATAAAAAAATAAGCTCCCGTTTAGGGCACCTAATTTTTACGATTTAACTTCGTTTAATTATCAGGTTTTGACAATGAAATTAAAAAATTAGCATATTTGAAAAAGTTTTCTTTTTAATAAAACTCACTCTAAGTTTAATATGTGTGATTGTATGTCTTTAAGAAATTGTATACAAAAAATGTGCATAATCATATTTCAATGTATTAGGATTCTAAGAAAAAAAAACTTTTTTTTGTAAAAAAAGGCCCCTATATTATAGTTCGTTTTGGGCCCCCAAAAAAGTTGAGCCGACCTGTATAGTGATTGGTAAGAAACGTAATGCCGATCTCAGTGAATGATGCAAAAAATTTGTGATACTAAGCTTTTGTTAATGCCTTGTATAGGAGGACGTTCTATTGATTAACCAAATTAAATTACACGAAAATAAACTAAAAGTGTAATTTTTTTAACAGCGGAGATATTATAAATTTTGAAACGATAATAGCAAAGCGCTAGAGCGATGGGTACAAACACCAATTACGACGGGAAAAGAAACATATTGAAATTCAATAATCTATACTGTCTAATAAATAAAGGTTTTTCTTGTCACGTGTCACCTTCATATTCATTCTCATCATTTTTTTTCCGTCTCTGTTTCTTATTAAATACACCTCTATCTTTTAATAATAATATATTTTTAAATAAAATACTAATTATATTAATAAAAGACGTTTATTTTAAATTGTCCGTTATTATAAGAAATTTAAAATATAATTATGTAATTTTTATTTTCAATCAAATAATAAATTAAAGTCAAATTACATTAAATAGTAATTACGTATTTTCGAAACTCAATTATATATTAATTTTTACATATTTTGAATTTTGCTTTTTATTCTTAATATATGTAATATAATTTTACACCTGTAAATATATATATAAAGATTTAAGAGTTTTATATATTAATATTTTTTAACTCGTGTGTATTACACAGGTTCTAAGCTAGTAAGAATATATTTCTAAGATTAACTCCCCCTTACTCACTTAACCAATTAAGGAAACTAGTATTAACCCACGCGCGTTGTGACATGCTAAACCGCGAAAAATATTAACCTTCTCAAAACTTTATAAATGAAAATCAAAACCTTTTTACGTAAACCCACTCCGCGCGCTGCGGTGTGGTTGTTGAACCATCGATCAAGAAAAAGTATGATTCTTAAACCACACGGTATAACATCTAATGCATAAGGTTCAACTACATTATAATTAGATGTATTAACATATTTACATCTTTCTTTCATTCCTACTATCAGTCGTTACTAACACATTGAAATTGTTTCAGGCTTACCATTTACTCATCTTTCTTAGTGAAATGGACAGGTCACGACATACTTCTTGTTCCTTAGGGTTGGTCATAAAAAATGCCTGCAAAATAAAGCAAAAAAATGAGAGAGAAAAAAATGATTTTATACAAAAGCCCTCCTATATTTTCTTTTATTTATTTGGAAGCATTTCATTTTAGATTGTATTTTACTACGAACATTTCATATATAGAAAATTCATTGTATACAAAAATGTTGTCTAACATGTATTCAGATGCTTAGAATCTCCTAAACCATTTTACTTCGAATAAAAAATTGACTTTACTTTTACACCAATTTAGTATTTAAAATCATATTTATCAGCATACCATTTATAATTTACCAAATACACAAATTTAGAAAAAAAAAAAAAAGCTTAGATGGGTTCCACAGAACCCGTCCCGACCCATTTTGACATGTTACCTAAACTGCCCGTTTGGCCATATTTAA
The DNA here is from genome assembly GCA_023525975.1 of Smallanthus sonchifolius. NCBI lineage: Eukaryota > Viridiplantae > Streptophyta > Magnoliopsida > Asterales > Asteraceae > Smallanthus > Smallanthus sonchifolius. The sequence goes on along the minus strand of CM042036.1, from coordinate 71,096,182 downwards.
GAAGAATACTTACATCTCCTGTGCATCTTTCTTCTGTAATTTCTGCCTTTCCAGAAAAGAACTCCAAAGGGTCCACCTACAGAACTACTTCCCGAAGTTTAAATACAGAAGATAAATACGTTTAGATTGACATTTGGTCACAATTGACCAAAATTGTTTCAATATCTCTAAAATCCAATTAATGGCACACTCTCATTTCCATTTCTTCTCAGATCATATAGACAGGACCTGTAAACCAAAAATGTTAAATAATCAAAACAATTCTGATAATTTAGTTATAAACAGGACCAGTAACTGTAAACAAATTTGATAATTCAGATCATGAATGAAATGGCAGGCATTAGAAAAGGAGGTAGGAATAAATGATTAAATGTGTCACACCCCGCCCCAGGCACCCCTTGGACGGGTGTGATTACGATTGGTACATGTTTTGATTTCAGAGTTTTTATAAAATACAGCGGAAGTCTTTTTCATAAGGATCGTTTCAACATATGGATTAACCTCGAGGGTTATCTTTATAAATATCAAGACTTAGTGAGAAAACAAAAGTCTTATATTCATTTTGTAAACTTAGGGATTTAAATACCCTTTTATTTGATTACAAAACAGAGTTTGAAACCAAATACATCTCTTGTCTTATAGACAAGTTCAAGACACGGGGAAATAGTACTATCCAAGGTTGATCAATCCCTTAGTCATATCTCCTCTTTTTCTTTCTTTTAGGATTTCCTATGCACGAGGCGAATCCAACATGCAAGTTATCTTTTCTCAGCATTCATTTCTGGGTCAGATCTTACGTCTGCCCATATCCCCTTTCTTTTCCATTTTATTAATTGCCTAAAAAACATTTTGAAAATAAAACGTTAGCGCGAACGCAGGTGAATACAATTATCTTGACAGTAAAATCATTTGGCACAAACAAGTATTAATTTGATAATCACAACTTTTTGTTCAATCCACACATTCAGCAGGCCCATGTCCTGACTATATGCACGACTGTATACACTTGCGTCATGTCTTATAACAACGGACAGGTCCACGCCTCCGAATTTGTTATAAGATAAGCAACAGCCGCAATCCGGAACTCTCACCCGAGACCCGTGTGTCATTTGCAAGTTTTGCGTATACCTATGGCCTGGATGCTTTGTTCATAGAAGAACGTTGAGCATTATTCCTTAACCTTTATTTGGCCATTTTCGTAAATGTAAATATTTGACACAAGTTTTGAAAGAGATAAAGTATTCACCTTGATAATAGGAATGAGCCTCTAAGTTGGAAATTACAGAATCAATCTCTTAACTTGGTTTCTGTAGCGTTCCGATATTTCTACAAGCGTTTCTTCTTAAACCGAGCATTATAACGAGCGAGAATCGAACTGGGATCGTCGGGAATCTTCTAGGAAGTCTCTGGAATGGATTTGGAGAGTGAAGATCGATTTTGGTGTGAAGAAAACGAATGAACTCGTCCAACTATTTATAGGGCAATTCCCGAGACCGTGACGGACCGTTACGGGTGGAGACGATCCGTCACCAGATTAGGGTTTGCGAGTCATCAGACACGCGTCACCTCCTAGTCAAATTGTAATGGCGTGACAGACCGTTACCAGGCGTGACGGTCCGTTACGGAGTGATACGTGGCGCATCCAGGGCCTTTTGCGGCGGTGACGGACCGTTACCGGGCGTGACGGTCCATTATAGGGTTTCCACGTGTCAGAATTCGCCCATTAGTCACTGGACACGTGGCACGTCATCATTGATCGCGTGCTCAGCCTGTAACGGACCGTTATCATCCGTGACGGTCCGTAACCGTTAGATTTTCATGTTTTTCACTTTTTGAACCTTGATCTATAGGTTAATTACACTTATAGTTCTTATGGTTTGTACCTTAGTAAAAATCTTGGACGTTTTAGTGGCAGGTATTACAAAATGTGGTTCCTACTTTCAAGATACTGAAAAACAGTAAGATTGTAAAAGAAGTTACAGGGGCTAAGTTTGATAATTTAATAAATAAGATTTATTACCTGCTTATCTATTATCTTTCTCAGAGGTGAACCACCTCCAATAAAAGCACACCCTTATTTACTTTTGGGCGCCCTAAGTGCGGAAATGATTGTGCCAAGGGTCGTTGTAGGAACCTAAACAACCTTGTGAGACAAACGACATCCTGTATCAATATACTTATATACCAACATTATAAATAAATGAGCAAATCTGCATATTCTTCATCACCTAAATGAGCAAATCTTTAGCAAACACCCTTAACAGACGAACTAAAACCTATTGTTCTAACTGGATAGTTTCAAGATCCATTAATGAGTAGAATAGAAAGAATATTACCTGTTCTCCCAACTTTGCATGGAGAATCTATGGAGCAACAATGATATCACTCTTAGTGAACTTCTTTTAACCCCTAAAATCAACTTTGCAGATAGAATCGATGGCGGTGGTTTGTGGCGTGGCAGAATACTGGTGGAAGGGGTACTATTTACCGGCACCTACACCTGCTCCGATGGAGACCAGATCTGCAGTTCCGATGGCTCTTTCAACAGTAACAACGATGGTTGAGCTGTAGGTCGTGGTCCCGAAGGTCGGCCGGTGATGAAGGTTGGCATGGGGCGGTGGTCGCTCTTCCCTCCCTCGGCTCCTTTTCTCTGAAGAAAGACGGTGGAAAGAACATTGAGGAATGAAGTAAACACGTGGCCTCCTTTACACCCCTCACATGTAAGACGCACCCAGCGGTTGTACCTCATGCCTTGCAAACTGTACAGTTATGTAGATACTATTCATTCCATGGGATTTAAATAACTTGATAATGATAATACTTTATTAATTAAAAATATAAAAGATAGTTTAGATTATTGGTTATTATCGTCAAACATAATCTTCCTTTAATAGTTTCTCAGCCAACCATTTTTGTATCTCATATTACTAAGGTTTTTCAAAGTCGGATATCCGAAAATTCGGATATTCGAAATTTTCGGATAGTGGATTTCACTATCCGAATCCATATCCGAAATTTTGGATATCCGAATCCGAAATTTCGGATACGGATTCGGATAGTGAAACCGATATCCGAAAAAATAAAAAAATATATAAAAATAATATTTTTAAATTACAAAAACAATTAAAAACCTTAAAAAACATTAGAAAATATACATATAAAAATATATAAATATAATATATCGGGTTTTGATTCAAATTTTCTTATTTTTAAATAGTAAAAACAATTAAAAAATATATAAATATAATATTTCGGATATTCGGATATCCGAACTATCCGAAATATCCGAAAATCACTATCCGAATCCGAAATTTCGGATATCCGAATTTTCGGATAATTCGGATTCGGATTTTCGGATAATTCGGGTTCGGTTTTGGATTCGAATTTTTTTGAACACCCCTACATATTACACATCAAGTTCTCAAAAATCTAAGCCATCAATTACTGGAAAACTAGTGCCGGTTCTTTGTCAATGTCACTAACCTCCTCAAATCAAGAATTAAGCAACCTTTATGTATTAATATTTAAGTACATCCAAAATTCTCTTGTATCATTTAAACATGTAATTTAATCTAGTTGACAAGAAACCCAATTTCATGTGGTCTTGTATGAATACATAAATAATTATCGCTGATTAATCATAAATAGATGCCACTCGTATATCTCTCATCAATTCAATATAAGATAATACATCATATAAGCAAATAAAAAGAAAATCCCCCATATGATTCACAGAAATTAAAGACCAATAACAAAAGTAAACAATCTTTGTAAATACAAAGGAAAGGCAAAACCTAAAATCTTCAAAACAACATATGAAACTATAATATTGATCTTCAATCTTCACTTGTTGTCAATCACAAGCGAAAAAGACACTCATAACTGATTCTAGGTCGGATTTGTAAGAAATAAAGTATGGATAAAAGGTATTTATTGTTGTCTTCATGGGTAAATAGCTTGGAGATTTATGGGTTGACCTATATGTTATGATTGTTCTCCCTATAGGCAGATTCTCTTGCGTGACAATTAGTTCAACCAAGTCACATAGTTATGGGGTGACGTGGCGCGAATGCCATTCGTTAGGTGTCGCTATCCTGAATATCCTTGTGGTCCCTATGGTGATAACCGTTAGTGGCAGTTTTGTCTGATTTGACGGGACCACTTTGGTGCATGGGGATGTTCCCCTTCGCGCGACACTTTCTAACGGTGTTGTGGGCCTTGCTTCCATACGCGCAGACATCCTTGTCTTTTATGAGGTGAGGTACGGGTTGGCTTCTTTCCGCGGAAAGTAAGATTCCGTGGGGGACCTTATTGAGCAGGCAAGAGTTGGTGGCAAAGATGAACCTATAGCCGATAACGAGCAGTATCACCCATTGATCATTTCTTCGACACTAATGTTTGTAGTTTTACTTGTACGTATAAGATAATAAGAAAGTAAGTTATAGATGTTGATGGGTCATATGACGTGAGTTGGTAGTGTTAGACGTATGTGGTGGCCGAGGATTGTATTTCATTACATTTGTTGAGGCATCTGATTCCAACACGCATTTTCAGTGCTGATACTTAAAATATTTTTGTAAATCATCGACAAACATTATTCAATCAAAGCTCAATAAATACGTTTAAGTTTAGAACCCTTATTGTAAGTTATTTTGAAAAGTATTAATCGTCACGGTGTGTAAGGAACTATTTGTTGGTTCTTCATTATTATATGGATAGATTGGTTGGAATTTTTTTTGAAACGGGGATTACGGGGTTTGGTTAATGCCATTCACGTATGTTGGTTCTTCAGTATTAATCGTCACGGTGTGTAAGGAACTATTTGTTGGTTCTTCATTATTATATGGATAAAATCCGGTTATGCCATTCACGTAAGCCCAAAATCTGGTTATGCCATTCACGTATGTATGCCACCAAGGATAGTTATGTGAATGTCATTCATGTAACACCTATAAACCATCATCCACAAGAATCAATCCTAGAAACCATGCATTAACCAAACCCCGTAATCCCCGTTTCAAAAAAAATTCCAACCAATCTATCCATATAATAATGAAGAACCAACAAATAGTTCCTTACACACCGTGACGATTAATACTTTTCAAAATAACTTACAATAAGGGTTCTAAACTTAAACGTATTTATTGAGCTTTGATTGAATAATGTTTGTCGATGATTTACAAAAATATTTTAAGTATCAGCACTGAAAATGCGTGTTGGAATCAGATGCCTCAACAAATGTAATGAAATACAATCCTCGGCCACCACATACGTCTAACACTACCAACTCACGTCATATGACCCATCAACATCTATAACTTACTTTCTTATTATCTTATACGTACAAGTAAAACTACAAACATTAGTGTCGAAGAAATGATCAATGGGTGATACTGCTCGTTATCGGCTATAGGTTCATCTTTGCCACCAACTCTTGCCTGCTCAATAAGGTCCCCCACGGAATCTTACTTTCCGCGGAAAGAAGCCAACCCGTACCTCACCTCATAAAAGACAAGGATGTCTGCGCGTATGGAAGCAAGGCCCACAACACCGTTAGAAAGTGTCGCGCGAAGGGGAACATCCCCATGCACCAAAGTGGTCCCGTCAAATCAGACAAAACTGCCACTAACGGTTATCACCATAGGGACCACAAGGATATTCAGGATAGCGACACCTAACGAATGGCATTCGCGCCACGTCACCCCATGACAACGACGCCATAGTACACCTCCCGGCTATAAATAGGAGTGTCACCTCTCAGGAATGATCTATTCACTCCCTTCTACAATCAACGACACCTTTACACATCCCAGATACTTATTCTCACGTCGGAGGACCGATACAGGGATTATCCCCTCCCTGTAACGCCCTAACGCGTTGTTCATTGTGAAGGATATCATTCGAGTCAAGTGAAGATGACTCTCATAGGCTACTTGTTGGAGTCTTTGTAATCTACCCAACGGTTGAGAGTCTACCCGCTGGTGCTTGGATTTACATTGGCGCCATCCGTGTTGTGAAAACAACATTTATCTCTTGTTTCCTCCTCCGTTTAGCCCATGACTTCTTCTAATCTCGCATCTACCACGAGACATGTTTTGGTAACAACACCGTCAGGCTCAATGCCTGTCCCGCGACACTACCATCCTCATCTGCTGGACAACTGAACCTACCTCCTATCTTAGTGGCAACAGAGGCCGAGGAGATATTAGCCCCGATAAGTCCCGCTACCACTATGGCAGGAACCACGCCGTTATCCCTACCCTTAACGAACTCACAAGGATCGTTGAGTATTTCACCTTTTACGCCCCACCCTCCGCATATACCCTTCATTCCTGTTCCTAGCCATAGCATACCCAGCTCAACAACGGTTACCTCTTATCCTTTAACCACACGAAACTTCACTAACCGTAGTATCCCCGTTTTTCCCCCACCACATGCGTGGTGGCTAGAACAACAAAGATGCATGCAGCAATATGAACAGTGGATGCGCGAATCTTAGATAGCAAGTGTACGCGCGCCTATTGGGTAGCAAAGGAACATCAGGAGCAAGCAACCCTTTGTTTTACCCCATATCGTAAGTATCGCTAAACAACTCACTTCCGGATAGTTCTACCACTTCCATATCAGACAAAACTGTCACTAACGGTTATCACCTGATGGACCACTAGGATATTCAGGATAGCGACACCCCACCAATGGCATTCGCGTCAGGTCACTCCATGACAGCGACGCCATAGTACACCTCTCGGCTATAAATAGGAGTGGCACCTCTCAGGTATGATCTATCTACTCCCTTTTACAATCAACGACACCTTTACACATCACAGATACTTATTCTCACGCCGGAGGGCCAATACAGGGATTATCCCCTACCTGTAACGCCCTAACGCTTTGTTCATTGTGCAGGATATCATTCGAGTTAAGTGAAGATAACCCTCATAGGCTACTCGTTGGAGTTTTTGTAATCTACCCATCGGTTGAGAGTCTACCCGCTGGTGCTTGGATTTACATTGACGTAGATAACTCCCACTCAAGTTTCTGGTTACGCTCAAAGCTCTGGCGACTTTCCTCAACCTCACGCTTGAGGGCCTCATACACCACTTTCTCAGCGTGGAGAAATTCCCACTCTCTGAGCAACTCAGCCACTGACGAAAGCGTTCCCGCCACATTTGTCACCACCTGATCCTTTGACTGCCCCCGGCGGCGGTTACGCTGAAACAAACGCTCGCGGGGGGGAGGAACCTGCTGAATAAAGCTATGACAAACGCGGGGGGTCCTCCAAGCGTGCCCCCGGGCAATCCGCCAGTTAGGCATGTGTACCTGTGGAGCATCGGGCGACGGGGTCTGGATGGTCTGGCTATCCTGGGATAGGGAAGAAGAACCACTGAGATGACCCTCAGACATAACAGGATCAGCTGGCGTGACGACTTTAGGCTTGGAGATGCCAACAGAAAAAGGCTGCATGGAAACTACAGGCCAGACATGAGGCAGGGGCGGACACGTCGTCCCTCGTAGGGTCATCTAAGGTAAACTTCGGGGGCCTCTATGCCAAGCTTGCTAAAAAGAAAGAGCACAGCATTACAAAAATAATGTCAAGTTAATCAAACAGATGGGTAAGGAGAAATACGTACTAGGACAGCCTCCTCAGCAAGCCTAAGGGAATCTGACAGGTTCTGCTTTTTTGCTCGCGGAGAGCGCAAGGGGTTTTCCACGGAGGAAGGGGACTTCCTCTTACTCGCCAGCTTTTCTAGCCTCCCACTAGCGCTACCTCCTGCAGAACCATCAGCAACAGGACTGTCAGTAGTCTCTCCCCTAGATCCTAGACCTGGGCGACGCGTACGATGAATCAGTAGAGGCTCCTCACTAGACGAACCTGAAGATTCGTCGCTAGACAAAATCACAAACGCTTCCCAACGGAATTAATAGAATTAAGAGGCCTGGGGTTAAGTACAGAGGACACACCTGTCGCCTCCCGGCGGCTTGAATCGCTATCTAGAGCGCGAGGATATAGGAAATTATCCGCCCACCTCTCCAAAATGGAAGTCTCCCCAGGCGCCACATCAGCCCAAGCCATTTTACCGTGGGGGGTCATAAAAAAGAGTGCCATAAACACTATCCATAGCTGCAAAGGACGCCAATAAGAAACAACTAAGACATAAAAAAAATAATAGCCAACATCACACCTTGACCACCAAATGCATAGTATGGAATCTTATCTTGGCGTTTCCAGATCCGGCTCATCCCTGTAGCCACCAAGAGACTCCCGCGGAGGGACTTGATCTCTGCGGGGTTAGATGTGAGTGTGTTATACCAGTCCATGCCCTCAAAGTCCTCCACATCCTGGTCTACGATAGAATCAGAGGCAGAACGAACGTTCATAATCAAAGGAACTACATCCTTCTTGATGAAAAAGAACCGTTCACGCCACTCATGGAAACTGGATGGAGCTTAGTGATATGACTTCTCACTTTTCCGCCCCGGCCGTCGCGAAGCACCATCTTGTAGAATACATTGAACCTACCACAGGTTGGTTCAATGCCTTGGCTCCAGCAGCTGAACTCAAAATGGGTGGCACGACAAAGACCCATACGATGCATCTGAGAAATGTGCACCTAGTAGAAGTTCAGCACGCGCCCGATAAACTTCGTAATAGGGTTACAATGAAGAAAGAAGGTTTCATATAGGGCTATCTTGCCATCCAGACGTCAGTGGTAGACATCCCGGACTCAGGGAACTCCGATTCCATTCTCTGTCAATCCAATACACTTTACAGAGCTTGTTGAAGTCCTCCCGATTCCATTTTATTCGAATAGTATCGATAAGGGAAGCATAAGATCCCTTACCCCCTTTACTTTTACCCCTGGAAGTAATCGACGCCATTAATCCTGAATAAAGATGAAGTAAACAGAATGTCGGAGTAAAAAGAAGAGGAAGATGAAGGAGAAAAGAAAGAGAGAGAAAATGAGGAAGATGAAGTTGAAGAATGAAAGGGAAACCCTAACCCCTTTATATAGGCTTCGCATTTAATGCGAGGTAGGGAAGTATAAAAAGCCATGCACTGCGTGGGGCCATATTCAACCACAGGGTGACACATCACGCGGGGAATAGCAAGCGACAAGCCTAAAACACACTATCGGGACCCACACGCCTGCGAATAGATAAGCCATGATAACACTCGACACCTCAGCGTCACCCGATAAAGTCAGACGTCCTATCAGCCACCAAAACACTACTTTGGGCGGGAGAGAATTCAAATTCATAAAAATATTAGTCCAAAGCCACGCGCAAATGCTCACACGCGCGTAACTCCGGACTTGGGGGACTTTAAGACGTAAGGTCCCCCGCGAAACCTTACTTGTCGCGGAAGGAACCCAAACCTGTTGGAATTATGTGTTCGATCCCAATTAATTAATGCTGCTAACTGAGTTATGACCCGTAAGAGTTACACCTAGGGCAACGAACATTAAATCCACTTAACCTGATTAACTGGTAATTACGAACAATTAGCGAGACGAAATATTTACATATTCGTTACACGGGTTTTATTATTTATACTGGATTATAAATAATATACATATTGTTTTAATCTTTTATTAAAACAATAAACGGAGTCGGGCATTTTTATTATGTGTTGGACTTTAGGCCCGGTGGTAATTAAAAGAGGGGTTATAAGGAAATTAGGAGATTAATCTCCTCCATTAGCCATCGCAAGAGTGAAGCCGCCCCAACCCTTGTGCGTTTTTCCGGGCACCGCCAACCACTCGCCGCCGCCGCTATCCAACGGTTTTCCGGCCAGCCCCATCCGGCGTAGTCGCTCTCGGGTTCTTGTTCGTGTCTAGCTTAAGTTTGTTGTACCTCGGTGTTTCAATCGGTTATACTATTAACCACCAAGGTATATTGAATCTCATTGGTAGATTAATCTTTATTCTGTATTCGTATGGTTTTGTATTCTAGATCCTGTTGGGTTTTCCATTTGTGTTGATTCTATGTTTTTATTTCGCTGCGTTTATTAATTACTTTTTAATTAATAATAAACTATAATTATTATCAATAATTTTTGAAAACTCATAACTGTTCACCACTGCAAAACTTAACACCGGTATAAGAGCCTTGATTACAACATACGAATTGGATCTGGTTTTTTAATCGATTATAGATCATAAACTTTAACTCGTTTAAAGTTTATGATCTAGGTTATTTTAGGGAAATTTTTTTTATTTATTTGGTCAAAGTTTTATTTATTTTATTTAACCAAAAGGATTGCCCGGTTTATTTGATTGTGATAAATATGTAAATCTGGCACGACCATGTTTTGTGTTAGTTTCAGTTTTGGTTTTATGGTTTTGGCCCATTTAATGGCTCAAAGTTGTAATAGGTTAGTTCTTATGGTTTTGGCCCACTTTGATGGCTCAAAGTTGTAACAGCATAGTTTTTATTTTCATTATGTATTATGTATAAATATTGTAACGAAGACCCGAAGGAAAAACTGAATACGGAGACAGGAATCTGGGTTTTAGTGGGAGCCACTCAAGACAGCTAGACGCATTCACAAAGTCCATCCTTGTGGTTGTTTATGTGTTGTGACCTCGTGATCTAGTTTGGTCTTACTAATAGGCTCTAGCAAGATCAAACAATTTTTGGCCTTATGATTTATATATTTTTATTTTTGCTATTATGGTTGCTTTTAATCTAAATGTTTTTATTTTACAACTTGTAAACGTTTTTATAATAAAATAAACAGTTTGTTTTAAAATAAATAATAACTAATAGAGTTTTGCAATTTAAACTAATTTTAAATTTTCAACACTTATAACTTAATAGTTCTTTTAAACTATTAACTTTTAATTAGTTAATTAAATCGCGACAAACTTAGTTTAATTAGGTTATTTAAAATTAAGTGTCCTGAGAGATGAAAGGGTTCATCAAAATTGTCACGATCTAATATAGTAAAAATGGCTTTTACAACACACGTATGATTTATCGTTCGTTGTGTTTAACCCTATTCGGTAAAATACTAAAAGTAAATCCCATATTTAATATCAATAGTCTATGCCATCCTACTATAAGGAACACTTGGGGCATAATGTGAAACACCAATGTTTGGAGCCACAGCACCGCACTTGGTGCGTAGCCTATTCCTCCAAGGTGCAAGGGTTTCGTTGACACATTCGGCCCTTCCACATGTACCTGTACTAGGACGACTATTACTTTTCTCTCTTGTACATGCCACAACCGTATGGAGACTAAAAGTGGGCATAGATGAGGCTAAACGTATCAATGCATAGACAAGAGTTGTCTTAGCGGCCACATACTCGAGAATTGTGCTTTTTCACAATTGGCAATTATTTTCAGTCTGTTTAATACACTTACTAATGTTATGTGCCACAGTCACCATTACTAACTGATATAACCATATTCTTTATTCTTACTCTATTCTTATCATGGGTCATTGAGAGATTTCTACTAAAAAGAATAACTCCTCCTTCTCTCTCAAGTCTTTACTTGAGAACGAAAAACTCAATAACACCAACTTTCTCGATTGGCATCGCAATCTGAGAATAGTTCTCAAGATGGAAAGGAAGCTCTATCTACTAGATGACCCCGTTCCTGACGAGCCCGAGAACACCATGGTCGCTGCTCGTAAGGCTTGGGAAAGGCATAGCGAGGATGCCATTGAGGTGGGCTGTCTCATGCAAGCCACTATGTCTCCTGATCTCCAGAAGAACATGAAAGACATAGATGCCTACGACATGATAGTGCAACTTAAAGTCATGTTTGTGAAACAAGCCCGTCAAGAACGCTACGACACCATGAAGCAGCTCTTAAGTTGCCGAATGCAAGAGGGCACCTCTATCAGCAATCATGTGCTTAAGATGAAAGGATACATCGACCAAATGAACAAAATTGAATATCCCGTGCAGGATGAGATGGCAGCAGACTTCATCTTGAACTATCTCCCTAACTCATATGACCAGTTCATAATGAATTTCAATATGAACGGATGGGTCAAGACTGTGCCTGAGCTTCACGGTATGATGAAGACAGCCGAGATGAATGTTCCAAGTAACACTAATCAAGTGTTAATGGTCAGATCTAGTGGTGTTAGCAAGCCTAAACCCAAGAAATGGGGTAATAAAAGCAAAGGAAAAATGAAAGTTAATGTTGCTGCCAAGCCTGCCACCAACAACAACAAGCAAGTTGCTAAACCCAAACCACCCCTTCCTTAGGAGCGTCAGTGCTTTGAATGCAACAAAATGGGGCACTCGAAACGTAACTGCCCTAAATATCTAGCCAAGCTGAGATCGAAGAGAGCCAACAGTGAAGGCACCTCTTCAGGTATTTCAATTTATGTTATTGAACTGTTTACCGTCTCTAGCGACACATGGGTATTTGATCCTGGATGTGCTTATCACATCGTTAATGTTTTGCAGGAGCCTGAAAAGTGGAAGAAGTTAAAACAAGGTGAAATGGAACTCATCGTTGGTGATGGGAAGAGAGTACCGGTTCTTGCAACAAGAGCATTTCACCTTTCATGTCCTTCTTGCCTTGTGATTATCTTAAATAATTGTTTGTTTGGACCTAGTTTAACAAGAAACATTATTTCAGTTTCTTTATTAGTTGAACAGGGATTTAAGTACGTTTTTAATGGAATTTCTATTTCTGCTTACTTGAATGATATTTTATATTTTGAGGCTAAACCTCGAAACGGTATTTATGAGGTTGACGTACAAACAAATAAATAAAAGATCTGTTAGGACTCATACACACTGATGTATGTGGCCCTTTCAGAACCATGTCTAGAAATCATGAAAGATACTTCGTTTCATTCATCTACGATTACAGTCGATATCCTTATGCCTATCTTATAAAACACAAGCATGAGACTTTTGAAAAGTTCAAAGAGTTTCAAAACGAAGTGGAAAACCAACTCGGTAAAACGATAAAGACACTTCGATCGGATCGAGTTACAGAGTTCATCAATCATCTCAAGGAGTGTGGAATAGTTTCACATGCCACTCCACCTGGCACACCCCCACTTAATGGTGTGAGCGAGAGGAGAAATCGAACCCTACTTTATATGGTTCGATCGATGATGTGTAGAACAAACTTTCCTCACTCCTTCTAGAGTTATGCTCTTATGACCGTCGCCCGTATTATAAATCTAGCACCGACTAAGAAGGTAAACAAGACTCCATATGGAGATATGGCATGGGTCTAAACCCAATCAGTCTTACCATAGAGTATGGGGATGTGATGCATATATCACCAACGATTCTGATGATAAGCTCGATCCTAGAGGCGAAAAGGTTGTTTTCTTCGGATACTATAACAGAAGTGGATATTATTTCTACCATCCTGATGCAAATGTTATTTCCATTAGAAGGAAGGGACATTTCCTCGAGAAAGAAATTCTTGAACGAGGAACTAGAAATAAATGTCGTGGATCTTGAAGAAATTCGAGAACCACAAACAATCGATGATGAAGTTGGAGCATCTGAACAAGAAGAAGTTGTTGCTGATGAATCAGACATAAACACAAGCGTTCGTAGAAGTGTTAGGACTCGCAAAGAACCTAAAAGATACATATGGCATCTTGAGGGTACCGAAGTCCTGTTAGTAGCCGAGTCTAACGACGAACCTACTAACTACAAATCTGCTATTTCAGATCCTGAATCTGCAAAATGGCTGGAAGCCATGAACGCCGGGATGAAATTTATGCGTGACAATCAAGTCTGGGACTTGGTTGAGCTACCCCCCGAATCTCGGACAGTGGGGAGGAAATGGATTTTCAAGAGAAAAACCGACATTCATGGAAATGTACACACCTATAAAGCACGGCTAGTTGCAAAAGGTTTTACTCAGATTCAAGGCATTGACTACGATTAAACCTTCTCGCCCGTTGCTATAATCAAATCGATCAGGATATTGCTTGCCATAGTCACGTAATATGACTACGAGATATGGCAGATGGACGTCAAAACCGCTTTCCTTAATGGGCATCTCTCTGAAGATGTCTATATGGTACAGCCTGATAGTTTTGTTGATCCAAATGTAAGTCCCCGGGTGTCTCGGATCGTCACATGCAAGTGCGTTGGCTAGTTTAATCGGGTGCGGAATGCCCGTGACTAGGTGGAGATTCAAGCAACACAAAGTAAACCGATAACAATCACAAGATACTTTAAACTTCGTTTATTGATAATCACAGCCGGTTACAGTGTGTAAAATGAGTGTGTACTTAATCACAACACAAACCAACTATATATACTAGACATGTTGCCAGCGCACTTGTTAAGTGCGCAGGGCTTAGTTCTTGCGTACTTAGTAAGTACGCATACAATGTTCTTGCGTACTTGCTAAGTATGCGGGTTAAGCAACCTGCACAACACTTTACAAAAGACAACCAAGTACAGGTACCTACATATGTGTTTACAACTCGATAAACCAATACATACAGATACTAAAATACAAGTGCAAGAAGTAAAGATGCAAAAGCATAGACAACATCCAGATTATCTATCACACAAACGTGCTCCAACAAATCCCCATTGACAACAGCTACGAATTGTCTTCGGTCTTCAAACTCCACCAGCTTTAGCTTCCCATCTTCAGCTTGTAGTCAAGACAAAACTTGACCAACTTGTTGTATCTTGATGCTTGAAGCTTCGTCCACTCGTCGGTGTAGATGCAGTATTTATCATATAGGGCCGTCAGACCTTTCACAGAGAAATTAATGAAAGTGAATTCATCAAAGACTCTAATCAGTTCCTTTGGCACCAAGTTTCCACTTTTGGACCTAATCATTCCCATCACCACTACCCCGCCCGTCTTTGGGTCCACGTACCAGTACCACATGTTACCAAGTATATCCTGAGATAACTTGCTCAGGGGAATCCTGGTTTCACAAAGCACTGGCTTGTAAACTAGCTTCTTTATACTTCGGTTTATCACAGGATGTTTGACATTCTTGTCCCGGACTCTCTTGGGAATCTGAGGCTTGAACATATTGAAGTTCCCCGATCTTCCCTCTTTCTGTAGTGCTCCCCACAAACCCTTCGCTACTGCATGACTTGTGTCACCCAGCAGCTCACGATTTGCTAAGTTCACTAGATCGTACTTCAGCAATGCGCTGAATGCCTCACTGGTTGGCTTCAAGTATTCAACCCCACCAGATCATTTGATGGCAAAAAACTTCTTGTCGTCATCGAACTTGACAGACAATATCATACATGTGGCTCCGTGTTTGTCTATGATAGATGTCTTTTTCCAGACTGGAGCTTGATCCTCAGTAACCCATCCGCAAGGATATTTACTCTTCCATGCTTCAGGATCAACAAGTTGGGGATCAGTGGGAGAGGCTTCAGTCAAAGGTTGCTGCACCACTAGCCTCAGCAACAATTTCAGGCTCGACTGAACCTGTGTTTAAAGTAGGTTCAAAGGCTGAAGCCTCAAAAATCTCTCCATCCTGAAGCTCATATACTCCTTCACCATATCCTTTGGGAAACTCCACCACAACATCCTCATCCTCCACATCCCACTCATCATCAGACTCGATCTCTCCTTCTTCCAAATTACTGAGAGCATCGATCTGAGCTTCTTCGTAATAGTCTGGCTCAATCATTAGAATGACCTCTTCAGATAGGTCGTAAAGCACATCATCCGCAGACTTTCCTTTATCACCTCCACTACCAGAAGCATCACCTTCACCTTCATGCTGAGCAGACTCCCCCTCAGCCATAGACACAGCAGAAATGGGAACAATCGCTAACGCTTGTTTCTCACTTCCACTAGGACCGGCTTCAGGATCCTTGTCTTTGTCGTCATCCTTAGTCAAGTTGACTAGGTGACAAGCCTCCACACTGCTTGGCGTTGATGGCTTCTCCTTCAGCAACTACTTAATCTTCTCCCCTGAGCAGCAAGCGTTTTGGTCATGTCATATACTAACTTGACCATCATTTCATGCTCCTTCCGCTGCATCTCATCAACAGTCCTCTATTTCTTTAAAGCGGCAACTTCATCCACCAACGAATTAATCTGATCTTGTTGCTTTTCAGATTCCTCCCTTGACTTCCATATCGTTTCAAGTAAACCAGCCACCTTAGTTTCTAGGGTAGTAATCCTGGTATCATGTGGATCAGGATCCCTGAAAGAAGAGGATTCGGCTCTATGGGTGGGAAAAGTGAATATCTCATCAAAGTCAAATCCATGGGTGAAATCACCATAATCATGGGATTGACTGATGGGTTGAATGGTGGTAGTGGGGATAGTGGCTGGGATTGAGGTTGAAATCATGGTGGGTTATGTGGTTTGAGTGATAGTGATCGATTCCGTTTGAATTGGAGTCGTCACTAATACCTGATGGACTTGATGGATCGGAAGGGATACTATCTCGGGCACCTCCTCCGAGACAGTAGTGGCAGCCACCTCAGCAGTAACACGTGGCTATCTCCTCCTCCTCCTTTGATATAGCTTGGTTGAAGTTGAGGTAGAGGTTGAAGCAGTGTTCACAGCCTCAGTGATTGGTCGCCGTTGAATACGCTCTTCAACTTCTCTAAGGATAGCAGCAAATGGCCTATCCTCCCTTTGCTTTACTCTTCTTTCTCTCCTCTGTCTTTGCACTTCAGAATCAGTATCGGAATCAGGTTCATATTCACTTCCTGTACTCTCTTGTTGTTGTCTTTTAGAAGATGACTCGAGAAGGGAAACCGTCGTCATTCTTGTTGGGTGTGATTGGTCTGGTGCATCATCAGAATCAGATTTAGTTGCCTCAGGATCCGACTCTTCAGCACCAGCACCTCCTTCTTCTTCGTCACTGCCATCACCAGATTCATCATTCTTGGAACCTTCATCTCATTCCTCTTCCTCCTCTACTTGTTCATCAGAGTGTTCACTCATTTCAGACTCAGACTCAGCACTATACCAACTGAAGTCAGCAGGGGCCACATATGCTTCATTAATTAGGTGGCCAAAGAAAGGAGTGTGCTCAGGGGTAGGTTCTACACTTCCTGGCTTTAGAAATTGTGCAAATACTCTCTTGTCCACCCGTTTGACTTGTAGTCTCTTTCCAATCTAAGGTAGATTGGGTACAGCATCATTAATCAACAGCTGCACGAACCGTGGGTATAATAGAAATCTAAACCTCTCAGCAGCATTGATCTGATCGGTGATAGACTTGTAGATATGCTTTGAAAAGTTGTAACCCTTGTTCAGAGAGAGGCCAACCATTGCAGCTGTCAAGTCATGCCCCATGGCATCATTTCCCGCCTTCCTAGCAGACAGGCACATGATCATGACGTACGCAAAGTAACGCCACTGATCAAGTACCCACATCTTCTTATACGAGGAGTAGTCCATGGTACCAATATACCCCATCCTTTGTCTCCAGCATCTATCAACGAAGTAGTCAGGGTAAGTCACCGGATCAGTTGATAAGTCCCTAAACTGTAGTACTCGTCTGACGGTGTCTTCAGAAATAGCAATATCATGACCCGCTATAGTAGCCCTAACGACATTTGGGGTTACTATACAGTCGTGATCAGCAGTTTCCCAGAATTACTCCAGATCTGGTCTTGAGACAAAAGGATCACCAGAGATGGCATAACTGATCTTGGAACGGTTCAGAAAATCCACTATTTGTCTGTACTCCAGTGCAGCACCCTTCTATTCTGGATGAGTTAGAGCCAACAGATATAACTCACTGGTAAAAGCACGAGCCATCACTGCAAGAACATACAATGAACACAATAAAAACAAATAGAATCATTGGAATGGATTAAACATGACTTGATATAGCAATTACACAATGAACTGAATTTCAGACTTAGAAATTTTTTAGAAGTGCCCTTCCTACGTACTTAGCAAGTACGCAGGGGTTAGTTCTTGCGTACTTAGCAAGTACGCATGAATTACTTCTTGCGTACTTGTTAAGTGTGTAGGAACCTGCACTTAGCCAAATTTCAAACTCCAAAATTCAACAGATGTGAGGTATTGCTGTGGATTAGGGTCACCACAAGGTCAAAATACATGATTGTGACCTATGGAACCACTATCAACAGCAATGAGTTGCTAAACCAGTCGATTTTGACCTAGCCTTGGTCCGACGGTAACCAACGGTCAAACAAGGGGTCAAATTCAAAATCAAAAATAGTTAAGGACGGATTTAGTATGCTAGAGCTTCAATTGATGATGATAAACTAGTTTTAGGGCCTAATTTCACTTAAGAACACCCAAACCCGGTTTAAATTTCATCACCAAAACCCTAAGCTCGAAAGTTCAAGAAATCGGTCCAAAAAGGAGATTTTGCGGTTGAAATGGTCCAAGATTCTCACCAAATGTTAGTAAGGTGAAGATGAAACTATGATTGGGACGAAAAATCGATTTAGGAACACTCGAAATTTTAAGTGAAATCGGAGCAGGGAGTGTACACAGTGTTAGTGAGTTTGAAAAGGATGAACTAATGAAAAATTTCTAACACCTGTATATATACCCCCCACACATAGGTCGTGCGTACTTGTCAAGTGTGCAGGACTTAACTCCTGCATACTTAGTAAGTACGCATGACTTAAGTCTTGTGTACTTGATAAGTACGCAGGGTTTACCTCATGCGCACTTAACAAGTACGAAGAGGCCCTTGTGTACTCAAATTTTCAACTCAAATTATGAAGATGTCAAGTCAAATAGCGAACCGGATATGAATATTCAATCAAGAGGATTCAAAAGCAGTTCAAGGAAGTTAAACCCAAATATATTTTTTTTTTGGCTTTTCTTAACTTTTGATAAACTGTATTGAAAATATTTTTGTCATTTTCAATAATGATTGAACTGTACACGAACTTAAAATATTTTTGAGTTTTTCTGAATAAAGATAATATGCACAAGATTCAGATCCGGATATACAATCCTTTATCTGATAATGATCTTTTAGCATTCTTTTACACACACACACATGCAAACATGGGTTCAAAC
The DNA here is from genome assembly GCA_023525975.1 of Smallanthus sonchifolius. Lineage (NCBI taxonomy): Eukaryota > Viridiplantae > Streptophyta > Magnoliopsida > Asterales > Asteraceae > Smallanthus > Smallanthus sonchifolius. The sequence continues at coordinate 71,077,219 of CM042036.1, read as the reverse complement.
CACAGTTGTAGTAGACTGATTTAGATTCCACACTACTAAAGATCCAAAAACGCTTATAGCCTACTGAGAATTCAAATTACTTTCAAATATTCAAATTTAAACAAGATAATCAAACTTAAGGCTCAAGTAATCATGACGTAATCATTTCCCATATGTGCAGTCTAAGACGTTTAGATCACTTACTAATGTACTATCATTTCCTCTTTTTCTCAAATGACTTTAAATTTTCTTAATTTTCTATTTTGTTTGGATTTTCTAAATATGTTAATTAAAGAGAAAACGAACTGTACAGAAAACATTTAAAAGAAATAAAGTTTAACTTCCATTAAATGATATGATTTTAAAAAAAAATTCACTCAGGATTGAACGTTCCTATCAAGTTGACCAGATGTTCAAAACGGGTACGATCAAACGCCTTAGTGAAAAGATCAGCAAAGTTGTCATCCGTGTGAACTTTGACAAGTTCAATCAAATGCTTTTCAGCACAGTCACGGATGAAATGATGGCGAATCCCTATATACTTTGTTTTGGAATGTTTCACCGGGTTGTTCGTGATGGACATAGTGGCATTATTATCAATGAATAAAGGAGTTCCAGTGTAGTTCAAGCCATAATTGTAACATCCATGACTTTTATGATATAATTTTTAGTTCAGTTCACAATCCAATTCAACTCCGTACCGGTTCTATACAATTTGTCACATTTAAAAACATATCAATTTAAGTTCTCAACCTTACACACTAACATATTATTATATTATTAAATATATATTCTTACATCATGTTATAGGGTTTATATAAATAATAATAATAATAATAATAATTTTTATAAATAGTAGAAAGGCATGATTAATTGTAAATATTCACAAGTACAATTTTAAATAAATCAGTTTGAACCTTTTAATCCCAAGAACCCTAAATCCTAAATTTTGAACCTCTCACTCACAAACTCAACCTGCTTTGACTTTTTATAGTCAACAGGGTCGAATTTGAGTAATCCAAACTTCCAAAATGGAACCATTCGTTCGTTTTCAACTTTACTTGAATGAGTAAACATCTATCGATCCCTCCTAACTCGTCTAGACCTTTCAATTTAACAATACACGCGGCTAATTGTAAATTTAAGACAGTTTGACCTCTTGAAGTCAAACTGCGCTCTATTCAATCCTCAATCAAGAAATCAGACGCGCTTTAAACCCGTAAATCATGCTTTGATTGATGGTATGTGTATTCAGTTCCAAATCCCGACTCAATTCATCCAAAACCGAACTAATTACGCGTAAAAGGATTTCGACATTTTACGCTTGCCTTTTGAAATCGAATCGAGTAATTAACACAAAATTAAACGAACTAATACAGCCACACACCTTCGTAGGATCCCATTCAAACTCACGGAACTCTTCTTCGCGTCTCATTACCTCTCTAGAAATCCGTCGAGCTCAAGAAATTCTGGAACCTACACTTTAGTGATTCTCCTTCGTTACTGCACCAAACCAGGTGATCCTTATATCTTTGTGATCATTTTAAACAAGAGATCGAAAGCCCCATGATCAGAACTTCGATATGTTGCTTATCGGGTTGATAATCAGGCTAGGGTTTTCGGGAATACGATTGGGGAAGGAGATGGGTTGGGGTTTAGTGTTTAAAAAGTTTCACACTTACCTACTGTTAAGAATTTAAATTCAGTTCAAACGGTTATGCTTACTTGCCCCTACACGCATGGTTCCGAGTTCGAAACCCACGGCTTCGGTACCCTTTTTGCGTATTCCATAAAGAACTGACCGGATCCTTTACAGTCACACAATAAGGAAATTTCGAACCAGTCCCCTTACAATAATCATCCCCCGGTCCAGCGGTACAAGCGTGCTACACTCACAGGAACCACCCGGGTTCGAACCGGGTGGCCTGTATTCTTTTTAAATCAATTTTTAAAGCTCCAAAATTTATATAAAAATTATTTTTATAAACCCTACATTTATTTGGACAGAATAAAACAAGGTTTATAATTTTTACATAAAAATCCCTACTTTTATAATTTTAGTTGTTAATTATTCAATTTAAATTACATATTTTTAGGGGTAATTAATTTAACTAATATTATAAATTTTATGACAAAGCTTTATAAATGTTTCTTGCAAAGTTTTATAAAATTTAAGTTGTATAGTTAAAACTAATAAAATCATATCTAAAACATATATAGTTTTATATACTTAAAGGATACATGTAAATTTTTAATTAAATTTATTTATTTTAACATACCTATTTCAAATGATAAATAAATAAACAAAATTATTTATTATATACATAAATTACTTTTACCAATACAAATAGAGTTTGAATTATATTTAAAGTTGTTAATTTGAACACATATTTACACATCTTTATAAATAAATAAATAAAGTAAAAATTATTTATTTAAAATATAAATATAATTTTCACACTATTTTTCTAACTAAATAAATAAATAAAAATTGTTTAATTTATTTAGTTATTCAAACCCAAACCCTAATTCAATTATTCTAAGACTAATTTCTCATTTTATAGAACACCCATTTCAAATACAAACCACTAACACCTACAACTCTGACCCTTTGTACGCACATCCATTTTAATAATAGACTTGAGCATAGACTATTGTATACATTATTAATCTAGATACATATACATTACACACTAGGTTAACGCTGTGAGATTTCAAGGACCACTTTGCTACCTAGTCTCTCGTACGAGCCCCACCTTTGATTCAGGTGAGTATTACATAGCCCCTTTTACTCTTTTACACTTTTTGGGGTGAATCATGAATTTTACACAAACAATGGCTTACATTTACACAAACTACACAAACACAAATCCTATTTACATTCATGTGTGCAAATTTGAGCTTTATGTTTGAGTGCTAGGTGTGTTAACTTTTGTGTGCAATTTATGTGCAATCTTTAACTATTTAAGCCGACGGTTAACAATGATAGATCTATTGAGTCTGACAAACCCACCCAGATTGGGGTGATTGTTACCGACAACACAATTTGCATGCTAGTTACAAAGGTTTGATTGTACTTTAGTTACACAATAGCTGCTCCCCATAAATGTCTTATTTATCATGACATGTAAGGATTTGCTTATTCATATTTATACACTATCTATGTACAAACCTATGTATGCTCACCAACTTTTTAGTTGACCTTATTTTATTCATGTTTCAGGTGATAATGCGTGAATTTGATCAAGACATGCTACACTTAAGTTTGGACTTAGTTAATTTAAATTCAAAGATCAATTTGCATTTTCATTTATGTACTTGTTGAATTTTGCTATTTGTGGTTGAATTGTTTGAAATGAAATGGATGATTTAATATTGAAATCTAGCGAACCTTGTGCTCATGAACAGTCTACATGTCCCGCCCCGACGTTTCCGCCGTCGGTTGGGGTGTGACAGATTGGTATTAGAGCCTTGGTTATAGGGAATTAGGTTATTAGACACTCTTGACCTAGACTATAACCTTAGGACACCCATACTATACCATGCTACTACATGCTATATGATTATTTCTTATGTGAATAATTTTACATGTTATACTAAATAATTACATCATATGATACAGTACTTAATAGTCTATGTGTCACATTACCTGCCAACTTTTGTCCCCTAATCATTGCTACCTATTTGATTTATTTAAAGTGTTATCCTAAGTTTCCACACACACTCGTACACACTTAGTTCTTCATGCACCCTTAAACTCACACATATAATGTCACCACCTCTTGTGATCTAAATCTAAACTATTGGGCCTAAAGCCCATTAATAATAAACTAGAAGCCCACTTACCCTCCAAGAAGAAGAAGCCTACTACAACATATAAGCCTAACTTTCGGGCCTCAAAGCCCAGTCCACATCAATTCTCATCATGACCATGAGCCCAACAATAGTGTTATGAATACATGATGGCTGGAAGAGTGTGTAGGCCCATGAGGAAATTCTGGCTAAGGAAAGATAGGGTACTTAAGTGTGTCCTAGTGACCCACCCCTCTTTCCTGGGAATCCTCCTCAGGGATGCATTGCTTATAGGTCAATTTTATTTCTAAAATACTATTGTGAAGACTCGGTGTTATGACCAGTCAAACTCTAAACCTATGAGAATTCCTATATTTAACACTTAGTATTTTATTATCACTTACAACCTTTTCGTTGTTTCTCTGCTAGACATGGACTCCTACTCTCCTTCCTCCCCGGTATACCGTCCCGGAACAGAATCTGATTGGGAAGAAGACATTGGGTCACCCGTGTATCGGTCACCAACACCACCAGCTGCTAGACCAAGGTTTGATGTCAAGACAGATTGGATTAGGAACACCGGCCCAAGACTACAAACATCTGGATCACCCGCACCCAGGAACCCGTATCAGACACCCTATCTCCACAATCAGTTACCACTCCCACTAAGAGACCCATATCTAATGCCCGACCCGTACCATCCTAACCCTTGGGTAAGGCATACCACGGCACCCACTAGTGTTATGGGAATTCCAACCAATGACATTCACCAATATGTAAGGACCTCAGAATTTGAGAGGCAAAGGTTGGAGCAGGGGGTAATGCAGACTTGCAAGGACAAAGAATGGATAGCCTAGCAAACCAATTAGGGTACCAAAAGGAGTTAATCTCCATCCTCGAAAAAGAAATACTGGAGCATCGCTCGGAGACAGCTATAGCTGAAGCTAGATCGGCTACCCGAGTGACCATAGCGGTACTCGTCTTGGGAATTATTCTCCTTCTAGTGGAAAGCTACAAGAGACGTTAACAAAATTATTTTCCCATTATTTATTGTCTTTAAACTTTCAGTTTGAGAACCATTTCCCTATGTTTTGAGTAATGTTTGACATTTCAGCATTTAATCAATTTTATATATTCCAACTCTAAAATTACTATTCATTGATTTGACCTGTTGAATATGAATTACACCCATCATACCTTCATCAAAATTTCTCAAGTATCACCTTCTTCATTCAATACGATTTAGTACAGTACCGACAATCTTCATCGTGAACAAATCATCCTATTATTTGATTTAAACAACCTCGTTATTTTCAAACAAAACGTTTATCAAACTTTTAGATAGTATTAGAAATATGAATTTTCTATAAACATTTTCATCTTGTGAGAAAACCCAATACAACCTATTTTATAAAAGCATCATTTCAAATTGATAAATAAGTATGATTTTCCTCATTAAAGTAATTATTCTTAAAACCTGGCTAAATCGTTGTACAACTACTTGATTAGCCAATAATTTCTCTTAAAATATTCTCCTTATAATAATTGAAAATTTAAAAAGTCTTTCCTATAAACTGTCTATTTATTTAAATTATGTAACTCAATGGTTTTACTACTTTATATATCTACAACCAAGAAAAATTTACCACTTTCTATTCTCAAACAAAGATCAGTATTTGTAAACACATTTCCCTGAATGTTTTCAGAACTTCCTCGTTATCTTTCACTTACCACTTCAAGAGACGACCCATTTCGCATAAACGATTAACCATCCCTACAAACCTCAACGAGATTTAAAGAGCTAGAACCTAACTACCACATCCTATACGAACATAAACCAACACGCTGCTCCGCAACACCTGATCACATGCAAAACTCGTTAGTATAAGTCACACAAAATTCAATAACTTATGTATGCACGTTCACAAGATACATATCATGATCACATGTAACATCCCAAAAATAAAACGACAGTTATAATAACGGAATAAACGAACGAGGCATGACGGGTCGGGTCGGATGGGTCAGCGGGCTATAAATAGCCTATGCCACCCCTTTTCTCTCATTTGCAACTTTTTAGAGAGAGAAACCGTAGAGAGAGAAAGTTGGCGGATCGACCCGAGACTTCAGCAAAGTGTTACTCCATAACTCGTGAAAAGAACCTCCGAATCAGAAACTCGATTCAGGTAACAATCCGACCTAAATCTGAGTTTTAGTTCGTTTTTGGGTTTTTCGGGTTTTAGGTGAAAATGTAACATTTTAACGGATGAAACTGAAGGATAAACATAGATTTGAGTTCCTTAATGGAAAACGAACGTTTTGGATGCAAACAGGTTCGAGATCTTGACGAGATCAGACCTGAATGCGAAAGTTAGGGTTTTTCGCGAAGAACAGGTCGTGCGCACTTGCTAAGTGCGCACGGAGCAGGTCCTGCGCACTTGCTAAGTGCGCAGGAGGAGGGACCTACGCACTTGCTAAGTGCGTAGGAGGAGGGACCTGCGCACTTGCTAAGTGCGTAGGAAGAGGTGTCTACGCACTTCCTAAGTGCGCAGGCAGCAGGGTCTGCGCACTTGTTAAGTGCGCAGGCAGCAAGGTCTGCGCACTTGCTAAGTGCGCAGGCATCAGGCTGATTAAGTGAAGTTAGTACGTTTAGAAGGGTTAAACCGTTAGAGTCAGTATTGGTCTGATGTGTATTTAACTAATCAATTCAGATCGGAAGTGACGTTGTTGGGCCTTTGTTTAGGACAACCGAGACTAGCTTATAAGGTGAGTTCTAGAAGCCCTCTTTTAAATGTTTTAATAATGTTTTTGGGCTGGTGTGCATACGTAACGATGTGACTATTTTATAAAACGATGTTTATGAATGTTGTATGTGACGTTTTATAAAATGATGTTTATGAACGATGTTTTGGAAGGAAGTGTTAAGAAAGAAGTGTTTATGAAATATTTTGTCAAAAGAAGTTTATGAAGTTTACGAAATGTTTATGAATGAAAGAATGTTTTTAATAAAACATACGAATGCTTTAACTGAAGTTTTGAAGTAAAAGAAGCGAAGGTTTACGAAAGTCACAAATGAACGAATCTGCCATTATTCCTTAGGGAATGAAGGTTAAGGGATGGGAAGTATGTTATGGGCCTTTACCTTTTAGGGGCCTTTGTGGCTGGCCAACTGTTGTACAACTGGGGCGATGACGGTCGTCAAGGGGATTATCGTGATCCTTGAAGTTTGGTACGAATTACCTTACGGGGTAGTCGTGCTTGAAGTTTGGTACTTGTGCCCTACGGGACGCAGTGCTTGAAGTTTGGTACGTGTCATCCTTGTGATGCCGTGCTTGAAGTAGTGTTGAATAACCTAAGTATCGGGCCCTAGGAGTTCTTTACCCGAAGGACAGTACGGTGATTGATGGGCCTAGTGGTGGTGATCTTTAGGTTATTCAGCCGGTATGTGACGTTTGGATTTGACGGTTACGAGAAGGCGCAGATTCGATATGTTCGTTGACTTATGTTTTTGAAGCGTTATGTTTTGTTATTGCATTATTTTACGTACGCTTTTTATTAAATGAAGTGTGAAGTTATGATTTTGGCAAATTATTTGAAGTTAACGTTTTATGTTAAAACTAGAACTCACCAGCGTAGCTGACTTTTTAGTATGCACATTCAGGTTAAGGCAGGTTACGATGATGGAAGGTGATGCTGGGCGGCTTGATGAGTTACCCGGATGATACGAAGACTGGCATCCCGTTATGATTAGATTATGATATGTTTGTGTAACAGATTATGTTACGCTACCGTTGTTAAACAATGTAATGGTTATGTTTTATTGAAGTATTTTCCGCTGCGTTATTTAATATTCATGCTTAAGAACTGTTTGTGAATGAGTAATTCCAACAAGTGAGGCTTCCCGGGTTTGGGGCCTTACATCACATAATACATTGAACTAGTTTATTTGCAAATCACAAATTACTAGATTGATCACATAACACATGAAACCAGTTTATTTACAATATACATGATACATAACAATTGTTTGCTTGGTACACAATACTAGATTGACTACATTGGACATGAAACTTATTGGGCTACAAAATACATGATGCTAAGTTGTCAACACCATACATGAACTTCATTTCCTACAATACACATGACCCTATGTTGTCTACATTACATTTGAGAGCTTATTGATTTACAAAATACATGATGCTAAGTTGTTCACACTACACATGAAACCTATTTGATTACAAGCTACATGACACTAGATCATACATGAGACTTGTGTGTTTACATTAGACGCGAAACTAAGTTGCTTGCAATTGTTACAAATGATTGAGCACATTATACACAAAGAATGGTCATACACTTTGTTCACCAAACTTGGAAACCATAACACATTGAAACTACTCGGGGTTGACGTATCCTTGTTCTAACACGAGTAAACTAAGTAACTCTAAGTTATACTACCTTATTACTCCTTAGTTGCTAACTGACCTGCCTACCTGAGGACATAGTTACTTTTTAACAACTTTTATATGAAAACAATAGACATGAACGGAGTGAAATTGTGCCCCTCTTGACCCGCACACAACGGAAGGATCTATACGGACCATGAGATGATTTGAGTAATTACGGGTGCACACGGAATTATAAAAATCAGCGCATGGAAAACATAGTGAATCTAGTCGTGTGTTGTGACCTAAAACTTATCATGAGATGTAACGACGAAACTTATGTGATATGACAAGGGCATGGTGGATACGCCAATGGTACTTCCTATACATAAGTGCTCTATCATATCATCAGAAGTAGCGTTGTTCGTGTCACGTGAAGTTTTGACCCAGACTAATGTTTATGAGATATTTTACCCACTGACAGTTTTAACCATATTAGACTACATCTTGCACAAACCCTAATTTTCAAGTTCCCATCAAACCCATTCCAAGTAACGCATTTCACCTTTAGATTCTTCGACAGATCTCTCCTTAACTCTCTTGGAATTAAAACTCACTGATATCCTCCATACTTAGCTTGAGTTTTAACCATTAACCTTGTATTATATATCATACGCCTCAAACCGACAATCAAAACTCTAAACTCATTTTCTTCCAGTTGCAATAGTCTTCACTAGTTAAATTTCGGGACAAAATCCCCTTAACATGGGGAGACTATAACATCCATGACTTTTATGATATAATTTTTAGTTCAGTTCACAATCCAATTCAACTCCGTACCGGTTCTATACAATATGTTACATTTAAAAACATATCAATTTAAGTTCTCAACCTTACACTCTAACATATTATTATATTATTAAATATATATTCTTACATCATGTTATAGGGTTTATATAAATAATAATAATAATAATAATTTTTATAAATAGTAGAAAGGCATGATTAATTGTAAATATTCACAAGTACAATTTTAAATAAATCAGTTTGAACCTTTTAATCCTAAGAACCCTAAATCCTAAATTTTGAACCTCCCACTCACAAACTCAACCTGCTTTGACTTTTTATAGTCAACAGGGTCGAATTTGAGTAATCCAAACTTCCAAAATGGAACCATTCGTTCGTTTTCAACTTTACTTGAATGAGTAAACATCTATCGATCCCTCCTAACTTGTCTTATAGAACGAAATGGCGAGGAGAGGAAACGAAAGGCGTGGTGGCCGTACCGGTGGTCGTACCGGCGGTCGGAATGGTGGGCATGGCAGGATCCCTGCGCGCCAAGAGAATAGTGAAGAATGAAGTGTTCACACTGAACCGGCGGTCAGTGTGCATGGAACTGAACAGACACTGGTAGAAGAACTTCACTTTTGAACCAGAAGTGAGAGCAGTTATAGCTCGAGAGTTCACAGAATTGATGAAGACTTCTCTGCCAGGTCTATTGGCAGAAGCATTGAAGCATGTCAATGGGGAAGGTGGGTCTAACCCGACGGTTGATACCCCGAACACTGAGGCAATCAACGCACCGCCTGCTCGCGGATGCGACTATAAGTCCTTCAAGGCATGTGACCCGCAAGTCCTGACAGGAAAGAAAGACGCGGTGGCTACTTTTGATTGGGTAATCCGTATGGAAGCTGCCATTCGCCTGAGCGAGTGCCGAACGGATCAGGTTGTGAAATTTGCTGCTAACTCCTTGAGAGAAGAAGCATCCCATTGGTGGGAAGGTGTACGTCAGGCAAAAGGGAGCGAGGTTGTGGATGCGATGATGTGGGCTGACTTGAAAACCTTGGTGATCAAGAATTTCTGCCCAAGGAACGAGATTGAGAAGGTAGAGAGGGAATTTCTGGGTTTGAAAGCCGAGAACATGACACACCGGCAATACACAACCCGATTCAATGAACTGGCACGTCTGGTACCACATCTTGTCACGACCGAGGAAAGAAAGATCGTATGCTACATACAAGGACTGTCGGACCAGGTCCGCACCTATGTTAAGGCAAACGCCCCTACTACCTATGATTCGGTAGTAGAACTGAGCGGCGTGGTATTTGACGATCTGGCGCTGAATGTCGTTGCCATTGAAGAGCCCAAGAAGAAACTGAGTTTTCCCGCTAAGTGATCGGGTGGGAAGTTGTTTGGGGCTCGGGACAAGCATGCCAGGGTAGGCAAGGCGGCAGTTTGCGGAAGGTGTGGGGTAAGACACACGGGTGAATGTCGGTTAGGGTCTAATCTATGCTTTAAATGCTGCAAAACCGGACACTACTCCCGTGAATGCCCGCAAGGCTTCAAATGCTACAACTGTGGGGAGGGTGGACATATGAGCCGGGAATGCACCAAGCCGAGGATGGGTCAAGCCGGGAAAGGGAAAGGCCCGGAGAAGACAGAAGAAAGACCCCGAGCAAAGACTCGCGCCTATGCGCTGACGCAGGAACAGGCCAGAGCGGACCCCGATGTGGCGTCAGGTACGTTCGTCCTTGACAACACTTTTGTTTCTGTGTTATTTGATTCGGGTGCAAGTAAGAGTTTCATATCTGTGACTTTTTGTAAACGAGTGAAGTACACTGTCAGGAAACTAGAAAGGGCCTTTAGCGTAGAAACCGCTGAGGGTAGAACTGCGAGGGTGACCGATGTAGTTGACAATTCCACGATAAAAATAGAAGGCCATAGATTTCCCGTCAGGTTGTTTGTTATGGTTTTGGGTGGGTTCGATGTCGTGTTAGGAATGGATTGGCTAACTGCCAATGAAGCACAAATTATATGTAAACGAAAGATAATCCGACTCAAGGCTCCGGACGGTAGCAAAGTCGAGGTTTTTGGAGATCGTGACGCCCAGATGCCAAATGTCATCTCGATGATTAAGGCAGCAGATTACTTGAGGCGCGGATGCGAGGCTTATCTGGTATACGTGATTGACGAGTGTAAGGAAGTGAAGGAACTAGACGATGTACCCGTGGTACGCGAGTACCCGGAGGTGTTTCCAGAGGATTTGCCTGGGATACCACCCGACAGAGAGATCGAATTTCGAATCGACTTAGTACCAGATGCACAGCCCGTGGCTAAGGCTCCATATCGACTAGCACCATTGGAGATGAAAGAGTTAATGGCATAACTAGACGAGTTACTTGAGAAGGGATTTATCCAACCGAGCATCTCGCCGTGGGGTGCTCCGGTGTTGTTTGTGAAGAAGAAAGACGGTTCGATGAGAATGTGTATTGATTATTGCGAGTTGAACAAACGTACGGTGAAGAACAAGTACCCTTTACCAAGGAACGACGACATGTTCGATCAATTACAGGGCGCAAGTTGGTTCTCAAAAATCGACCTTCGATCCGGGTACCATCAGTTGAAGGTGAGGGAAGAAGACATACCGAAAACCGCATTTCGTACGCGTTATGGACATTTCGAGTTCCGCGTAATGTCTTTCGGATTGACGAACGCCCCGGCAGCGTTCATGGATTTGATGAATAGGGTGTGTCGACCGATGCTGGACCGATCAGTAACCGTGTTCATCGATGATATCCTCATCTACTCCAAGAATGAGGGTGATCACGCGTGTCACTTGAAGGAAGTATTAGAAGCTCTGAAGAAGGAAAAATTGTATGCTAAGTTCTCCAAATGCGCGTTCTGGCTTAGGGAAGTCCAATTCCTAAGTCACGTCATTAACCCGAACGGCATTATGGTTGACCCAGCAAAGATAATGACGGTAAGGGAATGGAATATTCCTAAGACGCCAACTGAAATTCGTAGTTTCTTGGGGTTGGCAGGCTATTACCGGAGATTCATCCAGGATTTCTCGAAAATAGCTTCGCCGTTGACAAAGTTGACTCGGTAGTATGAATGAGGTTCGACACAAGATGAGGCGTTTAAGGAATTGAAGAAGAGGCTAACCCAAGCTCCAGTCTTGGCCCTTCCCGAGGGCAATGAAGACTTAGTGGTATACTCTGACGCTTCGGGTCAGGGATTGGGATGCGTGTTGATGCAACGCGGGAGAGTGATCGCGTATGCGTCACAACAGTTGAAGATTCACGAAGCTAATTATCCAACCCACGATTTGGAACTTGCTGCTGTCGTATTCGCATTAAAAATCTAGAGGCACTACCTGTACGGGGTGAAGTTTACTATTTACTCCGACCACAAAAGTTTGAAGTACTTCTTCGAACAAAAGGAACTTAATATGAGGCAGAGGCGATGGTTGGAACTGTTGAAATACTATGACTGTGAAATAATATACCATCCTGGAAAGGCAAACGTGGTGGCTGACGCTCTAAGCCGAAAGGATGTGCCTACTCCTATTAGAGTGAAAGCTTGCCAGTTGGTGGTAACATCGGACGTGATGAGAGAAATTGAAAAGGCTCAAGATGAGGCACTTAAGGAGGAAAATATAAAGAAGGAAAGGATGGTTGGCCAACATGACAAGTTGGAATATAACACCCTTGGTGTTAGGACACGTTTTGGACGGGTATGGATACCTATGGGTGGCGAGCTTAGAACCAAGATCTTGGATGAGGCTCATAAGTCTCGTTACTCTATCCATCCCGGTACCAATAAAATGTATCAAGATCTGAGGAAGGAATACTGGAGGCCTGGAATGAAACGTGATGTGACGAAGTATGTAAGCAAGTGCTTGACTTGCTCGCAAGTAAAGGCCGAGCACCAGAAACCGTATGGAAAGATTCAACCACTTGATATACCGGAATGGAAGTGGGAACACATTACCATGGACTTCATAACTAAGCTACATCGCACAGCTAAAGGTCATGACACCATTTGGGTAATTGTGGACCGTTTAACGAAGAGTGCTCATTTCCTACCTATTCGCGAAACGTTCTCGTCGGAAAGGTTAGCGGAAGTATTTATTAACGAAGTAGTAGCACGGCATGGGATGCCTTTGACGATTGTATCTGACCGGGACACACGATTCACATCGAGGTTCTGGAAAAGATTTCACGAGGTGATGGGCACGAGGCTTAATATTAGCACAGCATACCACCCGCAAATGGATGGTCAGTCCGAAAGGACCATTCAGACATTGGAGGATACGCTCCGTGCTTGTATTATCGACTTCGGTGGCAGTTGGGACAGTCATCTGCCGTTAGCCGAATTCTCCTACAACAATAGTCATCACACGACGATAGGCATGCCGCCTTACGAAATGTTGTATGGGAGAAGATGTAGGACCCAAGTTTGTTGGGGTGAGATTGGACAAAAGGAGTTAGGAAGTCTTGAAGTCGTAAGAGAAACATCGGAAAGGTTTGATCAAATCAAGGCACGAATGAAGGCCGCACAAGATCGTCAGAAATCCTATGCGGATAAATGACGAAGGCCTATTGAGTTTGATATTGATGACAGAGTAATGCTGAAAGTGTCACCATGGAAGGGAATCATACGATTCAGAAAGAAAGGAAAGTTAAGTCCGAGGTTGGTCGGACCGTTCAGGATAATGGCACGGGTTGGTGAAGTCGCTTATCGGTTAGAGTTGCCTGATGAGTTAAGTGGGATTCATCCTACCTTCCATGTATCACACTTGCGAAAGTGTTTGGCGGATGAATCGGCTCACGTACCACTTACTGACATCGAGGTCGACAACAACCTTAATTACATCGAAGAACCCGTAGCCATCCTTGATCGAAAGGAGAAACGTTTACGTAATAAAGTTATCCAATTGGTTAAAGTCCAATGGAAGCATCGAAAGGGATCGGAAGCCACTTGGGAAACGGAGAAGGAAATGAGGGAGTCGTACCCTCATCTATTTGACTTATGATAAGGTTTCGGGGACGAAACCTATTGTAAGGAGGGTAGACTTGTAACATCCCAAAAATAAAACGACAGTTATAATAACGGAATAAACGAACAAGGCATGACGGGTCGAATCGGATGGGTCAGCGGGCTATAAATAGCCTATGCCACCCCTTTTCTCTCATTTGTAACTTTTTAGAGAGAGAAACCGTAGAGAGAGAAAGTTGGCGGATCGACTCGAGACTTCAGCAAAGTGTTACTCCATAACTCGTGAGAAGAACCTCCGGATCAGAAACTCGATTCAGGTAACAATCCGACCTAAATCTGAGTTTTAGTTCGTTTTTGGGTTTTTCGGGTTTTAGGTGAAAATGTAACATTTTAACGGATGAAACTGAAGGATAAACATAGATTTGAGTTCCTTAATGGAAAACGAACGATTTGGATGCAAACAGGTTCGAGATCTTGACGAGATCAGACCTGAATGCGAAAGTTAGGGTTTTTCGCGAAGAACAGGTCGTGCGCACTTGCTAAGTGCGCAGGAGGAGGGACCTACGCACTTGCTAAGTGCGTAGGAGGAGGGACCTGCGCACTTGCTAAGTGCGTAGGAAGAGGTGTCTACGCACTTCCTAAGTGCGCAGGCAGCAGGGTCTGCGCACTTGTTAAGTGCGCAGGCAGCAAGGTCTGCGCACTTGCTAAGTGCGCAGGCATCAGGCTGATTAAGTGAAGTTAGTACGTTTAGAAGGGTTAAACCGTTAGAGTCAGTATTGGTCTGATGTGTATTTAACTAATCAATTCAGATCGGAAGTGACGTTGTTGGGCCTTTGTTTAGGACAACCGAGACTAGCTTATAAGGTGAGTTCTAGAAGCCCTCTTTTAAATGTTTTAATAATGTTTTTGGGCTGGTGTGCATACGTAACGATGTGACTATTTTATAAAACGATGTTTATGAATGTTGTATGTGACGTTTTATAAAATGATGTTTATGAACGATGTTTTGGAAGGAAGTGTTAAGAAAGAAGTGTTTATGAAATATTTTGTCAAAAGAAGTTTATGAAGTTTACGAAATGTTTATGAATGAAAGAATGTTTTTAATAAAACATACGAATGCTTTAACTGAAGTTTTGAAGTAAAAGAAGCGAAGGTTTACGAAAGTCACAAATGAACGAATCTGCCATTATTCCTTAGGGAATGAAGGTTAAGGGATGGGAAGTATGTTATGGGCCTTTACCTTTTAGGGGCCTTTATGGCTGGCCAACTGTTGTACAACTGGGGCGATGACGGTCGTCAAGGGGATTATCGTGATCCTTGAAGTTTGGTACGAATTACCTTACGGGGTAGTCGTGCTTGAAGTTTGGTACTTGTGCCCTACGGGACGCAGTGCTTGAAGTTTGGTACGTGTCATCCTTGTGATGCCGTGCTTGAAGTAGTGTTGAATAACCTAAGTATCGGGCCCTAGGAGTTCTTTACCCGAAGGACAGTACGGTGATTGATGGGCCTAGTGGTGGTGATCTTTAGGTTATTCAGCCAGTATGTGACGTTTGGATTTGACGGTTACGAGAAGGCGCAGATTCGATATGTTCGTTGACTTATGTTTTTGAAGCGTTATGTTTTGTTATTGCATTATTTTACGTACGCTTTTTATTAAATGAAGTGTGAAGTTATGATTTTGGCAAATTATTTGAAGTTAACGTTTTATGTTAAAACTAGAACTCACCAGCGTAGCTGACTTTTTAGTATGCACATTCAGGTTAAGGCAGGTTACGATGATGGAAGGTGATGCTGGGCGGCTTGATGAGTTACCCGGATGATACGAAGACTGGCATCCCGTTATGATTAGATTATGATATGTTTGTGTAACAGATTATGTTACGCTACCGTTGTTAAACAATGTAATGGTTATGTTTTATTGAAGTATTTTCCGCTGCGTTATTTAATATTCATGCTTAAGAACTGTTTGTGAATGAGTAATTCCAACAAGTGAGGCTTCCCGGGTTTGGGGCCTTACATCACATAATACATTGAACTAGTTTATTTGCAAATCACAAATTACTAGATTGATCACATAACACATGAAACCAGTTTATTTACAATATACATGATACATAACAATTGTTTGCTTGGTACACAATACTAGATTGACTACATTGGACATGAAACTTATTGGGCTACAAAATACATGATGCTAAGTTGTCAACACCATACATGAACTTCATTTCCTACAATACACATGACCCTATGTTGTCTACATTACATTTGAGAGCTTATTGATTTACAAAATACATGATGCTAAGTTGTTCACACTACACATGAAACCTATTTGATTACAAGCTACATGACACTAGATCATACATGAGACTTGTGTGTTTACATTAGACGCGAAACTAAGTTGCTTGCAATTGTTACAAATGATTGAGCACATTATACACAAAGAATGGTCATACACTTTGTTCACCAAACTTGGAAACCATAACACATTGAAACTACTCGGGGTTGACGTATCCTTGTTCTAACACGAGTAAACTAAGTAACTCTAAGTTATTCTACCTTATTACTCCTTAGTTGCTAACTGACCTGCCTACCTGAGGACATAGTTACTTTTTAACAACTTTTATATGAAAACAATAGACATGAACGGAGTGAAATTGTGCCCCTCTTGACCCGCACACAACGGAAGGATCTATACGGACCATGAGATGATTTGAGTAATTACGGGTGCACACGGAATTATAAAAATCAGCGCATGGAAAACATAGTGAATCTAGTCGTGTGTTGTGACCTAAAACTTATCATGAGATGTAACGACGAAACTTATGTGATATGACAAGGGCATGGTGGATACGCCAATGGTACTTCCTATACATAAGTGCTCTATCATATCATCAGAAGTAGCGTTGTTCGTGTCACGTGAAGTTTTGACCCAGACTAATGT
Organism: Smallanthus sonchifolius; assembly: GCA_023525975.1. NCBI lineage: Eukaryota > Viridiplantae > Streptophyta > Magnoliopsida > Asterales > Asteraceae > Smallanthus > Smallanthus sonchifolius. The sequence continues at coordinate 71,060,341 of CM042036.1, read as the reverse complement.
TTATGAGATATTTTACCCACTGACAGTTTTAACCATATTAGACTACATCTTGCACAAACCCTAATTTTCAAGTTCCCATCAAACCCATTCCAAGTAACGCATTTCACCTTTAGATTCTTCGACAGATCTCTCCTTAACTCTCTTGGAATTAAAACTCACCGATATCCTCCATACTTAGCTTGAGTTTTAACCATTAACCTTGTATTATATATCATACGCCTCAAACCGACAATCAAAACTCGAAACTCATTTTCTTCCAGTTGCAATAGTCTTCACTAGTTAAATTTCGGGACAAACTCCCCTTAACATGGGGAGACTATAACATCCATGACTTTTATGATATAATTTTTAGTTCAGTTCACAATCCAATTCAACTCCGTACCGGTTCTATACAATATGTTACATTTAAAAACATATCAATTTAAGTTCTCAACCTTACACACTAACATATTATTATATTATTAAATATATATTCTTACATCATGTTATAGGGTTTATATAAATAATAATAATAATAATAATAATAATTTTTATAAATAGTAGAAAGGCATGATTAATTGTAAATATTCACAAGTACAATTTTAAATAAATCAGTTTGAACCTTTTAATCCCAAGAACCCTAAATCCTAAATTTTGAACCTCCCACTCACAAACTCAACCTGCTTTGACTTTTTATAGTCAACAGGGTCGAATTTGAGTAATCCAAACTTCCAAAATGGAACCATTCGTTCGTTTTCAACTTTACTTGAATGAGTAAACATCTATCGATCCCTCCTAACTCGTCTAGACCTTTAAATTTAACAATACACGCGGCTAATTGTAAATTTAAGACAGTTTGACCTCTCGAAGTCAAACTGCGCTCTATTCAATCCTCAATCAAGAAATCAGACGCGCTTTAAACCCGTAAATCATGCTTTGATTGATGGTATGTGTATTCAGTTCCAAATCCCGACTCAATTCATCCAAAACCGAACTAATTAAGCGTAAAAGGATTTCGACATTTTACGCTTGCCTTTTGAAATCGAATCGAGTAATTAACACAAAATTAAACGAACTAATACAGCCACACACCTTCGTAGGATCCGATTCAAACTCACGGAACTCTTCTTCGCGTCTCATTACCTCTCTGGAAATCCGTCGAGCTCAAGAAATTCGGGAACCTACACTTTAGTGATTCTCCTTCGTTACTGCACCAAACCAGGTGATCCTTATACCTTTGTGATCGTTTTAAACAAGAGATCGAAAGCCCCATGATCAGAACTTCGATCTGTTGCTTATCGGGTTGATAATCAGGCTAGGGTTTTCGGGAATACGATTGGGGAAGGAGATGGGTTGGGGTTTAGTGTTTAAAAAGTTTCACACTTACCTACTGTTAAGAATTTAAATTCAGTTCAAACGGTTATGCTTACTTGCCCCTACACGCATGGTTCCGAGTTCGAAACCCACGGCCTCGGTACCCTTTTTGCGTATTCCATAAAGAACTGACCGGATCCTTTACAGTCACACAATAAGGAAATTTCGAACCAGTCCCCTTACAATAATCATCCCCCGGTCCAGCGGTACAAGCGAGCTACACTCACAGGAACCACCCGGGTTCGAACCGGGTGGCCTGTATTCATTTTAAATCAATTTTTAAAGCTCCAAAATTTATATAAAAATTATTTTTATAAACCTAACATTTATTAGGACAGAATAAAACAAGGTTTATAATTTTTACATAAAAATCCCTACTTTTATAATTTTAGTTGTTAATTATTCAATTTAAATTACATATTTTTAGGGGTAATTAATTTAACTAATATTATAAATTTTACGACAAAGCTTTATAAATGTTTCTTGCAAAGTTTTATAAAATTTAAGTTGTATAGTTAAAACTAATAAAATCATATCTAAAACATATATAGTTTTATATACTTAAAGGATACATGTAAATTTTTAATTAAATTTATTTATTTTAACATACCTATTTCAAATGATAAATAAATAAACAAAATTATTTATTATATACATAAATTACTTTTACCAATACAAATAGAGTTTGAATTATATTTAAAGTTGTTAATTTGAACACATATTTACACATCTTTATAAATAAATAAATAAAGTAAAAATTATTTATTTAAAATATAAATATAATTTTCACACTATTTTTCTAACTAAATAAATAAATAAAAATTGTTTAATTTATTTAGTTATTCAAACCCAAACCCTAATTCAATTATTCTAAGACTAATTTCTCATTTTATAGAACACCCATTTCAAATACAAACCACTAACACCTACAACTCTGACCCTTTGTACGCACATCCATTTTAATAATAGACTTGAGCATAGACTATTGTATACATTATTAATCTAGATACATATACATTACACACTAGGTTAACGCTGTGAGATTTCAAGGACCACTTTGCTACCTAGTCTCTCGTACGAGCCCCACCTTTGATTCAGGTGAGTATTACATAGCCCCTTTTACTCTTTTACACTTTTTGGGGTGAATCATGAATTTTACACAAACAATGGCTTACATTTACACAAACTACACAAACACAAATCCTATTTACATTCATGTGTGCAAATTTGAGCTTTATGTTTGAGTGCTAGGTGTGTTAACTTTTGTGTGCAATTTATGTGCAATCATTAACTATTTAAGCCGACGGTTAACAATGATAGATCTATTGAGTCTGACAAACCCACCCAGATTGGGGTGATTGTTACCGACAACACAATTTGCATGCTAGTTACAAAGGTTTGATTGTACTTTAGTTACACAATAGCTGCTCCCCATAAATGTCTTATTTATCATGACATGTAAGGATTTGCTTATTCATATTTATACACTATCTATGTACAAACCTATGTATGCTCACCAACTTTTTAGTTGACCTTATTTTATTCATGTTTCAGGTGATAATGCGTGAATTTGATCAAGACATGCTACACTTAAGTTTGGACTTAGTTAATTTAAATTCAAAGATCAATTTGCATTTTCATTTATGTACTTGTTGAATTTTGCTATTTGTGGTTGAATTGTTTGAAATGAAATGGATGATTTAATATTGAAATCTAGCTAACCTTGTGCTCATGAACAGTCTACATGTCCCGCCCCGACGTTTCCGCCGTCGGTTGGGGTGTGACATTAATCTCTCAATTGCTGCTGGATCCACAATATCTGAGAACAACAGCTAGCGGCAGCAATGTACTCTGCTTCACATGTTGAGACAGAAACCGTTGACTGCTTCTTACACTACCATGAGACCAGCCTGTCCCCCAAGAATTGACATCCACTTGAGGTTGATTTTCTATTGAGGTTACAACCGCCATAATTAGAATCGGTATAGGCTTTGAATTCAAAAGACTGCTGCTTGGAGTACCAAAGACCTAATCGGGGTTTCCCTTTCAGGTATCTGAAGATCCTCTTCACAACTATCAAGTGAGATTCCTTCGGTTGTGACTGAAACCTCGAGCACAAGCAGACATCAAACATAATATCAAGCCTTAAAGCTGTGAGATACATTAGAGAACCGATCATCCCGAGGTACAATTTACAGTCCACATATTTTCCATCTTTGTCCGGCTGCAGACCATGATTGACTGGGATTGGTGTGCCATAAGTAGTACAATCATTCATTTTATATTTTGACAAAATGTTCTGCACATACTTAGTTTGATGTAGATAAATGCCATCCTCCCTTTGACTAACTTGCAGACCCAGAAAGAACGACAGTTCACCCATGTTGCTCATTTCAAACTTGGACTTCATCACCCTTTCAAATTCTCTACACATCTCTTTATTGGTAGACCTAAAGATAATGTCATCGACATAAACTTGCACAAGTAGAATATCACCTCCTAATTTCCTAGTGAAGAGAGACAAGTCAATTTGTCCTCGGTCGAAACAATGGGACAGTAGATGTTTTGATAAAGTCTCATACCATGCCCTAGGTGATTAATGAAGACCATAAAGTGCTTTATCCAGCTTGTACACTTTATCAGTATTATGCGGATCTTCAAAACCTGGAGGTTGAGTGAAATAGACCTCTTCATGAACTTTGTTGTATAGGAAAGCACTCTTCACATCAAGTTGATAAACATTGAAGCCGACAAAGGAGGTATAAGCCAGAAATAGTCGAATGGCCTCAAGTCTAGCAATTGTGGCATACACCTCTGTGTAATCCAAGCCCTCTTGCTTATAAAAACCCTAAACAACCAACCTTTCTTTGTTCTTCACTTCAACATGTCGATCGTCCGTCTTTCATTTGAACACCCATCTGGTTCAAATCGGATGCATACCCTTGAGAAGGTCAATCAAATCCCACACATGCAACTTTTGGAATTGAGACAGTTCATCTTGCATCGCCTCTATCCAGCAGTTGTCAGCGAGAGCCTCTTTCACATTCTTCGGCTCCAATTGGGATACGAATGCAGCATGCAAACATGTTTCCATGATACATGTGTCAAGTATCTCAGCATACAAACCGGTGTTCTCAGTAATTGTTCTGTGACGAGTTTGAACACCGACATCAGGATCACCAATAATGTTGTCAATTGGATGATTCCGATGCACTCTCGTCTCTGGTACTTGAGTTTCTTGAATATCTGACTCAAGGTTTGTGATCAACTCCCCCATATCTAGTGTACCCGAAGATGACTCAATGTTGATTGGATCAACTGGAGCATCATTTCCTACATGAACATTAGGATCAGCTTGAGCATCGTTTCCTTCAACATGAACTTCATCTATGTTGTCGCTGTCAAGAATTCCAGACGTAGATGCAGCATTGGAATCGAAAGTTGGAATAGGTACCGTTGCTTTGGTTAAGAAATTGGAGCCGTCGCTGCCACAACAGAACTCATACAACTTGGCAGCGTCTTCAGCAGATAAATCAGGAAGGTTAAAAGACTTGAACAGAGCATCATAATCAAATCCCCAAGCAGGACCAGTAGGTTCTGGAGAAATACTTTGTTTACTACAGTCCACTTCGAACCATTCTTCCACAGTCCTACTCTCAATATTGTACACTCTTTTGCATGGCGATTTGGCAACATATCCTAAGAAGATGCCTTCCACCGCTTTTGCATGAAATTTAGACTTGCAGTCTTTGTACTGTAACAATAATGAGCAGGGACTACCAAAAGGAACTAGGTAGTCAAGATTTAGAGGTCGATTGTTGATCAGCTCATAACAAGTTTTGTTGTGCCTCTTAACCACCAGAACTCTATTTAAGACGTGACAAGCTGTGTTGAATGCTTTCGCCCAGAACGTTACGGGAAGCTTGGAATCTGACAGCATTGTCCTTGCCATCTCAATTAGGGTTTTGTTCTTCCATTATGCAACTCCATTCTGCTGGGGTGTATACGGTGCACTAAATTCATGAAGAATACCCTTCTTGAGACAGAAAAGCTCCATCATGTTATTTTTGAACTCCATGCCGTTGTCACTTCTTATTCTTCTAACCTTCAGTTTGCATAAAGTTTCTAAGCTCACACTCAGGTATTGAAGAATTTCAGCAGTCTCGTCCTTTGTACCTAAGAAATGCACCCAAGAAAAATGTGAGAAATCACTAGTTACAACTAGACAGTATGACTTACCTACAATACTCCTGATATTTATGGGCCCAAACAAATCCATGTGTAGGAGCTCCAAAGGGGTATCGATAGAGTTTTGGATCTTGGGCTTGTGAGATTTTCGTTGCTATTTTCCCTTTTTACAAGGCATACAGTCATCTGCAACGGCAAATCTCAGCTTAGGAATCTCAGTTACCAAACCGTTTCGGACAAGATGATTCATTTTACGATAAGAAATGTGTCCGAGTTTCCTATGCCACAAGATTGAGTCAAGTTCTATCGTTTTTGTAGCAAACAAGTAGCAACTGATGAGGTGGTTGTGGCCATGCTCATATCAATCTGATAGGTGTCGTTTGTCCTTGGCGCTCTCATCAGAATACAATCGTCAGGAACCACAAAACCAGGCTTGAGAACCAAGCATTCAGACTTGTTAAACATAACTGAGTACTCCTTGTCGCACATTTGAGATACACTCAACAAGTTATGCTTCAGCTGCTCATAGTAGTTGAAATTGTCGAAGCTTATACATCCATTGGAAACCACGCCTTGACAAGTAATACTACCGTCCTTCTCGCCTGTAAAGGCCGCATAGCCACCTCTGAATGGTTTAACATCTTGAAGCAAGGCTATATTGCCTGTCATGTGCCTGGAGCATCCACTATCCACATACCAACGGTTAGGGATAGTTCCCTTTGGATGTCCCTGCACGAGTCACAAGAAATTAATTAGATTTGGAGACCCAAGCCAAGGTGGTCTTGGGTCGTCCGTTTTTCTCAAAATAAACTATCTCAATTAATTCACAATCATGACTGTCAAAAATGGGTGAATCCTTTTGAGATTTAGGATCAGAAGATTGAGCACTTTTGGTTTTCTTAGTCCAAGATCTTTTCTTTTGTCTCACTGGAACTTTGGGCTTGCCTTCATCAACCATGGGTGAACTAGTAAAGGCTTCACCTGGTTGAAAACCAGCTAGCTTTTGTTCCAGTTTTCTCAACCTTTTGTTTCTTCTTCTCCTCTGTGGCTTAGAAAGTTTCACCACAGGCTTCTCACCAGTTTGTGTACTACCAGAGATAGATACACTGGGTTTATCAACCCATCTCTACCCCTTTAGGAACAGATGGTTCAGCCACATGTTTTGCTGGTGGCTTAACCCTTGGTTTCACTAGTGGCTTCACCATTTTTGGTTTGGTGCTCTTGGTTAGCTTCACTTGTGGTGTCTTAGGGATAACAGCTTGTTGTGGGACAACTGGCCATTTCCCTTGGTTCTTATCAGGACAGTTTACCAAAATGTGACCTATCGTACCATAGTGAAAGCAAGATCTTCTTTCTTTGTAAATCCTCCGGTAAGGCTCTTGGATTTTGGAAGCAGATAAATCAGCTTGATGAGCAATGGGAGTTGTTTGATGAACATTAACAGCATCTTGTGCTTGACCTGATTTGCTTTTAGGAGTAAAATGTTTTTCCATGTTTTCATGATGATTCTTACTCAAATGATTAACAAAAGCTTCTTTCTTTACTTGCTTTATGGACTTGAAACCTCCATAAAGCATCATTTTCAGTTTATCATTGGACTCAGTTGTATCAGGTTCAGTTAAAATGCAATTGTCATGATTAGTGACAATGCTTTTCTCAATCTTATGTTCATCAATCAACTCCTCTGAGACAACACCATTGACCTTTGGTGTTCTCAGAACCTTCATCAGAGAAGAACTCCTCATCAGAAATTGACTCAGCCTTACTTGAGGAATCATCCTTGTTTGAGGATTCTTCCTTGCTCGAAGAGTCATCCAAGGAAGACAAATCAATGTCCACCGGCCCGTTGACAAACTTGCCGCTTACTGGTGGAGGAATGGCATTAGTACCTAAACCTTTGCCACTCACTTTTCTCACCAACGACTCGTAGTGTTCCGCCACAAAGCGAGAGTTTTTCAACTTCTCAAGTTTGCCACTCAACTGCAGGATTTCATTTTGCAGTTTAACGATCTCGACATTTCTTTTCTCTAACCCCTTGTATGCAACATCTAATTGAAATTGTTGTTCACTGATTTTAATTGAAAACTCATGTCTTTCTTTTTTAAGATTTTCTATTGAATCTTTAAACTGTTTTTCATTTTCTTTATAACTGAGAGCTGCAATACGTAAGGGTTCGAGTTGATCATGGATACGATCATTCTCGTCCTTCAAGGTAAGATATTTGGAACAAGAAACAACAGCAAAAGTATTAGAATCTACCTCAGTTGACGTACTGGATCCAATAGCCATGAGAGCAAATGCAGATGTAGATTCTTGTTGGTCAGCAACAGAAGCTTCCCTTTCCTCTGCTTTCATCAACTCAAAAATCTCTGCCATTAAACCTATTTGAGTCTGTGCAAGTATGGCATCTTCCGGATGAACACCCTAATTAAAGATCCCGTCCTGTTGAACCACTAATGCATTGGACGTTCCACCTTGACTCTGATTGCTGTTGTTTTGATTGTTGTACCCTTGGTTGTTTCCCTGGCTTGGTCTAGTGAAACCTGAAGCTGGTGCTTTATCCTTTTGACATTCCCTTGCTAAATGTTCAAAGTTATTACATTTGTAGCACTTAGCTTTGGATTTATCAAATCCAACCTTGGCATTAGAAAGCCCACCAATGAACTTCCTACCTGTTCGGTTCAGAAAACGATTAGCCCTCCTCAAGATCATGGCCATGTTCAATTGAATATCCATATCCTCCATATCATCAGGATCCACCTGATTAAAGTCTTCTTCAATGGTTTCAGGATTCGTTAGCTTCCCACTTATGAAGTTCTCGTAGGCAAGCATGCAGGATGAGAACAGTGCCACATGATCTTCAGCTATCTTGGCAATAGCAGATTGGTTTGCTGAAGGGGTAGAGGTAGGGCTTCTTGAGGAATGTTGGTGGCATGAACCAGATCCCGATGCAGCAAAACAAGTATGACCACCACAACCATTAGACTTATCATCTTCCTGAGGAGTCCAAGAGAACAAGGCAATTCCAGAACCCGATGACTTTGTTGTAGAAGACACTCCATAATACATAGAAGGATCTTGAATCTGAGGTCTTCCAGAACTTTCTTTCTTTTTCAGGTTCATGTCATGTGCTTGAACCTTTCCAATTGCATCATCAATTATCATCTCATAAAACTTCGGGTTCTCTCTCAACAGTGTGGTATACATGTCAAATTTTGGTGGCAAAGAATCAAGAAACTTCTCCACCAATTCATCATCAAGATACTTGAGTTCATAAGAGTTTAGCTCTGTTTTCAGGTGATAAAATCCAGAAATAAGTTCATCAATAGATTCATTCTCTAAATATCTGAAACACTCATACTACTTCCTCAGTAGTTCTCTCTTGCTTTTCTTAACGTCGTTGTTTCCCTCGAACCTCTTCTGTAAAGCCTTCCAAAGATCCTTAGAAGTATCATAACCTCTGAAACTGTGAAATAGATCCCTAGTCAAGGCCATAGTTATAGAGCCATGTGCCTTCTTTTCTCGGTCATAAGCCTTCTTCTCTTCTTCATCTAGCTTGGAGATAGGTTTGGGAACAGTTTCATCAATAAATAGATAGGTTGGATGTTTATATCCCTCAAGAATTGGTATCCATAAGGTGGAATCAGTGTACGAGATATACTCATCAAAGTGTGCTTTCTAGTTTAAATAATCATTTACATTAAGCAGCTTTGGTGGTTTCTATGGAGTCCCTATCTCGTTGTCATAGTTCAGCAAACTACTAATGTTCTGAATATTTGACATAGTGATTAACTTAGTAAAAAATCAGAGATTTTGCACAACTTGCGAACTTGTGTAAATGGTCTGGCGCACTTAAAAGTTTGGTCTTGTGCACTTGTGATTTGCTCTTGCGTACTTAGAAAGTACGCAGGAGTAAATGTTAAGTACGCAGGAAAAAAGTTAAGTACGCACAAGAATAGTCTTGCGTACTTAGCAAGTACGTAGGAAGACTGTCCTTTTTGCCAAATAAGGTAAGTACGCAGAATGCTTTTTTCAACTGCTCCACCAACTATTTTCGATCACCGAAAAATGCTCAAATCTTCAAAAATTGAAGTTTTGAACAAAGTGATCAACCCAAAAGGTTAGAAACTAGTTTCTAACAAACCCTTGATGATCAAAACACTCAAACAAACAACTAAAAGGTCGGATTTTGAAGGATTTTTACTTTTAAAATAGCGCTCAAGAGCTACCTCTATTTTATCACAAAAATCACCAAAATCGGTCACTTTTCCTTGTAAAAAGGTTGTAGATTGTGTCGAAAATGCTCCTAACACTCTCACAACACTCGAAATCAAGAGCAGATGCTCTGATACCACTTGTAGGTCCCCGGGTGTCTCGGAACGTCACATGCAAGTGCGTTGGCTGGTCTAACCGGGTGCGGAATGCCCGTGACTAGGTGGATATTCAAGCAACACAAAGTAAACCGACAACAAACACAAGAAACTTTAAACTTCGTCTATTGATAATCACAGCCGGTTACGGTGTGTAAAATGAGTGCGTACTTAATCAAAACACAAACCAGCTATATATACTAGACTTGTTGCCTGCGCACTTGTTAAGTGCGTAGGGCTTAGTTATTGCGTACTTAGCAAGTACGCAGACAATGTTATTGCGTACTTGCTAAGTACACAGGTTAATCAACCTGTGCACTTGGTAAATGCGCACAACACTTTACAAAAGAAAACCAAGTACAAGTACCTACATACGTGTTTACAACTCGATAAACCAATACATACAGATACTAAAATACAAGTACAAGAAGTAAAGATACAAAAGCATAGACAACATCCAGAGTGTCTGTCACACAAACGTGCTCCAACACCAAAATATCCTATTAGGGTGTGTAAACTGAATAAGTCCATTTATGGACTCAAATAAGCATCTCGAAGCTGGAGTCTTCGCTTTAACCAAAAGATCAAAGAGTTTGGTTTTGTCAAAAATAAAGATGAGTCTTGTGTTTACAGAAAGGCTAGTGGGAGCACTATATCATTCCTCATCTTGTATGCGGATGATATACTTATTATTGGAAACAACATTCCTATGCTTAACGAAGTTAAGCACTGGTTAGGAACGTGTTTTGCAATGAAAGAACTTGGAGAAGCAACTTACATTCTAGGAATCAAGATCTATAGGGATAGATCTAAGTGACTTATAGGGCTAAGTCAAGGCACATACATAGAAAAAGTAATGGCATGCTTTAAGATGGAAAACTCCAAGAAATGAGGTGTTCCTATGACTAAAGGCGTTGTATTGAACAAATCGCAATCTCCTTCAACGGACATTGAAACTAAGTGTATGGAAGCAATTTCATATGCTTCGGCTATTGGTTCTATCATGTATGCTATGTTATGTACTAGGCCTGACGTCTCGTATGCTTTAAGCATGACCAGTCGTTTTCAGCAAAGTACTGGTATTGCCCATTGGACTTCAGTCAAGAACATTCTAAAGTACTTGAGAAGGACTAAAGATATGTTCTTAATATTTGGAGGAGTGGAAGAGTACGCCAGCTTCCAAACTGACCGAGATGACTCTCGCTCACAATCAGGTTTCGTATTCACTCTAAACGGATGAGCTATCTCCTGGAAAAGCTCCAAGCAGAGTGTGGTGGCGGATTCAACCACCGAATCTGAGTATATAGTTGCATCAGATGCTGCAAAGGAAGTTGCTTGGATGAAGAAATTCATAACCGACCTTGATGTGGTTCCAAGCATTCGGAAACCAATCGAGATGTTTTGTGATAACATAGGTGCTATTGCTCAAGCAAGCCCAGATCTCATCACAAGGCCAAGCACATTCTAAGAAAGTTCCACTATATACGAAAAATTGTGGAACGTGGAGACATCATGATAAGCAAAGTAAACATAGATCAAAACCTACCGGACCTGTTCACTAAGCTGATTACTCAGGAGAAGCTTGATCAGCACAGAGATGCTATCGATCTTATATTTTCTAGCGATATGTTTTGATTTAGTATTTGGATGCACAAACATTTAAACAGTTGTACTTTTGAATTCAATTTGATTTACTGGTTAAATCCAACTTTGAATCTTATAACTGCGTTTTATTTTAATACGTTTAATCCATGAAACTTGTATTTTTAATTATCCGTAGTCGGTCAGTATCGTGGGTTCGACTTTGAATTAAGACTATCCTAAACTTGGACTCACGTAGTTGACTTCCAATTTCACAGACCTCATCGTGGATGACGTTGGATGTAACTCGCTTCAAATCATCTTCATGGATTTTAATCATAAGATGTTTTGATATTGGTATACTCATTTAGTATCCTCTGACCTGAGATGCATACTAGAACTTTCATTTACAAAGGACTGTTCTTTAATCACTGTGAACCGTTGTTGCGTAACTGCCAGTCATAAAGGCATTAGTTAGGAACAGATCTAATGTTCAGTGGGAGTTGTATGTAGTCGATAAGGGATTCAGTACTCTTACATAATATATAACAGTTAGACATCGTGGCGCCCTCGTGATTCAAACTGGTGAAGTGTAAGGCCTTAACCAAACTGACTGTATGTTTAATTGGACCACTATGAATCTTGATCGAGAACAATAATAACTGAACACTACATGAGAATGAATTTAATACATGTCTCGTTAATTTAATTGATGTCTTTTACAAAAGGATAAATGACGATAACTACCATAAGTCTATTGTCTTGCAATAGTAAATTATTACTTTTAACAAGATTTTTAGTTAATGACTTTAAAGTGTCATACCTTGTTAGGGGCAACCATGTGCAGCTAGAGCACCGCTGGATGTCTGCGTTAAGGAACTTAATCAAAGGCCGTCCAAGTGGGAGACTGGTGGAATTATATGTCCGGTCCCGATTAATTAACGCTGCTAACCGAGTTATGACCCGTAAGAGTTACACCTAGGGCAACGAACATTAAATCCACTTAACCTGATTAACTGGTAATTACGAAAAATTTGCGAGACGAAATATTTACATATTCGTTACACGGGTTTTATTATTTATACTGGATTATAAATAATATACATATTGTTTTAATCTTTTATTAAAACAATAAACGGGTTCGGGTTTTTTTATTACGTGTGGGACTTTAGGCCCGGTAGTAATTAAAACAGGGGTTATAAGAAAATTAGGAGATTAATCTCCTCCATTCCACACCAACCCTAGCCGTCGCAAGAGAGAAGCCGCACCTCTCCCTTGTGAGTTTTTTCGGCTGCCGTCGCCGCTGTCCAGCGGTTTTACGGCAAGCCCCATCCGACGCAGCCGCTTCTTGGATTCTTCTTCGTGTCTAGCTTCAGTTCATTGTACCTCGGTGTCTCAATCAGTTATTCTATTAACCACCAAGGTATATTGAATCTCATTGGTAGATTAATCTTTATTATGTATTCGTATGGTTTTGTAATCTAGATCCTATCGGGTTTTCCGTTTGTATTGATTTTGTGTTTTTATTCCGCTGCGTTTATTAATTACTTTTTAATTAATAATAAACTATAATTATAATCAACGGTTTTTGATAACTCATAACTGATCACCACTTCAAAACCCAACAGTGTACCTCACCTCATAAAAGACAAGGATGTCTGCACGTACGGAAGCAGGGCCTACAACACCTTAAGAAAGTGTCGTGCGAAGGGGAACATCCCCACGCACCAAAGTGGTCCCGCCATATCAGACAAAACTGCCACTAACGGTTATCACCAAGGAGACCACAAGGATATTCAGGATAGTGACACCCCACCAATGGCATTCGCGCCAGGTCACCCCATGACAGCGACGCCATTATATACATCCCGGCTATAAATAGGATTGTCACCTCTCATGTATGATCTATCTACTCCCTTCTACAATCAACGACACCTTTACACATCCCAGATACTTATTCTCACGCCGGAGGGCCGATATAGGGATTATCCCCTCCCTGTAACGCCCTAACGCGTTGTTCATTGTGCAGAATATCATTCGAGTCAAGCGAAGATAACCCTCATAGGCTACTCGTTGGATTCTTTGTAATCTACACATCGATTGAGAGTATACCCGCTGGTGCTTGGATTTACATTCATTAATTCAGTATTGGTATTTTATAAACTTTTACTCGTCAAATGTTCTAATCTTGATGCTTGAAAGTTAAAATATTGCTACGTTGTTGAGTGTTTAGATGTCTGTTTTGTGACACCTACAAAAATTCTAGAATCTAAAACCTAGTTATTGGGCTAAGTCGAACAAGTTCCAATAGAAATTTAAGCCCATTTGAGGCCCATAAGGATCTAAGCCCGTTAGAGGTTCCAATTTACATAATCCAAACATCATACTAACCATTTGGTTTTACCTAATGACTCGTTACACGATTCAGAAAACTTAAGAAAGAATAAATGTACGTACACGATTCAATATTTTAAACGTATAACGCGTCAGACGTCGGTTGATTTCCAGATATTCAGCAGAACGGTTACTTAGACAACAAATTATTAATATTAATTATTAATACACACTGGGGAAGGCTGTCTAGAATATTTAACACGAAGTGCGAGTATGTAAACGTTCAACCACGTTACACACGTGAACGAACCACTTAATATAGTAAAAATCACTGAAACGCAAATTAGTATGACAAGTATTATAACACACTTATTATAACATTATTTTAAAATTTAAAATAATATCAATGCAACATGAAACGTTAGTAATATTAGAGTTTCAGTCACGCTTCCTTAAACGTACCGACTCAGATATTCCCCAATGATAAATTATAACGAAATAAATATTTGACATATTTATTTTAGTATTATTTATTATGATGGAGAAAAATTATTGGGTACGAGATTTCGAGACATTACACTAGTAATCTACGGGTAATACGCGGTATTTACCTATCTTTCTCACCACTCCAAAAACCCTAGATATATATCATATTATCTCCTACTATTCCTCATTTTGTTCAAACCCTAACATCACACAAAAACACACACTATGTGTGTGTTTCCAGAGAGAGAGACCACTGATAAGAGGAAGGAAGGCCGGGGGCCGGCCCCATCGCGGCGGCACGACCAGCGATGGCCACGGCAACAAGGCGGAGTGCCGGCGGAAGAAGCTGGAGGAGGAGGACGACGGGAATAGCGACGGCGATACAGGAAGCTAGACAACAGGTGAGGGAGACGATGGTGGGGTTAACGACGGCGGCGGCTATGGGGTGAAAAGGCTCAGATTTCCAGCAATGTTCGTCTTTCGGGCGAACTCCAAACAAACAAAGCAAGGTCTGCTTGCTAATCTACGATTCCGATCTACAGTTTTGATGTTAGATCCGGTCAGTGAATTTAGTTTTATTCCTTTTCCGGCCACTTGGGCCTTGTTCTGACCCCTAATCTAGTCTCTAGCATTTTTCCTTTTCCGACTCGAATAGGACGTAAACCCATGACTGTTGCGTGGATATTGGTTTCCATTGCTATCAGAAGGACATTGTTGTTCCTGACACATCACCAGGTGAGTTTCACTACCCCCTTTTAACTTTTAAAATATTTTAGAAACATCGGAGGAGAAATATTCTTACTCAATATTTGAAAGCCTGATAAATAAATGTTCGATACATTTGGGAAAACATGGAACACACTTACAAACATTTTTATATGATAACAAGAAAACAAGACATGACCATTATGTTTGCATGAGGAAACAATTATAGAGCTCGTAAAGTCCCCTGAACATCACCAACTTTATAACCATTAACTTTATAGCCTGGGATTCTAGGAATAGTACAATTGAGTGTGACGCCCCCCGTCATGGTTAGTCGCGCTAACCGATGACTTGGATAGTTGAATGGCCGCATATTGTCTTAACACATACTCGCAAGGGGCGAGGGAGGGGCATACACCGATCATGGTTTGGTTATGGTTCATGTATGAACATATTATTTGTAAGGCTAGCTAGCTTACGAATAGGTCAAACATTATTTGTTTTGATTATCATATACACATGAAACCGCTACTTGTTTTGGTTATCATCAAAGAGGGCTTAACACGGGTATAAACTCATTTACATGTTTCCATTGGGAAAACGACTCACTTTATGACGATGAGGTTATCACATGTTTCGAGGAAAATGGTTCTATATTAAGCCCATGAACACATTTTCTAGGTTTTTGGGAAAACGGTTTCATATTACGGCCAGGTACACTTTTTCAATGTTTTCACCTTATGACTCTGAAGTCGTCACATGTTTTTGAGGAAAACGGTTTTATATTATGGCCATGTACACGATATCAATGATTCCAAGGAACACTGTTTTACATCAAGACAACTAACCTGTGAATTCACCAACCATTGTGTTGACATTTTCAAGTATGTTTTCCAGGTAACACATAGCTATGGCATAGATGAAATAGGATAGCCATTCAGATTAAAACCCTAAAAGTCGAAGACGCATGATCGTCAAACCTCAAGTCGGTTTTGACCTATTTGGATTTTAGTCAATGTACTAGTTTATATTAATACTTGTAATGATGTTCAATACTTTAGAGATCTTTAATGTATCTTCCGCTGTTGTGTAATGTTACCAATTGTTGCAACCTTAATTTATTTATTTATTCATTAAGCAAATGAATTTTTTGGTGTGACAGATTGGTATCAGAGCCAATGGTTCTAGCGAATTAGGTTTCCTTAGTGACATCTAGGCTCTAACCAGACTTATCTAGGGACTAAGATTTCTAATACTTACATCACACTAAGAACACCCAAGACCTAAGTATGGAAATTTCAACCGTTGCCGAACAACTGAGTAGACCATTAGTGTATGTAGTTACACTAGGGTATCATAAAATACACTAATACTTAATACAATTACATGGCACACGTAACGAACGCTTAACACGTACAACAACGTAGAAATAATAAAAATCTACAACATTACTCAACGGAGTATCATTGTTCGGATTACGAATCAAGGGTGATGGACACTAAGCACACTGTAGCCCTAGAAGATCGAGTCACGAGCTGAGCTTGGGCAACGACGATAGTAATTGTAGTTACCGATCTTGGTATCACAACAGGCTGAACCCGTACCTGTACCACACCTACATCTACTCCAGCTATGGAGTCAGTTCTTCTTTTCTGACATATGTTGTCTTCATTTGACGTGGTATATATATATATATATATATATACTTTCTTTTATGATTTGCTGGGTTGGATGACAAACACCTTCGCCATGAGATATGACGGGAGGAACTGCCCGATCTGAAGGGAACCCGAAGTGGAGGAACAGGACCAAACGGGAGAGAGAACTCTAAGGGTCAGGAGACCCATAGACTCATCAGGATCATGTGGATCCACACGTACATACAAATTTGGAGCATGAGTTGCTCGACACTGATTTGGAGATCTCTGCCCTAACATAGTGCCTGACTTCCACCACACACATCTTGTTAATAGAGGAGACCGGTTATACCTCTCCACCGTTAACTCCATCTAGCAACAGCCCAAGTCGGTAGATTCATGAGTATTGGTACACATGACTAAGAGTAACCCTATAGAACATATACACACTCTTACGCGAGAGTGCAACATGATGACACGACCTAACGAACATTCCAGTTTCCTTTTGGCTGAGAACTTGAGATGGGGAAACACTAGAGTGACCATGCGAAGTAAATTATCATTACAGATGCACACGTAATCATAATTTGTAGCGCATGAGAAGTCTGGTGAGTTTTACTGTCCGAGCTAATGTTCATGATTAATCCGTATTCCTAACTTCAATTCCCAGTCACTCGATTAATGATCGAAATTACCGTAACCAAAGGGGTTGAGCCAAGAGGCATTAGGTGATGTGATGGCTATCGCAGGTGACATGGAAATGTAAGTCATCTCTTCCATCTTTGAATCCAAATTGATCTGAAACTCCTATCGAGACTTCATTGCCATGACAATTTTGACTGAAACACTGAAAATGTCTGTTCTCAGTTGATTTGACCTTGATATTTGGACCCAATCTGGAAATCCTCTTGAAAGTACTACTTCAACTTTTGAGATTCAGCTATAGGTTTTCTCTTTTCCATTTCGTTACCTATCTACCAAAGCATGAGGTTGATATACAAACCCTTAAACATGCCTAGAAAAGATACAAATTCCTAACACTTTATGTTCATTACTTTAACTTTATGGCTTAAGCCCTTGAGCTAAGGACTTAAAGGCTATAATTGATATAGGTGAAATACGAAATGGTAAGTCATGATAATACTATTCGAAAGCCAAGGAAATTGCAGGCATACTGCACTACCAGCAGTTGACAAATAATAAGTTCGACCCTTTTCAAAGCTAGATCACGAGACAAATTCCTAAGGTCATATTCGGTACGTATCCACTTTCTTACACCCACCTAAAGAGAGTCAAACCCCATACTAAAGCGAAAATGATATTACATCAAAGTCTATCGATTCAATGGTTGGCAAACTCGGAAATCTGCTTCAAGAGACACTACCTCCATGATGTGACTATTCACATTCTCACCTAGACGAAGCGCGGTCTAGAATTCCTCAAGACTTATTTATCTTATGGACATTATAGTCAAGCCATGAGTTCACAAATCAAGATATTACAACCTAAATACCAAACTGCAGTAGAATTGCAGTGAAAACAATGACTAATGAGGTATTAAACTCAATTATTTCCATTGCATGCATACGAGAAATCTTGAAACGTTTAATCCATTTTGACAAATGTTACTGGAAAAATCTTATATGTCACAGAACCTAATATGAGGGTATGATTTTAATGTTTTCGGAAGATGCTTTCGAGATGTATAAGGGAACAATCATAATGTTTCATCTCTTTATTCTGTCATTACTATCCGAGTACAAGAAGGTGACAGATATGCAGTTAGAAAACGAATATAAGTGAAAATACGTCACTAACCCTTAGTAATTGGTTTGAGAGCCATTCTCACTTTTCTTTGAACCCCATGGAGATTCATTTATCTCTAGTATTTGTTTAGCCAAATCAACTATACTATTCCCAAATACTTTGACACTTCCTTTCTTCTCCGTCTAGATTCACCCTCGTCTTTAGAGGAATTATGGAAATCTGGATGATTCGATGTTACTACGAGATTTGATTGTTTCAAATCAATTGTTCTACACTTATTTCATCAAGGTTTCAATCTAAACCAAATTACGAATAACATTCGCGATAGAATTACCCGTAATGAGATTTGACAAAACCTAGGTCAATCTCAGGAGATCATATCTCCATAAAATTTTATTCCATATCATAGCTGTCTAATTCGCTACATAGACAACTACTAACGTTTCTCTAAACCATACTGACTCCCTTGTGAGAAACTACGTACACTGATAGCATTTTATGGAAATAAATTGAATCAGTTTAACCTACATACTTATTAGACAATTGAAAGGTCAGTTAAAACCTTTTGTTCTAAAAAGATAGAATACATTAACGGTCAATTACCTGATTAAGAACTAACACGTGGACATTTCATCAAAACCACTTGACATATCTTTATGGAACTTGTGTTAAGTTGTCCGTTAGATTCTATCATGGTTTGTTTTCATGAGAGAAAACCCGGGTATGAATAAAGAGAATGCGCTCCTACACTTTCGAAAGTCCGTGTGCGTGAATGCATTTTCGTCATTCGTTACTAATGATAAGGATCATACCGTTACACTATGATAGGAATGATCACGTAAAGAAGTTCTTCAACATCTAAACATTGATGGTTTACTCTGGTGTGTGAGTTGTTTACTTGATTCGTGAAAACTCGCTATTTTAATTCACGCCGAGTAAACATTCTTTTAATGACTTATTCATTATACGAAAAGGAACCCACTGGTTGTAATCTCTTTGGTTTATGGGACTCTAGTAATGACATTATCACCTCGTGGTATAACTAACGTCATTCACATGACGACATAATCAAAGGAATTCTTAAATATACTCATTTGATGTAATATCTACTCAACAGTAATGTACACTACTACATGGTTGTAATCTCTTTGGTTTATGGGCTCTAGTAATGACATTATCACCTCGTGGTATAACTAACGTCATTCACATGACGACATAATCAAAGGAATTCTTAAATATACTCATTTGATGTAATATCTACTCAACAGTAACGTACACTATTACATGATATGATGATATCTCAAATCTTTACACATCCGATAACGTTAGTTGATGGAATATCCACTTCACCTATATTACTGACTTCTTTTTGGAGTGAGTCAACATTCTCCCTAAGATTCCGAAAATGGAGCAATGATACGAAACCTTAATCCATGTATGTATAACAAATTTCGAGGACGAATTTCCTTTAAGGAGGGGAGAATGTGACACCTACAAAAATTCTAGAATCTAAAACCTAGTTATTGGGCTAAGCCCAACAAGGTCCAATAGAAATTTAAGTCCATTTGAGGTCCAATAAGGATCCAAGCCCGTTAGAGGTTCCAATTTACATAATTCAAACATCATACTAACCACTTGGTTTTACCTAATGACTCGTTACACGATTCAGAGAACTTAAGAAAGAATAAATGTACATACGTGATTCAGTTTTTTAAACGTTTAACGCGTCAGACGGCGGTTGATTTCCAGATATTCAGCAGAACGGTTACTTAGACAACAAATTATTAATATTAATTATTAATACACATTGGGGAAGGCTGTCTAGAATATTTAACACGAAGTGCGAGTATGTAAACGTTCAACCACGTTACACACGTGAACGAACCACTAAATATAGTAAAAATCACTGAAACGCATATTAGTATGACAAGTATTATAACATACTTATTATAACATTATTTTAAAATTTAAAATAACATCAATGCAACACGAAATGTTAGGAATATCAGAGTTTCAGTCACGCGTCCTTAAACGTACCAACTCAGATATTCCCCAATGATAAATTACAACGAAATAAATATTTGAAATATTTATTTTAGTATTATTTATTATGATGGAGAAAAATTATCGGGTACGAGATTTCAAGACATTACACTAGTAATCTACGGATAATACGCGGTACTTACCTATCTTTCTCACCACTCCAAAAACCCTTGATATAAATCATATTATCTCCTATCACTCCTCATTTTG
This sequence comes from Smallanthus sonchifolius, assembly GCA_023525975.1. Taxonomy (NCBI): domain Eukaryota; kingdom Viridiplantae; phylum Streptophyta; class Magnoliopsida; order Asterales; family Asteraceae; genus Smallanthus; species Smallanthus sonchifolius. The sequence goes on along the minus strand of CM042036.1, from coordinate 71,039,667 downwards.
TTCAGACCCTAACATCACATAAAAACACACGTTATGTGTGTGTTTCTAGAGAGAGAGACCACTGATGAGTGGAACGGAGGCCAAGGGTCGGCCCCATCGCGGCGGCACGACCGGTGACGGCCACGCCAACAAGGCGGAGTGGCGGCAGAAGAAGCGGGAGGAGGAGGACGGCGGGAATAGCGGCTGCAATGTTCGTCTTTCCAGCGAACTCCAAAAAAACAGAGCAAGCTCTGCTTGCTAATCTACGACTACGATCTACAGTTTTGATGTTAGATCCGGTGAGTGAATTTAGTTTTATTCCTTTTCCGGCCACTTGGGCTTTGTTCCGACCCCTATTCTAGTCTCAAACACTTTTCTTCCACTCAGTTTGCCCACAGGAAACGAGACTCCGGAGTTAGAGCGTCACTGATGGCGTCGTTTGGTGGTGGCAGCGGCGTAACGCCGTCTCCGGCGGTACACTCGGGCCCGCTTTATCTGGTCATCCTTATAATTCTAGCCAAGTACTCAAACCCGACAACCAATACGATGACGGGAGGAGTGGTTATAAGTCCGGATCTGCCCAGATCCGGTGAAATACACTTTCCCGATTTCAAATCCAGCTAAACGCGATTTTTCGGCAGCAGACTAGGGTTCCGGCGAGTTCGTCTACCGGTAAACTTTTATTTCATGTTTTGTGTCATTCCGGGTGTAACACGTATATTTTGATGATATTTTCCTGTTTAGCGTTTACAATGAGTTTCCGGCTAGACCGAGTTGTTTATGTGGCCGGGTTTCATTCCTGAGTATAAATCGTGTGTTTTTGGACAGGATACGTCACCCCAAGCCTTGGTCAAACCTAGTCAAACTCAGTCAATGCTGGTCAACGAAAGTCAAACGTGGTCGATACGTGAAACGGGAGGTTTAGGACGTGTCGGTTCGTAAACAGGGGCTCCCGAAAGGTATAAAACGCGCACTAAAATATTATATTTATCTACGCGAAAATAAAAGCGCGTGCGGTTAAACACGTTGAGCTCTAAACGGTTTGCTAACGAGAAATAAATATTAATCTAACGATAAATAATAAAGATTCGTATTAAACGTATTATTGACGAATGAAATCCGTTCAAATGAAATAAATAATTTTAGACGAGAAACATATAATAAGTAAGACGGGAACTTTAATACAACAATGGTCGTTGTATAATCGTACATACGAATAATAATATTTACTTTAGTCGTATATATGCTTGCAAAAACACTCGTGATATGTGAAACATTGACGATTATTAATTGGGATAAATTGGACGACAAGTACTTTTTGTAAAAACTTATATTGTGAATACGATAACAAACGATACGGGCAATTATTTAATACTAGTATGAAAACATGAATTCAAATTTTACGATACTTATGTTATGAAACGGTCTATACAAAATAAATACAACTGGAATGATTTTCAAACTCTAAATATTTTGGGAAAACGGATGCATATATAATTATGTGTGTGTATATATATATGTTTATATTTAAGTGATTGGTCGTTAAATAGTATTTAAATATATAACCGGTTTAACTAAACGAGGATTTGATAATTCAAAAGGGTTGACACTACTATATGTTTGAAAATAAATATGTATCACTTAGGTGTGTATATATACATATACATGCACATAAATACTTATGTATATAAGCATTCATATTTTCATATAAAAATCAAACGCTTATTACGTGATTTGATATACTTGTATAATATATTGTTAGTTATAAAAAGCTATATTAATACACATATATTCGTATGAATATGAATACCTTTAATTCCATTGTTCGGGACAAGGCGTATATTTGTATAAACTGACAATACCTAATTTTATACAAACATGTTTACACGCTTGTCACGTATATTATGTATTTTCCTAAGACTAATTAAACTAGGATTATAGTTTGACATAAATAAATATGTACAATCACTTCTATTATACGTATCCAAATACTCAAAGACAAACCAATACTCCCCAAAGTATAACGACAACTCGAGGATGGCTATCAAATAGTCACTACATTTTAACGAATCAGTCAAGCTCAACCGCACACATAATAACTCAACACGAATTTAGATTTTCTTTACATTATTAGGGTTAGTCTATAAAACTCATTAAGTACCTATAGGTATCGTAGGACTCGAATAGGACGTAAACCCATGACTATCGCGTGGACATTGGTTTCCATTACTATCAGAAGGACATTATTGTTCCTGACACATCACCAGGTGAGTTTCACTGCCCCCTTTTAACTTTTAAAATGTTTAGAAACATCGGGGGAGAAACATACTTACTCAACATATTTGCTTACATATTTGAAAGCCTGAAAAATAAATGTTTGATACATTTGGGAAAACATGGAACACACTTACAAACATTTTTATATGATAACAAGAAAACAAGACACGACCATTATGTTTGCAAGCGGGAACAATTATAGACCTCGTAAATTCCACTGAACATCACCAACTTTATAACCATTAGCTTTATAGCCTGGGATTCTATGAATAGTACTATTGAGGGTGACGCCCCCGGTCATGGTTAGTCGCGCTAACCGACGACTTGGAGGGTCAAATGGTTGCATATTGTCTTAATACACACTCACAAGGGGCGAGGGAGGGGCATACATTGATCATGGTTTGGTTATGGCTCATCAGGACCATGTGGATCCACACGTACATACAAATTTGGAGCATGAGTTGCTCGACACTGATTTGGAGATCTCTGCCCTAACATAGTGCCTGACTTCCACCACACACATCTTGTTAATAGTGGATACCGGTTATACCTCTCCACCGTTAACTCCATCTAGCAACAGCCCAAGTCGGTAGATTCATGAGTATTGGTACACATGACTAAGAGTAACCCTATAGAACATATACACACTCTTACGCGAAAGTGCAACATGATGACATGACCTAACGAACATTCCAGTTTCCTTTTGGCTGAGAACTTGAGATGGGGAAAACAATAGAGTGACCATGCGAACTAAATTATCATTACGGTTGCACACGTAATCATAAATGTAGCGCATGAGAAGTCTGGTGAGTTTTACTGTCCGAGCTAATGTTCATGATTAATCCGTATTCCTAACTTTAATTCCCAGTCACTCGATTAATGATCAAAATTACCATAACCAAAGGGGTTGAGCCAAGAGGCATTAGGTGATGCGATGGCTATCGCAGGTGACATGGAAATGTATGTCATCTCTTCCATCTTTGAATCTAAATTGATCTGAAACTCCTATCGAGACTTCATTGGCATGACAATTTTGACTGAAACACTGAAAATGTCTGTTCTCAGTTGATTTGACCTTGATATTTATACCTAATCTGGAAATCCTCTTTAAAGCACTACTTCAACTTTTGAGATTCAACTATAGGTTTTCTCTTTTCCATTTCATTACCTATCTACCAAAGCATGAGGTTGATATACAAACGCTTAAACATGCCCAGAAAAGATACAAATTCCTAACACTTAACGTTTATTACCTCAACTTTATGGCTTAAGCCCTTGAGCTAAGGACTTAAAGGCTATAATTGATATAGGTGAAATACGAAATGGTAAGTCATGGTAATACTATTCGAAAGCCAAGGAAATTGTAGGCATACTGCACTACCAGCAATTGCCAAATAATAAGTTTGACCCTTTTCAACGCTAGATCACTAGATAAATTCCTGAAGTCATATTCGGTACGTATCCACTTTCTTACACCCACCTAAAGAGACTCAAACCCCATACTAAAGTGAAAATGATATTACATCAAAGTATATCGATTGGGGGTGATGCCCCCGGTCATGGTTAGTCGCGCTAACCGACGACTTGGAGGGTCGAATGGCCGCATATTGTCTTAACACATACTCGCAAGGGGCGAGGGAGGGGCATACATCGATCATGGTTTGGTTATGGCTCATGTATGAACATATTATTTGTAAGGCTAGCTAGCTTACGAATAGGTCAAACATTACTTGTTTTGATTATCATATACACATGAAACCGCTACTTGTTTTGGTTATCAGCAAAGAGGGCTTAACATGGGTATAAACTCATTTACACGTTTCCATTGGAAAAACGACTCACTTTATAACGATGAGGTCATCACATGTTTATCACATGTTTCGAGGAAAACGGTTCTATATTAAGCCCATGAACACATTTTCAAGGTTTTTGGGAAAACGGTTTCATATTATGGCCAGGTACACTTTTTCAATGTTTTCACCTTATGACTCTGAAGTCATCACATGTTTTCGAGGAAAACGGTTTTATATTATGACCATATACACGATATCAATGATTCCAAGGAAAACTGTTTTACATCGAGACAACTAACCTGTGAACTCACCAACCTTTGTGTTGACATTTTCAAGTATGTTTTTCAGGTAACACATATCTATAGCATGGTTAGAATAGGATAACCATTCAGATTAAAACCCTAGAAGTAGAAGACGCATGATCGTCAAACCTCAAGTCGGTTTTGACCTATATGGATTTTATACTAGTTTATATTAATATTTGTAACGGTGTTCAATATTTTAGAGATCTTACTTTAGCTTCCGCTGTTGTGTAATGTTACCAATCTTTGCAACCTTAATTTATTTATTTATTCATTAAGTAAATGAATTTGGGGGTGTGACATGTTTGCTTGAACTTTGATTGTTAAAAGTTAAAAGTTGAAATAAGAAACTAGATTAGATGATAGCACTTAGTTGAATACTTTGTTGAAGTTTTGTATTTATCTAAAGACATTTTTATTATGGACTTTTAAAAGGAATGTGATATGACGAATTAACAAACAGACATTTAGGTACCCAAAACATGAAGAAAAAAAATCCAAGGATCTATAATTTTTTTTATTAGTAGGGCTCGTTTGAGGCCATGCATCACAACAGAGGTTGTTCTTGATCTGGTTTTATAAACGGACCTTCGTCTTTGGCATTGGTGATTTTTCCCCAGCTCTAGCTGTGTCAGTTGATGGTTAGAGAAAATATACAACTTCCAAAGCCATCGTCATAAGCATTAGAGACTTCTCAAGCCATCGCTATTGGCATTGGCAAGTTTTCAAGCCATCGCCGCTGGCCTTTGCTCGAATTCCTTGACGAATTGAGAAAGGCAAATTTTAAGCCATCAAAAATACCATTGATAATTTATTAAAGTTCCATGTTAAAGTTCAGGGGCTATTATTGTTATTTGCTGATACTTTAAGTTCAGGGACCATTACTGACCATAGTTTAGGGGCTGATAGTTTCATTCTTTTTTTTACATATATAGCAGGTCGTTAGGTTCATTAGGTTAAGCTCTAGTTCTTCACTAATGAATTTAGGGTTTTTCTTTGTAATCTTCAATAAAACACAGAAATCGTTTGGTACTTGATTCTTATATATTGTTCATTCATTTTTTGGTGTTGTTATGGTGATTGCTTGATCTAATTTCAACATTTGGTATCAGAGCCCTCGTTCGGCTCAAATTCAAAGAGGAACAAACGATCTGGTTAATTAAAGTTAAAAATGGTGTCGACTAAGTTTGAATTAGAGAAGGTTAATGGTAGAAACGATTTCGGTCTATGGCATGTTAAGATGAGGGCATTATTGGTTCATCAGGGGGTCGTAGATGCTCTAGCCGGAGAAGCAGCTCTTCCGGCAATGTTATCCGATAAAGAAAAGAAAGACATACCGGAGAAAGCACACAGAGCTATCATTTTGAGTCTTGGTGACCATTTTTTGCAAAAAGTCTTTAAAGAAGCCACTGCAACCGGTATATGGTTAAACTTAGAAATCCTGTATATGACCAAATCTTTGGCCAACGGAATTTACCTCAAAAAGAGGCGATACACTTTCCATATGGTCTTAGGTAAGTCAATTGAAGATCATACTGATGAGTTTAACTAGTATTGGATCTTGGAAATATTGATGTTAACCTGGATGATGAAGATCAGGTTATGATATTCTTGACTTCTCTGTCTCATTCCTATGAGCACTTCATAGACACACTCATGTATGGAAGGGAAACCTTATCCATGGAAGAGGTATTATCAGCCATAAATTCTAGAGAATTAAAGAAGAGGACTGATGGCCAAGAAGAGTCTGGAGGTAGATTGTTGGTAAAAGGAAGGTCATAACAGAGATCCTTCAAGTCAAAGGGTTTAAATAGATGAAAACCAAGACTTAAAAGGAAGTGCTGTGTATGTAACTGTGAAAAGCATCTCAAGAGAGACTGCCCAGAAAGAGAAGCCAGAAAAGGAGAATCTAACAGTTTCAAGAATCAAGGTAGTTCCTCTCCTGATGGGTCTTAAGAAGGGTATAATGGTGCTGAGGTCCTAGTTGTCACAAATGGTAATGTGGGTGGACAGTGGATTATGACTCAGGGTTCTCCTATCACATGACTCCTAATAAGGAGTTTTTCAAAGACTTAAAGCCAGAAGATCTTTGTGAAGTGAAACTAGGAGATGATAGACCTTGTCTAATATAAGGATATGGGATTGTTAATTTGAAGATGGAGAATGGAACATCTGTGGATTTGACTGATGTAAGGTACATTCCTCAATTAATAAATAATTTAAAATCCTTGGGAACCTTTGAAAAGGCTAGGTTTACTGTTAGCCTAAAGAATGGCAAGTCTAGAGTTATCAAGGGCTCAATAGTGGTATTGTCAGGCACTAGAACATATAATAATTTGTATATAATCGATGGCCATGTTAACTTAGGAAGTGTATCATTTGTTGAAGACAAGAAAGAGAATCAAGCTATGTTGTGGCATAGAAGACTTGGCCACATGAGTGGTCAAGGTTTGATTGAACTAAAGAAACAGCATGTAATAGATAGCTTGAAGGGGTGTGAATTTGGGTTTTGTGAGCATTGTATCATGGGCAAGGCTCACAGGGTTAGATCCACTAAAAGGATACACTGCACTCAAGGGAGACTATGTACATGCAGATTTGTAGGGGCCATCTAGAACTGCTTCTTTGAGTGGAGGTCACTATTTCTTGTCCATAATATATGACTATTCAAGAAGGCTTTGGGTGTTTATTCTTAAGCATAAACATGAAACATTTACAAAGTTTAAAGAATGGAAAACTATGGTTGAAACTTAAACTGGGAAGAGAGACAGGAAGTTAAGGACTGACAATGGTTTGGAGTTTTGTAACAAGGAGTTTGATTAATTGTGCAAGGAGCAAGGTATGGGTAGACATTTGATAGTTCCAGGAACCCCTCAACGGAATGGCTTAGCTGAGAGAATGAATAGGATCTTATTGGATAAAATGAGGTGCATGCTTCACGAGTCATGGTTGCCAAAGAGCATCTGGGCATAAGCCGTTTCTACTGCTGCCTATTGGTAAATAGATCCCCTTCATCAGCAATTAACATAATGGTGTTAATGGAAAAATAGTCAGGGGTAAAGGCTGACTATAGTAATCTCAAAGTATTTGGGTCACTTGCCTATGCACATGTGAAACAAAGGCAAGTTGGAAGCAAGGGCACACAAGTATATTTTTATGGGATATCGAGGAGTTAAGGGTTACAGAATATGGAAAATTAACAATGACAATCCAAAATTTTTGTTAGCAGAGATGTGACCTTTAAAAAGGATGTATTGTATAAAGATGTAATGTGAAGCAATAGTGAAAGTAATGTTGATCAGAAAAGTGTGTAACTTAAGGTGGAGCCTATAGATTATGATAGCAACGTGAATGAGGGTCATGCTATGGGAAGTTCTAGAGGTGTATGGATGACAAAATAACCCGAACTCAGCATGTATACCCGCAACATCGGGGACGAGGATACTCGAAACTCGACAGGTATGGGACCGGGTATGAGATTTAAAATTTTTCGTGGGTGTGAGACTAGTATGAGATTAGGTGATACGTGGTCTGATTATCCGAAACCACATACCCGTTTACCTAAACCATATACCCGAAAAATTTTAAATTTTATTTCTATTTTCCCTTAACCCATGCCCATAAATGCTATATTTTAGTAGGTGTTGGGCTAATTGGTGTGGAGGCCCGATCAAGGGAGGGTGGCCGGCCCTAGCCTTGGGTTGGCCCACGCGTCTTTATTTAGCCGGCCCTAGTTATCTCTATGTGGGCTTGGGCCTAACTTGGGGATTAAGTTACCTAACCCTAGATTAGTCTCTATATATTGATATCATTGTACTTGTAATTCTTTGAGCACCTAAATATAAACCCTAGTTGCAAAGTGGACGTAGGTCAGTTTAGACCGAACCACTATAAATCTCGTGTTCCTGTTTTCCCCGCATTCGTGTTTGCGTGTGTGTGTTCGTGTGTGATCGTTTTTAATCCTAACAGTAGGTTCATTATGTGAAAATTTATTTTTTCTTTTGAAATATTTATTTGATGATATTATTAATATATGTAATTTATTCATATTTAATATGTTATTATAAATATAAAATTTATGCTATATAATAAACAAGTAAAATGGGGTATCACATGTCACCACCACATTTCACCTCACCACTTTTTCCCCCCCAAGACCAAAATAAGCTTATACGGGTCAACACGCGGATCAAATTCAGACCCGTTTAATAAAACCCTTTTAATCTGTTCGAAACCTTTCAGCCGCTCGATTGAAGAACACAAATAAACCCTAATTGCGGATCAGCGCACCATGCCTCTCTTTCATCTTCAATAACCTTCAAAATCAAATCAAAATCAAATCATAATCTTCAATAGCCTCTCTTTCTATCTTTTTACTTTTACAATATCGTAAACCCTAATGAAGGTGGCGCACAATCGACGCCACAACCGATCTAAGTCAAGGCGAGGTTTTTTGTTTCTTTTTGTTGTCGATATTCATCTTCCCCTTTCATCCATTAACCAATTAGGGTTTTTCCAATCGATCTATATATCAGTCTCGAACAACTTTTCCCATGTAAATCTATTACCATATCTTTTATTACTTATTGATCTTGAGTTATACAACTTCAACTGAATGTTTTGTGTAATTTTTGACACGGTTGATGCTTTATTAGATTTGTTGTTATCAATCTTATTATGAACAAACTTGTGATGTTAGAAAGTATGTAAAGTTTTTCTTCTTTTGTTTAATTGTGAGTTAGATTTTTTGGTTTACATGTTGAATGTAGGTGCTAACCAATTTTCACGTTTTACCTTTTAAATTTGTTATTTTAATTATTTTAGTTATGTATGTAGATTTTATATTCAAATGAATGTATGTATGTATTTGATATGTTGTTATAGATCAATCTTGTAGTGATTGCCCTCAATCAAGTGGATTTGGTGTATGCTTAATTTTTTGTCTTTCGAGTTTGAGTAAACCCATGTCTAATTTTCCGCTAAAATTGTTTTTTTTTAACTTTTTAGGTTTATAGGTTGCTCTAAATTTCTTTGATGTTGGAAGCTCCTCAACGACTTCTACTATATCGTGACCCGACTTTATATGTTCTTCAATCGTTCAAACCACAGATGCATCATGTTCTGAAGGTAATCAATGTGGTTATAGGTTTCAGTATGAAGATGGTAGTTGAACATCAAGTCATTATGTCATAGATTTGGGATTTCAGTATGATCTTTTTTTAGTTTATGCATTGATCGTTATTTTACTATAATGTTATTGATCTATTTGGGATTTCATTTATGCATGCAGGCATATAAAATCATCATTTATATGCTCTTAAAAGATGGCTTACAAAGTACCAAATTCTTCACCAAAAGGGCCCAATTTGGGATTTTGTTCTAGTCATGCATCATGTTTACCCAAGAGTTTTTGTCCAAACGTTACACACTAAAGAGAGGTGGTTGGTGGAAGGGCTACAGTTAAAGGTCAATGAACTTCCCTGAAATGAAGGTTCGTTTTTAGTGTAACTTATAAGGCTATTGATTAGTAGTTTTATTATTTAATAGTTTTTAGTGTTTTGATTAATCAGTCACATCATTGTTTTGAACAGAAAACTATTAATTATCTCGATTATAGTAATTATTTATGTTAATTTGATCAAAATTGGATGCAAATGATGCAATCGATTCGATTGTCTTTTGATTCATTTTTGTTTCTGCAGATCCTTAAGGCATTCAACGATTATACATGTGAGGAAGATTCAACGACAAGCGATCTTTATGCAACCTTGCATCTTGCCTAATTGGGAGGGTGATTTTGTAGTTTGTATTTTGTTTTTCTTGGGGTCCTAAATCTGAATCTATATATGTACAATTCCAGCTCATTGCACAACTTTTTTATGTATTGTTGGAAATTCTGCCTCACTTCTTTGAAAATTTGATTTTTTTGGTTGGACTCACCATTTCTATTGTAATTGATGTATACTGCAGATAGAACAGTACAAAGCAGAGATCAAGAGGCTTAACTGAAAGAAAGAGAGGCACCTGTCTGTTTTCCTGTATCTTTCATTTTCTTTATGAAATGTTCTAATAGCACCTCAATCAGTTGTGTAACCAGTTCTTAGACAATGTACATTTGGCACAATCAGTTGTGCATGGTTATATACTCATTATTTTTTTTTTCAAAACAAGAATTTGTTTGCATTTAATATCGGACATCACAGAACAACTTTTTTTGAAATATTACCATGATGCTACCCCATGTGCGGTGTCATGCAAATGTCCTTGTATTTTCATTGGCATTAGTTTTTTTTTTAACGGCAACACGTAGATATTCTAGGATAATTGGGTTTCCCCGGGGGCAACACCTAGAACATCTAGGGCAGCCCACCACAGGAGGAACCCCTCAACTGGGTAAACCCCCTGACCTGACCACAGACCCTTTTTTTGCTGTTGCCAGGATTCGAACCCAAGACCTCCACTATGAGAAGTCTTGGGGCTACCATTGCACCAAATGGTAAAGAATTTCCCGAAATGGCAACAAATTTACATAAAAAAGAGCGGACACGGATCGTCAAAGAAACGATCCTCAAACGACATGAGCGGTAGTCCCGCCGCATCCGATGCGAGATCTAGGTATGATATCAACTTAGAGGACACGGATGAGGAGGACGTAATAGTACGGCCGATCGGGAAGAAAAAAGGAAAAGCCCAAACTGAAGCATCGGGCTCCCGCTCCGTTCCGACACACATCGACATCGGTCAACAAATGATCGAGGAAATGCGCCAATTTAACGTGACTCAAAAAGAGAGAAAAGATTGAAAAAAAGAAAAAGATGAAATGGATATTTTGACACTCGACCTTGATCGCTTTCACGGGCCCAGACAAGCCTTTTTTGAGAGAGAAATCTAACTCCCACACGTTGCCTAATTGGGAGGGTGATTTTGTAGTTTGTATTTTTGTTTTTCTTGGGGTCCTAAATCTGAATCTATATATGTACAATTCCAGCTCATTGCACAACTTTTTATATATTGTTGGAAATTCTACCTCACTTCTCTGAAAATTTGATTTTTTTGGTTGGACTCACCATTTCTATTGTAATTGATGTATACTGCAGATTAGAATTTTTTTTTTTTTTTTGAAAGGAAAACTTTATTCACAAAAGGCCCCCCACAACAGCAGGGAAAAGCCACGCCCACACAAAACAAATTACACCATAATAAATTTACACCAACTATCCCAAGATAACGACCTAGATTTCGATCTATTAACAAACCACCATAAACCTAAGGTCTTTGTATTAAAGATGATATCCTCAATCTTAACCGGTTTGTTTGAGAAAAGATTCTCGTTCCTAGCATTCCTCAAGCACCAAAGAGTCACGATGATAATCCCATGAAGCGCCTCTTTAGCATATTCCCCAATATCACTATACAAATGAAGCTCAAGTAAATCCCTTATGGAAAACGTGAAAATGGGAGCAATCCTACACTATCGGCTTATCGCATGCCAAACAACCGAAGCCACCATACACAAGGTAAAAAGATGTTCGCTAGATTATGGGACGGTGTTACACAGCACACACTTGAGAGAATCAACATGAATGCTCCTCCTTGCCAAGGCAACACGAGTCGGGATCCATTCGAACTCCGCCCTCCACGCGAAAATGTTGCATTTAAGGAGAACCCACTTGACCCATTTCATACTAAACCGAGATCCGAAGTCCATGCCCTTCACCAAACATCTCTTAGCCAATCCCACGGAAAAAGGAGTTGAGCTCTTTTCCGTCCAAACCCAACCATCCTTGTCTTCTGAAAGTTTAACCTCATCTAGTCTGGAAATACAACTGCTCCATTCAGAATGCTCCACCTCCGAAAACTGCACCCTTTTCCACTTCCACCTGCCCTGAAAATTCTTTTCGACAAGGTTGAAACGGTCACTGATCGGGCATTTTTTTTCCTTTTCCAGACGAAACAAGTTTGGATACACCTCCTTCAACGGCTCAGGACTAAGCCACGGATCCAGCTAGAATCTTATCTCTTTCCCATCACCCACCGAGCCCCTAAACAACTGGGTAAGGGACTTCCCAGCAAAATACTTCTTAAAATCCAATGAAACGATGTTCTTTCAAACTCCCAGCAAGGATTTATTAACCGGAATTAATTCCCAACAATTGTTCCCGTTATGAAAGGAGTCAATAACAACTCTCCAGAGGCTTTGCTTCTCTATCTTATATCTCCACATCCACTTAATCAACAAGGCTAAATTAATATCTTTAAGCTTGCTCAATCCGAGCCCCCCTCCTCCTTTGGCGAAGTCACCCGGTCCCAATTGACCCAATTAATCTTTTTCCTTTCACTTCCTCCTCCCCACAGGAACCTCTTGATTATCGACTCCAAACCCGCAATTACCTTGGTCGGGGCCTTATATAGAGAGAAATAATAATTTGGGAGAATTTCAAGAACCGATTTGATTAGAGTAACCATACCACCAATAGAAAGAAGAGAGGCTTTCCACAAAGAAAGACGGGACTCAAAAACTTCAAAAACCGGCCTCCAATGTGTCACCCTATTCATATTCGCCCCAACTGTTAACCCGAGATAATTAAAAGGAAACGACCCAATTTGGCATTTAAGAACCGCTGCCAATCTAGCCACCTCCGCATACAAAGCAGAGATCATGAGGCTTCAGGAATCCGAGGCACAAATCAAGGTACTGTTAGTTAATTACGCAGCTTAACTGAAAGAAAGAGAGGCACCTGTCTGTTTTCCTGTGTCTTTCATTTTCTTTATGAAATGTTCTAATAGCACCTCAATCAGTTGTGTAACCAGTTCTTAGACAATGTACATTTGGCACAATCAGTTGTGCATGGTTATATACTCATTATTTTTTTTTCAAAACAAGAATTTGTTTGCATTTTAATATGGGACATCACAGAACAACTTTTTTTGAAATATTACCATGATGCACCCCATGTGCGGTGTCATGCAAATGTCCCTTGTATTTTCATTGGCATTAGTTTTTTTTGAACGGCAACACCTAGAAATTTTAGTATAATTAGGTTTGCCCGACGCAACACCTAGATATTCTAGCATAATTGGGTTTCCCCGACGCAACACCTAGAACATCCAGGACAACCCACCACAAGAGGAACCCCTCAACTGGGTAAACCCCCTGACCTGACCACAGACCCCTTTTTTGTTGTTGGCAGGATTCGAACCCAAGACCTCCACTATAGAAGTCTTGAAGCTACCATTACACCAAATGACCAACGGTCATTGTCATCTCTGCTGATTTCTCAGTTCGCAAATATGGGTCATTATAGTTTCATTCCAGTTATTAGAACATGTTGAACACCTTTTGTGAAAGTTTAAGTCAAAAACATTTTGAAAAATACTATGTTGTGACCGGTGGCATTGGACATTCTCAAATCCCCTATAAGTACAAAGATAATTTTGTTCACTATATCTTTCAAATTTTAGTGACTAAAAAATTTAGCATATGCTAAAGAAGTTGATGAAGCGTTTGACAAAATGTTATAACAAAAGTCAAACTCAAACAAGAACATTTCTTATATGTAATTATTTATCCCTTTTGCTTTTAATACTTTTGGGTTCCTAGCACCAGAGTCAGTGAAATTCCTAAACAGGTTTCAACGAGTCGTGCATAGTAATATTTCAGCCCCTAAGACCCAAAGCTTTGTTTTTAATACGATCGGTTTTGCTATTCAAAAGGGGGTTGCAGCACAACTTGTTGCTCGTTTACCTGCCACTTTATTGTAATCGTCATTCTTTTCATTAATGGATATTCAAGTTCGTGACTAAAAAAAATTTATTTATTATAAGCATTTACAAATTTTTTTATCCAACGTTGTATACAAAAGAAATATTTACTGATTTATAAATTTTATTCATCAGTTTTTTAGTCTCAATTTGTATTTTTTTACATTTATTTTATTTATAACCCCGTGTTATAAACGAGTTCTAACACTAGTAAAGTCATAGAAAAGTATACGACAACCCAATAGTAACGGGTATAGGCGATACCCACGGGTATGCGCGAAACCCGACACAAACCCAACAAGTAATGGGACACAATTTTATAACTGAGTATGGGTCTAGGATTACCGATACCCAACCCTATAGAGGTAAGTCTAGTAACTAAAATCTGGCTAGAGATAGGCAAAAAAGACAAATTGTGTTGCCTGAAAGGTATAGGTCTGCTAATGATATATCAATCTTTGTGTTCATGGTTGGAGAACAAGAAAGCAAGACTGAGACATTGACCTTTAAGAGAGGTGGATTGAGGCTATGGAATAAAAAATAACCCGGTTTAGGGATGTGGAGAGTGATTTGAGGATTGTTCTTCACAGAATAACCTGGTTTAGGGATGTAGAGAGTGATTTACAAAATACTGACAGAATATTACTAACTCATTATTAGTCATTCTGTTTTTGCTGATTTTGCTGATACTTTCCGTTCAGGGAAAATTACCAAGTCATTATTAGTCTAGGGGCTGATAATGTCATTCTTGTTTTTACATGAAAAAAAAATTAATGGTACAATAAAAATACATAGCATTTAGACGATAACTTTTAAAATGTATGAGGTGTTTCCAGGATACAATGGCATCAAAAAGTCATTTATCAGGATAGCCACAAATATTAATTTAGCGTCCGAGCCATTACACCGTGAGGAACCAAATTAATCCTCCAGAATTGGTAAATGGACGCCATCCATAAACAAAATATTAATAAAATCAATTTAAATTATAAAAAAAAATAACTAAATATTGTAATGGAATGAAAAATAAAGCTCAGTGGAAGGAGAAGTCGTTAAAAATTGGGATCACGGCAAGACAAATTTAATTGGCTTGTCCACTGCCCTTAACACACTCATGTGTTTTGCCTCATCACTGCAATTATTCATTCATTCCAATTACAATTTTAAACAACTAAACAAACGAAAATTTTGATTTTGTGAAAGATTTAAGAGCTTCAGTGTGTGTAACAATCAGATCATTGATTTAATCTCACTGAAATCCGCTAAGATAATTTAATTTATCATCATAAGCTCCAACTGAATTTGAAAACAAAACAGATCTAATCTATGTAAGAAATCAATAAAATTAAGAAGAAAGTGGAAACATCGTCGTTGAATGTTTGTGCTCAGACAGCCAAGGGTTTGTCGTCAAACTAAATGGGAAGAAGAGCCCAAGATCAGAAACTCTAGTCCACAAATTGCTTCATCACTGCACAAAACACGAAGAGAAAATGAAAATCAAACCTGATTTACGAACTGATAGGAGATTATAAGCCACGGATGAACGTACGAGATCCGGCCATAAGGTAAAGAGCGATGACTTATGGAAAAAGAGGTGTGGATTTATAAGGGTGTGTGTGGTAGGTGAATCTGATTAGGGTTTCGGTCTGTTGGGTGATCAGTTGGGTTTTATGGGCTCGGTGGGCTTGGATTAGTATTTGAGAAAATTACATTAAAAACATTCAACAAATTTTTTTTAACATGTTTCAATACTTTATTTATTTTAATATATTTTTATCTTCTATCTATTCTAATAAAATAAAGAGTAAGTGCTTTTTTCATCTCTATGGTTTTATAAAATTATCATTTGAATCCAAAAGTTTAAATCTTGTCATTTGAATTCAAATGTTTCATAAAAATTGTCATTTAAATCCATTTGACTACACCTAATTAACACTGTTAACATTTTCTGTTAAACATTTCCCACCTAATTAACACCGTTAAATCTATGGTACCTTAGTTCAATCTGTGTGACAATCTTATGTGTCTTGAATTTAATGTTAATCATGGTTGTTAATAGTAATAATCAGTTAATCACAAAGTTATTACTCTTCTAAAAATCTTATTTTGTCTCGTCAGATTCAATTTTGTCTTGAAGAATAATTAAAGTTGTTTTTGGCATGTATGTTCTTTCTCTTCTGTAAGAGATTCATTGAATTTGTTTTTCATTTAATATATGTTTGGCTGTGTGTTTCTTGTCTAATATAGCTTATTCTAGTCTTATTATTATCAGACTTGTTTCTTGAATCTTGTGATTCGGTATCTTTTGTAAAGTTGTAAAAGTTTTTGCTTGAATCAAATTAGTGTTTATGTTCTTCGCGAGTTTCTTCTTATATGATTCTCTTTCTTATTTTCGTAAAGTTGTAAAAGTTTTTTATCAAGTTAAATTAGTCTTTAAGTTCTTCACAAGTCTTGTCTTTTTAGACATGGTTCTGATTTCTTAAAAAAATTGTGTGCCCTTTATTCTCATATCAGATTTTTTTCTGATAGTTTTAAATGAATCTTGTGATTTGTCTTTTTTCTAAAAGTCATGTGACTTTTGTGTTATAAAATTTTCTAAATAACACGTGTGAATCTATATGGTTAATATATGTCTTGAAAGAATTGTTAGTTCCTATATGTCTTCCTAATATGGTTGACATGTTTGCCAATTCAATATTCAAGCATCTTTATATTATTATCTAATATGTCCTTGTTATTTCACATGTATGAGCCAATGAACTTCATGGATCTTGTTTTTTGGGCTCCTTTTATTTTGGGTTGAGAGTTATATGGGAAGTCTTCCTAAATGTCATGCATTATTTTTTAGCTTCACTAAAGCTTGCAGATATCTTCGCTAAAGGTTCGTTAGCCTTCCAACATGATATATTAATTGATAAATTATCTATGCTTGAGATGTTTTGGTTATCAAATTGAGGGGAAGTGTTAAAATTCCTCTTTATTTCCAATTTCCAATTTGCTGATCATTGTTTTTTTCTTTTGTTCTTGCATATTCGGCTTCCCCCGGTTGTTTGATTTTAAACCCATTTGTGGTTGGGCCTCTTGGTTGGGTCAAGCTCCTGGAAGTCTTTTTCTTCCTCGTCATTTTTTTCAAAGAAGAAAGGGGCAAAGGGTTTCTTACTCCATTAAAGCTCTTGTGTATAGTTGCTCTCCAAATCAGCTCTTTGATCGCGGCCTTTCCGTATAGTTCTTTCGGCTTGTAACCTAATAGCACCTACTTTGATCAGATGTGTAATACTCATGTTGGGAGTAAGTTTGATTTTTGCTGCACTTTCCATCATGGCTCCAGTTGTCACATTTTACACATTTGTCATATCTTTTGGCTATTCTTTTGGTGGCGCTTTTTGACAAGCCGCAGAATGATGATAATTGTTCTTCTTACATCGAATGTTGGTTCAAACACTTTTTCTCTCCAGTCTTTGCGAAATGAATACAAGAAAGCAAATAAAAATCAAAAGAATGCATGTCCAGCTCTTTAATGACTAACAGGTAAAAGACCAACTTCTCTTCTCTTTTTTTATTTATTTATTTTTATAACATAAACATCAAGACTGATTCTTCAATAAATCGTTTTCTTCAATTTTCTTGAAACATTTTTCAATATCTTCCTTGTAGATCGTTCGGCTGTTTTCTCCTAATACATCCACTTTCTTTTAAATACTTCAATTCCTTGAGTGAGATTCTTTCCGAATTGTCTTAACGGTTGCATACTTAAATAACGAAACGAGAAAAACTAATGATTCTCCATCTTGAATACAATTAGCCAATAACCGGTGTTTACGAAAAACTGGTATGGGGATAAATGGGTAATGGGTGATAGAAAAGAAAAGGCTAAGGCTCAAAGTGCTATCTAAGCGGATATTTTTAATGTTTGGGCTAATGAACGATAATTTAAAGATAGTAAGAAGGTGATAGAATCCTAGGTGCCTCAATCATTTTCATACAATTACTAGTTAATGGTCTTGATATATATAAGTCATACAAGTTCTAATTATGCATAAAATTCGACTGAAAAACACTCAGTATACCAAACGAATAAGCATGTGAAAAATATGATAATATTGCTCGTGAAAGGCTCGAATTATTCTCACATGAAAACGGATGGCATAGGGTTTAGTGATTCGTTATGCATAATATCCATTTGTTTCTACTTGCCATGTTTCCATTTATTCCTTTTAGTTTATTTAAGCGCGAACTCAAAGAGGTTTTAAATTATTTTTTAGTTTTTTAGGGTTTTTAAAGAAAATAAGTTTTGGTGAAAATACGGTTTAGTCAAATGGGTAGAAAATCACAAGTTTAGTTTTACTGATTTGAGGAAACAAGTTTGTCCTGAATCTCAATTTCCCACCCACACTTAAAATTGTACAATGCTCTCAATGTACAAATGCATGTAATGAAGTGCTATGCAAGAATTTAAATGCATAAAGTTTTTAGGGAAAAGAAACTGATACTCCCCCGGTCAATTCGGTTTATAACCTATGGCTTATGCTTGTGACTCTCACAAACTTGATGTGATTTGTTGGCGCCCAAGCTTGTAGTGGAACTCCTCAAAGAAATAGAGAGACTACTTGGTGATGCTATGCTACTTGACACACAAAGAAAAACATAAAACGGAAACAGAAAATAAAAGGCAGTAGTTGTAACATCCATAAATTTTCCGGCCTTGTTTTTTTTGTTTATTTATTCATTTCATTCTATACAATAATGACATCCCATTCCAATCCCGTACTTGTACAACCGCAGTACGTCACACTAAGTATTAATTTTTTTTACATGCATCTATTTGAATTTTCAACATTTATATCTTACATATATATGAGTAAACATTTGTTTTAATGAATACCTAAACATATGAGTTTATAACCATGTACCTACATCTGTTATTTTTATTTATGTGTAAATACATATAAATATATATTTAATTATACTAGATACATCAAGGGTACAACTTTAAATCTTATAAAAATAAAACTTAGGAACTTTAATAATGTATTTCCCTCTTTTTACATTTATATAATTATAATTACATATGTAAAAATATACATATATAATCTTGTTAAATAAGCCATTTGTACGATTTATAAATTTATAAAAAAAATAGAGATTTATTCCTTTATAAAATATGGTTAATTAAAAACAATTTTATTAATTAAATTTGAAAATAAAAAAAGAGGTTTACTTAGTTAATTAAGCTTTGAACCCTCCATTCAAAGGTTTGGACCCTCTAAACATCTTTGAACCCCCTCCCCTTTTGTTTTTGGATCCTGAACAATGTCTAGAGCCAATTTTGAGTCTAGAAAAGTTAACAGGCACGAATTCGTTTCAGTTTCTTCGAATTCATGTGTGATAACTCGACTAAATCATACAGGAACGTTACTCGACCGTTTCTAAACGATTACACCAATCCAATTCCACCACAATCAAAGTTTTAAAGTACATTAATGAGATTTCGGTTTTGTGTATTCAAACCACAAGTTGCAATTCAATTCACGTCGATTCCACTCCTAATCGACTCGTACGCACCTGTTAATCACCCTCCTAACACCCCCTAAATATTTACACTCGATTAAAACACAAACGCGGTCAAACTCAGCCTCCCCTATCTCTCTTAGATCGCGACTTTTAGGGGAAACGAATTCCTTAGTTTCTACACCGAATCAAGTACGAATCTCAGGTAATTCGCTCACCATTTTGTTCGACTTCCATTTTAATCAAAAGCCCTATCACCTTGCTGTTATTGGCGAGCATCACGATTGGAATTGGGGGCTAGGGTGGGTGAGCAAATGGGGAAGAAGGGTCACGGGAGGTGTTATTTAAAAGTAAAACGAATCTATAACTTGCAAGGCTTGATGCCCAGATCACCCGGTTAAAGCTTAGTACTTCTAGAAGCAAGGTCAAGGGTTCTAGACCCAGCCTTGACAGATTTTTGTTCTTTTTTTAAAATGGTCATTTTCTTTTTGTAAATTACACCAAGTTACCCTTCCACACTCATATATATATATATATATATATATATATATATATATATATGTCTGTAAACCATTGTAATAGGTTTTGTTTAATTTACTTTCTCCCTAAATTTATGGTTACAAACTTTTATAATATATATGTATATGTGTAAAACAAAAAATTGTTATTTTAATTCAAGAGTTCATAAAAAGATAACTTTTTTAGTAAATAAAAGCATATGTATATATATATATATATATATATATATTTGAATATATTCTAAAAGTCTTTTTAACTACAAACATTCAAACACGTAATATATGAACGTTCTTAAATTGTGACGTCGTGAAACCTATCAATTGAAAGCTTAAGTATAGTTATAAAGTAAATATTCAAAACGTCATGGACTATAATACATTTTTTTACTAATTATTTTGGTCATACATTTACCATATTGTTAGTATCTTTACCAATAATAAAATGTTGTTAGCTACGATCATTTTATATTTTGTTTTTCTTTCTTAAATAATAACAATACTACTTTTTATGACTAATTCATTTATTTCAAGGGACATACTCATAAATATTTTTGCACTATTATTTGTCAACATGATGACTTATTTGAACTAATCGTTTTCATAGAATATTTATTTAACAATTAATAACTATAAATATCACCTAGAGTCTTTTTATAAATAAAACCCATAAAAACATTATTTCATTATCACATTAGTTAAAGTTAAGATTCGTATCTTTTCTGTCACACCACGCCAGGGCGGAAACGCGAGGCGTAATATTCACTGGTTTTCAAAGCATATGATTACCGCAAACACATATATGTAATTGGATACATAATCGAGTTTAAAATATTTACATTACAAAATATCAACTTGAGTTTACAAAAGGTTAAGATTTCGCAAATATGACTCAAGACCATGAGTTATACAAGAGAAATCCTCTCAAAAGTCGTATCCACATGCATGTATGTATCCTACATTGCTAACCTGATGACCACGTTCAATTTCCTGAAAACATACTTAAAATTGTCAACACGAGGTTGGTGAGTTCACAGCATTTCAGGTCAATATCCACATTTCATAAACGCACGTTCATAATTATTATTTCCTGATATTTTATTTTGACTAAGTAAAGTCAAGAAGTCTAGCAAAGGAGTTATTCCAAGTCTAGTAAATTTTAATGAATTACTAGAAGAAGTAAGCAGAATAACCCGACTTAATACGAACGTAAATGGTTAAATAAAATAACCAGAAATATATATATATATATATATATATATATATATATTACACAAAATTTACGTTGAACTATAATTTATGGTTAAGACTAAATCATATATTATACGAAAAAGTAAAATAATGGACTTTTCGAAGACGTTACTATGTAGCGCCACTTTTAGGTACTTATACCTACAAATAATCACCTCAACGAATTATACAAACCAAGATTTCAATAATTTCTTCATCGAGCCATAAACGGGTTAAAAATTATAATATCGTGAAGAATCTAAACCGAATTAAATTACCATTTGGAACTCTAATTGATATTAATACCTTTAATAAATTAATACTTAAAATTGGTTATCATTAACCCCAAACCACTTCCTTGACTTTCTCGGCCGAGAGTCAGGGGAGCCATTCTTCCACTTGGTAATTCACTCAATCTCAGATTAAAAACCATACCTCCTCAGTCGAAATCTCACAATCCTTTTCATACTTCTCACTTTCTTTCGACAAATTCCCCATTTCTCTTCAAGATCGAATTCAAGTTTTAAAACCAAATTCACCATAAGTCGGTGTATAATCTGAGGTATTTCCCGAGGACATACCAATCGTCAGAGCTTACTCGGAGGTATTTCCCGAGGACTTACCAGGAATACCAACATCAAGACAAGTCGAGTTTCGGATCGACCTAGTACCAGGATCCGCACCAGTTGCACGATCGCCGTATCGTCTAGCCCCTTCCGAGATGCAGGAACTGTCGAGCCAATTGCAAGAATTACTTGACAAAGGTTTCATAAGACCGA
This sequence comes from Smallanthus sonchifolius, assembly GCA_023525975.1. NCBI lineage: Eukaryota > Viridiplantae > Streptophyta > Magnoliopsida > Asterales > Asteraceae > Smallanthus > Smallanthus sonchifolius. The sequence continues at coordinate 71,017,522 of CM042036.1, read as the reverse complement.
ATTTCTCACCATGGGGAGCCCCGGTCCTGTTTGTAAAGAAAAAGGATGGAACCTTTAGAATGTGCATTGATTATCGGGAGTTGAACAAACTGACAATCAAAAACCGGTATCCTCTTCCTCGAATAGACGATTTGTTTGATCAACTTCAAGGTTCCAGTTTCTATTCTAAAATTGATCTACGATCGGGGTATCATCAACTGAAAATTCAGGAAGAAGATATACCAAAAACGGCTTTTAGGACTCGTTACGGTCACTACGAGTTCCTAGTTATGCCATTTGGCTTGACTAATGCACCAGCTGTTTTCATGGATCTCATGAACCGCGTGTGCAAGCCGTACTTGGATAAATTCGTGATTGTGTTTATCGATGACATATTGATATATTCACGAACCAAGGAGGAACATGAACATCATTTGAAATTAATCTTGGAACTACTCAGGAATGAGAAGCTTTATGCCAAATTCTCTAAGTGTGAGTTTTGGATCCAAGAGGTTCATTTTCTAGGACATGTCATCAATAAGAATGGTATCCATGTGGATCCATCCAAGATTGAAGCTATCAAAAACTGGGAAGCACCAAGAACTCCGACTGAGGTACGTCAATTTCTGGGTTTGGCAGGCTATTACAGGCGATTCATCGAGAATTTTTCAAAGATAGCCTTGCCTTTGACCACGTTAACTCAGAAGGACAAAAAGTTTGATTGGACTGATAAACAAGAATCAGCTTTTCAATTGCTGAAGCAAAAGCTTTGCAGTGCACCAATCCTATCCCTTCCCGAAGGAACTGACAATTTTATCGTGTACTGCGACGCATCACACCAAGGTCTGGGATGTGTATTGATGCAGAGAGAAAAAGTCATAGCGTATGCATCCAGCAGCTAAAAGTACATAAGAAAAATTATACGACTCACGATCTGGAATTGGGTGCTATCGTGTTTGCACTCAAGATTTGGAGACATTACTTATACGGTACAAAATGTACTATCTTTACAGACCACAAGAGTCTCCAACACATCTTTAATCAGTAAGAACTCAACATGAGGCAACGTCGTTAGGTAGAGCTACTGAATGATTACGATTGTGATATCAAGTATCACCCTGGTAAGGCAAACGTCGTAGCAGATGCCTTGAGTCGTAAAGAACGGATTAAAACATTCCGTGTTCGTGCCCTAGAATTGACAATTCATACGAGTCTCACGACTCAAATCCGGATGGCACAACAAGAGGCAATTAAGGAAGAAAACATTCAGAGTGAAGCTTTACGAGGAATGATAAAGCAGTTGGAACCAAAGTCAGATGACACTTTATACTTCATGAATAGAATGTGGGTGCCATGTTTTGGTGACTTACAGGAGTTGGTTATGGACGAAGCCCACAAGTCTAGGTACTCCATTCACCCAGGTTCGGATAAAATGTATAAGGATCTGAAAGAACTCTACTGGTGGCCGAACATGAAAGGAGAAATTGCTATTTATGTCGGTAAATGCCTGACATGTTCAAAGGTAAAGGCAGAACATCAGAAACCGTCGGGATTGTTACAACAACCCGAGATACCTCAATGGAAATGGGAATAGATTTCCATGGATTTCATTACAAAATTACCCAAGACGTCGAGCGGGTATGACGCTATATGGGTAATTGTCGATCGTTTGACGAAATCAGCTCATTTTCTACCCATCAAAGAGACGGATAAAACCGAGAAACTTGCAAGGCTTTATATCAAGGAAATTGTGGCTAGGCATGGAGTGCCAATTTCTATTATCTCTGATAGAGATAGCAGATTCGTGTCTAGAATATGGAAATCATTATAAGAAGCCATGGGCACACGTCTTGACATGAGCACGGCATATCACCCACAAACAGATGGTCAAAGTGAAAGGACCATTCAAACCTTAGAGGATATGCTCCGTGCGTGTGCAATTGACTTCGGTGGAAATTGGGATACTCATTTGCCACTAGCTGAGTTTTCATACAATAATAGTTACCACACCAGCATCAAAGCCGCTCCGTTTGAGGCTTTGTATGGTCGAAAATGTCGTTCACCGCTTTGTTGGGCAGAAGTTGGTGACAAGCATTTAACCGGTCCTGAAGTTATTCAAGAGACCACGGACAAGATTTTTAAAATAAAGGATCGTCTGAAGGCCGCCCGTGACAGACAAAAGAGTTACGCGGATAACAGACGAAGACCGTTAGAATTCCAAGTGGGAGACAAGGTCATGTTAAAGGTCTCACCTTGGAAAGGAGTTGCAAGATTTGGCAACCGTGGCAAGCTTAACCCTAGATACGTTGGACCGTTTGAAATATTGGCTAGGGTTGGCCCTGTAGCTTACAAGCTCAAGTTGCCACAAGAACTAAGCAATATACATGATACGTTTCATGTGTCAAATCTCAAGAAGTGCTTATCAGACGACACATTAATTATACCGCCTGATGAGATTCACATAGACGACAGGTTGCACTTCATTGAGGAACCTATGGAAGTCACAGATTGGAAGGTTCAGAGAACAAGGCCCAGCCGTGTTAAGCTGGTCAAGGTACGTTGGAATTCAAAGCGCGGCCCCGAGTATACGTGGGAGCGGGAAGATAAAATGAAATCCAAGTACCCGTCATTGTTTACAAACACTCCAAGCCAGAGTGACAAGAACCGAATTTCGGGACGAAATTCTCTGTAACATGGGGAGAATGTGACACCCAGCATTTCAGGTCAATATCCACATTTCATAAACGCACGTTCATAATTATTATTTCCTGATATTTTATTTTGACTAAGTAAAGTCAAGAAGTCTAGCAAAGGAGTTATTCCAAGTCTAGTAAATTTTAATGAATTACTAGAAGAAGTAAGCAGAATAACCCGACTTAATACGAACGTAAATGGTTAAATAAAATAACCAGAAAAAATATATATATATATATATATATATATATATTACACAAAATTTACGTTGAACTATAATTTATGGTTAAGACTAAATCATATATTATACGAAAAAGTAAAATAATGGACTTTTCGAAGACGTTACTATGTAGCGCCACTTTTAGGTACTTATACCTACAAATAATCACCTCAACGAATTATACAAACCAAGATTTCAATAATTTCTTCATCGAGCCATAAATGGGTTAAAAATTATAATATCGTGAAGAATCTAAACCGAATTAAATTACCATTTGGAACTCTAATTGATATTAATCCCAGTAATAAATTAATACTTAAAATTGGTTATCATTAACCCCAAACCACTTCCTTGACTTTCTCGGCCGAGAGTCAGGGGAGCCATTCTTCCACTTGGTAATTCACTCAATCTCAGATTAAAAACCATACCTCCTTAGTCGAAATCTCACAATCCTTTTCATACTTCTCACTTTCTTTCGACAAATTCCCCATTTCTCTTCAAGATCGAATTCAAGTTTTAAAGCGAAATTCACCATAAGTCGGTGTATAAGGAGAATTTCAAGTGTTCTTGAAGAAAGCTTAGTAAAAAGAAATCAAGACTATCTTCTCTGTTTATCTCAGAAATCATCATCTCTATTAGAGGTAAAAACTCAATATTATCCAGTTCATTTTCTTTTAAATTCGTAGCTGAACATACAAATCGTTCAAACGCAAGTAAGATAACAAGAAAAATGTGTCAAATTCAAGATTTGAACATAAAAATATACAGGACGAATTCTGTCAATCAAAGTGCAGTAATCGAAACTGGGAGTTTCGATACCTGTTCAATCAAAACTAGGAGTTTCGATACCTGTTGTTCAAATCGAAACTAGGAGTTTCGATACCTATTCAGTCGAAACTAGGAGTTTCGATACCTATTTACTCAATCGAAACTAGGAGTTTCGATACCTGTTTGCAATTGAAACTAAGTAATTTCGATACCGATTGCCCAATCGAAACTAGGTAGTTTCGATACTATTCTTGCCAATCGAAACTAGGTAGTTTCGATACCTGTTTTGCTCAGTCGAAACTAGGAAGTTTCGACATCTGTTCTGTTTATTCGAAACTAAGAAAGTTTCGATACCTGTTCATCAGCGCCATGGAGCAGTAACTCAGAACTATTTTATAACAAAACAAGGGTGGGAAAAACTAAAAAGATATTTAAAACAAAAGCAATCAGATCTGCTAAGTCGGGTGAACAACTTGCGTTTAAAACGGGTAGTCTTAACGTGCATGTTATCCTTGTGTAAATAGGATACGGATAGGCGAGTCAGCAGTTATTCAAATATTTGCTAGCATTCATACTGTCAAGGTGAGTTTCACTAATCCCCCTTTTTCTAAAGTTTTGAAATGATTTGGGGTGGAAACATACTTGTAAAAGACTTTTGTGTGTAAATGAATTGAACTAATGATCTGATCATATGTATGTATTGAGGGAACAATAAAGCGCTTAAAGTCCTCTGAATAAATTAGTAACCATTAGCTATGGATTTAGCCCGGGATTATATGAATAGTACTATTGGGGGTGACGCCTCCGGTCATGGTTAGTCGCGCTAACCAGGGGTCCAAATGGCCGAATGACCGCATATTGTCTTACTCGTAGAAAGGCGAGGTGAGGCACAGAAAGTTGGGGTTTGGTTACGGTCTCGTACATTACATACTATTTTCGTATTCCTTGCAAGCTTACAAATGGGGTCAATAGATCGGATTAGTAATCATATTCATTGGTAATACATACAATAAAAACAAAAAGAGTTCTGATCAGGGTAAAGTGATCAAGTTTCAAACAAAAGAGTTCTGATCAGGTTAAAGTGATCAGGTTTTAAACAAAAGAGTTCTGATCAGGCTAAAGTGATCAGGTTTTAAACAAAAGAGTTCTGATCAGGCTAAAGTGACCAGGTTTTAAACAAAAGAGTTCTGATCAGGCTAAAGTGATCAGGTTTTAAACAAAAGAGTTCTGATCAGGGTAAAGTGATCAGGTTTAAACAAAAGAGTGCTGATCAGGTTAAAGTGATCAGGTTTAACAAAGAGTTTTGATCGAAAAATGATCAGATTTAAACATTGGGTTTATGATAACTCTTTATAATAACTTGTGAACTCACCAACCTCGTGTTGACAATTTTAAGTATGTTTTCAGGAAATTAAACGTGGTCATCAGGTTAGCAATGTAGGATACATGCATGCACGTGGATACGACTTTTGAGAGGATTTCTCTTGTATAACTCATGGTCTTGAGTCATATTTGCGAAATCTTAACCTTTTGTAAACTCAAGTTGATATTTTGTAATGTAAATATTTTAAACTCGATTATGTATCCAATTACATATATGTGTTTGCGGTAATCATATGCTTTGGAAACCAGTGAATGTTACGCCTCGCGTTTCCGCCCTGGCGGGGTGTGACATTTTCCTTCGTTCGTTCGTCCCGAAACCCTAAGATCCCAATCGTCCCATTCTTGTTTCCCTTAGTAACTTCTATATTAAACATGAAAAAATTGTTAATACATGTACTTCATCAAACTTAGGTTAACCCTGTGGTTAGCCAGACACTCGTGCTACCACAACTTATTTGGGTAATAATCGAGCTACATATTACAATGTGAGTTTCATAGCCCCATTTCTCTTTACTATTGTTTACAAATACTCGGAGTGGAACATGTTTACATACTATACTTACCAAATTCAATACCAATGTTCTCATGCTATTTACTATGTGCTTTATGTCTTAAACTGCTTGGTGACCATTACATGTGTTCTTGCTAGTACATTCATTAACCTGCTACCCAGACCTAAGGTAGTACCTAACATGATCATTTATAGGGGAATCCGATTCCAGTTAACACGAACCTTGGCGGGTTTTGTGTGTACCATATTACTATTTTTCTAAAACACAATAAATAGGATTGTACTTACCAGTTTTCCATTACTTACGGATTGAATTGTACACTTGGAACCTTGTATGTTTTCACATTTATGCCATAGTTATGCTTTGAACATTTGTTTGGTGTCAAAACCTATGTTACTCACCAAGTACTTGTAGTTGACATTTACTCACATGTTTCAGGTGCACTAGTTTGAGGACACTACATGATCACGTAGGACATGGACCTAGTTTCAATTTAATCTAATTATGTTTTGTTCGAACACTTTGTTTTCTTATTTCTAAGTGTAACAGATGCTTTTAATTCGAGTAATAAATATTATCATATTTAATAGACAATCATGTGCTTATGAACAACCGCGTCAGCCCCGGCGTATAATCCGCCGCCCGCCGGGGTGTGACAGATTGGTATCAGAGCCATGGTTATAGGGAATTAGGTTATTAGACACACATTGACCTAGACTATAACCTAGGAGTCTCCAAACATGAGTTTAACTCGTGTCTTTTATTAGGAACTCCACTCTATACTCATTTATACACATACTTACCTACATTTATCTGCTTCTGCTTACATGATGCAATTACATGAACTACAACATTCTAAGGACTACATGAAACTATTTGAAACTACATGGATTATTTGAAGCATATTCTTAGTATATAGTCTATAGCCTTAGGATACCTTGGTATAATTATCCTACATATTGTATAGTGTATTGCACAAATTATCTTCTGTGCTATGTTACATGATAAAAAACTACTACTCATGTGATACCTTATTTGCTACACTATTTGAATTGTTTACACAATACCTATTTGATATCACTAAATGCCATCCTAAGTTTTCCATACACACCTACATCTTTACACATCACCATAAATCACTTATGGAAAGATTCAAACTCCTAGACCCAATGCCAATTAAAATTTTAAAATCCCACCAAAGTTCTGGGTTCTGAAAACTAGTAGAGAATATATGCAATCCGGAAGGGTGGATGCTTGTACCTTGGGTCTTCTGTCTAGGAAAGCATTTCATATAAATCCAAATCAACCGAAGGATCCGTATGCTTTCCTGGGAATTCTCGAAGTGAGTGTCCACCTATAGGCTAAAGCATGTCTTCTTGAAAGTATAAGAACTTAAGTCACTTTGGTTTGTCACAGTATCCATTGGGTTATTGCCCAAATGAATACGACCTAAACATAGTTTGCTTAATTATTATAACTTGTTACACAAGTCTAAACCCCCTATTTTGAACCTTACACTTAATTATATTTAAGTCAGCTATGCCCCTTCATCCTTATGCCTTGGAGATCTTATCACCATTATTATCCTTTGCAAATGATTTAAACCCTTAGACCTTACCATCTAAGGAAAGGAAGCTGCTTGAATAATATGAAGCCAATCTATGGAGCCACAAGACGCAATCCCTAACGATTCTCACCATAACCATGAGTTTAAATAATAATGTCAATGGTACATGATGGCTGGAAGAGTGGGTGGAAGTCTATGAAAGATTCTGACTAAGGAAAGACTGAGTATTTCAGCGTGTCCCTTGTGACCCACCTCTCTTTCCTGGGAATCCTTTTCGTGGGTACACTACTTATAGGTCAAGTGTTACTCCTAACCTATTATTATAAGAACTCGGTGTTATGATTAGTCAAATTTTAAACTCATGAATACCCTTGTACTTAACAGCTTACCATTACACTTACGACCTTTTCGTGCTAGACATGGTCTCTTACCCTACTCACTCCCCTGAGAATCACCACAAAGAAAAGTCAACGCAGGAGGAAGACTTTGGGTCCCCGTCACCAGACAACCAGTCACCGACATGACTAGTTATCAGATCCATGTTTAATCACAGAGCAGATTGGCTTAGGAGCAGGCTTGAGACCCCGAGCAGCTGAATCACCACCTCCGAGAGACCCTTATCTAACACCTAACCTTTACCATCAAGACCCAAGAGCAGGACAAGCCAAGGAACCTACCAGTGCCTTAGGAGTTCTAGCTGATACCGCTCATCTATATGTAAAGACCGTAGAGTTTCTGAGGCAAGGAATGAAGACTAGGGAATACTTAATGCACGTACAGAAATAACTAGGACCGAAGCCCGGTTTGCAATACGAATAACCACAACGATGTTCGTCTCGGCACTCATCTGCTTCCCGGTGGAAAACTATCTGAGATGTTAGCCGGATATTCTATTTCACATTTTTCTTAAAACTTAAATTGAAGCCCATATCCCGTACCCAAATATAAATGTTATCATTTTTTTACTCTCCTTAATGATTGATATCTAAACCTTCTTTGTAAACTAATCATTTTGTCATTTTCTGATTTGACTAATGTAGTTATTTCGTTCAAACAAAACCTTTATCAAACCCTTGGTTTATAAATTTTATCTAAATTATAAATTATTTACAAACCCCCTTTACCTTGTTAAGGAACTTAACACAATTTGTTTTATAAAATCATTTATCTCATTATCTTAATTATTTCATTACGACCTCTTAATTATTTACTTTTAAATTCTTGGCCTAATTAAGAAATAATTTGGCCATTATTTCGTTCGAAACATTCTCTTATGATAACTAAATAAATAAAAAGTTTTACACAGTTATGTAACCTATTACTTTCACTTATTAATTTACAAACAAGAGTAAAATTTCAATTACTTGTCATTTACAAACAAAAGGCTCAAAATCAGTTATTCGTGTGCATATTATTCTAGATACCTGTAAAATTTCCTCATCACCTTGCACCTTTGAAAATGTATGAACTTACCGGCCACTTCGAAAAGATGAATCCTTTCGCACAGGCGTTAACCATCCATCAACAAAGTTGAAAACTTAAAACCCAACCACCTACATTATACAACACACATGTCCGTAGCACTCGATCACCGACAAGATTCGATAGTTTTCGTTACTCAGGAGGTTCAATTATTTACATATGAACGTTCGCAATGTACCTGATACTAAATTGTTTACATTATGCATGCACCTTGATTGTTCATGTTAAACATGAAACTTAGTTGTATACAATATACATGATTATTTACATTATACATGAAACTTGATTACTTACAATACACATGATACTAGATTGATCACACTATAAAGAAAACTTGATTGCTTGCAATATACATTATACTAGAAACATGATACTTGGCTGTTTGCAATACGCATGATACTAGATTATTTATGTTATACATGAAACCTGAATGCTTACATTACACACGAAACTAGGCTGTTTACATTGTTTGCTATTGATTGCCCACTATATACATGAAGCATGATCATTCACTTTATCCATGAAAACTGATAGCTATAAACTTTGAGCTACTCGAGGTTTGACGTATTCTTGTTCAAACACCGGTTTATTATTTCATCGTGTACTTTAGGATCCCAGAGAATACGCCAGTGGAGTTGTGAGCTACGTTGACAACGTCACTCTCTTCTCGTACTCAGAGCTTGACAAAATGGTTAAGGCCTTGGGGTATACAACAGTTTATTATTTCACCGTGTACTTTAGGATCCCAGAGCTCTCATTGACCAATGGCCTGGTTGATTTGTACGATGAGGAGGACATGAAGGTTGTGGCCCTTCATGTCACACCCCAACCGACGGCGGAATACGTCGGGGCGGGACATGTAGACTGTTCAAAAGCTCAAGGTTTGCTAAAGTTTAAATATTTAAACAACCAGTTTCATATAATAAATAATCATGAATTCAACAATACAAGGAAAATAGAAATACATAAATAGTTTCATTAATTTAGATTCTAGGTCCTCGGTCCTAAGTGAAGCAACTTGTACTTATTCTCAAGCATTAGTACCTGAAACATGATGAAAACAAGGTCAACTAAAAAGTTGGTGAGCATAGATAGGTTTTGACACACAACCAAGTTTAAAGTGTTTTATACAATTCATACGATACACGTGTATAAGGCATTTATGGAGAATCTGTAGTTAAACTAAGTTTGTACAATCAAACCTTGTGACTGAGGCATAACACGCAGGTTACCCTAATGTAAAGTCGGTAACAAACACCCTAACCGGGTGGGTTTGTCAGACACAATAGATCTATCAATGTTAACCGTTGGCTTGTATGGAGTTAATTATTGTACTAATGTCATGTATATGTAGTCTTAACTCATAGCATTCAAGCATAAAGCACATAACACATAATATCATATTGTTGAATTGTATTTAAGTCTATGCAAAAAGTTTCAAGAAGTAAATCATGTTTCACCCTAAAAGTACAAAATGAAAAGGGGGCTATGTAAACTCACCTTGATATCAAATGCGTAGGCAACAAGAGTAATTTTGTAGCTCAAGTGATTCTCAAAATCACATAGATTACAATGTATGAATTAGAGTTAATAATGTGTACAAAGTCTAGGTCTTGTTCCAAAGCCTATAGGGTCTTGATATGTCACCAAGGTTGAGTCGTTTCATGTAAAAAAAAAAGGTTTGTATGTTGACATATGTAATTAGACAAAGGTTTGGTAAGAAGATGTAGGTTCAAAGTATACTTGGAAATAATTATTGTTTTAATGTTTAATTAACTTAAATAAACCGATTCCTTTTATTTATATAAAATAATGTGTGTTTCAAAAGAAATGTAACCTTGTATTAAATAAATCTATTTTATTTATTTATTTATGATAACATGTCAAGGTATAGGGTAAATATATATTTTGTACATATTTAAACCCCAATTAATTTTTATAATTAAAATAATAATAAAAAGATAACTAATAAATAAATTTAATTATTTTTTTAATATTAAAGTAGTATGTAAAAAATACAAAAATGTAGATGTATTTATTAACATATATTAGGAAAAGTTTTTATTTGATTTTAAACTCTAATATATGTTTATAATTAGTTTAATAAACAAATGGTTTATAACTTTTGTTTCATGAAGAAGTATTTTGATAAATTCTTGTTATAGTAGTTAATTAATTTAAAATACTTTGTTTTGTACTTTAAATAGTTGGATTTTATATATATATATATATATATATATATATATATATATTTTTTTGAATAAAATAAGTTTTTTTTAAATAATATAAATGTGTAAAAATAAATGTTTTATGTTAAAATTGTAAGCTATTGTTTTATTCTGATCTAAATAATGTCGGGTTTATAAAAATAATTTTATACAATTTTTAAAACATCAGAAACGGTTTTTAAAAATAAATGCGGCTTGCCCGGGTCGAACCCGGGTCTGCCCTGTTCAGGCTCAACGATTTAACCACTGCAACAGGGGCTGTCTATTGGGGTTAAACCGGTTTAAGTTTGTTTTAACATGCTTTGGTAGCGAGTCCGGATCTGGTATCAAGAAAAATAAAACGAGTGCCGGGTATCGGTTTCGAACCTACGCCACCTGGTTCGGCGGCGTAGTGGCTTACCGGCCGGACCAGGTAGATTCGCTGGTATTAAAAGGAACCCAAAATTATACATACGCTATATGAATCAAAGCCGGAATCCCAAATTGGCTTCACATGAACGGGTTATGAATCTTTAACAAATTTGTGTTTGATGCCTTCTGTCATAAGGAATTGACAGAGGGCTTTCGATCTCCAAGTAAATATGACACGAATGACATGATTCATACCTGGAATGGTCGACTACAGAGGGCCGACGGCTAGCGTGGCAAGAGCGAGGATCTTGAGGCTCGATTGAGTTGTAGAGGTGAAATGAGAATCAATTGAGGATGGAGGGAGTTTCTATTGAGTTGTGCGATGGTGTGAGAATGGATTGATTCGGCTTATTTCATCTTAATTACCAGATTCGGTCGCGATTTGCGGGTAACGACTGTAGGTCCTGAATACGCGTAAATTTGATCGGCTGTGAATGAATTGAGTCGTGGGATAGGGTTAGATACATGCGAAGATAATCAGTGCGTGATTCATGGTCTTCAATTGTGTTTAATTTCTGAGTTTGACAAGGATTTTGGTTAGGTTTGACTCTGAGGAGTCAAAGTGTGTTCAAATTCAAAATTACCGCTCAAATTATTGATTTGGGATGTTGCTTGGGCCGGATAGGGATCTATTCAAGGTCATACTGCTATGGACTACCCATTACTACAGAATTGGACCGATCAGTGTGTTGATTGAAGAAAGAAATTGATGGTTTGACTTTTTAAGTCAAATTTTGTCAAAAATAGGTCAAAATTGAGGTTAGAGGTCCAATTTCAAAGGTGCGGGCTCAAGCTTGAGAGTACGAGAGTCCAAATGGTTAGGAGGGGGGGGGGTCAAACTTGGTTTATTTATTTTAAATGTCCTTCGTAATTATATATAAAAATTGGTTTCTTTTATAAACTTTATAAAACTAATTATAATTTAAAATGCCAAATATATATATATATATAATTGCTAAACAAATCTTTTTGTGTGGTTTAATTAAAAAATTCAAATACATAAATATTTTTTTTGTATATGGTTATTCATAATGAAATATTCATACATATACATGGATATATATATATATATATAAATGTCGTACAGCGCTTATAGAAATGTAACGCAAGGTTCTAAATTTTAAATAGATGAATTAAATGTTCGAATAAACACAGGTTTTAAATGTAGTGTTATTATTGAAATCATTAAAATAAAATGAATACCGAACATTTATGTTCTGAAAAATCATGGATGTTACATTCTCTCCTTGTTAAGGGAATTTCGTCCCGAAATTTAACTAGTGGAGGCTACTGAATCTGGAAAGGAAGTGAGTTGAGTTTTGATTATCAATTTGAGAAGTATGATAGATAACAAGATTTAAGTCTAAAGCTCAAGTTAAGTATGAAAGTTATCAGTGGGTTTTAGTTTCAAGAGAGTTAAGGAGAGATATGTCGAAGAATCTAAAGGTGAAATGCGTTACTTTGGATGGGTTTGATGGGAACTTGACAATTAGGGTTTGTGTAAGATGAAGTCTAATATGCTTAAAATTGTCAGTGAGTAAAGGATTTCATAAATATTAGCCTAGGTCAAAACTTCACGTGACACGAACAACGCTACTTCTGATAATATGATAGGACACTTATATATAGGAAGTACCATCGGCGTATCCACCATGCCCTTGTCATTTCACATCAGTTTCGTTGTTACATGTCATGATAAGTTTTAGGTCACAACACATGACAAAATTTACTATGTTTTCCATGCACTGATCTTTATAATTCCGTGTGCACCCGTAATTGCTCAAATCATCGCATGATCCATATAGATCATTCCGTTGTGTGCGGGTCAAGAGGGGCACAAATTTCACTCCGTTCATGTCTATTGTTTTCACATAAAAGTTGTTAAAAAGTATCTATGTCCTCAGGTAGGCAGGTCAGTTTAGCAACTAAAGAGTAATAAGGTAGTATAACTTAGAGGTTCTTAGTTTACTCGTGTTTGAACAAGAATACGTCAAACCCCGAGTAGTTTCAATGTGTTATGGTTTCCAAGTTTGGTGAACAATGTGTATGACCATTCTTTGTGTATAATGTGCTCAATCATTTGTAACAATTGCAAGCAACTTAGTTTCGCGTATAATGTAAACACACAAGTCTCATGTATGATCTAGTGACACGTAGCTTGTAATCAAATAGGTTTCATCTGTAGCGTGAACAGTTTAGCACATGTATTTTGTAAATCAATAAGCTCTCATGTGTAATGTAAACAACATAGTGTCATGTGTAATGTAGGAAATGATGTTCATGTATGGTGTTGACAGCTCAGCATCATGTATTTTGTAAGTCAATAAGCTCTCATGCGTAATGTAAACAACATAGTGTCATGTGTATTATAGGAAATGAAGTTCATGTATGGTGTTGACAGCTTAGCATCATGTATTTTGTAAGTCAATAAGCTCTCATGCGTAATGTAAACAACATAGTGTCATGTGTAATGTAGGAAATGATGTTCATGTATGGTGTTGACAGCTCAGCATCATGTATTTTGTAAGTCAATAAGCTCTCATGCGTAATGTAAACAACATAGTGTCATGTGTATTATAGGAAATGAAGTTCATGTATGGTGTTGACAGCTTAGCATCATGTATTTTGTAAGTCAATAAGCTCTCATGCGTAATGTAAACAACATAGTGTCATGTGTATTGTAGGAAATGAAGTTCATGTATGGTGTTGACAGCTTAACATCATGTATTTTGTAGCTCAATAAGTTTCATGTTCAATGTAGTCAATCTAGTATTTTGTACCAAGCAAACAATTGTTATGTATCATGTATATTGCAAATAAACTGGTTTTATGTGTTATGTGATCAATCTAGTAAATTATGATTTACAAATAAACAAGTTTCATGTATTATGTGATCGTGATGTGTATCTTGTGAACGCGCATACGTAGGTTATTGAATTTTGTGTGACATATACTAACGAGTTTTGCATGTAATCAGGTGTTGCGGAGTAGCGTGTTGGTTTATGTTCGTGTAGGATGTGGTAGTTAGGTTCTAGCTCCTTAAATCTCATTGAGGTTTGTAGGGATGGTTAATCGTTTACGCGAAAATGGGTCGTCTCTTGAAGCGGTAAGTGAAAGATAACGAGGGGGTTCTGAAAACATACAGGGAAATGTGTTTACAAATACTGATCTTTGTTTGAAAATAGAAAGTGGTAAATTTGTTCTTGGTTGTAGATATATAAAGTAGTGAAGCCATTGAGTTACATAATTTAAATAAATAGAGAGTTTATAGGAAAAACTTTTTAAATTTTCAATTATTATAAGGAGAATATATATATATTTTTTTAAGAGAATTTATTGGCTAATCAAGTAGTTGTATATCAATTTAGCTAGGTTTTAGAAATAATTACTTTAGTAAGGGAAAATCATACTTATTTATCAATTTGAAATGATGCTTTTATAAAACAGGTTGTATTGAGTTTTCTCACAAGATGAAAATGTTTATGGAAAATTCATATTTCTGATACTATCTAAAAGTTTGATAAACGTTTTGTTTGAACATAATAACGAGGTTGTTTAAATCAAATAATAGGATGATTTGTTTACGATGAAGATTGTCGATAGTGTACTAAATCGTATTGAATGAAGAAGGTGATACTTGAGAAATTTTGATGAAAATATGATGGGTGTAATTAACACTCAATCAAATCAATGAATAGAAATTTTAGAGTTGGAATCTATAAAATTGATTAAATGCTGAAATGTTAAACATTACTCAAAATATAGGGAATTGGTTCTCAAACTGAAAATTTAAAGACAATAAATAATGGAAAAATAATTTTGTTAATGTCTCTTGTAGCTTTCCACTAGAAGGAGAACAATTCCCAAAACGAGCACCGCTATGGTTACTCGGGTAGCCGACTTGGCTTCAGCTTTAGCTGTCTCCGTGCGATGCTCCAGTATTTCTTTTTCGAGGATGGAGATTAATTCCTTTTAGTACCCTAATTGGTTTGCTAGGCTATCCATTCTTTATCCTTGCAAGTCTTGCATTATCTCATGCTCCATCCTTTGCCTCTCAAACTCTGCGGTCCTCACATATTGGTGAATGTCATTGATTGGAATTCCCATAACGCTAGTGGGTGCCGTGGTGTGCCTTACCCAAGGGTTAGGATGGTACGGTTCGGGCACTAAATATGGGTCTCTTAGTGGGGGTGGTAACTGATTATGGAGATGGGGTGTCTGATACGGGTTCCTGGGTGCGGGTGATCCAGATGTTCGAAGTCTTGGGTCGGTGTTCCTAATCCAATCTGCCCTTACATCAAACCTTGGTCTAGCAGCTAGGGGTGTCGGTGACCGATGCACGGGTGTCCCGATGTCTTCTTCCCAATCAGACTCTTCTCCGGTACGGTATACCGGGGAGGGAGGAGAGTAGGAGTCCATGTCTAGCAGGAAACAATAAAAGGTTGTAAGTGATAATGAAATATGGAGTGTTAGACATAGGAGTTCTCATAAGTTTAGAGTTTGACTAGTCATAACACCGAGCCTTCACAATAGTATTTTAGAAATACACTTGACCTATAAGCAATGTATCCCTGAGGTGAATTCCCAGGAAAGAGGGGTGGGTCACTAGGACACCCTTAAGTACCCTGTCTTTCCTTGTCCAGAATTCCTCATGGGCCTACACACTCTTCCAACCATCATGTACTAATAACACTATTGTTGGACTCATAGTTAGGTTTATGCATTTCAGTGGGCTTCTTCTTCTTGGAGGATAATGGGCTTCTTAGTTTAATATTAATGGGTATAAGGCCCAATAGTTTAAGTCTTTGTTCTCAAGAGGTGATGGTATCATGTATGTGAGTTCAAAGGTGTATGAAGAATTTGGTGTGTATGTTAAACTTAGGATAGCACTTAATAAAACACATAGGTAGCATGTAGGTAATAATGAATGTAAGCACAAGATTTATCAAGTAGTGCGACACATAAACTATTAAGTATTGTAGCATGTATTGAAATTACTTAGGATAACATATAAAAATATTCACACAAGTATTAATCATGTAATCATATAGTAGCATGGCATATTGTGGGTGTCCTAAGGTTATAGTCTAGGTCAAAAGTGTCTAATAACCTAATTCCCTATAATCAAGGCTCTGATACCAATCTGTCACACCCCAACCGACGGCGGAATACGTCGGGGCGGGACATGTAGACTGT
Organism: Smallanthus sonchifolius; assembly: GCA_023525975.1. Lineage (NCBI taxonomy): Eukaryota > Viridiplantae > Streptophyta > Magnoliopsida > Asterales > Asteraceae > Smallanthus > Smallanthus sonchifolius. Next base: position 71,001,082 of record CM042036.1, on the reverse strand, counting down.
TCAAAAGCTCAAGGTTTGCTAAAGTTTAAATATTTAAACAACCAGTTTCATATCATAAATAATCATGAATTCAACAATACAAGGAAAATAGAAATACATAAATAGTTTCATTAATTTAGATTCTAGGTCCTCGGTCCTAAGTGAAGCAGCTTGTACTTATTCTCAAGCATTAGTACCTGAAACATGATGAAAACAAGGTCAACTAAAAAGTTGGTGAGCATACATAGGTTTTGACACACAACCAAGTTTAAAGTGTTTTATACAATTCATACGATACACGTGTATAAGGCATTTATGGAGAATCTGTAGTTAAACTAAGTGTGTACAATCAAACCTTGTGACTGAGGCATAACACGCAGGTTACCCTAATGTAAAGTCGGTAACAAACACCCTAACCGGGTGGGTTTGTCAGACATAATAGATCTATCAATGTTAACCGTTAGCTTGTACGGAGTTAATGATTGTACTAATGTCATGTATATGTAGTCTTAACTCATAGCATTCAAGCATAAAGCACATAACACATAATATCATATTGTTGAATTATATTTAAGTCTATGCAAAAAGTTTCAAGAAGTAAATCATGTTTCACCCCAAAAGTACAAAATGAAAAGGGGGCTATGTAGACTCACCTTGATATCAAATGTGTAGGCAACAAGAGTAATTTTGTAGCTCAAGTGATTCTCAAAATCACAGGTTAACCTAGATTACAATGTATGAATTGGAGTTAATAATGTGTACAAAGTCTAGGTCTTGTTCCAAAGTCTATAGGGTCTTGATATGTTACCAAGGTTGAGTCGTTTCATGTAAAACAGAGGTTTGTATGTTGACATATGTAATTAGACAAAAGTTTGGTAAGAAGATGTAAGTTCAAAGTATACTTGGAAATAATTATTGTTTTAATGTTTAATTAACTTAAATAAACCGATTCCTTTTATTTATATAAAATAATGTGTGTTTCAAAAGAAATGTAACCTTGTATTAAATAAATCTATTTTATTTATTTATTTATGATAACATGTCAAGGTATAGGGTAAATATATATTTTGTACATATTTAAACCCCAATTAATTTTTATAATTAAAATAATAATAAAAAGATAACTAATAAATAAATTTAATTATTTTTTTAATATTAAAGTAGTATGTAAAAGAAATACAAAAATGTAGACGTATTTATTAACATATATTAGGAAAAGTTTTTATTTGATTTTAAACTCTAATATATGTTTATAATTAGTTTAATAAACAAATGGTTTATAACTTTTGTTTCATGAAGAAGTATTTTGATAAATTCTTGTTATAATAGTTAATTAACTTAAAATACTTTGTTTTGTACTTTAAATAGTTGGATTATATATATATATATATATATATATTTGAATAAAATAAGTTTTTTAAACAACATAAATGTGTAAAAATAAATGTTTTATGTTAAAATTGTAAGCTATTGTTTTATTCTGATCTAAATAGTGTCGGGCTTATAAAAATAATTTTATACAATTTTTAAAACATCAGAAACGGTTTTTAAAAATAAATGCGGCTTGCCCGGGTCGAACCCGGGTCTGCCCTGTGCAGGCTCAACGATTTAACCACTGCACTAGGGGCTGTCTATTGGGGTTAAATCAGTTTAAGTTTGTTTTAACATGCTTTGGTAGCGAGTCCGGATCTGGTATCAAGAAAAATAAAACGAGTGCCGGGTATGGGTTTTGAACCCACGCCACCTGGTTCGGTGGCGCACTGGCTTACCGGCCGGACCAGGTGGATTAGCTGGTATTACAAGGAACCCAATACATACGCTAAATGAATCAAAGCCGGAATCCCAAATTGGCTTCGCATGAATTGGTTATGAATCTTTAACAAATTTGTGTTTGATGCCTTCTGTCATAAGGAATTGACAGAGGGCTTTCGATATCCAAGTAAATATGACACGAATGACATGATTCATACCTGGAATGGTCGAGTACAGAGGGCCGACGGCTACCGTGGCAGGAGCGAGGATCTTGATGCTCGATTGAGTTGCAGAGGTGAAATGAGAATCAATTGAGGATGGAGGGAGTTTCTAATGAGTTGTGCGATGGTGTGAGAATGGATTGATTCGGTTTATTTCATCTTAATTACCAGATTCGGTCGCGATTTACGGGTAACGGCTGTCAGTCCTGAATACGCGTAAATTTGATCGGCTGTGAATGAATTGAGCCGTGGGATAGGGTTAGATACATGCGAGGATAATCAGTGCGTGATTCACGGGCTTCAATCGTGTTTAATTTCTGAGTTTGACAAGGATTTTGGTTAGGTTTGACTCTGAGGAGTTAAAGTGTGTTCAAATTCAAAATTACCACTCAAATTATTGATTTGGGATGTTGCTTGGGCAGGATAGGGATCTATTCAAGGTCATACTGCTATGGACTACCCATTACTACAGAATTGGACCGATCAGTGTGCTGATTGAAGAAAGAAATAGATGGTTTGACTTTTTAAATCAAATTTTGTAAAAAATAAGTCAAAATTGAGGTTAGAGTTCCAATTTCAAAGGTGCGGGTTCAAGCTTGAGAGTACGAGAGTCCAAATGGTTAGGAGGGGGGGTCAAACTTGGTTTATTTATTTTAAATGTCCTTCGTAATTATATATAAAAATTGGTTTCTTTTATAAACTTTATAAAACTAATTATAATTTAAAATGCCAAATATATATATATAATTGCTAAACAAATCTTTTTGTGTGGTTTAATTAAAAATTTCAAATACATAAATATTTTTTTTGTATACGGTTATTCATAATTAAATATTCATATATATACATGGATATATATATATATATATATAAATGTCGAACAGCGGTTATAGAAATGTAACGCTAGGTTCTAAATTTTAAATAGATGAATTAAATGTTTGAATAAACATAAGTTTTAAATGTAGTGTTATTATTGAAATCATTAAAATAAAATGAATACCGAACATTTATGTTATGAAAAATCATGGATGTTACACTTCACTTCAGGGTTGTTTCTGAAATCTCCCTCTACCTTGAGAGGGACCAGGACTCTACCTATACCCCGATGCTCTGTTCGGGCAGAGGAGGCCACCAGGCCAGGGCTACATCACAGACTCGAGTGATGATGATTGTGTGTCTGATGCTAGGTCAAATAACCACATGCATTAGGATATATAGATAGTGAGTTTTATCAGACCTCCTGAGCCATGGTTCATTGTTGGTTCGTTTCTCAACAATTAGGATAGCCATTGAGTTTTTGAAAAGAATACGAGGCCCGGTCAACCCTCTAAAAAACCTGATCATCACAGAGGTGACGATCAGGTCTTCTAGAGGGTTGACCCGAGCCTGGGTATTCTTTAAAAAAAAACTCAATGGCTATCCTAATGGATGTTGAGAAACGAACCAACAATGAACCATGGCTCATGTGGTCTGATAAAGTGGTATAGGTAGAAGGTGAACCGGTTGTTTTGCTTATTTTGTACATGTATGGTCATAGGGTAGAGGAGGATAACATCTAACAACATCCCTTAGGATAGCCATTGAGTTTTTAAAAAGAATACCAGACTCGGTCAACCCTCTAGAAGACCTGATCATCACAGAGGTGATGATCAAGTCTTGTAGAGGCTTGACCGAGGCTGGTATTCTTTTTAAAACTCAATAGCTATCCTAAAAGTGTTATAGCTAGAAGGTGAACCAATTGTTTTATTTATTTGTACATGTATATATTTTGTTAATGAAGAGAAAGAAACCAGTTTGGTTGTTTTGTTTATTTTGCACATGCATATATTATTGCATTAGTTTGATAATATTTTGTTAATGTATATTATGGTAATCTTCCGATCATATAGTATGTTTTGTTTATTTTGTACATGTAAAACACCCCCTTAGATGGGAACTGACATTGGCTTTGTTGTTAGTTTATAAATGTTATTTGTTATATCTCGAGTTAGTTCATAATTTAAATGTTTAAGCAGGAGATTCAAAAAAAATCAACAATGCATTATGCTTTTAACTTCTATAATAGCAGTGTTTCATAACTACTTTCTCAAATGTACCTAGAAATTTTATTCAAGTGACGATATGTGTTTGGTGTGATGAATGTTTCCATACATGTCTCTAAGCTCTGTCTTAAATTTTCATCTTTAGTACTATGTTATGTGAGTTATGATGTATGTAAGGAAATTGAAGCCCACATCATGTCTTTTATGTTGATATAGGCAACACTAGGTAGTTGTAAATCGAAATAGAAGGTTGTTGTTGTGTGTAGTGTTGGTGATAATATTTTGTTAATGCATATTATGGTATTTGGTTGGTGTTTATGCATGTGGGATATGATCCTATTGAAACGCCAATGAGATAGAAAACAAAGAAAACTGGTCTGATCACTTGCGTAGCTCTTTAGGGACCGTTTTGGAAACTACATAAAAAACAAAGAAAATGACCAAAATAAGTGCACATTCTGGTTGACATTTATGGTTTGACTTGTGTGTTTTGAAGTTTTCAGCATGACCAAATGAACTTAACAGACCTGCAGCAGTATCTATATACAGACCTGCACCTTTGTTTGAAGTTAATACCAAATGATCATCGAAATAGCCAAAAGACCAAAACATTAGTAAAAAAAACCAAATGAACATAAAGAATTACCATTCAGTCAAATGTATTGGGCCAACATTACATATTAATTCTTAAATACATAACAAACAAAGAAAATGACCAACAAAATGATAACATTATATAACTTACTACTTATTATGTCCATCTCCTTTCTTAGATCTTCAACCTTTGACTTGTAGTTTTGCAGCTCAGCCTTCACATCCTCAAGTTCTTTCTAGATATTTAACTTCAGTTTTACGGGTTCTTGATCAATCCATTCCCATAACGAACATCTTGGTCTAGAATTCGATTTAGGGCACACCTGGAATCTTCTTCCATGGTTCTCATGTGTGTATGATTTTCGAATTCGAGCTGGTAAACCACAGTAGTAGACAACTTGGTTTGAGATCGAGAAGGAACTTGACATCAGCAACAAAATGTAACATAAATTAACTAAAACACATTAACAGAAACACATATTAACATATGGTTTTGGTTATGGAGATTGCAACAAAATGTAACGACAAAGAAATTAACTAAAACCATTACAAAGAAAATGACCAACAAAATGTGCATAAGGAAACACATTAATAAACAAAAGCTAATTAATCACATATTATGACCAACAAAATGTCAAAAAAATTATTTCATAGTTTTAACTTACGGTAAGGAGTAGTAGATTGCACTGAGACGAAATGAGGGAGAGAAATTTAGGTTAGGGGAAATGGGGGTTTTGTTGACTTTCAATAAAAAAAGGGGGGAAATGATGGAGAGAAATTTAGGTTGGGGGAAATGAAATAGTTTAAAACTTTTTCACATAATAAAAGATGTGGTAAACAGATACACAAGAATGAAGAAGTGTTCCACTGGTTAAGCCCTTGACTTCTACCCAATATGTCCCAGGTTCAAAACTTGTTAGCTGCGATTTTTTTGAATAAACAACCACAATCAGGTTTCATCTCAATGTTTCTGAGTGACCGTTTTTTATTGTTTCTACCTATTTAATAGTGTTACAGGATCTAATTAAATTAATTATTTGATTAGCCATTAGCCAAAGACTTGATTGATTTTACCTAAGGGTTTAATTTGTGATGTAGCAAATTATTTAACCTAGGCTATCCATGTTAAAAATAATTAGGGCAACGACGATCCATCTAATTCAATCCTTTTTAGCCCTTAGGAACCCTTCAAATCATGTATAGTGCGTTTTCTCAATGACCCGACCTGATAAAAGTATTTTTATATAAACAAACATAGATCGCAAAATTGTGAACCCAGTGAAAAAAATTCCTGGATCTGCCACTGCCCACATACAACAGGATTAAAGAAGTTTTTCTTAATTATAACTAAAATTTAACACTCAACAAAAAAAATGAAGAGACCTTCAAACTTTACACATTAATTCAAACTACACACATTATTAAAGAGACCTTCACACATTAATTCTAGCCATCATGACCTTCTATTGAATAGACCTTGAAGAGACCTTCAAACTTCACATATTATTTGTATATATTAACACTCATCAAAATAACCAAAATTTAACACTCAACAAAAAAATGGAAGAAAGGATCGAAATTTTTTTTTGCCATGAGCCAAGCGGAGATTCTAACAGAAATTAAGGCGCTAATGAACGTAGTCAGATTGGCGATAAAAAATAAAAAAGAGCTGCTTGAAGATCTCCTTGCCCAACACAGAGCAAGTGAGTTTCGGTACAAGTATGACACTCTGTTACCTGAAGAGCTCCATCGCAACACTGCCAGACTTGACCAACTAAGGAGGATGAGGAGAGATGTTCAGAAAAGGCAGAAAAAGTTTCAAACCATGGATAGAAGGTTTGGTTTCTAAGGAAAGATGGGTTTTTTTGTTTGATGATGTATTTTGATGGTTTTTTGGTTTAATGATGTTTTTTGATGAGTTTCAAACCATGAATAGTTGTAAATTACAGATTCTAATGAAATTAACAAATTTGCATTTTATTCTTACAGTAGTGCTTTGTTTAATAAATTTGTTCAAATTTATTCCATTGCAGTTGATTACAAACCCTAGAATTGAAACCAGTCAAAATACGCACATTTTAATCCCGACTTCAATTTCAATTTCACAATTCAATTTTAATTTCAGATTCTAACGAACATCCGACCAGGATTTTAGGGGTTTTACAACAACAATAAACATAGTGATGATGACACTATGCCAAAAGTGATATACGTCCACACATATTCAAAAAACGCCATGCCACACTTTCGATTAAATGTGTGGCTAAAGGTCATTAATCACATTTCAAAACCTTCTATCCTACTTTTGGCCACACATTTTATTTATTCATGTGACCAGTGTATAATAGTTCAAAACCTTTAGCTACACTTTAAGAAAAAACTGTGACATTTAGTAGCCACACTATAAAAGTGTGGCCAAATGTGATCTACGACCACAATATTTGTTTGTTTTTTTGATACATGTGACCAAAAACACATCTATTAGCCATATTTTATGAAAAAATTGTGGTATTTGGTAGGCAAACTAGAAAAGTGTGGCCAAATATGATCTACGGCCACAGTATTTGTTTCATGTGACCAAAAACACATCTATTAGCCACACTTTAAGAAAAAACTGTGACATTTAGTAGCCACACTAGAAAAGTGTGGCCAAATGTGATTTACAGTCACAGTATTTGTTTCATGTGACCAAAAACACATCTATTAGCCACACTTTAAGAAAAAAATTATGATATTTAGTAGCCACACTAGAAAAATGTGGCCAAATGTGACCAACTGCCATATTGGTATTTATTTGAATTTATGTGTTGCTAAAAGTGATAAATGGTCACGGTAAAATGTTTTACGTGTGGCTAAAAGTAATATATGGACACGGTTAAAGTTTTTATGTGTGGCTAAAGGTAATCAATGATCATTATATCCACTTCTCCCTTCGAGCTGAATCAGAAGACTAAAGTCGCATACATTAATTACACTAAAGTTCTTGCTTATAAATTACGATCTCCAAATTAAAAACCTAAACTTTTTCCTTAATTAATTTCGTCTTCATTCGTCAAAATTATGACATGGAGAATACGATCAGTTGATGCTCCTGCAGCTGACTACAACGTGATGTACGGTGATGTGTATATATGATCGATATATATATATATATATATATATCTTCTCTTCTTTAAAATTTCAACAATTTGGGTTTTTTTAAGCTAATGTGTAAACTCTTTTTAAATTTTAGGCGACAATCGGATGTTGTTCACTTTCAAAATCCATCCAGGGGCTGACAGTACTACGAACGCCGTGTGACCTACCTCGACTACGTCGACATTGACGTATTGACTGTGGACCAGTTTAGAGAAATGCTCTCTGCCGTTGGGTGTTCGTCAAATTTAATCGACATGTACTCCATTCACTATATGATCAACAAAATGACGCTAGACTATGGACTGGTTCCGTTGTACGATGAATGGGATATAAGGGCTTTAGCCCTTTACATGAAAGAGTTTGATGAAATATCCTTATACGTGGAGATGATGGAGGAGTCCAGCTTATATACTTTGTATGATTATCTAGGATGCTACTTGACGCTTGCTGTAAGTGATGATGGGTACCCATGTTCTATGTGTGGAGGCCTGAAGTTTGCTATAAGTGATGATAGGACATGGTCTAGCAGCCACCATGCCACATCTGATGAGGATTTGATTTCGCATGCTAGGTCATGATAGGTTGATGAAAACAATATATTTTTTGGACAATGTATGCATGCTAATATATTTATGTATATCTATATATATAGTTGCCATTTAAATGGTAATATTTTGGTAAGCTAATTTAGATCTTTTGGTGATATTGTGTGTATTGATCAGTAATTTAAATATTTGGTTGATGTTTGTGGTTTTGATTGACGTATACGTCTATATCAACTAATATTTAATGATGATTGTATTCAATTGTGTATTTGGTTGATGTGTGTATTGCCATATATGTTGAGGTTAGGCAATATGTACTTTGTCTGTTCCAAGAATAATGAGAAGTTGTTGCAGTTGAATTTGGATGCTTGTTTTTGGTGTTATGTTACTATTATTGTCAATAAACATGTTACGTTAGTAATTTTTGAAACAATATGTATTTTGACCCAACTTTGGTTGGGTCTCTTATCCATCTTTGGTTTATGGTCACATGGGTCATGTTTATGTCAAGTGGGTCATGGTTTGGATAAATGGGTCAGCAGGATGATTAGTTATGGTCAAATGGGTCAGATTGTAGGTTTAATGGCTCTAGGTGTAAACTGGTCATTTATGTAGATTAAATGGGTCAGGTTGTAGGTTTAATGGCTCTAGGTGTAAACTAGTCAATTATGCAGATTAAATGGGCCAGGTTGTAGGTTTAATGCATGGTGTGTAGGTTTGATGGTAGTCAGGTTATCTATGTATGTTTAATGCTATGCAGGTTTGGTTAAGCAAGGGTAAAATGGTCATCTGATTTTAAAATGGACAACTGAGACTTTAATGTTTGCATAAACGAGTCCTTATATATGTTGTTTGATTTCCAGGGTGAAAGAGTTGAGGTCATTGTTTAGCTATATTTGGCCAAACAAGGATACTATATATGTCGTTTGAATCCCATTGAGTTGAATATTGGTGATGGCATTGTGTTTGGAAAGGGTTTTATGTAGGCCTGAGACACACAGATGGCTTTATTAGTCAACATAGATGGGTTGGGTGATTAAGCGATCTGTGTCGGTCTTAGGCTTTGATAAAACCCTTTCCAAAACTCAATGCCAGGCATTTTGTGCAGGTTTAATGCTATACAGGTTTGGTTAAACAAGGATATTATATATGTCATTTGAATCCCATGGTCAAAGAGATTGTCATCCAACAAACAGATGGATCAAAAGCTACCATCTTCAAGGTCTGACCAAGTTGATAATGTTTTGCAGGAAAAACATGTTGAAAAAGTGGTTGTGTAAGAAACAAAACCAGCTGTTGAAAAGGATGATGAACAAGCAGCAGAAGCCTAGTACCATGATCCATACGAAGACTATGATCCCGATGTATTGAAAAAGGCTAGGATTTACAACAGTCCAGAAAAGGAGGTTGACCACGGCTACTTGTAACACCCCGAATTTTTATTCGGAGCGTTAAGAGACGATTTAGGAGGTTTAACGTATTAATGAATCTGGTTCGTATGTAAAGTGTGTAAGGACCCTTGGCAAGTTTTAAGCCTTTTAGAGTAGGAAGAGACATGTAGCAGGACACATGGCACATCCACAGCCATCCTACCTTACAAGGTGACACGTGGTGATGAGTCACTATACAATGCACCACGTAGCGACATGTGGCGGACATGTGTCACACCCATATGCCTCATAACTTTCTATAAATAGCAGCCATATCTCTTCATTTTCATATTTAAAAGAGAGAAAGGTTAGTGAGAGAGAAACTAAAGAGAAGGAGAGAGAGAGAGGAAAAACTTCTAGCGACCGGTGGTGGTTCGACGCGGTGGTGCACGGTGATCGGAGTTACGGGTCTTCACTCTAAACCATTTCTTGACATTCTGAACGCGTTGGTAAGCTTTGATTCCCCTAAATCTTGTCTTAAGGTCGCTAAAAATGAGTTTTTAGAATCTGTCCAGAATAGTTTTTATATGCGCGGTTTTAAAGAATCGAACGATCTGGAAAATCCAACCGTTGGATCATCTTTATTTTTAAACAAAGGGTTTATAACACTTAGATAATCATTTTGAACGGTGAAAATAAGAATCGGAGTTGTTTAAGTTCGATTTTTATAGCCGTTTTGACAGCAGGTCGAAGCTGTGTTTTTCTGAAAAACGCAGCTGCAGAGATCGGGTTTTCCGGTGATCCGACCGCTGAAATGAAATGAAATTTGGACTGTAGATTCCTAACATATAGATGATTATTTTCACCAAAGGAATTTACGATCAGAAGTCTTTAAGTATAGTTTTTATGTTGACCAGTCCATGATAATTTCTAGGTAGAAGTGAAAAACATGGTAAAACGATAACTTGTGAATTGAGCATTAGCTAAGTTGAGTTCTAAATTCCTCTTTTAAATGTTTTAAATAATGTTTTCGGGCTGGTGTGCATACGTAACGATGTGACGATTTTATAAAAAAACGATGTTTGATGTTTTATAAAACGATGCTTATGAACGATGTTTTGGAAAGAAAGGTTATGAACGATGTGTTTATGAAATATTTTGCCAAATGAGGTTTACGATGTGTTTACGAATGAATGATTTTTTAATAAAACGTACGAATGCTTTAACTAATGTTTTAATGTAAAGAAGTGAATGTTTATTAAAGTTACAAACGAACGAATCTGCCATTATTTCTTAGGGAATTGAGGTTATGGGTATGGGATGTATGTTATGGGCCTTACCTTTTAGGGGCCTTTGTGGCTGACCAACTGTTGTACAACTGGGGTGATGACGGTCACCATGGAGATTACCATGATCCTTGAAGTAGGTACGACTTACCTTACGGGGTAATCGTGCTGGAAGTTAGGTACGACTACTCCTCGGAGTATCGTGTTGGAAGTTTGGTACGTGTCATCCTTGTGATGTCGTGCTTGAAGTTTGGTACGTATATCCTATGAGGTATCGTACTTGAAGTTTGGAATTGACGGTTACGAGAAGGCGCAGATTCGATATGTTTGTTGACTTATGTGTTATGTTATGTTATTGCTTGCTTTAAGTACGCTTTTATTAATGAAGTTTAAATGTTATGTTTTTGGAAAAATATTTGAAGTTAAAAGTTTTATGTTAAAGTTAGAACTCATCAGCGTAGCTGACTTTTAGTAAGCACATTCAGGTTAAGGACAGGTATGGACGAGGAACGGTGATGCTTGGCAAGCGAGAAGAGTTACCCGGCTGATCATGATGACTGGCATCCCGTTATGTTTTAGTTATGATGTGTGTATGTTTTAGAAAACGTTTACGCTTTCGCATGTTTAACAATGTTGACATTATGTTCGAACGAAATTTTCCGCTGCATTATTTGATATTCAAGTTTAAGAACTGTTTGTGAATGATTAAATCCAATGAGTGAGGACTCCCGGGTTTGGGGCGTTACAAGTTGGTATCAGAGTAATAGTTTGAGAGATTTGGACACTCCTAGAGTCTGAACTTAAACTGTAAATGGGACCGAGAGCGGATGCCAGTACGGGTAACTCGAGCCACAACATCAGGTATGAAGGTAGTATATACTTACATATGTAGAATGCCTTAGAAAATGGTAGGTTAGGACATGTGTTTTGATGGAATCATAAAGGTGGTCAAATAGATGTCAAAAGGTAGTGTAATGGTAATTGCAAATGGCCAATGTATATTAATATCTTGCAATACTTGTTGAATTCTATTTGTTAACTAGCGTGATGACATTGGATTCCTTGTCTTATAGAACAAAATAGCTGGTAGAAGAGGCGGAAAACGTGGTGGGGGCCGTACCAGAGGTTGTAATGGTGGACGTGGCAGGATCCTTGCTCGTCAAGAGTACATAGAAGAAGGAAGTGTTCATACGGAACTGGAAAATAGTGTGCATGGAACTGAACGGACTCACGTTGAAGAACAACAATTCTCCTTTGAGCCAGAGGTGAAGGCAGCACTGGCTCGAGAATTTACTAAAATGATGAAGGCTTCCTTGCTAGATCTGTTGGCAGAAGCTTTGAGGAAAGCTAATGAGGCGGGCGGGACTAATACGGAAATTGGTGTCCCGAACAATCAGGCTGTCAACGGGCCGCTTGCTCGCGGTTGAGATTATAAGTTCTTTAAGGCATGTGACCCGCTGGTCCTGACTGGAAAGAAAGACGCGGTGGCTAATTTTGACTGGGTAATCATATGGAAGCTGCTATTCGTTTGAGTGAATGCCGACCGAATCAGGTTGTGAAATTTGCTGCTAATTCCTTGAGGGAAGAAGCATCACACTGGTGGGAAGGTGTGCGTCAAGCCAAGGGGGATGAGACTATTGACGTAATGATGTGGAATGATTTGAAAACTCTGGTGATCAAGATATTCTGTCCAAGGAATGAGATCGAAAAGGTAGAGAGGGAATTTCTGGGGTTAAAGGCCGATAGCAGGACGCATCGGCAGTACACCACTCGATTCAATGAACTGGCATGTATGGTGCCACATCTTGTCACTACTGAAGAGAGGAAGATCGCCTGTTACATTCAAGGGTTGCCGGACAAGGTCCACACTTATGTTAAAGCAAACTCCCCTACTACCTATGATTCGGTAGTAGAACTGAGTGGCGTGGTATTTGATGATCTGGCACTGAATGCCATTGCCATTGATGAGCCCAAGAAGAAGTTGAGTTTTCCTGCCAAGCGATCGGGTGGGCAGTTTTCTGGGGCTCGGGATAAACAGGCTAGGGTAGGCGAGTCAACGGTGTTTGGGAAGTATGGGGGAAGGCATGCCGGTGAATGCCGGCTAGGATCAAATCTGTTATTTAAGTGCGGCAAGACCGGACACTACTCCCGTGAATACCCCCAAGGCTTTAAGTGTTTTAACTGTGAGGAGAATGGCCACATGAGTCGAGAATGCACTAAGCCGAGGATGGGTGAAGCTGGAAAGGGTAAGGGCCCGAAAATAAAGAGGAGAGACCCCGAGCGAAGACTTGAGCGTATGCACTGACACAAGAACAAGCTAGGGTAAACCCCGATGTGGCGTCAGGTACGTTCATCCTTGACAACACTTTTGTTTCTGTGTTATTTGATTCGGGCGCCCGTAAGAGCTTTATATCTGCTACTTTCTGTAAGCGGGTGAAATACTCAGTCAGTAAACTAAAAAGAGCCTTTAGCGTAGAAACCGCTGAGGGTAGAACCGCAAGGGTAACCGAAGTAGTTGACAAGTCCACGATAAAAATAGAAGGTCATAGATTCCCCGTCAGGTTGTTTGTTATGGTTTTGGGAGGGTTTGATGTCATGCTGGGTATGGATTGGCTAACTGCCAACGAAAAACAAATTATATGTAAACGAAAGATATTCCGACTCAAGGCTCCAGATGGTAGTGAAGTCGAAGTCTCCAGGGATCGCGACGCCTCGATGCCCATCGTCATCTCGATGATTAAGGCAACAGATTACTTGAGGCGAGGATGCGAGGCTTATCTAGTGTACGCAATTGACAAATGTAAGGCAGTAAATAAACTAGACGATGTACCCGTGGTACGCGAGTACCCGGAGGTGTTTGCAGAGGATTTGCTTGGGATACCACCTGATAGAGAGATTGAGTTTCGAATCGATTTAGTACCAGATGCTCAGCCCATGGCTAATGCTCCATATCGACTAGCACCATTGGAGATGAAAGAACTAATGGCACAACTTGACGAGTTACTTGAGAAAGGATTTATCTAGCCGAGCATCTCGCCTTGGGGTGCTCCAGTATTATTTATGAAAAAGAAAGATGGTTCTATGAGAATGTGTATCGACTACATGGAGTTGAACAAACGTACAATGAAGAATAAGTACCCTTTACCAAGGATCGACGACCTGTTTGATCAATTACAGGGCGCAAGTTGGTTCTCAAAAATCGACCTTCGATCCGGGTACCATCAGTTAAAAGTAAAGGAAGAAGACATACCGAAAACCGCATTTCCCACGCGTTATGGACATTTCGAGTTCCGCGTAATGTCCTTTGGACTGACGAACGCCCCCGCATTGTTCATGGATTTGATGAATAGGGTGTGTCGACCGATGCTGGACCGATCAGTAATAGTGTTCATCGATGATATCCTCATCTACTCCAAGAATGAGGGTGATCACGCATGTCACTTGAAGGAAGTGTTAGAAGCCTTGAAGAAAGAGAGATTGTATGCTAAGTTCTCCAAATGCGTGTTCTGGCTTAGGGAAGTCCAATTCCTAGGTCATGTCATTAACCCGAACGACATTATGGTTGACCCAGCAAATGTAATGACGGTAAGAGAATGGGGTATTCCTAAGACGCCAACTGAAATCCGTAGTTTCTTTGTATTGGTAGGCTACTATCGGAGATTCATCCAAGATTTCTCAAAAATTGCTTCACCATTGACAAAGTTGACATGGAAAGAGGTAAAGTATGAATGGGGTTCGATCTAGGAAGAAGAATTTAAGGAACTGAAGGAGAAGCTAACCCAAGCTCCAGTCTTGGCTTTTCCCGAGGGTAATGAAGACTTGGTGGTATACTCTAACCCTTCGGGTCAGGGATTGGGGTGCGAGCTGAAGCAACGCGGAAGAGTGATCGTGTATGCATCATGGCAATTGAAAGTTCACGAAGTCAATTATCCGACTCATTATTTGGAACTTGTTGCTGTCGTATTCGCATTAAAAATATGGAGACACTACCTTTGCGGGGTGAGGTTTACCATTTACTCCGACCACAAAAGTTTGAAGTACTTCTTCAAACAAAAAGAACTGAATATGAGGCAGAGGCGATGGTTGGAACTTTTGAAAGATTGTGATTGTAAAATCATATACCATCCCGGAAAGGAAAATGTGGTGGCTGATGCTCTAAGCCGAAAGGACGTGCCAGCTCCTATTAGAGTGAAAGCTTGCCAGTTGGTGGTAACACCGGATGTGATGAAGGAAATTGAAAAGGCTCAAGACGAGTCACTTAAGGAAGAGAATATAAAGAAAGAGAGGATGGTAGGATAACGGGACAAGTTGGAATATAACACCCTTGGTGTGAGGACACGTTTTGGTCGGGTATGGATACCTATGAGTGGTGAGCTTAGAACCAAAATCTTGGATGAGGCTCATAAGTCTCGTTACTCTATCCATTCTGGTACCAACAAAATGTACCAAGATCTGAGGAAGGAGTACTGGTGGCCTGGAATGAAAAATGATGTGACAAAGTACGTAAGAAAGTGCTTAAATTTCTCACAAGTAAAGGCCGAACACCAGAAACCGTACGGGAAGATTCAACCTCTTGATATACTAGAATGGAAATGGGAACACATTACCATGGACTTCATAACCAAGCTACCTCGCACAGCTAAAGGTCATGACACCATTTGGGTAATTGTGGACCGTTTAACGAAGAGTGCTCATTTCCTACCTATTCGCGAGACATTCTCGCCAGAAAGGTTAGAGGAAGTATTTATTAACGAGGTAGTAGCATGACATGGGATGCCTTTAACGATTGTATCTGACCGGGACACACGATTCAGATCGAGGTTCTGGAAAAGATTTCACGAAGCGATGGGCACGAGACTTAATATCGGCACGGCATACCACCCGTAAACGGATGGCCAGTCCGAAAGGACCATTCAAATGTTGGAGGACATGCTTCGTGCTTGTATTACAGACTTCTGTGGCAGTTGGGACAGTCACCTGCCGTTAGCCAAATTCTCCTACAACAACAGTTATCACTCGATAATAGGCATGATGCCCTACGACATGTTGTATGGGAGGAGGTGCAGGACCCCGGTCTGTTGGGGTGAGATTGGACAAAAAGAATTGGGAAGTCTCGAAGTCGTTAAAGAGATGTCAGAAAGGTTTGGCCAGGTTAATGCACGAATGAAGGCAGCCCAAGATCGTCAGAAATCCTATGCGGATAAACGGCGAAGGCCTATTGAATTTAATGTTGGGGACATAGTGATGTTGAATGTATCGCCCTGGAAGGGAATCATACGATTCAGAAAGAGAGGGAAGTTAAGTTCGAGGTTTGTCAGACCGTTCAGGATATTGGCACGGGTTGGTGAAGTCGCTTATCGGTTGGAGTTGCCTGATGAGTTAAGTGGGATTCATCCTACGTTCCATGTATCACACTTGAGAAAGTATTTGGAGGATGAATCTGCTCACGTACCACTTACTGAAATCGAGGTCGACAACCACCTAAACTACATAGAAGAACCCGTGGCCATTCTCGACCGAAAGGAGAAACATTTACGTAATAAAGTCATCCAGTTGGTCAAAATACAGTGGAAACACAGGAATGGATCTGAAGCCACTTGGGAGACAGAGACGGAAATGAGGGAGTCGAACCCTCAATTGTTTGACCTATGACAGGTTTCAGGGACGAAACCTTTTGTAAGGGGTGTAGACTTGTAACACCCCGAATTTTTATTCGGAGCGTTAAGAGATGATTTAGGAGGTTGAACGTACTAATGAATCTGGTTTGTGTGTAAAGTGTGTAAGGACACTTGGCAAGTTTAAGCCTTTTATAGTAGGAAGAGACATGTGGCAGGACACATGGTACATCCACAACCATTCTACCTTACAATGTGACACGTGGTGATGAGTCACCATACAATGCACCACATAGCGACATGTGGCGGACACGTGTCACACCTATATGTCTCATACCTTTCTATAAATAGCATCCATATCTCTTCATTTTCATATTTAAGAGAGAGAAAGGTTAGAGAGAGAGAAACTAAAGAGAAGGAGAAAGAAAGAGGAAGAACTTACGGCGACCGTTGGTGGTTCGACGCGGTGGTGCACGGTGATTGGAGTTACGGGTCTTCACCCTAAACCATTTATCGATGTTCTGAACGCAATGGTAAGCTCCGATTTCCCTGAATCTTGTCTTAAGGTCGCTAAAAATGAGTTTTTAGAATCTGTCCAGAATAGTTTTTGTGTGCGCGGTTTTAAAGAATCGAACGATCTGGAAAATCCAACCGTTGGATCATCTTGATTTTTAAATAGAGAGTTTATAAACTTAGATGATCATTTTGAATGGTGGAAATAAGAAATGTAGTTGTTTAAGTTCGATTTTTATAGTCGTTTTGACAGCAGGTCGGAGCTGTGTTTTTCTTAAAAACGCAGCTGCAGAGATCGGGTTTTCCCGGAGATCCGACCGTTGAAATGAAATGAAATTTGGACTGTAGATTCCTAACATATAGATGATTATGTTCACTAAAGGAATTTACGATCAGAAGTCTTTACGTATAGTTTTTATATTGACCAGTCCATGATAATTTCTAGGTAGAAGTGAAAAACGTGGTGAAACGATAACTTGTGAATTGAGCATTAGCTAAGGTGAGTTCTAGAAGCCCTCTTTTAAATGTTTTAAATAATGTTTTTGGGCTAGTGTGCATACGTAACGATGTGACGGTTTTATAAAAAAACAATGTTTGATGTTTATGATGTTTTATAAAGCGATGCTTATGAACGATGTTTTGGAAAGAAAGGTTATGAACGATGTGTTTATGAAATGTTTTGCCAAATGAGGTTTACGATGTGATTACGATGAACGAATCTGTCATTATTACTTAGGGAATTGTGGTTATGGGTATGGGATGTATGTTATGGGCCTTACTTTTTAGGAGCCTTTGTGGCTGGTCAATTGTTGTACAACTGGGGTGAAGACGGTCACCATGGGGATTTTCGTGATCCTTGAAGTATGTACGACTTACCTTACAGGGTAATCGTGCTGCAAGTTAGGTACGACTACTCCTTGGAGTATCGTGCTGGAAGTTTGGTACGTGTCATCTTTTTGATGCCGTGCTTGATGTTTGGCACGTATATCCTATGAGGTATCGTACTTGAAGTTTGGAATTGACGGTTACGAGAAGGCGTAGATTCGATATGTTTGTTGACTTATGTGTTATGTTATGTTATTGCATGCTTTACGTACGCTTTTATTAATGAAGTTTAAATGTTATGTTTTTGGCAAAATATTTGAAGTTAAAAGTTTTATGTTAAAGCTAGAACTCACAAGCGTAGCTGACTTTTAGTATGCACATTCAGGTTAAGGACATGTATGGACGAGGAACGGTGATGCTTGGCAAGAGAGAAGAGTTACCCGGCTGATCATGATGGCTGGCATCCTGTTATGTTTTAGTTATGATGTGTTTATGTTTTAGACAATGTTTACGCTTCCGCATGTTTAACAATGTTGACGTTATGTTCGAACGAATTTTTTCGCTGCATTATTTGATATTCAAGTTTAAGAACTGTTTGTGAATGATTAAATCCAACGAGTGAGGACTCCCGGGTTTGGGGCCTTACAGCTACCATAATCCTTACGAAGGCGAGCATGATTCAGACTCAGACTGGTCAAGCGATGATTGTCATTGGTAATAATTTTGGTTATTTGGTTTCAACATTACACTTCATGTATGAAATTAACAGACCTGCATTAGTAGCCACACAGGCCTACACTTTTGTTGAAATCTGAGTGTGTGTTTTTGTGTGTTTTATGTTTTTCCAAATTGGTAAAATAGTAAATTCAATATGCAGCGGAAGTAATAAGATCAATTATTCACAAAACAAACAATGTGATAAAGGATGTTGTCATCACAGATTTCATTACTTCGAATTAAAAAGTACAAAGTGTCGACTAGTGACATCATATGTGAGCATTCTATTTATACATTAGTGATGTCTAACTAGGCTAACAAACTGCTGGTTTTGGGAGAACTTCTGGTGAACCTCACCAGCAGTTTCCCTCACCATGTCTTCTGGGTAGCTCTTTCTTTAATCGTCAACCTCGGTTCTTGTATGTAGCAGTTCTAGCCAGATGTTCTATAAAAACAGCAGTTCTTGTACATATTCTTCACTACATAAAAATACAAAGAAAATGACCAACGTAATGACAGTGTTCAATCGGCATTACATAAAACTATATTCTTACAATCGGCTATAAAGTAATTATTGCGGGACTCATTACCCAGGTCAAGTGGATCTACAGGTGGAAATATATTATCATTGTGAGGAAAAGTTAGAGTACTAAATTCCTCATCGACAACGTCATACGAATCTCTATAATTTCTGGGAGGTGTCAAAAGGACAATATGCATTTTTTATCCAGCTGGTCTTTAACATAAAACACTTGTCGTGCTTGTGAGGCCAATATGAACGGATCATCCTTGTGGCCTAATATGTTAGGTTCGACCAACGTGTAACCAATATTATCATGTTTGACCCCATTTCTACTTTCAACCCAGTCGCACATGAAAAGCGGAATTTTTTTTAATATGATAATGTAGGACCCATATCTCTCGTAAAACCCCATAATAAAAGTTTTGTCCATAGGTTACTAATTCTTTAGAAATGGGCATGTCAGTTGCCTCTACACCAACCCCATTGTTTTGGTAAACTCTACCTTCATGAGCTTTTGTACGAAATGTATAGCCATTGATGTCATATGCCTCGTATTTCAATACAGTGTTGTGTGCTCCATGTGAAATCCACTTTACTATTTCTGATATACTTTCTGGGGAGACCGCTAACTCTTTTTCAACCTGAATTTCATTACAAGGATGAGATTCACATTGCTTGTACAAACTACAACAGAGAAAAAACAAATATTATGCTGAAATTTAATTTACCTTGTTGCTTAACCAGTTAGCAAACGTTAAGCTATGTTATTTCTCTAGCCATGCTTGTCGTTTACCACCATGTTGGTTTTTCAAAAAGGTCACGTGTTGTCTGCAAGTACATAAATAAGTATCATATTTGATAAATCCTATTGCGAAATAAAAAACAAAAACAAAAAAAACAAACATGTTACTAATACTTACTCGATATACGGCAGAACTGCTGGCGTATTTTGCAATACATAGAAATGTGCTTTGAAGAAGAGTGCTGGAGAAACTTGATCTGGTTTATCGGCTGAAAAAGGATTTCCCTCCCCATTATCATTATCATTATGCTTATCATCAGAAATACCAATAGTCTTGATGCTTTTTTGGTATTCGCTGAAAAACTCAATTGTTTTCTTCTGCAATGCATCCTTCTCGATAAGTTTTGTTTCGCACATGCCCTTTTATAACCTTCATACACCTTTCAAAGGGATACATCCACCGAAAGCATATTAGCCCACACAATTTTATCTCCCTAACAAGGTGCACAGTTTAATGAACCATAACATCAAAAAATGATGGAGGAATGTATTTCTCGAGCAGGCACAGTGTCACACATTGCTCTTCCTGCAGCTTATCAAGTTCTTCTACCTTGATTTCTTTGCTACATATTGACTTGAAAAAAAAAACAAAGCTTGATTATATCATATCTTGTGGGTTCTGGCATGATATATCGTATTGCAATGGGTAAAAATTGTTGCATAAGCATATGATAATCATGTGATTTAAGTCCCACAAGCTTCCTATCCTTACGACTCACCAAACTAGAAAAGTTAGAACAATACCCTTGTGGAACCCTTAGGTTGTATAATGTTTCACAAAACATGTCTTTTTCTTCTTTCGTTAATGTGTAGCATACTGCAGGAAGTATTGTATTGTTGCCTTCTTTTTTAGCCTGCAACTCTGTTTTTAACCCAAAATGCACCGGATCCAATCGAGCAGGCAATCCATCTTTCTTCTTTCCCGGAACGTTTAGCAACGTTCCGACAATACTCTCAGCCACATTCTTTTCAATATGCATGAAATCAATACAATGTTGGACACAATTATATCGCCAATACCTAAGCCATCGAAACCATATGTTGAATTTCTTCCAATAGGTCGGTTCTTGGTGTCTGGAATTTGATGTTTTTCTTTTATTTGTATTCCCCCCTCTTGCAGTCGAAGTTTGTAGGATTTCTAATTCTTTAAATCCCTTACCCCACATATTCTTAACGTATTTAACCTCGTTGAATATTTCTTCCTCTGTCATAGGCTTTGCAGCAGTTCTCAACTCTTGTTTTCCATTAAACGCCTTTGTTTGTTTTCTGAAATGGTGGCCATGTGGTAAATATCTCTTGTGACCAGCATAACTCTGCTTGGATGAGTAAGGAAATCTAACACAATCAGTTTCTTTCCGACACACTATAAAAACCATTGAATCCACTGTAAGGGAAACCACATAGTGTACCAAGAGCACGGTAGTCATTAATCGTCCATAAAACAACTGCACGTAGTGTAAACTTTTCTTGTGCATAGGCGTCATATGTTTCAACTCCTTCTTCAAATAAGAGTTCTAGATCGTCAATGAAATGATCAAAACACACATCAATATCGTTTCCAGACGCTCCCGATATTAATAACAAATGCATGATGAACTTTCTTTTCATACACAACCAAGGTGGAAGGTTGTAAATGACAGTTAAAGCAGGCGGACACTGTGATTTATGTTGCCTCTATTTACGTCCACCCCATTAGTGGAAATGCCAAGCCGGAGATTTCTTTGATCATTAACAATTTCAAAAAATTTGTCATCAATGGCTTTCCATGCAGGTGAATCTGATGGGTGGCGTAAAACACCGAGTTTATTGGAACTGGTGGCGTGCCATCTTAAATCTTCTGCTGTGCTCTTCGCTTGAAAGAGTCGTTTAAATCGTGTAATAATGGGAAAGTACCACAATACCTTTGCAGGAATATTTTCGTACATTATTTTAGTCTTCTCATCCACCTTCCACCTTGACTTCCCACATGTTGGACATACTGTCAAGTCCTTGTACTCCTTCCTGTAAAGAATGCAGTCGTTGATACATGCATGTATCTTTGTGTATTCGGAACCCATTGCCTTCATTATCTTTTTGGACTCATATGTATTGTTCACCATTTTGTTACCTTTAGGTAGCATATTTTTCAACAAAACTATAAGTTCATTAAAGAACTTACCGGATACTCCATGCTTACTCTTCAAGTTGAGTAGTTGAACTACTGCAAACAACTTTGTGAAGTTAGGACATCCTTCATACAGGGGCTTCTCAACGTCTGCATCTAGTTCTTGAAACTTTTCATGGTCATCTATGAAATTGTCTTCTGTAGCTTTTACCATTTCTACTGTTTCATAGGCATCTGTTGGAATTTCGGTGTCAACAAAGTCTGTATGATCAATCACAATTTTTGCTAGCTCATTTTTTTTCCATGTTTAATCCACCTTGTATAATTTGGATCGATTCCCTTCATGAACAAGTGAAGCTATACATCGTCTACAGGAAGAGAGTAATGGTTTAAACAATTCACACATGGACATGGAATTTTTGTTCTTTGTTTATTACATTTTAGTGGGTCCATCTTCAAATTACGAATTGCATAATCTACAAATACCTCAACTCCAACCGAATATGGTTTTTTGGTTCTGTCGATTAACATCCAAGACTTATCCATCAATTCCAAGAACTGCATGAGATTAATACTAATTAATCACAATATTATGAGATTAACATCAAGAGGCCATTTAATATATATACCAACATCAATTGGGAAACCCAACGTCAAAAGCCGATTAACATAACTCATGATTAACATCAATTTGAAGAAGACTAATGACATTAATACCAACATCATAAAGGTTAACTAGTTAAGACTAATTAATCACATTTATTATGACTAATCAAATATTAAGACTAGCTAATTAATTTCAAGTTATGAGATTAACAGAACTCATAACATCTATGACATCAAAGACCAAAATCTAATTGATGAGCCGAAAACCAAAGTCAATTTGCTTCAATAACTACACTGGCAGATTAAGGTTTGGTGAGACGACAATTAATGAGACGAAAACCAAAGTTGATTACCTTCAATAACTACACTTCCAGATTAGGGTTTGGTGAGACGACAATTAATGAGACGAAAACCAAAGTCGATTAGCTTCAATAACTACACTTGCAGACATAATTTGAAATAGGGGATGGAATGGAGAAATGGCTTCAATAACAATCTTTTACAATTTGAAAAAAAGGAAATTTTAAGATCCCGCTTGTTTTCGTGTTAATTCTATTAAAATAAATCAAAAGCAATCTATTTCGTTCTCAGGGTGCAGTTCAAACTGTTGAGGCGCTTGTGATATATTTCATAGGTCGCAAGTTCGAGCCTTAGTAACATTTTTTTACCTGTTTTTTTAATCACTAAATTTCAAATAAAAAAATACAATATTGATGGTCAAATATCAACACAGTGACCTTGAGAACACAAAAAAGACCTTTGAACTACAATTTTCTATACAATTTACTTTACATTTATTGGTGAGAACCTAATAATTAATTATGGGTAAAAGTCTTAAATTTAAGTGTTGGGTAAAATGGTAATTAAAAACTTTTCAAGCATTGTTAATGTGTACACTATGTATAAAAATTTGTCTTAGGTGTCTTAATTTTTTTGTTAAATTACAACTCTAGCCTTCTATAGTTGTATATATAGTAGTATAGATATTCACAAAGACCTTGAAAAACACTCAACAAACTAATGGAGGTACTTACAAACATTGATTCTATGATCAACACAGTGAGCCGTGAAATAGAATAACAAAGCCAACTACTAGAAGATCTCCTTGCCCAACCACCAACGGTGACCCGATATGAGTATGGAGCTCTGCTCCTTGAAAAAGTCGAGCTAAGCAAAGCCACTCTTGAGAAACTGAACAAGCTCAAGACATAAGTTCTGCAGAGGTGGGTTGAGATTGCAAGAGGGGGTTAACCATGAAGTTCTGAAGACATAAGTTCTGGAGATCGTTGTTAAGTTTTAGTTTTTGGTTGTTAATTAAGTTTTTGGTACTTTGATCATGATCTTTGTTTGGTTGTTAAGTTTTAGTTTTTGGTAATTAAAGGTTTAATGGTATTGAAATATGTATCAAACTGCTGGTTTCTAGTGTACCAATGGATGTTGATTAAGAGTATTAAATGGAGACTTATTTTATTTATATTTCTATCTCTATAATTAGTCATATCTTCCATTAGCCATGATTATCCCATTTATTCCCCATTTATGCTAGTGGTGAAGTTTTTTTTGGTTGTTTTTTGTATTTTATTACAAGCTGATGTAAATGGTTTTGATGGATGTATGTTATGCATGTATGGATCAGGTTTTTAACAGCAGTTCTATCGCGATGTTATGGTGGATCGGATGTTAATGTTATAATAAAATTATAATAGTTTATAATTACTAAGTAATTTTTGTTTTTCATTTTTTTAGTCAAAATACCACATATGGTTTTGGTTACATGATGTAAATGGTTTTTTTTTGTCAAAAATAGAGTAATGACAGTTTGGTTTAGCTACTAGAACATATCTCAATGGATTAATGATGGTTTAGGCGCTATTATTACCATTTCTTAACTTTTCAATGTATAAACTGAAACGACTGGCATTAACCAGCTGTTCTATCCAACTTCTCAAACTGAAACGACTGTTGGTTTACCCATTATTACCTATAAATAACCATCGTTCACCTGAAACAACCACCATTCTATCTAGCATTCTTGTATTCTCCCATACACAATTAAAATGGCTACTTTTGGAGGTTTGATCGGTGATTTCTTTGAAATGTCTTAACCAGAGATACTAACAGAGGTTGATGCTGCCATCAACACGGTGAGGAGGGCTATACAGGAAAATCAACAACTGCTTGATGATCTTCTGAAGCAACCACCCACTTGAGCACGCTACAGGTATGTCACCTTGCTACTTGAAACACTCTAAGCCACACTTGGGAAGTTCAACAACTTGAGGTTGGAACTGCTGGAAAGCCGAATTGAGCTTCCAAGAACTATAACTATAAGGTTTAGTCAGTGAGGGTGCAAAAGCTTTGGTTGTTCTGGTTTTTTGGTGAAGCTTTGGTTGTGAAGGTTTTTTGGTTTGTAAAGCTTTGGTTGTGAAGGTTTTTGGTAATTGTGGATGTAATGATGAATCGTTTATAATGAAATTATAACATACTTACAAGCCCTAAAATTATTATAAATTAACAATCCCTAAAGTATTTGCATTTCATTCATACTTACAAACCCTAAAATTAACAACACCGATTACAAGCTCTAAAAAAACAAATAGGTAATAAAGAGTTTAAACTGCAATCTCTTAACTTCTTTTTTTAGTTCAATCTCTGATTCAATCCTTGAAGCTTCACTCATTGTGAGTTGATTCTCTAATTCGTTTTTTGCCCTCAGTAAGCCAGGAATGATGTCCTTACATTTTTTGCACACCATAGGATCAAACCACTTAAAATAGCCACATTTTGATGATCCCTATTCCAAATATAGAGAGTAAGTTTTAGGTCAAGAGACGACAAGAATTCCATTTTCTATTTCACTTACCTCAGACGCACAAGTGTAGAACCTACGACTTGGATTTTTTGAGGTCCAAGATATTCTTGGCATCACTTTTTGACCACAAGAACAATAAAAATGGTCATGATGACCATGAGATCGATTGCTTTTGTAACATTTCTGATTTTCTTGTCTTTATTTTCAGTTCAATAAAACATGTTTTAACTCCAAGTTCGAGTGTAATGTTTTTAATTCATTCATGCAAGCATTTAAGACCAAGGTTTCATTACAATTCACAAGTTTTACACTTGGACAGGTTGGTAAAACCCTATGTATATATACAAACATGTGTATGCATATATCATACAACTTTAAACCCACATTTATACAATTTTGTAATTAACAAGATATACACAATGATTTTGAACCCTAAACAATTGATCCTTCAAGCATTGAACCACTTTTGATCTTGGACCCTTAGTTACAAATGCTTGACTCTTAAAAGTCAAAGAAATCAAAGAAATTAAACTCAATTTCAAAGAAAATCAATCTGTTTGACTTTTAAAAGTCAAACAGGGCCAAATCCACAAGACCCAACTCCAATCCTTAATCAAAACGAACTCGAGGGCTTCCCATGACTTGGACAATCGTTAATAGGCCCTATCCTGACCGAATTACCAGCCCGATTCATTCGCATGCGCGGTACATTTGAATTTCGAACGAGTTTGACTTCATTAGTCAAACCCGTAGTAACTCACTCTAAATCCATGTAAATTAATGAGTAATCATTCCCGCAAATCACGCTTGATCGTCCCTTGAATGTATTCAGACCTGAATACGACTCGATTCATCCTAAATCGAGCGAATTAACGCGTAATCAATCCCCGTTAGCTGTCTTCATCAAATCAAGCAATTTAGATAAAATTAAACGAATTAAATCATACATTTACCTTCGCCTAGTCTATTACAACCTCTCTGAACCACTAATCGCATCTCATTACGCGTCTGGAGCCAAATCAAGCACCAAGAACGTCGAAACCGAGAGGGCAGCCACCTGCATTCGTGCCCAATTCAAACCCGTAAGTATTGATATCATTCGACTCATTTTCGAGTCCTTATCAAAAGCCCCATATCCAATTGTAAGAACAACATCCATCAAACACGAATTGAATTAGGGTTCTCGTTCTTATATTCTGATTTGGGGATTTGATAAAACACACTTCTCGTATTTAAAATTTTAGGTTTCTAGTTAATTAGCGAAACCACCTGGTTTGACTGGTTAGGCCACTGCACCATCAGCCCAGGTGGCCCGGGTTCGAAACCCGCAAGCCGCTAAGTCGGTTGGCTCTTTTTACGCGTATCCCCGTAGCCGACCCGGTCCCCTACCTCGAACATATTACGGTCAAAACAAACCTGTCACCGGACAAGGGAATACCCCCTGGTCCAGTGGTAACTCCTAGCTCCCTCATAGAAACTACCCGGGTTCGAACCGGGAGGTCTATTAATATTTTTTTTACCATTTTCAAAACTCCAAAAATTTTATAATTTTTTTTATTACCTTTACAACATTTTAAATAGAATAAAAAAATCAAAATTTTTAATTTTCAATATAAATTTATTTTATTACAAATTATATTGTTTAATTGTACATTAACTATTTAAAAACGAAAATTTAGATTTTTTTAAATAATCAATGGAAATTTATTTCCAAATAAGATATTTATTTTATAAAATATCTCCCATTAAAAGAAAAAAAAACCAAATTTATAAAGTTATAAAATCCTAACTTTATTTAGAACAATCAAATAATTCATTTTAAATGAATAAATAAATAAATCATTCATTTTAGCATACACTAAAAAGTTAAAGGTATATTTATTATAAATAAATGTTATTTTACACATTTTTATACATAAAAAAAGTAAAAATTATTTATTTAAATTATACATCAATATTCTTACACAACGTTATATATAAATAAATAAATAAAGATTACTTATTCAATTTATACCTTAAAACATAACTTTCACACTAGTTTTCTAACTAAATAAATAAATAAAAATTGTTTAAATTATTTAGTTATTTGAACCCAAATTCAATTATTTTAAAAACTATTTATTTCAACCTTTCATTTTAAACAACACCTTTTCAAATACAAACCATAATTTCTTACACTCCTTTACATACTACAACACAACTCTTTGTACACACATCAAATTCAATCCTAGACTTAGACATAGACTATTGTACACACTATTAATTCAATATACATTACACACTAAGTTAACGTGGTGAGTTGTAAGGATCATTCTACTACCTAGTCTCGCGTGCTAGCTACACCCTTGATTCAAGTGAGTATTACATAGCCCCTTTTTCACACTTTTATATTTTTGGGGTGAAACATGAACACTATACATACAATGATTTACATTTACACAAACTACATAAATACAAATCCACTTTACATTCATGTGTGCAAATTTGAGCTTTATGTTTGAGTACTAGGTGTGTTAACTATTTGTGTGCAATTCATGTGCAATCATTAACTATTCAAGCCGACGGTTAACAATGATAGATCTATTGAGTCTGACAAACCTACCTAGTTAGGGTGATTGTTACCGACAACACAATTGTTTTTGCATGCTGGTTACAAAGGTTTGATTGTACTATTTGGTTACACAATAGTAGCTCCCCATAAATGCCTTATTTAATCATGATTTGTAGGGATTTGTTTACTCACAGCTATATACTATCTATGTACAAACCTATATATGCTCACCAACTTTTTAGTTGACTTTATTTTATTCATGTTTCTGGTGCTATTGTGTGAGTTTGATCAAGATATGCTACACTTAAGTTGGACTTAGTTAATTTTAAACCAGGAACAATATGTATTTAATTTATGTACTTGTTGAACTTGGTTTGTGTTTGTTTGGTTTGAAATGAAACTTAATGAATAATATATTGAAATTTAGTCAACCTTGAGCTCATGAACAGTCTACATGTCCCGCCCCGACGTATTCCGTCGTCGGTTGGGGTGTGACTGATTGGTATTAGAGCCTTGGTTATAGGGAACTAGCTTATTAGACACCCTTGACCTAGACTATATCTTTAGGACACCCACTTATGCCATGCTTCATGATTATGTGTTATGTGCTACATGCTATGTGTTACATGCTTACTATGTTAGTTATTATTTTGATGCCTTACTTATTAAAATTCATGACTTATTAGACTATACATAAATAATAAATTAAATAAACAATATCCCTACCCATACCCTAAGCCTCATAACCTTCTTACCTGCTTCTCTGTCATCATTATCATAGCATGTGGAAACTTCGTGGATCTAAATC
This sequence comes from Smallanthus sonchifolius, assembly GCA_023525975.1. Classification (NCBI taxonomy): domain Eukaryota; kingdom Viridiplantae; phylum Streptophyta; class Magnoliopsida; order Asterales; family Asteraceae; genus Smallanthus; species Smallanthus sonchifolius. Next base: position 70,972,279 of record CM042036.1, on the reverse strand, counting down.
TATAAAAGAAATTTTCTTTTTCCTCGTTAAGGTTTTAAACTTTGTAATTATTAGAGGACACGTGCAATCTGGAAGGGTGACACCTGTATTTTGGGTTTTATGTCTAGGAAAGCATTTCGTATAAATCCCAATCAACCGAGGGACACGTATGCTTTCCTGGGAATTCCCGGGATGAGTGTTTACTTATAGGCTAAAGCATGTCTCCTTGAAAGTTATATGAGTTTAATTAACCATAATGTGTCATAGTATTCAAGTGATTATGTCACTATTTGAGTACAATCCAAACTATGATTAACTATTTTATTTATTATCTTATCCTCTTTAAATCCAATCAACTTTCATAAGTTCTTACATCTTTTCTTGTGTTGTGCAAATCTGTAGAATGCGTCCCCGTCGTGCTAACGAGACCAACAACACTGATATTGCTGCTATCCTTACACAACTTGTGACCCAAGCTAATGGTGCCATTAATGGTACACATGGAACTAATGGTGGTGGTGGTGGTGCCAACCCACCACAATGCACCTTCAAGCACTTCAATTCGTGTAATCCTCTCAAGTTCTTTGGTACCGAGGGAGCTACATGATTCCTTCAATGGTTTGAAAGTATTGAGGGCACTTTCCTCAATAGTGACTGCCCCGACAATCTTCGTGTACGTCATGCCACAAGTGTCTTTCAAAAACTGGCGCTCACGTGGTGGAATGGAGAAAGGAGGATTAGAGGCATAGAGACAGCAATGGCCTTACCCTGGGACGAGGTTAAAAGGCTAATGACCGAGGAGTTCTGTCCTCGGAATGAGGTGAAGAAGTTAGAAGCTGGATTTTGGGATCTATCCCAAGGTAGTGGTGAGAGTTTGGTCTATACAACTCGGTTCCATAAGTTGAGTCTCCTTGTGCCCCATATGGTCACACCTTTATCCTGCTGCATTGAGAAGTATAATGGTGGGTTGCCTAGGCAGATTCAGGATACTTTCTTAGGGAGAAATCCCACAACACTCGAAGATGCTATCCGTCTATCTGCTACTTTGACCGACAATCATGTGAAAGCAGGAACTCTGACTAGAAAGGGGACCAAGAAAGTTTCCGACACCACAACACCCTCTGCACCTATCAAAGAAGCCAAAACTGAACCCTACCATAATAATAAGAAAAGAAAAGCTAAGAATTATGCTATGGTCATTGCTGCTACTCCCGTTAATCAAGTTGCACCCATGGCTCAAGCTTCAGCCAAGAAACCCTATGTGGGAGTCTACCCCCTTTGTAAAACTTGCAATTATCACCATTTCCAGAATATTCCCTGCCGCCTTTGCACCCACTGCGGGAAGTATGGCCATACGATCAATGTTTGTAAAGCCAAGGACCTTGCAAGTCAAACCAACCCACCAACCCGAACCAACCAACAAGTGGCTACCCAAGGTATTCCCGCCATTGCAAACGGGCGTGCTTGCTATGAATGTGGCAATCCGAATCACTTCCGTAACCAGTGCTCGAAGTTCAACAATGTTAATCAACGCGGAGCTCGTGGGCGTGCTTTTAACATAAATGCCAATGAAGCTCAGGCCAAAAATGATGTGGTCAACGGTACGTTCCTTATAAATAGTCAATATGCCTCCATATTATTTGATACCGGTGCAGATAAGAGTTTTGTATCACTTAACTTTGAACCATTACTTGCAAAAACACGATCCAAACTAGAGAAAACATTCACCATCGAAGTAGCAAATGGTGAATCCCTTACAATTAACTCCGTTATCTGTAACTGTTCTCTAGAACTCAATGATCAATGTTTCCAGTCAACCTCGTGCCAATGCCACTAGGGAGTTTTGACATCATCATAGGCATGGATTGGTTATCAACTCACCATGCCGAAGTCATAAGTTTTGAGAAATGTATCCGAATACCCCTCCTGTCGGGAGAAACACTAAGAGTCTTTGGTGAAAAGCCTTGTAAAGGACTCAAGTTAATGTCATGCACAGCTGCCCAAAAGTACTTACGAAAGAAGTACGTGGCCTTCTTAGCCCATGTTGTTCAAAAGGATGTCAAAGAGAAGAGTATTCAAGACATTTCCATCATCCGGGATTTTCCCGAAGTATTCCGCGAAGATCTATCCGGTCTTCCACCCGTTCGACAAGTGGAATTTCGCATTGACCTTATACCCGGAGCCAACCCCGTGGATAGAGCTCCATACCGTCTTGCACCTTCTGAAATGCAAGAGCTTGCAAGCCAACTCCAAGATCTCTCCGACAAGGGTTTCATCCGTCCAAGTCATTCACCGTGGGGTGCACCCGTCTTATTCGTCAAGAATAAGGATGGATCATTCCGCATGTGTATTGACTACCGCGAACTCAAGAAGCTCACCATCAAAAACCGTTATCCCTTGCCTAGAATTGATGATCTCTTTGATCAACTTCAAGGTTGTACTTGCTTCTCGAAGATTGATCTTCGATCTGGTTATCACCAACTCCGTGTGCAAGAGGAAGATATCCCAAAGACTGCCTTCCGAACAAGGTATGGTCACTACGAGTTCATGGTCATGCCTTTTGGACTAACCAATGCACCCGCGGTTTTCATGGACCTCATTAATCGTGTGTGCAAACCTTACCTTGATAAATTCGTGATCGTCTTCATTGACGATATCTTAATCTACTCCAAAACTAAATTCGATCATGAGCAACACCTTAGGTTGGTTTTGGACCTCTTGAGGAAAGAACAACTATATGCCAAGTTCTCCAAATGTGAATTTTGGCTAAAGGAGGTTCAATTTTTGGGTCATATCGTCAAAGAAAAGGGAATTCATGTTGACCCTGCTAAGATCAGGGCTGTTAAGAATTGGAATGCCCCTAAGACCCCCACCGAAGTTCATTCATTTCTTGGTCTTGCGGGATATTATCGTCGTTTCATTTCAAATTTCTCTATGATTGTTGTTCCCCTCACCGCTTTGACCCATAAGGGTAAACCTTATGAATGGGGACCAAAGCAAGAAGAAGCTTTCCAAACTCTCAAGCAAAAGTTGTGCAACGCTCCTATATTGACCCTCCCTGATGGGAATGACGATTTAGTTGTCTATTGTGATTCCTCCAACCAAGTCCTCGGTTGTGTCCTCATGCAATGAGGAAAGGTGATCGCTTATGCATCAAGACAACTTAAGATTCATGAGAAGAATTATACGATGCACGACCTTGAATTGGATGCGGTCGTATTCGCATTTAAGATTTGGAGACATTACCTTTATGGCATAAAATGTGTGGTGTTCACCGACCACAAAAGTCTCCAACACATCTTTAACCAAAAAGAACTCAATATGAGGCAACGAAATTGGGTTGAACTCCTTAACGACTACGACTGCGAGATTCGTTACCATCCCGACAAAGCGAATGTTATAGCCGACGCTTTGAGTCGTAAGGACCATGTCATGCTTCATTTTGTCTGAATCCAAATCGACATTCAAAATCGCATCCTAGAAGCTCAACACGTCTCGGTCATCGAAAGTAACATGTATGATGAAATGTCGTGTGGTGTTGAACTTCAACTTGAACCTAGACCAAATGGCTTACTCTATTACTTGAATCGTATTTGGATTCCTGATCGTGATGATCTCCGTGCATTTCTCATGAACGAGGCTCACAAGACTCGTTATTCTATTCATCCTGGTGCGAATAAAATGTACAAAGACCTTCACCAACAATATTGGTGGCCCGGCATGAAGAAAGACATTGCCCTCTCTGTTGCTAAATGTCTAACTTGCTCCAAAGTCAAAGCGGAACACCAACTTCCTTCCGACTTACTTGAACAACCAGAAATCCCCGTGTGGAAATGGGAGAATTTAGCTATGGTCTTCATTATCAAACTCCCTCGCACCTCAAGTGGTTATGATAGCATCTGGGTGATCATTGACCGTCTCACCAAATCTGCTCACTTCTTGCCTATCCGTGAAGACTATCGGGTTGAGAAATTGGCCCGAATTTACATTGATGAAATTGTGAGTCGTCACGGTGTTCCACTAAACATAATCTCCGGTAGAGATGCTCGTTTCGCCTCCCATTTCTGGGAATCCCTCTAAACTACTCTTGGCACCCGATTGGATTTGAGCACGGCTTACCACCCCTAAACTGATGGTCAGACCGAGCGAACAATCCAAACTCTTGAGGAAATGCTTAGAGCTTGTGTAATTGATTTTGGTGGAAATTGGGATTCACATCTATCCCTAATTGAGTTCTCTTATAACAATAGCTACCACACAAGTATCAATATGGCTCCATTTGAAGCTCTCTATGGTCGTAAGTTCCGTTCTCCTATCTGTTGGAACGAGATTGGTGAAGCACAAATCACCGGTCCTGAGTTAATTCAAGAAACATCCGACAAGATCATTCAAATCCGTGGCAACATTCGAATAGCGAGGAGTCGACAAAAGAGATATGCCGACAAACGAAGAAAACCCTTGGAATTTCAAGTCGGTGACCTTGTACTTCTAAAGGTGTCTCCATTGAAGGGTGTGATCCATTTTGGAAAGAAAGGCAAGTTAGCACCTCGCTATGTGGGTCCATTCAAGATCCTTGAAAAGATTGGGAAAGTGGCTTACAAACTCGAGTTACCTCCATCACTTGGAAATGTGCATCCTACATTTCATGTGTCCAATCTAAAGAAATGTTTTGCTGAAGAGAACCTCCATATACCTCTTGATGATGTGCGCATTGACGAAACGATGCACTTCGTTGAGAGACCTGTAGAGATCATGGATCGTGAGATAAAGCAACTCAAGCGAAGCCGTATCCCTATTGTCAAAGTTCGTTGGGAATCTAAATGTGGTCCTAAGTTCACTTGGGAACGTGGGAACCAAATGAAGCTCAAGTACCCGCACTTCTTATCTGATTCAGTCGTCTCAACTAGTTGAATTTCGGGACGGAATTCCCTCAACATGGGGATACTGTAACATTTCTGATTTTCTTGTCTTTATTTTCAGTTCAATAAAACATGTTTTAAATCCAAATTCGAGTGTAATGTTTTTAATTCATTCATGCAAGCATTTAAGACCAAGGTTTCATTACAATTCACAAGTTTTACACTTGGACACGTTGGTAAAACCCAATGTATATATACAAACATGTGTATGCATATATCATACAACTTTAAACCCACATTTATACAATTTTGTAATTAACAAGATGTACACAATGATTTTAAACCCTAAATAATTGAACCTTCAAGCATTGAACCACTTTTGATCTTGGACCCTTAGTTACAAATGCTTGACTCTTAAAAGTCAAAGAAATCAATGGAATTAAACCTTATTTCAAAGAAAATTGATTTGTTTGACTTTTAAAAGTCTAACAGGGCCAAATCCACAAGATCCAACTCTAATCCTTGATCAAAACGAACCCGGGGGCTTCCCACGACTTAGACTATCGTTAATCGGCCCTATCCTGACCCAATTACCAGCCCAATTCATTCGCATGCGCGGTACATTTGAAATTCGAACGAGTTTGACTTCATTAGTCAGACCCGTAGTAGCTCACCGTCAATCCATGTAAATCAATGAGTAATCAGTCCGCAAATCACGCTCGATCGTCCCTTGAATGTATTCAGACCTGAATATAACTCGATTCATCCTAAATCGAGCGAATTAACGTGTAATCGTCAAATCCAGATCAAATAAAGCAATTAAGATAAATTTAAACGAATTAAATCATACGTTTACCTTCGCCTAGTCTATTACAACTTCTTTGAACCGCTAATCGTATCTCATTATGCGTTTGGAGCCAAATCAAGCACCAAGAACATCGAAACCGAGAGGGCAGCCACCTACATTCGTGCCCAATTCAAACCCGTAAGTATTGATATCATTCGACTTGTTTTCGAGTCCTTATCAAAAGCCCCATATCCAATTGTAAGAACATCATCCATCAAACACGAATTGAATTAGGGTTCTCGTTCTTATATTCTGATTTGGCAATATGATAAAACACACTTCTCGTATTTAAAATTTTAGGTTTCTAGTTAATCAGCGAAACCATCTGGTCTGACTGGTTAGGCCACTGCACCATCAGCCCAGGTGGCCCGGGTTCGAAACCCGCGAGCCGCTAAGTCGATCGGCTCTTTTTGCGCGTATCCCCGTAACTAACCCGGTCCCCTACCTCGAACATATTATGGTAAAAAAAAACCTGTCACCGGACATGGGAATACCCCCTGGTCCAGTGGTAACTCCTAGCTCCCTCACAGAAACCATCCGGGTTCGAACGGGGTGGTCTGTTAATATTTTTTTTACCATTTTCAAAACTCCAAAAATTTTATAAAAAATATTTTTATAACCTTTACAACATTTTAAGTAGAATAAAAAAATCAAAATTTTTAATTTTCAATATAAATTTATTTTATTACAAAATATATTGTTTAATTGTACATTAACAATTTAAAAACAAAAATTTAGATTTTTTAAATAATCAATGGAAATTTATTTCCAAATAAGATATTTATTTTATAAAATATCTCCCATTAAAAGAAAAAAAACCAAATTTATAAAGTTATAAATCCTAACTTTATTTAGAACAATCAAATAATTCATTTTAAATGAATAAATAAATAAATTATTCATTTTAGCGTTCACTAAAAAGTTAAAGATATACTTATTATAAATAAATATTTTTTTACACATTTTTATACATAAATAAATAAAGTAAAAATTATTTATTTAAATTATACATCAATATTCTTACACAACGTTATATATAAATAAATAAAGAAAGATTACTTATTCAATTTATACCTTAAAACATAACTTTCACACTAGTTTTCTAACTAAATAAAAATTGTTTAAATTATTTAGTTATTTGAACCCAAATTCAATTATTTTAAAAACTATTTATTTCAACCTTTCATTTTATACAACACATTTTCAAATACAAACCATAATTTCTTACACTCCTTTACATACTACAACACAACTCTTTGTATACACATCCAATTCAATCATAGACTTAGACATAGACTATTGTACACACTATTAATTCAATATACATTACACACTAGGTTAACGTGGTGAGTTGCAAGGATCATTCTACTACATAGTCTCGCGTACTAGCTACACCCTTGATTCAAGTGAGTATTACATAGCCCATTTTTCATATTTTTACATTTTTGCGGTGAAACATGAACACTATACATAAAATGATTTATATTTACACAAACTACACAAATACAAATCCACTTTACATTAGTGTGTGCAAATTTAAGCTTTATGTTTGAGTACTAGGTGTGTTAACTGTTTGTATGCAATTCATGTGCAATCATTAACTATTCAAGCTGACGGTTAACAATGATAGATCTATTGAGTCTGAAAAACCCACCTAGTTAGGGTGATTGTTACCGACAATACAATTGTTTTTGCATGCTAGTTACAAAGGTTTGATTGTACTATTTGGTTACACAATAGTAGCTCCCCATAAATGCCTTATTTTATCATGATTTGTAGGGATTTGTTTACTCACAGCTATATACTATCTATGTACAAACCTATGTATGCTCACCAACTTTTTAGTTGACTTTATTTTATTCATGTTTTAGGTGCTAATGTGTGAGTTTGATCAAGATATGCTACACTTAAGTTAGACTTAGTTAATTTTAAACATGGAACAATATGTATTTAATTTTTGTACTTGTTGAACTTGGTTTGTATTTGTTTGGTTTGAAATGAAATTTAATGAATAATATATTTCAATTTAGCCAACCTTGAGCTTATGAACAGTCTACATGTCCCGCCCCGACGTATTCTGCCGTCGGTTGGGGTGTGATAGCTTCTGCTACTAGATGTGGAAAATTCAATGGCGATCTTGACCTAGGGTTTTTATTTGCGATTGACGATGAAGATCTTCAAATAATAAATACTAAATTCTTTCAACTTAATAATAAACTATAATTTATGACCCGTGCCTTGTAGAAGTCACGTGTAAAACAACAGAAAAGTTTAACGTTTATTTTAGTTTAATAAAATAAAAGTTACATCTCACTTGTAAAAGTCTTAATATGTCGATTTATAAATGAATAATTTAGAGATATACCTATGTGATAAATAGAAAACAAATAAAAAAAAACAGGGTGGGCTTGGCCAAGGTTCGACCTATGGGCCCGAAATATGAGGGGGGAAAACCCTTACTAATCAGCAACCATCAACCTTTTCCCCCTCATTTCCTTCCTGTGTAAGTTTCTAGAGTGAGAGAGAGAGACCGGCTCTAGAGAGAGAAAGCGGGGAAAGAGGCTCAAAGGCACGGGAATCGTTCGTCTTCATCACAACAACATATAGCAACGGGAACCGAACTCCAAGAGGTAAGCACCACCTCTAAATCTGAGTTTTTACCGATTTTGGGGTTTCGGGTTTAGGTCACATAAAGGCATGATTTTTATGTATGAAACCTGAAACAAAACTCATATTTAAGCTCATGGATGAAAAAGAAACGTTTTGAACATTAAAAGTTCAAGGCTTGATCGATTACAAATAATTGGCCAAATCTAGGGTTTCTGGTTGGGGAAGAAGACTGACGCATCAAAACTACTAGTTTCGATATAGGTAAATCCATCGAAACTACCTAGTTTCGATATATGCAGACCCATTGAAACTACTAGTTTCGATATAGACCCCTGACCCGAAACTACTAAGATTTTACTTAAGCTATTTATCAAAACTACCATAGTTTCGATATAAACCCATGACCCGAAACTACCATAGCTTGATGTCATCCATCCATCGAAACTACTGGGTTCAAGCACAGTAACGTCTAGTGTCATCTATGAGCACTACCTTATGTGTATGACTTCATTATACAAATTGTGAAAGACATTAGTGACGCTCAGTAACCAGCTAAGTGTATTACAGAAACCACTCATCAGGTGAGTTCTATGTGCCCCCTATATGTTATGTGCAAATTCTTTTAAATGTTTTGGGGCTGAAGTGTATACACTAAATGAATAAATGTTATGAATGCCAATGTGATCATACGTGATGTATATATATACATATATATATATATATATATATATGAAAATGGATGATGAACAAAGAATGAAACGTATGTTTACAAAGAATGAATGAACGAATGGCATAACGTAAATGAATGAAATCTTGCTTTATATTTTATATTGCATGTTATGAATGTATGTAAACGTTATGGACGCTTCGATGATAACGGCTACTTCGGTAGATGGACGACCACTTGACTATTTTGCAACCGGGACACATTCGTTCCTTCATCAACTAGGACGTATGAAAGGCATTAATGGACGGTCGAAGCAATTGCCTTACTATGATAAGTAGGACGGTTACATAAATAATAGTCGCATGGGAAACGGATGCCTTAGGGCAGACGGGCGAATAGACGGACTACGACGGTAGGACGGTTTAGGCGGACGGACAAAGGTTTCCGGACGCATTTATGATATGACGGACGGTTTCTAGGGCCGGACGGTTTAGGAAATGGGCTACAGCGGTAGTTCTTATGACGTTTGTCTTTGTGACATACACAACAATTATGACTGGTTGATCACCCATATGTGTATGACCAATGAATGTTCACCCAAAAATAAGTATGTATGTATTTATATACATACTCATAATGAATGATATATGAAAGCAGTAAAGTAAAGAAAGTAGAAATATGTATTTATACAAGTATATTCAGTATAAGATAATGTTAATGTTTGATTCTTGTTAAACTAGAACTCACTAGCGTTAGCTGACTTTTAGTATGCACTTCAGGTAAGAAGAAAAGAGGACGTGCGAAGGCTTGAGGGATACCCCGCTCAAGGACTGACATCTCATTTACTTAAATTTTGTGTTAAGACAATGTTTATGTTAAATGTTTTAAGACTTCCGTTGCTATGTTATGTAATCGAATGATGTATGCTTCCGCTACTTTGCTATTTTAATTTAAGTTCGGCATTTGATGACTATGTTTATGAGTAAATCCAACGAGTAAGGTTTCCCGGGAAAAAAGTGCCTTACACATAATCCTTCTAATGCCATAACCCATATGATGATGATGATAACCCATATGATGATCATGATGATATATAACCCATATGATGATGATAATGATAATGATGGTATATAACCCATATATAATGATGATGATGATGGTGATGATGTATAACCCATATGATGATGATAATGATAACCCATATGAGGATGATGATGAAGCTGATGATGACCATCATGATGACATATGATAATGATGATGATAACCAATAAGCCTTGTAATGCCACAACCATGCCACCCATAACTCAATCAAACCCACAACCAGTGTGACCCTATAAGTCTTATGGGTCATACAGGCGGTCATGGGTGATATGGGATATGACATTTTAACCCATGACCCATATGTCGTGTAATGCCATAACCCATGTCACCTTTACTCACAACCAGTGTGACCCACCCCTACAAAGCTTATTGGTCATATGGGTCATGGGTGATATGGGTTATGACATTATAACCCATGACCCATGTATGGGTCATGGGTGGTATGGGGTATTACATTAAAACCCATGACCCATGGTCATATGACCATATGGGTTATGGGTGATATTAAGTAATGTTTTTTTGTGTTTTATGTAATGATGATAATGATAACCCATAAGATTATGATGATAAACCATATAAGGATGATGATGATGATAACCCATAAGCCTTGTAATGCCATAACCCATGTCAACCATAACTCATAACTAATAACCCACTACCAATGTGACCCATATAAGGCTTATATATGGGTCATACGGTCCATGGGTCATGGGGGATATGAGATATGGCATTTTAACCCATGACCCATAAGTCGTGTAATGCCATAACCCATGTCACCCTGACTCACATCTGTGTGACCCCTAAAAGGCTTACCGGTCATATGGGTCATGGGTGGTATGGGGTATGACATTATAACTCATGACCCATGGTCATATGGGTCATGGGTGATATTAAGTAATGTTTTTATGTGGTTTATGTAACGATGATGATAACCCATAAGATGATGATGATGATGATGATAACCCATAAGATGACGATGATAACCCATCTGAGGATAATGATGGTGATGACCAGGACGACCCATATGATGAAGATGATAACCTATGTCACCCATAACTCACAACCAATAACCAACGACCAGTGTGACCCCTATAAGGCTTATATATGGGTCATACGGGCCATGGGACATGGGTGATATGGGATATGGCATTTTAACCCATAAGCCGTGTAATGCCATAACTCATGTCACCCTAACCTGACTCACAACCAGTGTGAACCCTACAAGGCTTATTGGTCATATAGGTCATGGGTGATGTTAAGTAATGTTTTTATGCAGTTTATGTAATCTTTTAATTTTAATTTATGTTTTGTTTTTTAGGGGTTAATTATATATGTGGTTTATGTAAAAAAAATTTTAATTTATGTAATGTTTTAAGTAGGTTTATTATAAACTTAATTAGTTTTTTTTGTTTTTTTTACAAATATATTTTAGAATCCGTAATTAGTTTTTGGTTTAAAAATTCCCCAAAACTACATGGCGGGATCTTAAACAAAATCAGCGGTAAAATTTCATGAAAAATGTTGAAACTTCATTTAGGTCACAAAATCAACATTAAAATTTTAAAGAAAATTCCCCAAAACTACTTGTGCCCCAATTCGATTTCAAATCCGTCCTCTTCCACTCCGATTTCAAATCCGTCCTCTTCCCTACCAAGCTTTTGTTTTTCTGATCTCAAATCCGATTTCATTAATTTGAAAGTCATGGACGGTGAAGGTCAATTATTGATCCAGGATCAATTCAACGACGATGGAGATTCAACAGACTACTATGAAAGCGATGATCTGGATTATCACAACGACGGTGTGATGGTTGAGCAGGTTACGAAGCTAGGTGAATCACAAGTCAACGAAGATATGGATCTGGATCTCAGTTTAGCTACAACGAAAAAAGCTAAGAGGGGGTTGACAAGGTTACCAAAGTTACGTGCAACATATACAAACTCTGGTGGAAGATAACACAAAGTTACGTTTGATGAACTGGGTAGGTTAACTGGGGAATATAGATCAGAATTTCCAAGTTATTTGAGAGACATGGTAAGGCAAAACGTCGGATTAAGGTTTCTAGCTTGGAAGGCGGTGCCAAAAGAAGTAAATGATAAGCTGTGGGAAGAATTAACGGTTAATCCACTTCTTTTAAGTTTTAATTATAAACATGCGTGTTTACAGTTTCATTTCCATGTGACTAATTAACTGAAGAAACTCATGGTAATTAGGTATGAATCAACATCTCATATCATCTCAATATATAGTAAGTTAATACAATAAGCATTCATTGTAAATCAATTATACAATAACATATTTTGTGGCCTAAAGCAAACGTTGAAATTGAGGCCTTCTGTGAAAGTTTTGTAAATATATAAAAAAATTTAAAATGTAATTTAGTGGAGCGTCAAAACTTATAATGTTGACATAAAAGTTGCGAAATTTTCATTTATCTCTGGAAACACAAAAGTTGAGAATACAAATTAATGTAGTTTTTCAATTTTTGAGGGCCTAAAGCGGTTGCTTTAGTTGCTTGTATTGTAGAGCCACCCCTGATCACACCTATCTATCTATACAAGCTAATTAAGTCAAAAGCTCTAGCAAACTCTAATTAATACTAACAAACTAGTCTATGTTATATACTGTAGAAATATTACTAGATTGATGCATGTCATAGGCGTTTTGTGATGAATCGGCTTGGTCACCTTCTTCGAAATTTTAGAAGAAAAGTGTATGTGGGATACATAGTACCCAACCTAGGTAAACCGGTGAAACTTAAGATAATTCCTAAGCAATATCGTACATTGGTGGAGCAAACAGACAAGGACAAGTTCGTTACATATACACAATCAGACGAATTCAAGGTTTTAATTATTTACTCTAATTAATGTTCATCATCATTATATTTTTAATCTTTCTCTTTTAAACTCTAATGAAATACTTAAAATGTGTGTTGGAAGAATCTGTCGAAAAGAAGCACGATCAAAGTACGTTTATGATCATCACCTAGGACGAGGAGGATATACTTATCTAAGAGATAAACTGGTAACTTTATTCTCTAATTCAAGTGTGTTTTTCTGTTGTATGTCTGATGTGTGAGTGTCTGCTGCTTTCTGTTAAATATATTAAAAGGTACAAAACAACAAAAATTTCACCCGACGAAATCCCCTCCAGTGCTTTGATATGGAGGAAAGCAAGGGAAGACAAAAATGGAGAATACAAGAATGCTGATGTCAAAGTCATGGCAGATAAAATAGTAAGTTTAACTTCAAACCTTTAGAAATTATGTTAAATAAAAATCATTGACAAACTCAGTTAATAGAGTTGGAATTGGGAGATAAGACTGAAGGGTAATTAAAACTGTCTTTAGCCAGGATCAATGTTTTAAACTTAAAGCCGGTAACTCATATAACTAGGCTAACAAACTTGATTCTATTTATACATTAGTAAGAACTACTGGTTACATCACCCTGATTGTGACATCTAAGTAGGCTAACACGCTTGTTTCTCAGCACTTAGTAAAATTGCTAGAACAAGTAAACAGCTGGAATAGACACAACTGCTGGTTCGGGGAACTGTTGGTGAACAACTTCAACGGCAGTTCATGTAACCAACAGTTACAGCCAGATGTTCTATGCTTGTAGGGAATCAGCAGTTTGCTCTTTGTAAAGTCAAAGCCCTATTCTACTGTAATGTTTTGTTCAATGCCTGGAGTTTCGCCTTTCAGAATCAACAGTTCATGTAACTAGCAGTTACAGCCATATGTTTTGTGCTTGTAGGGAATCATCAGTTTGCTCTATGTAAAGTCAAAGCCCTGTCATTCTTTAAAGTTCTAGTCAACGCCTTGAGTTTCGGCTCTCAGAATCAGCATTTCTTTTCAGGATCCTACAATTTACTGTAATGCATGATTACTTTTTTAAAAAAAACATCTCACTAAATTCTTTTAACATTTTTTTTGCAGATCGACAACAAAACACAAATCATGGATGGAACCCTGAACCTTGAACCGGGCACGGATGCCCTCACAGTAGTACTTGGCAAGGAAAGAGGTGGATTTTTAAAATGGATTAGCTATGGTGTGACTTCAAGTAGATATTGGAATGTTCCTCGAACAAAAGGATCATCAAAAGAATGAATTGCACTACTTGAGTGTCAACTATACACAAAGATGAAAAGATTAACACCCTGTCCATCCAGATGGAAGAAGCATAAAACAAACTTAATCAAGTTCTACAACATTTGGCTGCAGTGCAGTTGTTACTAACACAAGTTAAAGTGACTTATTTTATTCACAAATTAACTAATGCTTTAACATTTGCCCTTATGTCGTTACATTTTGTAGGTGAATTCTTTGGACAATTATGTTGGATCTAACCAAAGTACCAGTGCTACCACATATAAACTGGGGCAAAAGAAAATGGTAACACCAGTAAGTATTTGACAATTTCATTCTTTTTTTATGTCTGCTCCATAACCTAATTAATTGAATTGTAGGTCAATTCTGTGGACAACAATCTTGGCTCTAAGGATAATACTAATGCTACCCCATCTAACGGATCATGTAAAGTAGTGCAAACAGAAGTCACTCCTCAGGTAAGTATTTGACAATTTCATTCTTTTTTTTATAATTTTCCATGTGAGTGCTGATTTTCCATGACCTAATTAATGAAATGTAGGCCAATTCTGCGAATACCAAACTTGACAAAACATCAGTGCAAACAGAAGTTACTCCTTAGAGTAACTTATCTAAAAGGGTGAAAACCAGGAAAAGGAAAGTTGATTTATCACATGTAGATGTCCCATCTCATTTGGAATCAAAAGAAGATGTCCCACAAGTACGTATTGCATGAAATGCACATATATATTGACTTTAACTTTACCATGTTAATATATCCCACAAATTTTTGTAGACATTTAAGTGTAGTATGTTTTTTGTAAATTTAAACAACCGCGTGGCACTTGGTACAATTCATTGGTTAACGAAATCACAAACCATTCATGGAGTTCCACTACAAGATGATTGATATAGAGTTTCTATTGATGAATCTATAAAGGGGGCAGCATTTTTACGAGTAGGAACTAGTGAGTTCAAAACAGTTCACGAGGCATTACATTCTTTTGTTCCATGGCAAAAATCTCTTGTCAAAAGTGACCAGCATGTTTGTTCCTTAATTAATATCTGAATAAATGTAACTAAAACATGTATTAATATTTGTTTCCATGCTTTGTTGCTCCAGCTACCAGATCCACCATCCAATCAAACACAAAACACTACAACTAAAGTTGCTAAGAAGCAAAAGAAAACTTTTACAACGATAGAAGACATGAAAAAACAGCAAGGAACAAGAAGAAAACCAGCAACCAACAAATAGACATTCTTTAGTATGTAACATAAAACTTATGTATTGATTTTGGTTTATTATTCAGATTTATTCTTAATATAATTTGGTTTTCTCATGCATGTTTACTGTTGTTTTTAATTATTATATACAAAAAAAATGAAAACAAAATGGCAAATTACACAAAAATGGCCACATAGAACCCTAGTAAATATGTGTGACCAAAGGTAAGACAATAGCCACACTTAAAATTCTAAAATTTCGTGTGGCTATAAATAATCATTAGCCACACCATAGTTACTTTGTTTTATGTTAGTGTGACGGAATGATAGCAAACGTCGTGGGAAAAAAACTATGTGTGACCAAAGTTAAGACAATAGCCACAATTAAAATTACAAAATTTTGTGTGATTATAAATGACCATTAGCCACACCAAAGTAACTTTTTTTTTGCTTATGTGACGGAATTATACCAAACGTCATGAGAAAAAAATTATGTGTGACCAAAGGTTAGATAATAGCCACACTTATAATTACAAACTTTCATGTGGCTATAAATAAACCGTTAGCCACACCATAGTCACTTTGTTTTTTTGTTAGTGTGACTGAATGATAGCAAAGTCATACGAAAAAACTTTATGTGTGACCAAAGGTAAGACAATAGCCACACTTAAAATTCCAAAATTTCGTGTGGCTTTAAATAACCATTAGCCACACGATAGTTACTTTGCTTTATGTTTGTGTGACAGAATGATAGCAAACATCATGGGAAAAAACTATATGTGTGACCAAAGGTAAGACAATAGCCACACTTAAAATTACAAAATTTCATGTGACTATAAATGACCATTAGCCACACCAAAGTAACTTTGTTTTTTGCTTATGTAACGGAATGATACCAAACGTCATGAGAAAAAACAATTATGTGTGACTAAAGGTTAGACAATAGCCACACTTAAAATTACAATAGTTTTGTGTGTATCAAATAAAAGATTTTAGCCACTTTTAAAATCAATTCATGTGACTATAAATAAATTCGCGTGTATAAAAGCTATCATTCTCGCCAAAAGGCAGCCGCACGCGGGGCCTTCTTTTAGTATATATAAAAATATAAAAAATATAAAAATAAAAATAAAGTAAAATTTATATATATATATATATATATAAATTAAAAAAACTAATGTGACCATATGCATACAATGCTTATGTGTCATGTGAGCATGGGGCATGCCGACCACTACAACCCATGACCCCGCCATAATCCTTGTAATGCTATAACCTATGCGAACATGCACCCTTTAATTATACTAACAACCAATAACCCACAACTAATGTGACCAAACGCATACAATGCTTATGTGTCATGTGGGCATGGGCATGCCGGCCACTACAACCCATGACCCGACCATAATCATTGTAATGCCATAACCCATGCGACCATGCACCCTTTAATTATAATACTAACTAATAACCCACAACTAATGTGACCATATGCATACAATGTTTATGTGTCATGTGGGCATGGGCATGCTTGCCACTACAACCCATGACCTGACCATAATCCTTGTAATGTCATAACTCATGCGACCATGCATACAATGCTTATGTGTCATGTGGGCATGAACTTGCCACTAGCTTGACTTGGTCTTAAATGTTGACTTGACTTGCTCTTAAATGTTGACTTGGACTACAAATATACTTATTGAAAGTAAAAGAACAATATGTGAAATTTAATCTTTCCTAAAAAAATCTGTCGTGATAATAAATTAGCACAAATATTGAAAATTCACCAAAAAATCTTGAAAATTCATTTGTACTCATTTTGACTTGGGCTAAAATTTCACCAGAAATCTTGAAAATTCATTTGAACTCATTTTGTTCCTAACACCTGCGTTCTCTTCCCTACCCTAATGAGTCGAGCTCCGTTCTCTTCCGATCTTGTTTCTGGATCATCTTCCACCCCAACACCTCCGTTAATCTTCTGAATTGACTGATAAAACATTAATACATGTAATTTTGTTTCGTTTTTTCAATTTAGTTAATTCTTAGATAATTGTTTATTGAAAAAAGACTATTTCGCTTGTTTATGAATAGAATTTGACAATTTGTGTTCTGAATTGATTGATAAAACATTAATATGGGTAATTTTGTTTCGTTTTTTCAATTCAGTTAATTCTTAGATAATTGTTTATTGAAAAAAAGACTATTTTGCTTTTTATGGATAGAATTTGACAATTTGTGTTCTAAATTGACTGATAAAACATTAATACATGTAATTTTGTTTCGTTTTTTCAATTCAGTTAATTCTTAGATAATTATTTTTTGAAAAAAAAACTATTTCGCTTGTTTATTAATAGAATTTGACAATTTGAATTCTGAATTGACTGATAAAACATTAATTCAGTTAATTCTTACATTATTTGTGTTCCAAATTGACTGACAGAACATTTATACATGTAATTTTGTTTATTGAGGTTTGAATTAAACTAATTAATTAGACCTAAAAGCATATGACATAAGATTTTGGACTGAACACAAAAAATTAAAAGACTGCTACATTAGATTATATGATTAGCATATTTCTATTTGAGTAGTTATGTTTCAGTTTGTCTATTTGAGAAGTTGATACATTAGCATTCAGACATCATGGACAATGAACAACAAATGATTGTTAATCAAGTCAACGTCGAAGGAGATCATTCACCAGACGAATACGTCGAAGGAGATTCAACTAAAAATACTAAGAGGGGGTTGACCATGTTACAAAAGCTGCGTACATCATTTACAAACTCTGGTGGAAAAAAACGCAAAATTACTTTTGATGAACTATATAAGTTTTCTGGAAAATATAGAGCAGAATTTTCAAGTTTTTTGGGAGACCTTGCAAGGAAACATGTCGGATTCAGGTTTCTATCATGGAAGAAGGTGCCAAAAGAAGTAAAGGATAAGCTGTGGGAAAAAATAACGGTTAACATCTACTAATTCTTTTAGTTATAAATACATTTTTATTTACAGTTATTACAGTTTCATGCATGTATTATGTATTGCATAAATATTATAATATTGATGAATGTCGTAGGGATCTTGTAATGGTACGGCTTGGTCACCTTCTCCATAATTTTAGAAGAAAAGTGTATGCGTGATACATAGTACCCAACCTAGATAAACCGAAGAAACTTGCAATAATTCCTAAGCAGTATCAAACATTGGTGGGTCAAACAGAATGGGACAACTTTGTAGCATATACACAATCAAATAAATTCAAGGTGTTAATCCTTTATTCTAATTTTTTTCTATTAAACTCTAATGAAAAAATATTTAACCAGATTGTGTTGCTTAAGGATGTGTCGAAAAGAACAAAAGAAGCCCGGTCAAAGTACGTTTATGATCATCAGTTGGGACGAGGAGGCTATTCTTATCTAAGAGAGAAGCTGGTAAATTCATTCTCAATTCAAGTGTGTTTTTTCGTGTCTAATGATTTTTTGGTTCTATGTCTGATGCTTTCTGTTGTATATATATTACAAGGTTGAAAACAAGGAACTTGCAATTGATGAAATCCTCTCTCGTTCCTTTATGTGGAGGAAAGCAAGGAAAAACAAAAAGGGAGAATACGAGAATACTGATGTCAAATTCACTACAGATAAAATAGTAAGTTTAACTTCAAACTTTATTTGGTTTATTCTTTTTTTTTTGTTTTAAAATCATCGATCTCACTACATTGTTTTAACATTTTTTTACAGATCGACAATGAAAAACAAATCATAGATGGAACCTTGAACCTTGAGCCGGGCACGGATGCCCTCGCGGTAGTATTTGGCAAGGAAAAAGGTGAATTTTTAAAAGGTGTTAGCTTTGGAGTGACTTCCAGTAGATATTGGCACGTCCTCGAACAAAAGGACCATCAAAAGAACGAATTGCACAACTTGAGTTGGAACTACAAAATGAGAGACTTGAGTGTGAGAAAAAAGATGAAGAAGTTAAGACCCTTTTCATGAAGGTGGAAGAAACAAATAACACGCTTAATCAACTTTTATCTCATCTAACTGCAATTACCAGTCTGTCCATCTTTTACAAATAAAATGTCACCAGCACAAGTAAGTGATTTATTTTATTGACAAATCAAGGCTTTAACATTTATCAAATGTTAGCTACCATAAATAGCAACCAACTTATATATACTTTTTACCATAAATGCTATCGTACTTTCAGAAATTTAACACGTGCAGTTTAATTTGTCGTTACATTTTGTAGGTAAATTCTGTTGGATCTAAGCACAGTACTACAAATGCTACCAGATCTAAAATGGTGCAAAACAAAAACAATTTCATACTTCTTTTTTTTATAATTTTTCATGTGATTGTTGAATTTCCATAACCTAATTAATTGAATTGTAGCCTTGTAAGTAAATTATGTGGACAACAATCTTGGATCTAAGGACACTACAGAAGTCACTACTTAGGGTACCACATGTAAAGTAGTGCACAAAGAAGTCACTCCTCAAGCTAACACATCTACATTGGTGCAAAATGAAATGGTAACAACTGCAAGTATATCACAATTTTGATTTTTAATTTAACAATTACCCATGTGATTCCTGATTTTCCAGAACATATTTAATTAATTATAGGAAAATTTGAGAAAAAGAAAAAAAGATGTTGTATCTACTCATGAGGCTCCACTTCTTGAGACGCCATCTCATTTGGATTCAACAAATTTCCCACAGGTATGTATTGCGAAATGCACATATATATTGACTTTAACTTTATAATGTTAATACGCCATAAATTTTAATTTGTAGACAATTAAGTGTACTCTGTGTACTAAAAATTCGAACGACGTTGTGGCATGTGGTACAATTTACTTGTCAACAGAAATACAAACCATTCATGGAGTTCCAATACAAGATAATTGTTATAGAGTTTCTATTGATAAAGTTATTAATGGCGCAACATGTTTACTGGTAGAAACAGTTGTGGCCAAAACCGTTGGGGATGCACATAATAGCTTTGTTGCTTGGCCAAAAACCTTGTCAAAACTGACCAAAAGGTTTGTTTCTAAACTAATTTCTCATTACTCAATGTATTTATATTTGTTTCCATGTTTTGTTGCTCCAGGTACCAGATCCACCATCCAATCAAACACATAACACTACAACTCAAATTGATAAGAAGCATAGGAAATGTTTTACAACGTTAGCTAAGATCAAAAAACAATCAATGAGAAAGAAGAAGAGAACTGCAGCCTAGCTACAATTAGTTCATGCGTAATCATGTTGTTTGTAACATTTACTTGTAAACTTATGTATTGAATTTGTTTGATTATTGTTAATATATATCATTTGGTTTTTATCTAGGTTTTCTCATGTTAATTTACTGCTGTTTTTATTTTACAAAAAAAATTAAATTAAATTGGCTAATTGGGCACATATAAAACCACAAAAAATATGTGTGACCATAGTTAGGCAATAGCCACACTTAAAGTCACAAAATTTCATGTGGCTTTACATAAACATTAGTCACACCGTTGTTACTTTGATTTTGTTTTGTGTGACAAAACGATAACAAATGTCATGGGAAAAATAAATATGTGCGACCAAAGATATGACAATAGCCACACGTAAAATTAAAGCATTACATGTGGCTATTGTTAACCATTAGCCACACCATTGTAACATTTGTCTATTTTTGTGTGACCGAATGAGAGAAAATGTCATGGGCAAACAAGATACGTGTGACCAAAGGTTAGACAATAGCCACATTTAAATTTACAAAATTTCATGTGGCTATACATTAACATTCGTCACACCTATGTTTCCTTTTATGTGACGTAATGATAGCAAATGTCGTAGACATTAAAATTATGTGTGACCAAACTAATGACAATAGCCACTGCTAGAATTACTAAATTTTATGTGGCTTTACATAAACATTAGTCACACCATGACACTTTGTTTTTGTTTTGCGTGACTAAAAGATAGCAAATGTCAAGTAAAAATAAAACGGTGTGACTAAAGGATTGACATAACCACTTTTAGAATTACAAAATTTTTAGTGTGTCTAGAAATATTTTATAGCCACACTTAGGGGGACAAAATGTGTTATTAATACAACCTTTTTGACACGGTTGTTTTAATCAGATGTGGCTAAAACAAGCTTTTGTGTGACTATATAATAGAAACGGACACACTTAATAGGACATCATGTCACCGTTGCTACCATTTACCCACACTTAATGGACGGAAGGATTGATTCCAGCAATAAATAATGGTACCATTTAGCCACACTTTTTATGTTCTACGACCGCTAAACTTTAATGTGGCCGTATGATACCTACGATGACTCGAGCTATGGTCACATTTGAGCTGAAAACAAAACGTGTGGCGAAAGGCATATGGTCACACTTTTTTGTGTGACCGTAGCACAAATTTGAAGCAGTGCCGGTAAGATAATATTGTCACGTAATTTTCATTGGATGAACATTGCTTCCTCCATGAGAAGTGCTCCTCAGAGTGATGTGCCCTATCCTGTGGCATATGTGATTCATGGGATGATTCACTGATATGCTTGGTCACAGGCCATCTATCACTATTGCAAGGAAGAGGTGCCACCATTGTCGTTTATTTGTTGGTGATTACTTCCTACTGCATATTTTTCTCTTGGATGTTGGTCCTCAAGTCTGGTTCTTCATATGATGTCGTCTCTGAAGTGATAGGAACTCCAGACTGTTCCATACATCTTTCTTGTGCTTCCATATTCAGGATTCCCACAAATTCTTATTTAGAGCTTTGTTCTTCTAACTCCTTTGATTGTTTAGCTTCCAGCCTCTCAGAAAAGTCAAGATGTGATTGTAAAGTTGTAGTAACCATCTCCTCTGAATCATCCGGTCTCACTTCCGACTGATCCATGCTTATGAAGCTGGAAGGTTCTTGCTCCTTAGAGTCATTTGACCCTACTAGAGATGTTGAAGCTATGACTTTCGATTCTTGGACTTTGAAGGGATCATCTTGTTGTTCAGTTGGATAGCGCTTTAGGATCTGAACCTTTATTTCTTCCAAATGACGAAACAGATTTCCCGGGGTCCATGAGTCGGATTCTAGAGCTGAGTATTAATTTCTTGGGGGTGGTGTGGTTTCCTCATATGGTCGCCAATAGGGTTAGTGAAATCTATGGAATACCCTTGATAGTGATAACAATCTTGAGTGTAGTGGGGTTCCCCACAGATCTTACACCAAACCTCCAAATAGTGGTACTCATAATCATGTTGGTATCCTCCATAACAATTCTCGTAGTTGTAATACATGAAAGTTGCTGTAAAGAACAGTCAAAACAAACATGAATACCATAAAAATAAATGTTAAGGTTAAAAAGGCTAATCCGTTAACTCGAATCTTTCTTGAAATCACCGTGTCCCCTGCAACGGCGCAAAAAACTTGATGGCGTATATTTTAATATATATATATATATATGATATAAAGTTGATATGGTTTCACGAGATCAAGTTTTAAATTTATAAAATGATCAATACTCAAACTTAAAACACACATAATAGGCAAGTGTACCTATCGCAGCGTAATATACTTTAGGTAAGAACCAAGTATCGAACCAATGGACATGGTCGAGATCCAATACTCAATGTTTGTTATCGTTTAGCCGGTTTAATTAATGAGTGGGTTTTGTGTGCTTGTGAAACAGAAAACTAAATGACAGAAAAGTAAATAACGGTAAAGTAAATGATAGAAAAGTAAAAATGTGCATGAAGTGTGTAACAGAAATGTAAATAGCAAGAATGTAAATAGCTTGAGAATAATCAGATCATGACGAGTATTGTTTTGGGCTTCGAATCTGCTTGGTTATGATAATGTTATGTTAACTAATCTGGGGGTATGACTAATACAAATGTGTGAACGGTACACCACTAGAGCCTCATTCTCACAATATTTGGTTCATGAAATATGTTCTTTAGAATAAAATGGTAGGACTCCCAGCTAGGGACATCGTTACCCTCAACTCTTTGATCCTATCGCCGAGTTGGTTTGAGACATCAAACTTAAATACCTTTATTATTATTTGAAAGAGTGATTAGACTTTGTTAATCGGGAGGTGGTGCAACAATGGGACCATGTATAAAGACATACTGTTCCCAACGTGAGTTCACCAATTCTTGGTTTCATAACAAGTTCGTATAAAGACGTACGATCTTATCAATATTAACCAAGCTTTGGCTTATCAAAATCAGCTTGTATTAATACGTACAAGTTTCATGAGAAGTTTGATTAAAAAGGTTTTACGGTCTTACACTTTAAAATCAAGAACACTCGCAAGTGTAAAGACAAAGTCAAGTAGTAATAAAAATCCATCATGAAGATGGTTTTAAGAACGAATGACTAAAGAACAAAAACATACCATTAGATTAATAAGTTACATATTAACATACACCAAACTTCATCTTCTCCCAAGCAATACAAAGGGTTTAGCCACGAATGGCCATACGAACTAGCATAATGCTGAGTTTCGTAGGCTCCCCTAATGCGAACAAAGCGGAAGAGCCTCTCTACTCTCTACTACTACTCTAAGATTGCTGAAACGAACTAATTCTATCTATCTTGAGGTGTGGTAAGGTGTGTGGAATGAAGAACCCAAGCCATCTATTTATAGGCCTCAAAATGAGCAATGCACGATAGTGCATTGGTTTGCACGGGTGTGCAAACACCTCGGGAATCAAAGGGTACAACTGGCAGGGTACTACAGTCCTTGGGGAGCAAGCAAGGCCATTGCACGGCGTGCAATGGGATTCACGGCCGTGCATTGCCTTCTTGCCCTCTGTTTTATCTTTTTTATGCTTGATGATTTGTGTTGACCAATTTTGACTTCTTGGGGGGGGGGGGTCAAAGATCGGGTGTGCTTCCTTCCAAAAGCTTGTTTCTTGATGTTTTTAGGCTTTTTATGCTTTGTTTCTTTTGGAACACCGTGTAACCTGTATTTGTAAAATATAAACGTTTTAAGTATCAATTGCAAGTCTTTTGTTCAATTAGTACCATAATATGAGGATTATTATGCATGTAAAATATGTATAATTTAGGGGATATCAGTCAGCTGTATGTGGCATTATCTAGAGTTAAAAGTAGAGACGGACTAAAACTATTAATCTTTGATAAAGATGGTAAACTTACCAATAGAACATATTGTATATAAAGAATTATTTAGAGATTTATGAATTATAAACATCTCTTTTCATTTTTATTTATATATTAATTATTATTATTAGTTAATATTAATTAGTGTACTTATATGTAAGTTCAATCATATCTTAACTCAAAATATTTTTTTATAATTCCTAAATCTTTATAACTAAATATATAACATTACATTTATTCAACCCATGTAATACATGAGTTCTAACCTAATTTCATATACATACACACACAAATATATATATATATATATATATATATATATTGGGTTAGGTTATGGTAAAAAAGGTTTTAAATAGAAGGATTCTAGGCTTGACATGTGTCTTTTTATTATTTTTAAAGTGAGGACATAATGGTAATTGTGTAATATGCCAGGTAATTGTGTAATATCAGGTCTGATTATTGTGTAATGTCAGGTCTGGTCCGGTCATTATGTCAAATATTTTTCATCATTGTGTTATATATATTAATCATTGTGTTTTATGTTTTATATAATTTCGTGTTATTTTTGTCACTATTTTTTTATGTATTATATATAAAATAGTGATGAAAAATATTTGACACAATGACCTGACATTAGACACAATGACCAAACCTGACATTACACATTTACCAACATATTTAAGCGAATTACACAATAATAAGCAAATTACACACTGAGCTGGAAAACGTAAAACACAATGATGAATATATATAACACAACGATGAAAAATATTTGATAAAATGAGCAAATTACATAATGAGTTGGAAAACTTAAAACACAATGTTGAATATATATAACACAATGATGAAAAATATTTGACAAAATGAGCATATTACACAATGAGCAAATTACACAATAATGCCTTTTTGTATATAACGACACTATACTCGTTTTTGTATTTTTTTTGTTTTTATATATAACGACACTGTACTCGTTTTAAAGATAAAAAAATGCTCGTTTTCGTCATTGTGTTTTACGTTTTAGATAATTTCGTGTTATTTTTTACATTACACAATAATCAGACCTGACATTATTGTGTAATTTGCTCATTTTGTCAAATATTTTTCATCATTGTGTTATATGTATTTATCATTGTGTTTTACGTTTTCCAGCTCATTGTGTAATTTGCTCATTTTGTCAAATATTTTTAATCATTGTGTTTTATGTTTTCCAGCTCATTGTGTAATTTGCTCATTTTTTCAAATATTTTTCATCATTGTGTTATATGTATTCATAATTGTGTTTTACGTTTTCTAGCTCATTGTGTAATTTGCTCATTTTGTCAAATATTTTTCATCATTGTGCTATATGTATTACACTATGACCATACATGACATTACACAATGACCAGACCTGACATTACACAATGACGAGCAAATTACACGATGAGCTGGAAAATGTAATTTTTTTTTCGTTTTTGTATATAACGAGACTATACTCGTTTTAAAAATAAAAAAAAACGCTTATTTTTATGGTGTAATTATTTTTAAAAAATAATGTCGTATGTAAAAGTTATAAACGTTTAAAAAAAGAGGGGGAACTTGATAAAAATTTAACAAAAATGGCCATTACTAAAATAACATTTTAACAACTTTTTCTCTCACAATTTGATATCAACCATTAAATTTTTTCTACAATTTGATCTAATGGCCCTAAATCATTCTCATCCTTCTTATTTTAAAAAACCATTTTTATTTGAACCTAACCCTATATATAAATATATAGGGTTAGGTTCAAATGAGAACTCATAAATACTTGAGAAATAACGAGAACTCGTCAAAAAATTAATTAAAACCATTTTTTTTGTTTTCATTATCTTTATTATTAAATTATAACATAAAAATGATTTATCTTTTCAATTAATTCATCCCTTCTCTCTAAATTATCCTTAAAAATTTTTATATACATATATAAATTGTAAACACTTACACATGTGTAAGTGGTAAACTTACACAAGTGTATCTTTTTTTTAATATATGAAGACATGTAAAATTATATATATAAATTGATTTTTTATGTTGTATTTTAATAATAAAATTAGTAAAAACAAAAAAAAAATAGTTTTATTGGTTTTTGACGAGTTCTCAAAATATTTAGTAGTTCTCAAATGATCCATTAATTATATATATAGTGTGAGGTTTTGCTAAAAAGTCAAAAAAGTGTAAAAAGTCGTTTAAAACGCTCCTTACCGGCTCATACGAACTCCGATTTTACTCATTTCGGCGGTGTTGGAACCGTCTCGTCGAACTCTACGATCTTAGCTTATAGGGTTTAGATTTTAGGGTTTAGTTTTTGCCTTAGGATTTAGCCTTAGGGGTTTAGCCTTAGGGTTTAGCTTTTAGTATTTACGCTTTGGGGCGGTAGGGATGGGGGTTTTAGGTTTTTGGGGGTAGGGTGGGGTGGGGGTTAGGTTTTTTTGGGGGGGGGGGGTTGGTTTGGAGGTTTAGGCTTTTGGGGGTGGTGGTGGTGTTTTTAGATGACTTTTTTTTGGCTTTTTAGGGTTTTTTTTGTTAGGATTTAGTTTTTAGGGGTGGGGGGTTTAGGTTTTTAGGGGTGGGGTGGGGGTTAGGTTTTGGGGGGTGGGTGGGGGTTTTAGGCTTTTAGGGGGTGGTGGTGGGGTTTTTAAAAGACTTTTTACACTTTTTACAGTTTTTAGACTTTGTATAATAACCCTACCCTATATATATATATATATATATATATATATATATATATATATATATAGGGTTAGGTTTAAATAAAAATGGTTTTTAAAATAAGAAGGGTGAGAAGGATTTAGGGCCATTAGATCAAATTGTAGAAATGATTTAATGGTTGAGATCAAATTGTAAAAGAAAAAGTTGTTGAAAGAGTATTTTAGTCATGAACATTTTTGTTGACTTTTTATCAAGTTCCCCCCTTTTTTTAAACGTTCATAACTTTTAAATAAGACATTATTTTTTTTAAAAAATTACAACATAAAAACAAGCGTTTTTTTTATCGTTAAAACGAGTATAGTCTCGTTATATAGAAAAACAAATTTTTTTTTACGTTTTCCAGCTCATTGTGTAATTTGCTCGTCATTGTGTAATATCAGGTCTGGTAATTGTGTAATATCAGGTCTGGTCATTGTGTAATACATATAACACAATGATGAAAAATATTTTACAAAATGAGCAAATTACACAATGAGCTACAAAACGTAAAACACAATGATGAATACATATAACACAATGATGAAAACTATTTGACAAAATGAGCAAATTACACAATGAGCTGAAAAACTTAAAACACAATGATTAATACATATAACACAATGATGAAATTTTTTTAATAAAATGAACAAATTACAAAATGAGCTGGAAAACGTAAAACACAATGATAAATACATATAACACAATGATGAAAAATATTTGACAAAATGAGCAAATTACACAATGAGCAAATTACACAATAATGTCAGGTCTGGTTATTGTGTAATGTCAAAAATAACACGAAATTATCTAAAACGTAAAACACAATGACGAAAACGAGCATTTTTTATCTTTAAAACGAGTATAGTGTCGTTATATACAAAAACATAAAAAATTACAAAAACGAGTATAGTGTCGTTATATATAAAAACGGCATTATTGTGTAATTTGCTTTGTGTAATATGCTCATTTTGTCAAATATTTTTTATCATTGTGTTACATGTATTTATCATTGACTTATATGTATTCATCATTGTGTTTTTCGTTTTTCAACCCATTGTGTAATTTGCTCATTTTATCAAATATTTTTCATCATTGTGTTATATGTATTCATCATTGTGTTTTACGTTTCCCATCTTATTGTGTAATTTGCTCATTATTGTGTAATTCGCTCAAATATGTCATGTAATTGTTTAATGTTAGGTCTGGTCATTGTGTCTAATGTCAGGTCATTGTGTCAAATATTTTCCATCATTATTTTATATACAATACAAAAAAAAACAGCGACAAAAATAACACGAAATTATCTAAAACATAAAACACAATTATTAATACATATAACACAATGATGAAAAATATTTGGTAAAATGACCAGACCAGACCTGACATTACACAATAACCAGACATGATATTACACAATGACCTGATATATTACACAATGACCGTTATGCCCTCTCTTTAAATAATAAAATGACACATGTCAAGCCCAGAATTCTTCTTACCCTTCTTATTTTTAAAACCCTTTTTACCATAACCTAACCATATATATATATATATATAGGGAGAAGATCATGAGAAAACTCATTTTAATGAGAGAACCAACAAACTACTCATTAATGACATTTTCGTAATTAATAGCACATTTTTTGTAAGAAAAAAAACCCTAAAAAAATAATAATAAAACAAAACAAAAAACTAGAAAAACTAAAGAAAAACCAAAATGTTTCTCTAGTTTGCCTCGTTTCATAAAAAAAATAAAAAAATTCAAAAAAAATAGCCGGTTTTGCTTTATGGTTTAGTTTAGCTTTTAGGGTTAAGTTTTTGGATTTAGCTTTTAGGTTAGGTTTTTGGAGGGAGGTTAGGTTTTTTAGGGTGGGAGGGGGGGGGGGGGCTTGGAGTGTGGGGGTTTAGGGTTTTTTTAGGGGGGTGGGTGGGGGTTTAGGTTTTGATGGGGTGGGGGTTTAGGTTTTTAGGGGTGGTGGGAGGGTTAGGTTTTTGGGGTGTACGAGAGGGTTAGGTTTTTGAGAATATATAATGATATCATAATTATAAAAGTGCCATTAAAATGAGTTTTCTCATAAACTCAACCATATATATATATATATATATATATATATATATATATATATATATATATATATATATATATAGGGAGAAAGTTTCAGAACACTTAAATATTGCGAGAACAAGGGGAACAAACCTAAATCATTTATTTTTTTGATCCATAGTAAAAAAAAAATTAAAAGTTTATACTTCTTACATACAAATATGTATGTTTATGTACATAAAAAATAATCAAACTAATTTTTTTATATATTTAAAAGTTTTCTACACATGTGTAGGTAAAAAAACCTACACATGAATTACACATGTGTAGGTATGTATATAAACGAAATTTGTTCAAATTTTTTTGTTTGAATTTCATGAAAAACAAATAAACAATACATTTATATAATTTTCTTATATTTTAAAACTTTTTAAAATTGAAAAAGTGAATGACTCATTTTGTTCTGTGTGTTCTCGCAATATTTAGTGTTCTGAATTGAACTCTCCCCTATATATATATATATATATATATATATATCTCTTAAACATGTCATAAAAGGTTGTTTGGCAATTAGGGTTGTTGGTGAGATAGAAGTAAATGAGTAGTAGTGATCGTGAGATATGTATATGGATCTTAATATGTATCGTAGTGGAATGATGGAGCTTAAGGAGGAGTGAGGGTTGTTGTCCACATAAGTTACCTTTCTTATTAGCATGAACCCTTGGGCGATGACATTATGCGAGTGTGGAAGGTGGATGGAGGAGGGAGAAGGGCAAGGGGGAATAAGATGAGAAGGTAGAGAAGAATGAGGCCGGAAGGGATGAGGGAAAGATGCGTTGGAGATCGTAACTGAGGTGGCGTTGACAGGAATCACCGAGATAATAAAAGTGAAGGAGGCGGTGTCGGCTTTAACCTCACAATTAGTAAGTGTTGCTTAGATTGGGGTGGCATCAAATATAAACATTTATAAACCGTTATAAATCATTTTATTCACTAGTAAATACATGAATTCACTAGTTTGGCAATTAGGGTTGTTGGTGAGATAGAAGTAAATGAGCAGTAGTGATCGTGAGATATGTATATGGATCTTAATATGTATCGTAGTGGAATGATCGAGCTTAAGGAGGAGTGAGGGTTGTTGTCCATATAAGTTACCTTTCTTATTAGCATGAACCCTTGGGCGAAGACATCATGCGAGTGTGGAAGGTAGATGGAGGAGGGAGAAGGGCAAGGGGGAATAAGGAGAGAAGGGAGAGAAGAATGAGGGCGAAAGGGATGAGGGAAGGAGGCGTTGGTGATCGTAACTGGGGTGGCGTTGACAGGAATCACCGAGATAATAAAAGTGATGGAGGCGGTGTCGGCTTTAACCTCACAATTAGTTAGTGTTGCTTATATTGGGGTAGCATCAAATATAAACATTTATAAACCGTTATAAATCATTTTATTCACTGGTAAATACATGAATTCACTAGTTAATACACTATAGTTCCAAAATAACGAATTCACCGATGGATTTGTAGGTTTTAATGGCTTTGGAGTTTCCTAGGAGAATATTTTAAATCGTCTTAATCACTTTCAGATTAAAGTAATTTTGGTGGTACTTTAAAAATCTTTAGTCGGATAAGACAAAAGTTAACGAGAACGAGAGTGAATTTTTTTCATAAAACGTACTAAAGTTCGAATATGTCAATTTATCCAACAAGACCAAAGATCATTCTATTTATTAGGGGAGACTTTTCAGTTGGCGTTCAATGTTGAGGTTTTTAATTGTCAACAGGTGAACAGTTACATAAGTGGAAAAAAAGCCTTCAGTAGAAACACATTTACCGCTGATTCACAGTTGATACTACTCAGTTGCCACCAATAAGTTGTTGCTGATGCATAATATAGCTGATACCTAGTTGCTATTGAAGTACCAAGTTACTACTAAAATCCGTTTGCCACTGATGGACTAAGTTGCCACTAATGGGTAGTACATTACTACTAATACTTACCACTGATAATCAGCTACACTCAAATCAGATTCCATGCAACTTTATATCAATTATATAAATCCAAAGCAACTTCAAATGGCATTTCAGCAAGATAGCAAACATTTTTACCACCAGGGGGTTTTCCTTAGGACCACGAACCCTACCAAGGTGGCACAACCCCTTGCAACTCCACACTTCCCAACTCATATCAATGTTTTATTCGCATTTCTCTTTTTGTTTTAAGCAAATCCCGAGTAATAAAAATGGTCTATATATGTTTATATACATGTATATATACTTAGAGGGAGAGAGATACACACATATACATATGGGTGTGTTTAATGCATAACCAACTTTAAATAAAGAATTGTGATAACTGTATAAACAATTGTACGTAATGCTAATTAAATGTAATGGGACAGAGAGAGTGACGGTTATTCGGTCACATAATTGTCTTACATATCATACTTAAACAAATAAATGTATTTACTTGTTTCTCTTAGTTCTCTATTTAATTTTGGGTATGTATTAAACATCCTCTTTATATATAAGTTTGTGTTGCGACATGGACAACTAAAAATAACGTGAACGGGGAATAGGTGACAAATTATATGCCATGTCAACAAATTTGGATACATTTATGTGTGCCACATCACTCCCAACATATTGATTACAGAAAATAAGATTTTTTTACTAGATTTATACACAGAACGATTTTACAGTCGTACAAACAATTACAAAACCTCCAAAAGTGAGATGAAGTTAACCCTTTGCAAAATGCTTAAGTTGTTTTAAGCAAACTAAAACTATTTAAGTACAACACTCACTACTAGAAAAAAAGCTAGTTTGCTACGAAAAATTTGCGACGCATTTCTGACAAAACCATTAATAATCTTAATAATTAAAATAAAAATACATTTTTAAACTATTTAAAATAGTTAATATTGTTTTTGTCGCAAATGCGTCGCAATTTGCGACACATTTCCGAAAAAAACAATATTAATCTTAATATTTTAAATAAAAACATTTTTTAATATAATTGGAATAATTAAGTTTGTTTTTGGCGCAAATGTGTAGCAGGTTGCGACGCATTTCCTACAAAACTATTAATAATCTTAATAATTAAAATAAAAATACTTTTTTAATATATTTAAAATAGTTAATATTGTTTTTTGTCGCAATTTGCGAAAACAATATTAATCTTAACATTTTAAATAAAAACATATTTTTAATATATTTGGAATAATTAAAATTGTTTTTGTCGTAAATGTGTAGCAGTTTACGACGCATTTCCGACAAAAACCATTAATAATCTAAACAATTAAAATAAAAATACATTTTTAATATATTTAAAATAGTTAATATTGTTTTTGTCGCAAATGCGTCGCAAATTGCGACGCATTTGCGACAAAAACAATATTAATCTTAATAATTTAAATAATAACATATTTTTAATATATATGGAATAATTAATATTGTTTCATCGCAAATGTATAGCATTTGAATATTTATTTTTAATATATTTAAAATAATTAATATTTTTTTATTATATTTATACCAATATTAATTATGATAATTATAATAAAATTCCTTATTATTAAGTATTTTTGTTTAACCTTTTAATAATTCGTTATTTTTAATATAAAATTAGGATAATACTGATAAAAATATTTTATTAAAAGAAGTTATTATAATAATACTATTTTTGTATGTATGTGTATGTGAATGTATATGTATGTGTATATGTAAGTGTATGTGTATGAGTGTGAGTGGGTGTGTGTGTGTGTTTGTATATATGTGTTTGTGTATGTGTGTATGGTTAGTCGGGAGCGTTGATTATCAATTAGGGTCTATAATGGTCAATTAGAGTTGATGATTATTAGTTAGGGTGAGTTAGAGTCAGTGATGGTCAACTATGAGCATTATTCTCATTGATGGTCAGTTATGGTAGTTGATTATCAATTAGTGCTAATAATGGTCATTTAGAATCAATAATGGTCAATTAGGGGACATTATGCTCTTCGATGGTATTGTTGATTATCAATTGGGCCAATAATGATCAAAGTCAATCACGGTTAATTAGGGGTCATTATGTTCATTGATGGTAAGTTATGATCGTTAATGATCAATTAAACCCTATGATGATTAAATGAGAGTCATTGATTCCCAATTAGGGTAAAAATATGTGTGTGTATGTGTAAGGCCCCTTTCCCGGGTAACCTCACTTGTTGGATTTACTCATAAACATAATCATAAATACTGAACTTAAATTAAAAACATTCATCATTCAATTACAAATCATTCGTCATTCAATTACATAATATAACATAACTTGACAGCGGAAGTCTTAACACATATATTAAAGTGGGATGTCATTCTTGTGTCGGGTAACCTTCACGCCATCGTACAACCCTTTCTTCCTTTACCTGAAATGTATACTAAAAGTCAGCTAACGCTGGTGAGTTCTAGTTTAAAGACAATCATACATAATATTTATCTTATCATGAATATAATGTATATATGTATATTCGTACTTTTAAATATTCTTTACTTTACTGTTCTCACATAACATTCATTGAGGGTATATACATATGTACATACATACTTTCTTTGAGAGAACACATATTGGTCATAATCTTAAGGGAGATCAACCCGTCATACTTGTCGCGAATGTCACGAAGACATCGCTGTCAGAACTACCGTCGTAGCCCATTTCATTACCGTCCGGCTCTAGAAAACCGTCCGTCATTTATTAATCCGTCCGGCAACCTTTGTCCGTCCGCTCTTAAACCGTCCTACCGTCGTAGTCTGTCATTTTGTCCGTCTGCCCTAGGGCATCCGTTTCCCACGCGACCATTATGTATGCAACTGTTCTACTTTAGTTAAGGCATTTGCTTCGACCGTCCATTAATACATTTTCATACGTCCTAGCTTGCGAATGAACGTTTTTGTCCCGGTTGCAAAATAGTCACGTGGTCGTCCGTCTACCGA
This sequence comes from Smallanthus sonchifolius, assembly GCA_023525975.1. Classification (NCBI taxonomy): domain Eukaryota; kingdom Viridiplantae; phylum Streptophyta; class Magnoliopsida; order Asterales; family Asteraceae; genus Smallanthus; species Smallanthus sonchifolius. The sequence goes on along the minus strand of CM042036.1, from coordinate 70,938,040 downwards.
AGTAGCCGTTGTCATAGAAGGGTTTATAACGTTTACATTCATTCATAACATGCAATATATATGTAATATAAAGCAAGATTTCATTCTTTTATGTTATGTCCTTCTTTCATTCATTCTTTAAAACCATACGCTTCTTTCTTTATTCATAATTCATTTTCATATATTAGTATTTATATATATACGTATGATCACATTGACATTTATAACATTTAATCATTTAGTGTATACACTTCAGCCCCAAAACATTTAAAATGATTTGCACATAACATAGAAGGGGGCACATAGAACTCACCTGATGAGTAGTTTCTGAAATACACTTAGCTGGCTACTGAGCGTCACTAATGTCACTCACGATCTGTATAATAAAGTCATACACGTAAGGTAGTGCTCCTAGATGACACTAGACATTACTATGCTTGAATATAGTAGTTTCGATGGATTCGTTTATATCGAAACTTGGTAGTTTCGATAGGTTGCTTAAGTCGAAACTTGGTAGTTTCGATAGGTAACTTAAGTGTAATCTTAGCTTCAGATCGTGGGCATACCGAAACTATGGTAGTTTCGATAGGTCTGCATATATATATATATATATATATATATATATATATATATATATATATATATATATATATATCGAAACTATGGTAGTTTCGATGGGTCTGAATATATATCGAAACTATGTAGTTTCGATGGGTCTGCACATATCGAAACTAAGTAGTTTCGATGGGTCTGCACAAACCATCTTCCCCAAAAATCTGAAGTTTCTGCATGTGAATCTGATCGTGCCAATATCTTTATTTTTCTTAGATCATAACGTTCGGTTTTCATTCTAGATGCTATACCTAAGCTCATTTTAAAGTTTCATCCGCAAAATCATCATCTAATGGGCTAAAACCGAAAATCCTAAAAAATCATAAAAACTCAGATTATGATCGAACGCTTACCTGGATTGGATTTCTGATTCGGAGAAGATGGTCTCGAGCACAGCAGCAACGTTCTCCTGAATTCCCGAGTTGATCCGTCACTTTCTCTCTCTAGACCCGAGCTCTTTTCTCTCTCTCTAGAACTTGCGTGAGTGGGGAAATGAGCAGAGAAGAGGGCTACCTTGCCTCTTATATGCCTGGGCTTCCAAGGCCCATTGAAGCCGAGCCCAAGCCCGCTCCCTTTTGTTTAAATATTCCGACTAAGTCACCGGTCTCGCTATATTTATTCGTTTTATTATTTTTGGGATGTTACAGTATGTGTACGTGTGTATTTTATGTATAGGTGTATGTGTTTGTATGCGTATGTATAGGTGTATGTGTATGTATATGTATGTATGCATGTGTATTTGTATATATTAGTGTATGTGTATGTATGCATGTGTATGTGTTTGGGTGTATACACAAAGACATACGTATACACCTACAAAATAACAAAAGGGTTTTTGGGTAATGGGTTTCAATGGTGTACATGTACGCACCTGTGTGTCTAATACGTATAATATTGTGAAAATAATCGTATTTCATGTATAACAAAGTTGTACAAAAGATAAACTGAAAAAAAAAAATAACGTTTGAACTTCAAAAAACTAAAAACAAAATTATATTGTTGGTAATGCGTAGCAAATGTGAAGCAATTTGCTACACATTTGTGACATAATATCTACTTTAAGGAGCTTGCGTAGCAAATGTGTAGCAATTTGCTTTGCATTTGCGACAAAACATATAATATTATTTGTTATTGTTATTTTTAATTATTTTATGATATTAAATTACATTATTATTATTATTATATATCTGGGAAGTGATTATTATTTTAAACATAATAATAATAATAATAATAAATTAAAAATAAAAATAATAATAATATAAACAATAATAATAAAGTTGTTATCAAAATAATAATAATAACAGTAATTATAAAGTTATAATATTAATAATAATTTTTATTTTATTATACTAGTAGAAAAAACGGTTTTTAAATTAAATTTTAACAATCACTAATATAACTTAATTTTTACCGTTATTATTATTATTTTTTATCATAAAAAAAAGGATTAATATTTTTATTTTTATTAATATTTTTGTTTTGTTATTTCTATTTTTAATATTGTTTTTAAAATGCCTTTTTTATTTTTAATTGATTATTAATATTATTAAAATAGGTTGTGTCGGAAAATTGTCGGAGTATTCCAACATAATCCCGACGAAAATTCTTTTTAATTTTATATTAAATATTAATATTAACAAAGAAAAACCTCTTCAAACCCTAGACATATTCTTCTAGAACTCAACTCTCGGACATTCTATCTCCCACCATCTCCCGCCTCCCACCATCTCTCGTTCTTCCCTAACATTCAGTCACCGGCGACGAATATTATGAGACGCGCATTCTGACGATTCTACAACACCCAGTCACTGGCGATAAACACTCAGTCATCAAATTGGGGATCTCAACTTTGTGTTTGGGTTCTCGTTTCCACGTGAGACGTACATTCTGACATCAAATTGGACAGAAGTTTCCCCTTACGTCATCGAGTTCGATGAAATAGCGCCACAATTGTATCCGAATGACCCGGAATCGTGTCTCAGAGATGAACACTTTGCTGAATGGTTTGAAAGCCGCGTAAGTAAAACCTATTAAATAATAATGATCCACATTATTACATCATTAACAAATTAAACGTGTATGCTTTCTTCAATGTAGGTAACCATGGGCTTATCTGATGGAAGCACTCGACATTTGGAAGTTTTAGCAATAAAACCATCGAGGTATGCTAGATATCACAATGGTTACTTTGTAAATGGTTATAAGTTCCACACACAACAGTATGGTAAGGGACTTGTAACCGGTAACCATATATGGTGTATGCGTGAGAGGGGAGGAGTATAACTCCGAAGAGTCCGACTACTACGACTTGTTGGACGAGATACTTGAGCTCGAGTATTATGGCACCGTGCGGTGTTTAACTATTGTAATTTTCAAATGTATATGGTTTGATAACAACCGAGGTGTTATAGTTAACAAAAATAACCTGGTGGATGTCAAACCCAAATCCCGACTTCTAAATAACGACCCGTTTGTCTTGGCATCACAAGCCGAACAAGTGTTTTACACACCATACCCTGCCGTAAAAGGTGAAACAAAAGATCTATGGGTAGTTGTTAAGACAAAAGCCCGACACATATATGAAGTTACAACTCCTGAAAGTGGTGGAAACATGGAAGAACATGGGTTCCTTCAGTTTGAAGATCGATTTGAGTTACCAAATGAAGTAACTAGGAGTGAACGTTTGTGCCTAGTCACAGATACCCAACCCATGAAGGAGGATGGAATATTTGAAGACGAACAATTTGAAGAGGAAGAATTTGAAGATAAAGAGGATACAACCGATGATAATGTTGAAATGGACTTTTCTGACCACTCTTCAGATGAAGACGAATTTGATTGTTAAGAACATTGTTTGTTGTTGTATACATTTTAAATTCTTTTCGATTTATTATATGGTATGTCCACTTTCAATTGTTTACTATCATAGATGTGCCATTTTCAATTGTTTACTATCATAGATGTGTCAATCTTATATTATCTATCTTCAATTGTTTACTATCATAGATGTGTCATTTTCAATTGTTTACTACCATAGATGTGTCAATCTTATATTATCTGTCTAACCATTTTTGTTCTATTAAATGCTAGGTATATATATTATGTCAACTGGCCATGGCAGACGTGGACGTGTCCCTTTACCAGTGAGGCAACATACACGTGGATCTAGCCCTGCTAGTAGTGATGGTACTACTGGACATAGATATACCTCAGGGAGACATGTCATGACACGTGGGGGATTCATTGGACATACTACTGGCCCACGTAGTAATAGTGGTGCGGGTGATGTCATGGCTGATATGGATGGGGTATTTTGTCAACGATTAAACTTGATCCCCGACGATGATGATTATGATGTTGATGTTGATCGTGTGTCGGATCCTGACATTGGTGATGAGGATGACGATGGTCCTCTGTCTCAACACGAATCGAATTACGGGGACATATCTCATACCTCTAACAAACCACATGCTAGGCGAGTTGGAGACAAGTATGTCTTTTTTTTACGTTTTAGTTAATTGTTATTTAATCATGTTATAATTATACTTTTTGGTTATTTAAATATTGTAGGTTCGGAAGTAATCGTATTCATACGTCGATTACTGGTATACTACGTGAGAATATTAATGAATCTTGGATCACATATAGAAAGATCCCGAAGGAAGTAAAAGCCAAAATGTTTAAAAACTTTGAGGTAATGTATCAATTAATTATTTGTATATCTTATACATATTTGTTTTATCTTTACATTTTTAACTTCTAACTTTTATTTTTTATAGAAGGCTTATACATTGGATCCGACAACCGAGCGTAGCGACTATGAGACATTTATTAACGTGCAGAATGACCGTTATAGAGATATCTTGCATCAGTTTAAAGTACAAGCTACTGATGATGCTAGGCTTGACGGACATGAGATCGCCGAAGGTAATTACAAGGAATTCAATATAATTCGTGATTATTGTCCCAAAGGTATCTCTGAGAGCGTATGGCGAGAGATGTGTCGGGTAAGCGTGTTAATACATTATTCTTTTAATATTTTATTATTTTTTACATTATTAAAGTATATTTTTAATCTTAATAGCAATGGGACACTATAGAATGGCAGAAGAAATCGGAGTGCGGGGCAAGCAATCGTGCCAGGGCCAACAGTGGTGGCAAGACATCCCGCCATACAGGCGGGTCGATAGGATATGATGAGCATCGTATCCGATTGGTAAGCTAATCTTATTTGTAAATTTTAGTAATTGTTTGTACTTTACACTTATTACATTAACTATACTCTATATATATACAGAAAAAATATGGGTTAGGGATCCCACTTATAGAGAACTTTTCTTGTATACCCACCTCGACAAAGATTCTAAGACAAAGCTTTTAGCCGGAGAGCTTAATATTAATGGGGCGGAGGGGATGGAGTTTGTTACAGATAAATCCAAAGCCGCATATGTAAGTTATCTCTATCATTCATTTTTATATAATTATTGTACCAACATTCCGTACAGTAACTCGCGTCGTTTTGGTAAACCGTAGGAGGCCTATTTAATAGAGATGAGAGAGGTGTACGGGTCGAACTTCACCACAAATGATCCTGATGTGTGGTTACGTGTTCAAGGAGGAGGTAAAAGGACCCGGGTATTTGGGATCGGATCTTCGGATCTACATTACGTGGTGACTGGGACACCAACATCCTCTTATGGAACTGGACCCTCATACACCGACTACGTGAAAGCGCAAGAAAATGTTTGTTTTTTTATTATAATTATATGTTGTTTATAGGGGTATTCACGATTCGTTTTAAAACCTGCCATCGATTTAGTTTCACGGTTTAGGCTTTATTGTTTCTTTATGTAAATTACAAATAACATATTTGTTGGAAACAAATACATAAAATAGTTGCTAGAATGTCAGTAGCTTGAAAAAAGTATATATGGATATGAACTATGAAATGTGAAGTGCCCGTGAAAGTCAGTAGCTTGAAAAAAGTATTTAGGTATGAACTGAGAATTAGATATGGACATGTCTAAACTTAAATGAATCGGAAAAACAGTAGTTATAAAGTCAAGCCATGAAGTCTAGTATATGCAATATAAAATATTTTAAAAATTAAAATTTATTCAAGTCGTACGGTCCGGTTCGGTTTGTTACGGTTTTATAGTTTTAAAACCGTAAACCAAACCGTATGTTACGGTTTGAAAATTTTGAAACCGACCGACCGAAAGATAATATAAAAAACCGACCGTAAAACCAAACCGATGACTGGTTTGGACGGTTTCACGGTTTAAAACCGAACCATGGACACCGCTAATTGGGATGTGAAGTTTCCACCCATGTGAATTAAATCTTCAAAAACTACTAATGTAGCTATCGACCTTCAATTATCATATATAGTAATATGTGTTGTTTGTATGTTATTGTTATTATTATTATTATTATTATTATTATTATTATTATAATTATGTGTTGTTTGTTTACTAATTATCATATATGTTTTTACAAACTTTTAGATTCAATTTTTTGAAGGCTCGGTTTGAATCTGAAAAACAAACAATGGAGTCTCGGTTTGAATCTGAAAAAAGTCTCGGTTTGAATCTGAAAAACAAACAATGGTGGCTCTAGTTGCAAGTGAAAGACAAGAAAGGGAGGAGTCGCAACGACGAATGCAGGAAAGTTTTAAAAAAGAAATTGAATAGTTTATGAGAAAACTTTCGTCATGCCGGTAGTTAGTAGTAGTTTATTGTTTAAACAACTAAACTATGGTTATTGTAATGTATACGTTTGAAATGACGGTTATTGTATTTGTGTTTGTTTTATAAAACATGTTTTTGATTTTTTCTGCATTTTTGTAGCAGAAAAAAATCTGGATTTTATTTGTTTTTCAGGATTTTTTTTATTTCAGTAAACAAAATAAAAAATATTTTTTTTAAATAGTTCTGTCGGAAATGTGTCGGAATTTTCGACAAAAAATTTATTTTGTTTTATTAAATACATATATTAAATTATTTAATTTTATTAAAAAACCGTCGGAAATTCCGACACATTTGCGACAAACAGTTTACTCAATTTTCTGCTTTAATACACAAATAAATAAATATATTAAATCATTTAAGTTTAGTAAAAACAAATCCTTCGGAAATGTGTCGGAAATTTCCGACACATAACAAACTTTTTAATTTAAATCAAATTAGAGGAAAAAAATGGATAATTATGTTAATAGTTATAACCATAATAATTATTCTAATAATTATAATCAAAATTTTTGTTGGAAATGCGTCGGAAATTCCGACACAACTTTTTTGTTGCAAATCTGTCACATTTTTTGTTGCAAAATTTTTTTCGACGAGGGTTTTTCCGACAAGGTTTTTGTCGCAATTTTGTCAGAATTTGGGGTTTCCGATGCATTTTTGACGGAAATTTGCATCGGAAACGCGCTTTTTTCTAGTAGTGACTTGGTTACTTACTCAAATACCTCTAAATAAATAAAGGATAAACTCTATTAAAAATGTTGTATACAGTGATGGATCCATAAATTTTAATAATTAGGCCCTACAATAATTATAGTATAAGAGTGGTGGGAGTGCCCAACGGGTAGGGAGGCAAGTTATGAGCGGGTATAACGGGTACCACTCCCACTCCCAGCGGGTAAGGAGGCGGGTTATGAGCGGGTAGTGTGAGGGTTTTGGAACCCGCTGAAACATGCTTGGAGGGTACCCGATTGTGTGTGTATATATATGAAAAATTAGGTGGGTTGGAGGGTACCACTCCCACCTAGTAGGGTAGTTTAGGAGGGTAATTTAGTTAAATAAGGTGGCATATTTTTATTGGTTTATTTTGGAAGGATAGTTTGGTTGGTAGTATACCACTCCTACCTCCCTAAATGATTTGTTCACATGTCCAGATGGGTGATGATGTTACGCTAAAAAATTGTCCTTACAAACTATGAGATTAGAAAGAAAAAAAAAATTATTGAACGAAAAAAGAAACTAAGAACACCTCCATCTCTATGTAGCGGATGGAGTCAAACACCTAGCTGGCCGGATGACACCATCGGAGGAGGTGTTTGTGGCTGACTGGGTGTGTTCATTCGGTTATGTTTGGAATTTCAAACGGGCAACCACTATAAAAACCATTATTTAATTAATTTAAAACTTTTATTTAAATTCGAACTTTTATCAATTTCAATTAAATCATTTTTAATAAATTTCATTTAAATAAAATACATTTAAATAAATGGTGTTTTTAATTAATTTAATTTAAATTAAACTATATTTAATAACGTAAATTATTGTTTTATTATTTTAATTTGTAATTATATATATATTTTTTAATTTCAGGGTAAGGGGGCAAGAGATTCGAACCCGGGTACAAGGGAAGGGAGGACAGCGCCCTCAACTATCTCAATCAAACCACATTTTTGTTTTTACCGCGCAGCAAATTATATATAACAACACACCATAATCATCTTTTCTAAAAAAATAACTAACTAATCGTAGAGTATCACGTGTCCTGACGATTCACTCACAAGCTAGCCCTGTTCGTTTTCCTCTTTAAACTAGGTATATAATTTTTGGTTACGGTTAATAATATATTACAAAAAGAATAAAATTATTATATAACGAAAATTTTAAAAACAGAAATCAAGAATGCAATTTTCATTGAATCACTTGACAATTTCCTTGAAATTTTCAAGGGACAAATCTTTCCCATAACCTAATCTCCAAACCCTGTATCTAACCTATTCCCCCCTACCCTTCTTCTTCACTCTCAAAACAACTCATGGGTAAAGGAATATTCTTCACCTCCGCTTCAATGCTTCTCGCCGTCCTAATCACCGCCACCCTCCGCCACCACCACCACCACCACCACCACCCAACCAACTCACCACTAACCCACTACCCTTCCAACGCTTCCAAACTACTCCGATCAAACGGCTTCAACCTCATGGCCAACTTCCTCCACATCTCACCGGAACTCCTCCACTCAACACCACAAACCATCTTCGCCATCCCGGACGCCGCCTTCGCCAACCTCTCCATCCCACCATACATGATCAAACACCTCCTAGCATACCACATCTCCCCTACAAAACTAACCACCCAAGATCTTTTCAACAAACCCTTGAAATCATGCTTGCCTACATTAATCCATCACCAAACCCTTTCAATCACCAAGATTGAACAAGTTCTTGAAATCAACAACGTGTTGATCACACACCCGGATTTGTTTCTTCAACAATCCGTTTCACGGTGTAGCGGGTTCTTTTGCATGGTATGATCATCGTCAAGAACATATCATGTTACCATATTGTAAACCGGATCAGATTGAACTAGGGTTTATCAAGAACAAAGAGGAATTGGGGAGGGTGATTAAGTTTCTTAGTTCATCCGGGTTCATGTCATTTGCAATAGGGTTGAACTCGGTGACTGATGGGATTGTTAAAGATTTTCCGGATTTGGATTCGGTGACGATCTTTACGCCCCCGAATGTTGCGTTGATGGCGACGTCGTCGCCGTTGTTGAATAAGTTCATGAGGTTTCATATGGTTGTACAAAGACGTTCGTTTAAACAGTTGGCTGGTTTGCCACCGGGTGCATGGTTGTCGACGCTGGTTAGGGGAAAACATGTGGATATCACGGAGAATTCAAGGGTTTCTCAGGTGATGTCTATTAATGGGGTGGCGATTACTGCGCCGGATTTGTTCGTGTCGAAGAACTTCGTTGTGCATGGGATTGCTCGGGCTTTGAATATGCATGAGCTTTCAAGCATGTCTAGGTAAAAATGGCGGGTGTGAATTTTGGTCTTTGTTTTTTCTTTTGTGATTTGGTGAACATGAATATTGGAATTTGAATTGTAGCGGTTGTATTATAAACATTGAAGATGGTCTATAACAAGAAAGATTATAATCAAAAGCGTATAAACTTATATAGAATTTAGCTCTAAAAATTTCAAGAAAGGGATTTGCTTCTTTGGATAATTTGAGAACTTCCATCTAAAAACAGTCCTCTCTAGCTCCCCAATATACAGCATATCCGGATGTAACATCTAATAATAATTTTATGAATTTTATAAAAAGAAACAATAATATTAGTAAACATTAAATTTGGACAAAATTACAAATTACATTCTTTATGTATTACGAAAATTACGAAACGTGTCTTTAACATAAAAAATTGCACTGAATGTGTCCTTTTATTCAAAAGATTCTACCATATTTGTCATATATTCTAAGTAAAGTCCATATATATTGGGGTTGGTGGTCTAATGGTAGAGGAAAATCTTCTAGAAACACAAAGGTTTCATAGGTTCAAGTCACACTCTTAACACGAATTAAGAAATTTGCTTTTAAAAAAAAAAGTAAACCATCCACTTCACCCGTTTAATATCGGCATGCACGCACCATGAGATGGGAAAAAAGTCTTTTTAACCATGCTAATCCCAACACGCTTAATCAGATCAAGATTTTTTCTTCTTCCACCCTCATTTCATCGGAATGTAGGGTTCTTTGTTCTTCATTATGCGATTGATGATGGTGTTTTGCTAGTGTGGCAAGCAAGTTGTTCTAAGAACTTCATGGACATCTAGAAATCCTGGTCGTAAGTTTTATGGGTGTCGTGAAAAGTAAGTTGGATTCCTTTAATTTAATCACAACTTATTGAATCACAATTCCTTCGAAATCTTGATCTAAAATCAGTTTGGTAGTAACTCAGGGATCAAGATGTCGTTTTATTAGATGGTGTGATCTTTATATGTGTCCAAGATCGATGGACATTATTCCTAGTCTGTTGAAGTCAAGGAATGAGCCGAAAGAAAATCTCAAAATCAGTGAAGCAGAAACAAGAAAATTGAAGAAGTACTTGATTATGAGCTGGATTGGGTTTCTTATTTTTTTGATTGCTATAAAAATGTACTAAGCTATTGTGCACGAATAGAGTATCAACGTATGGTTATGAAAATGAAACACTCTATTTGAATATGCTAGCAATAGATGGTTTGTTACAAATCTAATTTTGTATCTGTGTATTGGTGAATATGTTAATGGGAAATTGGTTATTTTGAATACCATAATCGTTTAATACATTCATGTAACATCCATGAATTTAAATAAAAAGATCATTTTAAATATGAATTTAAATTAAGGAGAGAGTCAAGGGACTAGATGCGTTAAATTTCAAAAGAAGGAAGGAAGCCCCTAGCCAACCCCCCACCCCCTTGCGCAAAGTTACCCAATTCAACCCAGTTTGCGCATACTTTGAGAGAGAGAGAGAGAGAGAGAGAGAGAGAGGGAGGGGGAGGGAGGGAGGGGGAGGGAGGGACGACCAAGTGAAGAGGAAGCGGATTTCGAGTTTCATCTTGCTCAAGAAACGATCAAGGAATCAATGAGGAAGAGACTACATGAAGCTACACGAGTTTGAGGTAAGAATCAAACCATAAACCTCATGTTTTGACCTTGAAATGTGTTTTAGAGCAAAGGTGGGGTTTTGATAAAAAAAGGTAGCCTTTTTACGTATGGAATTGCATAAAAACCTTAGATCTGGACTTCTGGAAGCTAAATGTGAAATTTAAACGTAAAAAGTTTGAATCTTGATTTCATTACAGTCCAGATCTAGTCCATATAGAAAGTTAGGGTTTTTGGGAATAAAGTTCTCATGAAGTTCTCACAAAGTTCTCATGAAGTTCTCGCAAGCACAAACTTGTGCGCAAACTTCAAGTTCTCGTGAGTACTTTAAGTTCTCGTGAACCCTCTTGCAAATACTTGAAGTTCTCACGGGGAATAATGAGCGCATACTTGATATGTGAAACCAAGACCATTTAGAATGTATCTGTACAGGTTGTGTGATCTATAGAGACTACAGACCTTATCGAGGCTCAATACCCCTACTACGTATCACAGGTGAGTTCTAGATCCCCTTTTATGTTTACTTTTGAGGTGGTGTGCATACTGTGTAGTGTTTATTATAAATGTGTGTTAATAAACAAAAGCGAGGAAGTGTTTACTATAATTGTGTGTTAGTAAACAAAAGTGAAAGAAAGTTTTAAAGAAAGATAAAGTAAGGCAAACGAATATTTTATGAAGTAAAGATGTTTACGAAAGCTAAAGAATATTTTTGATAAATTTAAGAAGGTGAAAGTTTTTAAAATCATTACATTGTCTATATCCGGGAAAGGGAAGAGAAGGGTTCCTTCAGGAAAAGATGTTACTTTATGTATTGCGTTTTGTTACTAATTGCTATGTAACGTTAGTATTCGGGTCAGCTCGGGTTTGTAACGGGTATTATAAATATCCATGAAACTTTAAAGTAATTGAAACAAAAAAAACATTTTTAACGTGAGTAACGGTTCAGAACCGAACATACCTGGACCGCAACAGATAAGAACTTCGGGACGATTCGGTTTTTTAACGGGTATGGCGTGTCGGCATAAATACCTATGAAATTTTAAAGTTGTTCAAAAAAAAAAACATTGTCGTAGTTCCATCATGTAACAATGGTGCTTTGCAACCCATATGAATATAACCGGTGAAAAAAAGTTGAAATTTCTATCTCCAGTTTTGTTGGCGATTTTTATTCTGATTTATAAGTCCAAATTACCAAGATTTTGATTTAAAAATTCGTGTTTGAAAAGGGATTAGAAAATTTCTAACTGCATGCATTATCTTATCTGCCATGAGCATGACCACCAACAAGCTTTTAGCTGTTTGTATCGCTCCCCTCTTTGTGTAACTTTCTTATAGAGTTATGTTAAATTTGAATTGTGTGTTATAGGCTGGACAGAAGGCTGAAAGTTGTGTTTGAGTTGTGTCTGAAACTCAAGAATTAAGTTTTATGAAAGAACTCCATTATAAGTCTAAACTTGATTATCAATTTAAATTAACTTTTCAACTTCTTTGAGTTAACTGGTGGGGAAACAATTTTATATTCTCGGGATAGTGCATGAGCTTGGATTAGAAAAAAAAAACACTCATTACAGGTAAATTTGCAAAAAGATGATAATGCTATATACTTTCTAATACAAGTATCCATAAATCATCTATACATTTATGGTTTGAACTATTTATATACTTGATGAAATGCTCATTCAGTTAACATTAACTTTGACGGAAATTCAGAGGTTGAACAATTGAAGATTGAATACAGAGATAAACAAACTTGAATTTTTATTGATGAACTATTCAACTTCGTACATATGATTGACCCTAGGGGTTTTATACAATACGAACTGGTGCCAACATATATACTCGACGTGTCGTTTGATAATATACCGGTTAATACCAGTGACTCTTTTATAATCTATATCCCTAAGTATTTAGAATGACACTTTAACCCATAAACATACTTTACAACAATGACGCTAAGACCCTTCCATTATAATAAATAATTAAGTTTAGTTTAAACCACCAATACTCCCCTTAAACTAAACTTAGTTTAGGGGAGGTTTTCAACTTTCTTCAAGACTTAGATTACCACAATGCTAGTTCATCATATTCGTATCGGGCTAGATTAACCTCCTCCATTTTCTCCCACTTTGGACATGCGTGTTTGAAGTGTCCGATTTCATTGCACTTATAGCATCTTATGTGATTCTTACTTTGTTGGAATAAGTTACCATCTTTATTTCTCCATGTCTTCCAAATTCTACCTCGGCCACGTCCTATGTTCTCTTGATTTGAATTCCCATGACTATAATGTTCACATCAATGTTCCTTGACTTTCTCCTTTCTATCTTCTTTGGTAAATAGGAGTTTATCATGCATGTCTTCCTCCTTGATTGGCTTCTTAATACGTTCTTCATAGGCCTTTAATCTTCATATAGCTTCTTGAAATTGAATGGTATTAAGATTAACAAATTATTCAATTGCAGCAACAATTTAAATAAACCTTGCTAGTATAGAACCTAGAAGCTTTCTGACTAACCTCTTGTTGTCAATTGTGGATCCAATATTGTTGGCTTGTGATACAAGTTGACTAATTTTTCCGGTGAACTCATCAAGGGTGTTGAGTCTTTCATTTTCAAAGATTCAAATTATGATTCTAGTGTTTGTAGTCTAGCCTCTTTGACCCTGTCAGTCCCCACGAATCGAAACTTTGAGTCTTCCCAAATATCTTTGGCAGACGTATGATGGGCAATTTGAAGAACAAGTTCTTTAGACATAGCTTGAAAGAGATAAGCGATGACCATTATATTTTTCTTTGCATCAACTTCTCATGTTAATTAGTTTGAGTGCATCCGAGTTCCCATAAACATTAAGAAGTGTTTTTATCTTTACAACCCAAATAACATAATTTGTAGAATTTAGAATCGGGCATTGGAAAGTCATTGACGTCCCTCCTTCCTTTACTGCCACACTTTCATTATTCTTTGATGATTTCTTAGTCATTTTCGTGTCTTACTTCTCCCAGTTTTAACAGATAGACTTCATACTTACTTTCTACTACACTGGTTTCAGATCGAATTTGATTTCAACTTTACTTGTATCGGATCAAATCTGTATCGACCATCAACTTTGATTAATTTGATATCAACTCTGATATTTTCGAATCAAATTAATCATTTCCTCTGAGTACAATTAGTTTGATATCAACTCTAATAGTTTTTTAATCTAACTAATCAACCTTCTTGAAAGAACAGTGCACGAGTTTTCGGTCACATATGAACTTAGGACGAATCAAAACCATTTGTTACATACAGAAACACTACAGGGGTTTTGATGTCGCCCAGACGGTTATAAAAACTACTAAATAAAACCTAATCTAAACTCCTAAGTAAAAAATGGAGTACACATTGACAGACAAGTGTACCTATCGAGTGTAGCACAGCTTAATGGTAAACCAGATTATCGAACCCTAGAGACACTACTATAGCAAACTAGACTCTGACTCGGAATAAAGATGATTGATTTGGGGGTTTTCTACACTACTGATTAAACTAATGACAAATAATAAAGAAGCTAATGAACGAATTCAACTATCAGACACAGGAACTCAGGGAATATCAGGAATGGGAAGAATACCACCTAGGTCGCGAATCCTGATTGCTGGGCTTTGGAATTATATCGGCTATGGAAACTGTATTGGAACTGGGATCCTAAAATATGACACCTCTAAATCACCTAGTAGATTCCTAATCACACGAAGGATGTGACCAGAAGGATAACCTAAAGGATACTAAACTCACCAGTTAGTCGGATCACCTCTCGGTCTCTCCAACGATACTAAAGAACTCAATAGACAATTCACCTTTCGGTCTCACTGTCTCAATACATCGGAGATGCAAGGAGTAATCTAAAGGTAACCTATTTGATATGAATTAACAACGACAAGAGACTCCTAAAGAAACTTCCTCTCAGACAGATTTCACTCAGGATTCTAACATCTAAGATTAACCGATTGCCTATCACTTTTCGGGTATTTAGACAAGAAGAACACTCAACTTTAAAAGATTATTAATCAATATTAGTATGGATTACTACGTCTAGCATACCGTACACAAATCACAAACACGAAGTAGGCGATCTAATACGCAACCAAACATGAAAGACATTCACTAGGACGCGTATGGAATGATTAATCAATAATAAATACAAATCAAGCATGCATATTCATCAAACAATCATAATCAGATCGGTTACAATAGCATCAAACCCAAAACATGAATCCAAAACCGATAAAAACCTAAACTTTAACAATCATTCATCCTTAACCTAGGCAGTATCAATTGTTTAGCCCATAATCATACTAAAAAACATCCAAACAAAAGTAAAGATCCTAAACATGGTTTCAAACAAAGTAATTAAAGACAAAGATAGACTTAGAAACCGAATAAGCTAAAACAAACAAACCCGGAGTCAAAAAACTTGCACTTCAATTCTTTTCTCCAGCCCCAAAATCGCCTTCCAAACCTCCTCTGACGGCCAAAAGATCGAACTCCTTGAATAATGGCATCACAATTCGATTTAAACTCTAATTAGGGCTTTTTGCGGATTTTTTAGGCCCTCGTGTACCGCAAAGGGTTTTCCTGTGTTCCTCGCGTACCGCGAGGAACAAAATAGTCGGGCGCCCTTCTGGCTTTTCTCGCGTACCGCGAGACATATCTTCTCCCCCTTCGCGTACCGCGAAGGACTGATTTTCCACATTTTTTACTTTTATTCTCCGGCTTCACTCTCTTGTTCGGTTTCTTCATGATATCACTTTATACTTCACACGAGCTTCTGTAAACATAACAAAGAATCAAATGTACACTAAAATGACTAAAAACGAATTCGAAACTATATAAAAACGTACGAATACAAAAGAAATAAGATGTATGCTTTACACTACATCAGGTTTTTCAGCCGCAAAGCGAATCAAAACCAATTATTCAGAACTTTTCCTACTTCTGTGTTTTTTGTTTTCTAAAGCATATACGTTAATTCTTTTTAATATAAAAGATAGAAAACCAATTTCTAATTTTTCCTGCTCTTTCCTAATTGTTACTACTTACTAACCTTAATCGATTTTGGGTTCCTAAATTGATACTTTCTAATCAAATTAAAAAAAAATGATACTTATCGAGATGTCGGGTAATTGATCACTATTTGTTGCACCAAGAAAATTAAGGAGATGTCTATATCTTTTTTCCTATCCCCTTTCCTTTGATTTCTGGTTCTGTCTTTAATTGTTTCTTATGATCAATTTAAAGATCCCCGACGAGCCTTGTAAACATTGCCTTGATCGATGATTGTAAAGCACTGCCTTGATCGATCACTTCTCTTTTGGTCATTGCTTCCAATGGATTCAGAAATCAATCAATTGGTTTTCCTGATTTTTTTTCTTCTCTTGGATTCAGAAAATTAACAAGATGTCCATATCGGTTTTCCTGAGTAAACACTTTTATAAATTTAATTCTTATTTTTAGTTAGGTTTCAATATAAATTTTATTTGATCAAAATCCACTTGTTTAAAAAAAGTTTCCTATATCATTGGGCATTAAAGTTTATACTTATGTCATAATATTTTTATTACACATTTATTGTATTACAACAATCATACTCAACAACCGATACAACATTTCACAAACCCTTCCATCAAAACTACACCCATTCAAAGTTCCGATTTGGTCTCCTCCGCCGACAGCCGCCCCGCCGGTTCTCCATCACCAATGCTCACCACCTTCGACCCTTTCATCCTATCCGGCGCCAACTTCCCAATAGAAATACTCAACACCCCATCCTCCAACCTCGCATTCACCTTATCTAGATCAACATTCTCCGGCAACCTAAACTGTCTCCAAAACTTCCCGTACGACCGCTCACACCGGTGCCAATGATCACCGCCACCCTCTCTCTTCCTCTCTCCACTAACCCTCAAAACCCTATTCTCCTCCACCTCAATCTTCAACTCTTCCTTCTTCATCCCAGGGACATCCATTGTGATCACGTGCCCGTCACGCGTCTCCTTCCAATCCACCCTCGCCGGCGACACGATCACTTCGTCGTCCCGCTCGATCCCGAACGGAATCTGCTCCAATTCCCTAAATGGGTTTGTAATTATATCAGACCTCATGAGATCAGACAACAAACTGCTTCCAATCGGATCGGGATGATGATCGAGTACTGACAAGAAAGATCCGGAACATTGTCCGGAGATGAACATATATAAAAATGCACATAGTATAATTGTCTTCATGCTTCTTATATTTCTTAGTTTTGTTCAAAGTTTACTTGTATCGTGATGGGTTGATTGATGGAGTTTAGGGTTTATATATAGGTGGAGATTAGGTTGTGATCTTCAGCTTATTTGAGAAGAGTTTCTTGAAAGTTCTGGGATAAGTAAAAACAAGAAACAGGTAGAAGCTTCCACAAGAACATTAGTGACTCTGGAATGTTGTAAAGAGAGAATATATTATTTCAGAAGGGGTCTTATATATTTTTGTTTGTAATTCGTATCGTGCTTTAAGAAGTTTATTTTATAGTATTTAGGTTTTTTCTTTCTCTGTGATGATAAATCGGTAAACTTAAAACTAGTTAAAAGAAAATAATAAATAACTAAATAAACAAATAAAAAATTAAAATTTTTTTAAATATGATTTGGTTAAATAATACAGAAAATTTTACAAAGGAAACCGACAACAAATTAAAGAAAAGAAAATAAAATTAAAATTTGCTTATTTGAGGCGGTACAATAAAAACGTAAAAGGTGTCCACTTACTCTTCCTCAAGGTTTGTAAATAGTATTGAGTTATTATATCTTAATAATTATAATATAGAGTTTTGATCAAATAAAAGATGTAGCTTTGAATATATTTAGACAATGACTCTATTTTCATAGTTAAAATTCAGTTAATAATAATAGTTAAAAATAGAAAAAATTCTCAAAATATCCTTATTACTTTTCTTATCCCTCAATCTGTCCCTTTAACTAATACTTTCCGAAAATGTCCCCTCATATACCGTCGAAACCGACGGAATAACATGGTCGTCCAACACTGTTCGCAACCAACACTACAAGGATATCACCCTGCGCCGATCGACGATGCCTATCCAGACGACAATGGTCGTCGGGGTAGGTCACCCTATACCGACGACATGTCGTCGGGATAGGCTAAACCCTATCTTTGTATGCATGTTTCTATTTATGTATGTATGTATGTATATATGTGTATGTATGTTTGTATGTATTTTTATGCATGTTTATGTATTCGTATGATTTGTATATATATAATTGTGTATTTACTCATATGTTTATATATGTATTTGTTTATGTTTATATGTGTATATATGTTTTGTATGTATGTTTCTATTTATTTATATATGTTTGTATATAATATGTACGTATATATTTGTATGTATTTGTATATATGTTTATGTATTTGTATGATTTGTATGTATATAATTGTGTATTTATTCATATGATTATAAATGTATTTGTATGTATGTTTGATGTCGTCCAGACCGTCTATAAAAACTATATAAAAACCTAACCTAGACACTCTTGTAATACTCTAGAAATCCTATAAACTAGACCAAAATTATGACAGGCAAGTGTACCTATCAATTGCAAGACAACTCAATGGAAGTCTGGATATCGAACACACGAGACACTAACTCTAACTAAAACTAGACTCTGACTAGAACTGAGATTATTTGGTTGGGGGAATTCTATGAACTAAGATTAACTAAAGTAAACTCAAGAACTAAGAACTCACGAACGACACCTAACTATCAATCAGAAAACTCGGGTGAAATCAAGAATAGAGAAAACATCACCTAGGTCAGAATCCTATTCATAAAACTCAGACTTCTCTCGAATATGAAAACTATGACGGATATGGGGTTCTAATGATAACACTCTAAGACAACATAGTGGATCCCTAATCAATCTCAGGGTGTCACCAGAAGGAAACTCTATGGAATGCAAAACACTCACCAGAAGTTGGATTACCTTTCAGTCTATCCAACGGCACTAAAGTACTCTAAAGATAGATCACCTTTCAGTCTCACTATCACCGTACATTCAAAGAATGTAAGGGGTAAGCTCAGAACAAAACGATAAGACACGAACTAGCGAGGACACTAAGAACCTAGGGGAAACCTCCTTTCAGAGCGTTTACAACTAGACACCTAACACCGAATACTAACCGACTACCTCTCACCTTTCAGCTATCGAGATAGGAAGAACACTCAGCTCTAATGAACTCTCAATCAATGCTCCTATGGATTACTTAGCTTTAGCGAAACCTTAAAGTAATCACAAACACATAGTAAGTGATCTAAATATGCAACTATAACTGAAAGACATTCAACAAGAAGCATACGGAACGATGATCAATCATAAATCAGAAGTAAGCATGCATAAACATCAAATCAATTGAACTAAGATCATTACAATAATTTTAAACCATCAATAGTTACCAAAAACCGAACTTTATCAAGTAATCATCATAAACCTAGGTAGCAACTATGAGTTTAGCCAAGAAACATGTTCAAAAACAACAAACAAGAAGTAATAGTCATAAACATAGTATCAATTAAACGAATCAAACACATGATCATCAAAAGAAATAACCGAATGATTGGAGTCTAACCAACACAGTGTTAAAAGCTCCAAACTTCGGCGTCAATTAGCTTCTCTAACCTAGAAATCGCCTATTCCCTCTGCTCAGACGGCTAATAATCGAATTCCTCTAAAGAATGGATATCCAATTGATTAGGATTTTTTTCACGGATTATAAGTCCTTCTCGTACCGCGAAGGCCAAATTAGTCGGGCCCGGATCTCTAGTTGTTCGCATACCGCGAACTCTTCCCTCTCCATCTTCGCGTACCGTGAAGATCTGCAATTCCAATATTTTTACTTCTTTTTGTTGGACGTCTTCTCGTGCTCGATTTCTCCATGATTTATCTTCTTATTCCAAATGAGCACCTGCAAACATAACACCGACTCAATATGGACCAAAAACAAATAAAAACGAATACAAAAACTAACTAAAACGCACAAATACAATAGGATAAAAGACATGTGTTTTGCAACACATCAAACATCCCCACACTTAACATTTTTTCGTCCTCGAAAAAGTCTGCAATGGAATCATAACTGAAAACTAGCTTTCACAATCTCATTAATTTATTAGCACAAATATAATCACGCGTTAAAATGCAACAATCAGGATTTCTGTCCGACTAAACCCAACCACCAATTAATCAAGCCCCCGATTGTGTTCTAATATTACATTACAAAGTTATCAATCTATCTATAGGTCTCACACTCAGAAGCTACAACTCAGCCTAGTTCCATCTCAAGGTATATCAAAGCCCGTTTCAAACCATATAGATTTCCCCACCATTATAAACAAAAACTTATATGTTTTAAAAATTAATGTAGATGATTAATGGATGAATGATATGAGCTTTAGTTAACAATATAATTGAACCTTACCTAGTGGTGCTTCAACCAAGTTGCAACTCGGCATGTGGCACAGAGGCTGCAGTTCTAGCAATGAAGTACTTAAGAATCTACCAAGTGGTGTTTCAATCAGGCAGGAACCTGACGTGTGACACGTAGGCGATACTTAAATTTCTAAATTAATTAAGCTCAAGCATATGGAATTATGGAATGCGGGCGCCACCAACTCTCGGATTTATTCTCATAAAAATAAAGTGGTGTGCCATATAATTTCAAAAACATATAATTTCTTACTTATTGTGGTACCTATCACTTTATGTTGACAGTTTCAGCTTTACCATTTCCCCTAAGATGAGAACCTACAAGATATCCTGATTTAATCCAATTAATTAACCTAGCTAACACTCTTAGGATATTTAAGCTTTTCGTAGTCGGCTGAACCTACCAAAACATCACAAATTATACGTGCTTTCTATCTTATTATTTCATTTAAACTCAACAGCAGTTCCCAGTTATACCTATCATCTTCCATGTATTTGTAATTATTTTCAAGGACATTTTTGAAAAAAAAATTATTTTTATTTTTTTATTTGTTTTTTGTATTTTTGTATATTTTATCAAAAGAAAACAATCTAAACAAACTGATAAAGACGTAGTCTCCCATCCCCACACTTGAAACGCACATTGTCCCCAATTATGAACCGAGAAACGACGGAAAACAAACTAACTAAACCAAATAAAAGAAAATAAAGTATACAAAAATAAACTGGAAAAGACTTAGCCGGTTATGTAGCAATCTTCTTGGTCAGCATGCTCTTCCACATCGCACTTGTACAACCATATAGCATTTCATTCGCGGTTGTAGACACGCTCTGTAGGGTGCCTTGTACATAGGGAAGGCAAAAACACCCGATACCCGAAACATTCGGGTCGGGTAACAGGCCGGGTATTCGGGTCATGGGGCGGGTATGGGATTGATTTTTTAAAAAAAAAATTGGGTTCGGGTACGGGTATGGTATTAAGTAAAACCCGACCCGATTACCCGAAATATATATACCCGATTACCCGATGGGATACCCACAATATTTTTATATTTTATTTTTCCTTTTTGTTTAAGATACATAATTAATTTGCTTTTTGAAAAACTTTCTAATTAATATGCTTCCCTTTCCAGATGAAAAGTAAATAAGTAATTGTGTTTAGTCTGTCTATGTTCATTTCCTCCTTCCCTAAAATCCCAAATCCAAATTCTAATATTGTAATAATGAAATCGTTGCCATTTGCCAGCCCTAATTCCCTCCCTGAAACCCGACCTCAAGACTCACAGTCATATCTAATTGGGTACAAGAACCCGACCTCAAGAGCCAACCCTAATTCTCTCCCTAAAATCGTTGCCACTCATTGGATCTGCACTCATCCTTTCTGACGCTACACTCATTCGAAGCTGCCCTCATTGGATTTGCACTCATTCGGACTCATGTAAGTTTCTTAACGGGTCAAATAAAGAGGTTATGCCTTCTGATTCCTTGTTTATAGTTATGCCTAAATTTGAGTTGAAAAGGTTATGCCTAAATCTACACTCATTCGGACTCATGTAAGCTTATGTGATGTAAATTTGACTTTAAAGTTATGCCTAAATTTGAGTTGAAAAGGTTGATTATTAGTTTACCTAGTTTACCAGCTATAAAAGTTGATTATGAGTTGTTACCAGGTAGAAAAGGTTGATTATGAGTTGAAAATGTTGATTATTAGTTGAGAAGTACATGTTCATATAATGTAAATTTTTTGTTCAACTGTTTTTTAATCTGTTTGTAGGATTTATACTGCATATGATGTTAAATTATGTTTTCAGAGTGTAATTCATGTTAAATATATGGACTGCAATTGTTTAAATTTTGTTACCTTATGTTTTCTAGCTAATATGGACAAGGAAGGAGAAGGAATTATAGGCTGTGATAGTTCCAATACACAAACATATGCTGATAGTAATCAAAGTATTCAAGAAGATCAACAAACAAATACAAATCAACCTCTAGAACAAGAACAACATACTCATGATGGCAACAATTTAGTCAATAGAAAAAAGGAAATTTACTTCACCTGCATGGGAGCATTTCACAAAGTTAATAGTATTGACTTAATTTTTGATCCAGCCGATACCCGCGGGTAAGCCCATTGGTATGCCTGATATCCGATATTAACGGGTATACCCGATACCAGCGGGTTTACACGAAACCCGATGGGTAATTATCCTACACAAACCCGACGGTAACGGGCCAGGTATGGGGCAAGAATTTATAATCAGGTATGGGTTTGGGATTACCAATACCCGGCCCGAACCTGACCCATTTCCATCCTTACTTGTACACATATATCAAGCTCGGATCTTCATTGTTTGAATGGAGATTGAGTACGAACAATTCGGATCAAACCTGTAAAATTAAACTCACATGCCACCTAACACATCATTAAACTGACTCAAAATACAGACTCGATAAAAGAAATAAAAAACAAAGACCCTAATGACTTTACACGACTCACGATAAAACAAGGGACACGTACCTGATGGCTGACAAACACATAGATATGAAAGTCAACGCAAGGCATAATCAATCTCGAACGATGCTGAGGTTTCCCATGGTGGTCAAGGTCGGTGAATGGTGATGGAAGGTGGTAATGATGGATGATATAATGGAGTGTAAAGGTGGATAGCATTGGATGGTGAATGGTGGCTTGTATGGGACAACAAAAGAAAGTGGGGAGAAAATAGGGGTCCTAGCGTACCGCGAAGAATAAGAGGGCACTCCTCGCGTACCGCAAGGAATTGAGGTTTGACCTGGTTAAAATGTTACCTCTTCGCGTACCACGAAAAAGGGAGTCCTCCGCGAAGACCTGTTTTTCACAGAAAGTTTTTAGAGTTTTTTATACTTAGAAAATTTTCAGCTTCCTAAATCCTTCTTCTCCCAATTTCTCTAAAATCATGTTCCAATGATAAAATCAAGTGCATACATACCAGGAACTTCGTTCTTAATGATGTTCCTCACCGAATCAAATATGAATCCCTGCAAACAAACACAAAACAAAACACGTAAACCGAAAAACACCAAAATAACATGAAAACAGACCAAAGACATACAAACTTTACACTCGGGTATTAAGCCGAGAACTTCACAATCCTAATCAGGAGGCTTCTCCTTTATCCTTCTTGGAACCGCCTTCATACAACACGGTATACCAGCTCCTTCTATCAAACAACTATAAACTATCCTCAACCATCTACTAATACTCTCTCAGATCGGTCCACCAGCACTTAAACCTCCAAGGTCCAAAAATAACCTGCACCAAATACCCAAGCAGACTCGTATCCTTAAACATCCCCACACTTGGGGCTTGCACTATCCTCAAATCATGTATGCCTCTCAGTTCTTGCACCCTCTTTCATGTCGGCCTAGACTTACGGGGTGACTAAGTGTATCCCCCCTCAGAATGAAAAACAACAACCGACAGTGGCTCAGGAGGGGGTATCTCTAATGGTGTATCCTTTATTTCTTCCCCCGGATCTTCAGGATCCTCTACGTTCTCTACTATCCCACACTTAGGGTTTTCCATATCATCCCTTTCGGTCTGCCATCATGTCCTGCAGATTACTAGGCACATCTTCAACATCCTCATCCTGTGCATTCTGTAACTCCTCTAAATCAAGCGCCCAATCTAATAACTCTCTTACATCAGGCGCGACCTCTTCAACATCACCCTCATCTAAATCACTCAAGGGATCCCCAACTCCACTCTCTACTAAACAAGAGTCCCAATGATCGTCCATGAGGGTATCAATCGAACAAACGGATTTGCTATTCTCACTGCCCTCCTTCACATACTTAGTGGCATCGAAAGTAACTCTCCCATCCCCCACATGAAGTGTGAGCTTTCCGTTAAAGACATCAATCAATGCCTTGGCGGTACGCAAGAACGGGTGTCCAAGGATGAGCGGGACTCTATCATCGACCTCCATGTCGAGAATCATGAAATCCACGGGGAACACAAATCTATCTACTTTCACCAACAAGTTTTCCACTATTCCCCATGGATGCTTAACCGAGCGGTCAGCCAAGGATATGCTCATGCACGTCGGCTTCGAATCGCCTAGGTCTAGCTGCTTATATATCGAATATGGCAGCAGATTGATGCTAGCACCAAGATCAGCCAACGTGTGGTTCATAGTAAAACCGCCGAACATACACGGTATCGTGAAATGACCTGGATCTGCCAATTTCTCTGGCAACTTGTTCTGGACCACCGCTGAACATCTCTCACTCAGTGAGACTTTCGAGACTTCCTACAGTTTCTTCTTATTAGACAGAAGATCTTTCAAGAATTAACATATTTGGGCATATGTTGGAGGACCTCGATGAATGGAAGATTGACCTTAAGTTGCTTAAACAGATTTAGGAAGTGACCGTATTCCTTAGCAAACTTATGAGGCATAAGGCGGGCTGGGTAAGGAACACGGCTCTGGTCAAATTCGGGGATCTTCTTCTCCTACCCTTCACTCTTCTTCTCCTCTGCTTTCTTAGTAGGCTTCTCCATCACTATCTCTTCATCCACCGGTGGGTCCTCTCTCTCTTCTCCTCTTCTACTACGAGTCGTGATGTCACCCAGATGGTTTATAAAAATTAATAAATAAAACCTAATCTAGACTTCTAAGTAATAAATGGTGTACCTATGAACTAAACTGCACTGACAGCAAGTGTACCTATCGAGTGTAGCACAGCATAATGGTAAACTAGATTATCGAACCCTAGAGACACTACTATAGCTAAACTACACTCTGACTCGGACTAAAGATGATTGATTGGAGGGTTTTCTACACTACTAATTAAACTAATAATGCACAATACTAAAGATCGACTCTAACTATCAAGCACAGGAACTTCGGAATATCAGGAATGGGAAGAATACCACCTAGATCGGAATCCTACTTGCGAAGCACAAACTTCTACTGGTTATGGAAACAATAACGGATCTGGGTATCTAAGGAGAGCAGCTCTATACAACCTAGTGGATCCTTAATCACTCTCAGGGTGTCACCAACTAAGAAACCTAAAGATGCACTAAACTCACCTGATAGTCGGATTACCTTTCAGTCTCTCCAACAATGACAATGTACACAAAAGACAAATCATCTCTCGGTCTCAATGTCCACAATACAACAAAGATGCACGGGGTAATCTCAGAATGACAAGCTATGACTCAGACTAGCAAAAATCACAAAGAACCTAAGGGAACCTCCTCTCAGACAATTCCCACTCGGAACCTTAATACGAAGACTAACGGAATATCTCTCACCTTTCGGATATCGAGATAAGGTTAACACTCAGATCTATTGAACTCTCACTTACAACTCCTATGGCTACTACGTCTAGAAAACCATATAATCAACCACAAACACACAGTCTATGATCTAGATATGCTATTCAAACTAGAAGACATCCACAAATAACATACCGAACTTATAATCAATTGCAAAACAGATCTAAACATGCATGTTCATCATAATAATCAATCCAAAATCTTTACAAGATCATTAATCCAACATTCAAATCCAAAAACCGATAAAAATCAGGACTTTAAAATGCAATCATCACAAAACTAGGCAGTATTAAAGTTTTAGCCTAGAATCATTCTTAAAACATTCAAAACAGAAGTGTCAAATAAGAACATAGGTTCAAACACAGAAAAAAAGATAAAGATTAAATCTTGAAAACCGAATACGCTAATCTAACGAACCCGGAATCCAAAAGCTTTAAACTCGCACTTGATTTCACTTCCAAGCTCCCAAAATCGCCCCTTAGAACTCTTCTGATGGCCAAAAGATCGAACTCCCTGAATAATGGTGATATGTCCGAAATTATACATGTTTTGTATACATAATAATCCCCATATTATGGGACTAATTGATTAATAACCTTACAATTGATACTTAAAACGTTAATATTTCTCAATTACAGGTAATTCGATGCTCCGAGATAAACAAAGCAAAAAACCAGCTTAAAACATGAAGAAATCAAGCTTTTAGAGGACAAAACCTGAGCATTTACCCTCAAGAAGTCAAACCAAGTCAACACAAGCTGCTAAAAGATAAAACAAGAGGCAAGGAGGGGATGCACGGCTGTGCATCCCATTGCACGGTCGTGCAACCCATTGCACGGTCGTGCAAGGCCTGTCTTGCTCTCCAAGGGTCCAATACACCATCCTTCGTAACCTGTTTGATTCCCGAGGTGTTTGCACACCCGTGTAATCCAATGCATGGTCGTGCATTACTCATTTTGAGGCCTATAAATAGGTGGCTTGAGTTCTTCATTTCACACACCTCATCTATCCCTTACACACCCCAAGAACACACCTGAGAAAGCTTATTTCGTAGTTAGAGTGTATTAGTAGTGAGTAGAGGGGCTCTTCCACCTTGTTCTGCAATAGGAGAGCCTACGAAACTCAGCGTTATGCTAGTTAGTATGGCCATTCATGGCTAGACTCTTTGTATTGTTAGGGTGAAGATAAAGTTTGGTGCATGTTAATGTTTAACGTATTAACCCAAATGATGTGTTTATGTCTTTAACTATTCGTCCTTAAAACCACCATTTTGGTGAGTGTTCTTGATTTTTAAAGTGTAAAACCTTTTTATTCAAACTTCTCTTGAAACTTGTACGTCTTTATACAAGTAGAGATTGATAAGCCAAGGCTTGGTCAACACTAGTAAGGTTGTACGTGTTTATACGAACTTATTATGCGACCAAGAATTGGTGAACTCATATTGGAAATGGTACGTCTTTATACTTGGTCTCATTGTTACACCGCCTCCCGGTAAGCAAAATATAATCACTTATTTAACTCTAATACAAAGCATTTTACGTTCGATGTCTTAAACCAACCCGGAGATGACCATTCAAATGGTTGACGGTAATTGTTGTCCTTAACGGGAGGCACCACCACTTGTTAAAGCTTTTAAATTTGCAAATCAAATGTCATGAGGACGAGGCTTTAGCGGTGACCCGGGTCAGACATTTGTAGTAGTCATATCACTGGATTAGTCAACTTAACATTATCACGTATTAAGCGGATTCGAAACCCAAAGCAATACTATTCGTAACCTGATCATTTCCGACCTATTTACTTTCATGTTATTTACTATTCTGTTAGTTACATTTCTGTTACACACTTCACGCACGTTTTTACTTTTCTGCTATTTACTTTATCGCCATTTAATTTTCTGTCATTTACTTTCCTGTTTCACAAGCACACAAAACTCACTCACTAATTAAACCAGCTAAACGTTAACAAAAGTTGAGTATTGGAATTCGACCGTGTCTGTTGGTTCGATACTTGGTTCTTACCTAAACTATATTACGCTGCAATAGGTACACTTGCCTATTGTGTGTGTTTTTAAGTTAAAGTAATTATCATTTTATAAATTTAAAACCTGATCTCGTAAGACCAATCTAAGAATATATTTATTATATTTTTATATACTTAAAACATTACGCATCAATTTTTTTGCGTCGTTGCCGTGGACAAGGTGATTTCAAGAAAAATTCAACTTAACGGATTAGCCTTTTTTTATGGTTTGTTTTGATTGTTCTTTACAGCAACTTTCGTGGATGACAACTACGAGAGTTGTTATGGAGGATACCAAGACAACTATGAGTACCACTATTCGGAGGTTTGGTGTGAGATATGTGGGGAAGGCCAGTACACTCAAGATTGTTATCACTATCAAGGGTATTCCATAGATTTTCACCAACCCTACTGGCAACCACATGAGGAAACCACACTGCCGCAAGAAATTCAACACTCAGCTCTAGATTCCGACTCAGGGACCCCAGGAAATCTGTTTCGTCATTTGGAAGAAATTAAGGTTCAAATCCTAAAGAGCTTTCCAATTGAACAACAAGATGATCTCTTCAAAGTCCAAGAATCTAAAGTTATAGCTCCAACAACTTTAGTAGGGTCAAGTGACTCTAAGGAGCAAGAACCTTCCAACTTCACAAGCATGGATCAGTTGGAGGTGAGACTGGAGGATTCAGAAGAGAGGGCTACTGCAACTTTACAATCACTTCCTGACTTCTCTGAGAAGCAGGAAGCTAAACAATCAAAGGAGTTAGAAGAACGAATCTCTGAAGAAAAACCGATGGAAGTCCTAAATATGGAAGCACAGGAAGGATGTATGAAACAATCCAACATCCAGGAGGAGATTATGCAAGAGGAAGTATTCACCAACAAACAAATGACAATGGCGGCACCTCTTCCATGCAGCAGTGACAGCTGGCCTGTGACCAAGAATAGCAGTGAATCATTCTACGAATCACATAAGCCAATGATAGGGCATTTCACTCTGAGGACCACTTCTCATGGAGGAAGAAACGTTCATCTAACGAGGATTTTGTGACAAAATTATCATACCGGGGTGACCATATCCTTCACTACATGGGTTTCTTGAAGTTTGGTCCAGGAAATTTCAAATGGTGGTAGCCTGATTTAATTACACCATTTTCTTTATGTGCTCTTCTATAAAGCATTCTAAATTTGGCAGGTTTACAAAATTTTTAAAATTTCAAATCGATCAATCCAAACTAAAATTAAAACTATAAATAGAGTTTGAAAATATATAAATCAATGATTCACCCATTTTAGCACTAAAACGTTGAAGGTACGAAAAATATAAAATTGGGGAAATATTTGATTTGTTAAATTGGGCCACTTAATGGGGGATTTTGGCTCGGACCACTGGGACAAACCACCTTTGCCACATGATCCGGCTCGTCGAAACCTTTCTGTCCCCTGGTCTGGGGCCCTCTAACTTCAAACGTAGCTCAAGTTATGTCCGTTTCAAGTTTGAATCCTTTTTACCCTGTTTTTCTCTGTCTGGCTGGTACTGGATGGACTCTACTAATTCCTAGATCAGCTTACTATCATTGTACGCATGGTTATCAAATGGGTTGGATAAACCTCTCCATATTATAAGCCACCCATTTGACTGATTATTCCACCACGAGCACTAAGCTGAAAATTCACGAAGCACGTATGGGTCGGGCTAAAGACACTTAAATAAACGTAGCGCTTCCGGGAGGCAACCCGATGATCATGAATAAATTGAGAGGTTGGTGCATATGACAGAATCATGGATCTTAGCTTTGACTTTTCAAATTTAAGTTTCTCTTACTTCAGCCCAAGGTATGCCCTCTCGATACTAGGACCTTAGTAGCTTAACTACTACATTTTATTTTTCTTGTCTGCTTTTATGTTTTTACTTATGTGTCAGGTAGAATAGCATCACCAAATAGTCTCTCTATTTCTTTGAGGAATCACACTCCATCTCTACAACCTGAGGAATCGGAAACCATATCAAATTTCTGTGAAATTTGATGAAGTTTTTGAAGCAAAGTGTTGACAGCACCAATAAGTTTTGGCCTTAGGTTATACACCGAATTGACCAGGGGAGTACCAGTTTCTTTTCCCTTAAAACTTCATGCATTTAAATTCCAGCATAGCATTTCATTACATGCATTTGTACATTGAGGGCAATGCACAGTTTTAAGTGTGGGGTGGGGAATTAAGAGATTCAGGACTACTTGTAACCTCAAAAAAGTAAAATTTCAACTTGTGATTTTCTACCCATTTGACTAAAACATTACAAAAACCTTCCTTTTGCAAAACCTGGAAAATTTTCAAAATTTTAAACTTTAAAACCTCTTTGAGTTCGCACCTAATTAAATAAAATGAATACATGGCAAGTAGAAACAAATGAATATTATGCATAAAGATTCGCTAAACCCTATTCCATCCGTTTCCATGTGAGGAAAATCAAGCCTATTATACAGCATCAAATTTTTGGCGCAGTATATAATCATTCGCATGCTCTTTCGTTTGGCGTTACTGAGTGTTTTTCGATTGAATTTTATGCATAATTAGAACTTGTGTGTCTTATACATATCAAGACCATGAACTAGTAGAAGTTTGAAAGTGATTGGGCACCTAGGACTTTATTACCCTTATTCTTAAATCCAAAAATCCCAAAAATATAATCCGCTTAGATAGCTCTTTGAGCCTTAGCCTTTTCTTTCCTACTACCCACAATTATCACCCAACCAGCTTTTCGTAAACACCGGTTATTGGTTAACTGTCTTCAAAGTGAAAAACTTATCCTATGTCGTTATTTCAAGTTTCTTACCATTGAGGCAATTTCGGAAAGAATCTGTTCTACTCAAAGGAATTGGAATATACAAGAAGGTGGATGTATTAGGAAGAAATAGTCGAACTATCTACATGGAATTTATGGAAATATTATTTCAAGGAAATTGAGAAAAATGAATTATTGAAGGAATTGTCTTGATTTAAAAAAAAGCTGGTCTTTTACCGGTTAGACCTTAAAGAGCTGGATATGCATTCTTTTAATTTCAATTTGCTTTTCTGCCTTCATTTCGCAAAGCCTGAATTACCGCCCGAACTCCGAGAGAAAGTTTTCAAAGCAACTAATGATGTAAGAAAACGGTGGCGCAATCAAGAACAACTGCCACCATTCTGCGGCATATCAAAAAGTGCCGCCAAAAGAGGAGCCAAAAGATACGAAAAATGTGTGAAGTGTGGCAACTTGAGCCACGATGGAAAATGTAGCAAGAATCAAACTCATTCCCAAAGTGAGTACACGCATCTGATCAAAGTTGGAGCGGTTAGGCTACAAGCCGAAAGTTCCATACGGAGAAGCAGCAATGTGTACTACGCAGTAAGGAAAGAGTTGGCAATAATGAGAGATCTTGGTCTTGGCAATCTGACCATAAACGAGCCCTCGGATTAGTTATACCCTCAATATCCGAGTACTGTAAAGGGACCTGTTAGTATTTTCCATTTTAAGCCAAGAAGCCGTAGTTGCGTGTTTCACGATAGCTGCAGCCCTTCAAACCTTTTAAATCCCTAAAAACCCAAAAAGATTTTCATTTTCACCCCTTTATTTTTATTTTAGCCACATTACAACCCTTTTAAAGTCCTCTTGATTCATGCATACTACTTAGTTAATTGATGGAGACTTGATTTGCATACAGGCTTGTGATCATTGCATAATTCGATTCAAACTTGAGTGTTCCACTTAACTTACATTATCCATACATATATAACCCTAGAGTTGAGTGAACATTGTGAGGAGTGAAAGTTTATGCATAATTGAAGTTCTAGTAGGCTTGTTATGGATTCCCTAATAGAAAAATACAAAAATAGAATAAGCAACTCAAGAGTTATCCCGAAATTTCCAACTACTTGGAGTTCCATTTCCCTTGTAGAGTTTTTAGTTATGGGTATGATCATGTATGAGTTTGCTTGAGGACAAGCAAAGTCTAAGTGTGGGGTATTATGATATGCCCTAAACTATACATGTTTTGCATGCATAATAATCCCCATATTATGGTACTAACTGATAAATAACCTTACAATTGATACTTTGCAATTGCAGGTTATTCGGTGCTCCAAGATAAACAAAGCAAAATCCACCTTAAAACCTGAAGAAATCAAGCTTTTAGAGGACAAAACCCGAGCATTGACCCTCAAGAAGTCAAACCAGGTCAACACAAGTTGTTAAAAGACAAAACAGGAGGCAAGGAGGGGATGCATGGCAGTGCATCCCTTTGTATGGTCGTGCAAGGCCTGTCTTGCTCTCCAAGACTGTCCTTCGTACCCTGTTTGATTCCCGAGGTGTTTGCACGCCCGTGCAATCCAATGCACGGAAGTGCATTGCTCATTTTGAGGCCTATAAATAGATGGCTTGAGTTCTTCATTCCACACACCTCATCTATCCCTTACACACCCCAAGAACACACCTGAGAAAGCTTATTTTGTAGTTAAAGTGTAGTAGTAGGGAGTAGAGGGGCTCTTCCTCCTTGTTTCGCAATAGGGGAGCCTACGAAACTCAGCGTTATGCTAGTTAGTATGGCCATTCATGGCTAGACTCTTTGTATTGCTAGGGTGAATATGAAGTTTGGTGCATGTTAATGTTTAACGTATTAATCCAAGTGATGTGTTTATGTCTTTAACAATTCGTCCATAAAACCACCATTTTGGTGGGCTTTTAATATTGTCTAAATCTGTCTTTATATTTGTGAGTGTTCTTGATTTTTAAAGAGTAAAACCTTTTTAATCAAACTTATCTTGAAGCTTGTACGTCTTTATACAAGTAGAGATTGATAAGCCAAGGCTTGGTCAACAATAGTAAGGTCATACGTCTTTATACGAACTTATTATGCGACTAAGAATTGGTGAACTCATGTTGGGAACGGTACATCTTTATACTTGGTCCCATTGTTACACCGCCTCCCGGTGAGCAAAATATAATCAATTATTTAACTCTAATACAAAGCATTTTACGTTCGATGTCTTAAACCAACCCGGAGATGACCATTCGAAGGGTTGAGGGTAATTGTTGTCCTTAACGGGAGGCACTACCACTTGTTAAAGCTTTTAAATTTGCAAATCAAATGTCTTGAGGACGAGGCTCTAGCGGTGACCTAGGTCAAACATTTGTAGTAGTCATATCACTGGATTAGTCAACTTAACATTATCACATATTAAGCGGATTCGAAACCCAAAGCAATACTATTCGTAACCTGATCATTTCCGACCTATTTACTTTCCTGTTATTTACTATTCTGTTTGTTACATTTCTGTTACACACTTCACGCATGGTTTTACTTTTCTGCTATTTACTTTATCGCCATTTACTTTTTTGTCATTTACTTTCCTGTTTCACAAGCATACAAAACTCACTCACTAATAAACCGACTAAACGTTAACAAAAGTTGAGTATTGGAATTCGACCGTGTCCATTGGTTCGATACTTGGTTCTTACCTAAACTATATCACGCTGCGATAGATACATTTACCTATTGTGTGTGTTTTTAAGTTAAAGTAATTATCATTTTATAAATTTAAAACCTGATCTCGTAAGACCAATCTAAAAATATATTATATACTTAAAACATTACGCATCAAATGGCATCACAATTCGATATATAGTTGAATTAGGGCTGTTTGCGGATTTTCTAGGCCCTCGCGTACCGCGAAGGGTGTTCCTGGGTTTCTAACGTACCACAAGAAACAAAATAGTCGGGCCACTTTTTGGAACTCCTCGCGTACCACGAGGATTTGAAGCTCTCCCTTCGCGTACCGCGAAGGAGTAAAATTCCAACTTTTTGCATTTTTCTCTTGGGCTTTCTATCTTGCTCGGTTTTTTCATGATTTCACTTTCTATTGCACACGAGCTCCTGAAAACATTACATAGACTCAAATGTAAACTAAACGACTAAAAACGAATACGAAACTATATAAAAACGCATGAATACAGTGGAAATAAGATGTATGCTTTGCACTACATCAAACATCCCCATACTTAACCTTTTTTCGTCCTCAAAAAAGTCTACAATGGAATCAAAACTGGACATAGCTTTCACAATCTCAATTAATCAATTATTCAAACATACTCACACGTTAAAAAGCAATAATCAATATTTATGTCCTATTAAACCCAACCACCAACTTTCAAGCCCCTGTTTAGTGTTCTAATTCATATTACCAAGCATATCAATCTATCCATATGACTCACACTCAAAAGCTACAGCTCTACCTAATCCCGTCTCACGGTCATGTCTAGGAACATATTAAACCATATAGATTTCACCCACCACGATAACCTAAAATTTACAGGTTTTAGAAATCAAGATGATCAATGAATGAGCATTAACATAAACTGATGAACTTTCGTCTAGAGGCGTTTCAACCAAGTCACTATCCCGGAAGTTAACATATAGACTACAGTTCTAATCAGTGAAGCATATAAGAATCTAACCATGTGGTTTCAATCAGGCTGGAACCCGACGTGTGACACGTAGGCGAAACTTAGATTTCTAGTTAATTAAGCTCAAGTATATGGATTATGGATTGTGGGCGCCACCGAAACTCGGTTTTATTCTCATAAAAAGAGAATGGTGTGCCAAAAAAATTTCAAAAACCTCTAAATTTTAACTTAATGTGGTACCTATCACCCTATGTTGACAGTTTCAGTATTACCGACACCTCTAAGATGAATACCCACAAGATATCATGATTTTATTTCATTTAATTAACCTAAACAACACTCACAAGGTCTACCAAAACATCACTAATTAGACGCGTTTTCAATTATTTATCCATTTAAAACTTAACAAGCAGATCCAGTTCTACTATCATTTTTAATTTATTATGCAAAAACTTTTGATTTCCAAGGACATTTTTTCAAATATTTCAATTTTTTTTTGTATTTTTGTATTTTTAAAGAAAACAAAGCTAGACAAACTAGACTCAAGAAAGTCTCCCATCCGCACACTAGAAACAAACATTGTCCCCAATGTGAACTGAGAAACACAAAAAATAAAAATACAAAAATAAACTAGGAAGACTTGGCAGGTAATGTATCAGTGAAGTGTATCCAGCGCCTCTATTCCACGTGTGCACCATATAGCATTTCGGTCGTGACTGCACAATCGACTGTCGGGTTGCCTTTACAAAATAAATAAGATTAGGATCAACCCCGCCCGAATGGAGATTGAGTACGAGCGGATCGATAAATACCTACAAAATAAAGCTTAAACAAACCCACAACATTAAACTGACACAAGTTACAAACTCAAATTAAAATAAAAGACTCGACTAACTAACTCAATAAGACTCAATATAGAGCATAGGAACACGTACCCGACACGTGACAAACACATAGACATGAGAGCCACAAGCAAGGTGAAACATCGGACACGAACGGTTCTTAAGTTTTCCCATGGTGGTGGTAGTCGGTGAATGTTATGTGTGATGATAGAGGATTGTGATGATGTGATGTGATGGATGATGGTGTGAGTGGTGGATGATAGTATGTATGAAGGATGGTGTAATGGTGGTGGTGAACGGGTATGGGAAACCATGAGAAAACAAATGAAAAAGGCAAAACCAGGAAGGCCTCGCGTACCGCGAGAAGTCAGGGGCCATTCTTCGCGTACCGTGAGGAAGTGGCATTTAAGCCGGCCATTTTTCTTGGCCTTCGCGTACTGCGAGATACTCTACCCTGATCTTCGCGTACTGCGAGGAAGTGCCTGTAACAGAAAGTTTTGAGGGTTTTTTATACTTAGCCAAATTTTTACCCCTCAAACCTTTTTCACCCAAAACCTCTAAAAACCTGTTCCAACAATAAAAACCAATGTAAAAGTACCTGGAACTTCATTCCTGATGATTTTCCTCACCGAATCGAGCGCGAGTCCCTACATGACACACATAAAACAAACACGCACACGGAAATGCATAAAATCACACGAACATAAACCATGACTTATATACATACTCTACACCTCGGGCACTTGCCCGAGACTCAAACAAGCATATTAGGAGTTTTCTCCTTAATCCTAACATGAACTGCCTTCATCATGCGCGGTATCCCGACTCTCCACACCCTCAACAACAAGTAAGCACCAACCACTGAACCTCTCTTATATCTATCACTCAGGTCCTTCCACCAACACTTAAACCTACCCGATCCGAAGATAACACAGTTCAAGTACCTCAGCAAGTTGTCACCCTTAAACATCCCCACACTTGGGGTTTGCACTATCCTTAAATCACATGAATCACTCAACGCTTGGGGTTCTCTTACGGGGCGGCCTAGACCTAGGGGGTGACTTAGTCTCACTCCCCTCAACATGAACAATAGTAAAGGTTGAAGGCTCAATATGGGATATCACTAATGGTGTGGCCTCTAATCTCTCTCCCGGATCTTCACGATCCTCTACTTCCTCCATCATCCCCACATTTGGGGTTTTGCCTATCATCTCCTCCAGCTCTGCCATCATCTCTTGCAGATCACTGGGCACCTCATCGCCGTATTCATCTGGTTCATTCAGTGGCTCTTCTAACTCCACCGCCCAATCAGATGGTTCTCCTAAACCAGGGGCGGGTTCACCAACATCTATCTCTCCAAGATCAGGGTCCCGATGATCGTCCATGAAGGGATAAATCATGCACACAGAATGGCTTTGCTCACCAGCCTCCTTCATGGACTTTGCAGCATCGAAAGTAACAGACTCATCCCCCGCACGAAGTGTGAGCTTCCCGTTAAAGAATCAATCAACGCCTCGGTGGTGTGCAGAAACGGGCGCCAAAAGATGAGTGAGACTATATCATCCACATCCATGTCCAGGATGACAAAATCCATGGGGAAGGCAAATTTATCTATCTTAACTAGCAAGTTGTCCACGATTCCCCGTGAATACTTGACTGAACGATCAGCCAAGGATATACTCATGCGCGTCGGTTGTGGTTCTCCAAGGTGCAGCTTCTTGTATATAGAATAGGGCATCAGATTGATCCTAGCACGTAGGTCCGCCAACGCGTGGTTCAAAGGCAAACTGCGAAGCAGACACTGAATCGTGAAGTGTCCCGGATCTGCCAGTTTCTCTAGAAGTTTGTTCTAAACCACCGCAGAACATCGCTCACTTAGTGAGACTTCCTACAGCTTCTTCTTGTTGAAAAGAAGATCTTTTACGAACTTGCCATACTTAGGCATATACTGGAGGACCTCTATGAGCGGGAGATTGACTTTGAGTTGTTTGAACAAGTTAAGGAAGTTACCGTATTCCCTAGCATACTTATGTGGCAGCAAGCGCGCTAGGTAGGGAACACGGCTCAAGTCAATCTATGGGGTCTTTATCTCCACCCCCTTTTTCTTCTCCTCTGCCATCTTGGCAGGCTTCTCGACCACTATCTCCTCATCCAACGGCTCCTCTTCTTCAACCACCGGTGGCTCTACTCTCTCCTATACTCTTTAACTCCTAGACGATACGGCCATCACTGAAGCGTTTGGGCCTGAAGATGGAAGTCCCTGTCTATCCTTCAGGCTCTTAGCGATGTCTCCCACCATACGCTGCAGATCCTGGAATACAGAATGCTGATTTCTCAACAGGGTATCATGTGCATCCAACCTCTGCTAGGTTTCCTTGTCTCTCTGCACTACATGAGCGAGCATCTGACTCTGGTTCTCCAGCATCTCTTCAATCTTCTTATCCCTAGCACTGCTCTCAGAACTCGCTCCTACTTCACCTCCTCCATGCTGATTAGTGTGGGCATTAAATCTAGGCGGGTTGTTTCCAGATCTTTATCCCGAGCCATAAGTATGGTTATAGTTCTTATTGTACCTTCGGTTCTGGTTGCCTATGAAATCAACATGCTCCTGCTGACTGACGAGGCAGTCCCTGGTGTCATGGCCTCCCCTGCACACCTCACACCTTTGAGCATTCAACTTTAGCTCTTTAATCTCATTCGTCATCGCTGCGAGTGCAACATCCACGCTAGTATCAGGGTTGACCTGATGTACACCTCTAGGAGAAGAGGCGGGTGCTCTAGCACTAGAAATGGAAGTCCTAGTAGATGGCCGCTGTTGCTCAGCGATAGCGAAGCTCTCAAACATCTCCTCGCATTCAGCAGGCTCCAGTTTATTCATGATATGGCCTCCTGCAGCTGTGTTGAACATTTGCTGCTTCTCGAAGGTGAGACCATTATAGAACTTCTCCACAATCACCCAGTCAGAAAGACGATGCTGGGGACATCGACTCAACAGCGCGGTGAACCGCTCCCAGGCCATGTGGTAAGGCTCGTCAGGGTCCATCCTGAAGGAGTGGATTTGGTCCCTAAGGCGAGCGGCCCCGGAAGGTGGATAGTACTTTTTAAGGAACTTGGCTTGAAGATCCTCCCAAGTGGTGATGGAATTGTCAAGAAGGGTGTCAAGCCAAGTGGAAGCACGCCTAGAGAGCGAGAGTGGAAAGAGACGCAAGTAGATTGTATCCTCAGATACACCCATGATATTGAAGGTATCACATATGCGCGCGAAGCGGGACAGATGTACGGGTGCATCCTCATCCTTGAGGCCATGGAACTGAGTAGCATGAGTGATCGTACTTATGATATGTGATGGGATCTGCCAAGTATTGGTATTAGGGATAGCGGGGCGGGTGGCCCCATCACTGGCTCTCTGGTGTACGGTACGTCTCGCTGGTGGGTCAGCGTCGCCCATATTAGGAAAAGGAACTGGGCTAGTGGGACGTACCTGGTTTGTGCACAACGTTTTCAAACGCTCCCGGAAGTCGCGGGTGCGCTCATGAAGCTTTCGTTCGGGCTCTTCATAAGCCGAATACTGTGGCGATCCCTACAAACGTGTACGTTGCATAAACACAGAAAGACCCGATCATAAATTAGACATATAAGTAGCAGATATGACAAAGCAGAAAATTAAGACTCATTATGAAAGAAAGAAAGAAAATAACCAAAAATCACACAAAGAACTAGTCAAAGCTAATGTTGCTATTGCCAAGTGTCCCCGTGTAACACCCCAACCCGGAATAGGGCTGACGTGTCACTTATTACAGAATCAAAAATAAAAAGACATATTATAAATATTCGAAAGAATTTACAAAAGGTTTGGTCCTAATAATTTAATAATTGGTACAGTACATTAGTAACGATCAGAAGCTACAAAGCTAACTAAGTTGAATTATAACTCTCTTCATACTTCCCCTTTAGCCCTTGAAACCTATTGAAAAGGAAAGAAATGCGAAGGAGCAAACTGCCGAGCGAATATATGACGACAGAGAAAGAAAACTGATAATAATAATAATGCAGATACAGATACAATTTCAGATATAGATACATGACAGATTTCAAGAATATA
The DNA here is from genome assembly GCA_023525975.1 of Smallanthus sonchifolius. Taxonomy (NCBI): domain Eukaryota; kingdom Viridiplantae; phylum Streptophyta; class Magnoliopsida; order Asterales; family Asteraceae; genus Smallanthus; species Smallanthus sonchifolius. The sequence continues at coordinate 70,898,799 of CM042036.1, read as the reverse complement.
TCATGTTATAAGGAAATACCCATTGAGCTCGATACATAATATAAACAGAAACAGAGGGAGCAGGGTAGCTAGCCCTGGACCAATGTGAGATGGTGTATGGGCATCATATAATCCAACCACTAGAAATAATAATATCCTAGGCTCGAAACATATAACAGAGACTCCGTAGAGTAAACAGACGAGACGCCGTGAATTAGGCTCACCGTCACGGTCGGTGCCACACCACCGATGCCGCAATGACATGCTTGTGGTCACCCCCGAAAGTAGGGGTGTGCTCGAGTATTAGAGTACAAAGGTAATAACATATAATATATTAACAGTAACCAAATAAAGTTTCTATCAGGAACATACGATAACGAATACAATCTGATTAATTATTATCACATGTAATAAGATTTCTAAAACATAGATTCAAATTCAAGATTATGATAATAATGAATTTAAAAAGAAGAATGGTGAATATGATTTCGAATACGAACAAGATGTCAAATGAATACGTATAACATCATGTAAATGAGGTAATAATTTATATAGCAGATAACAACGAATTAGTTTAGAAACCCAACCATGACAATTAGTATGGTAAGAATTCGCACCTTAATTACTTGCAACGTGCTAACGTGATGCCAACTGGTTTATGAGCGTTCGTATGATCTGCATACGAGTTATATTCCGTTTAGATTTGTGTTTGGCTTTTTAGTATTATTAGATTTAAGTTATTTGTTTCTTCATAAGGTTTAATGTTACATAATCATTCTATTTTGAAATTTTCGAGACAATTAGTATTATAAATCCTTTGGAAGTATTTTAATTATATATAACATCCTACAAATTTAAACCTTATTGAAAAAGACGTATGAGATTAATTAATAAAACCTTCTAAAATGGTAGGCGCCGTAATTAATGGGTGGCTCGAGGGTGTAAGTGGGCCGACGGTGTTCATTTGACAGAAACAAACTAACACATGAGTGTAACAGATAATATTCGTCGTGGCAACCTCCTTCACGTGAAGAACCGCCCCATACAGTCGATGAGTTTGGCGCCCGACGACTAAACCGGTGCTCCATTTCTTCTCTAGGAATTCATGAGTCTCTCTCTCTCTTCATTTTTTATTTTATTTTACGTGTTTTACGGGTATTACCCCCCGGTAACGACGCCAAAAACTTGATGTCACCCAGACGGTTTATAAAAACTAATAAATAAAACATAATCTAGACTCCTATGTAATAAATGAAGTACCTATGAACTAAATCGCAATGACAGACAAGTTTACCTATCGATTGTAGCACAACTTAATGGTAAACCGGATTATCGAACCCTAGAGATACTACTATAGCTAAACTAGAGTCTAACTCGTACTAAAGATGATTGATTGGGGGGTTTTCTACACCACTGATTAGACTAATAATGCAGAATACTAAAGATCGACTCTAACTATCAGACATAGGAACTTCGGAATATCAGGAATGGGAGGAATACCACCTAGATCGGAATCCTACTTGCAAAGCACAGACTTCTACCGGTTTTGGAAACAATTATGGATCTGGGTATTTAAGGATAACAACTCTAGACAACCTAGTAGATCCCTAATCACTCTCAAGGTGTCACCAACTAAGAAACCTAAAGATGCAGTAAACTCAACAGATAGTCGGATTACCTTTTAGTCTCTCCAACAATGACAATGTACCCAAAAGACAAATCACATCTCGGTCTCAATGTCTACAATACATCAAAGATGCACAGGGTAATCTCAGATCAACAAGCTATGACTCGGACTAGCAACAATCACTAAGAACTTAAGGGAACCTCCTCTCAAACAATTCACACTCGGAATCCTAATACGAAGACTAACCGATTATCTCTCACCTTTCGGTATCGAGATAAGATGAACACTCAGATCTATTGAACTCTCAAGTACAACTCCTATGGCTACTACGTCTAGCAAACCATACAATCAACCACAAACACACCGTCTATGATCTAGAGACACTATTCAAATTGGAAGACATCCACAAATAAAAAAGAGACTTATAATCAATGGCAAAACAGATCTAAACATGCATATTCATCATAATAATCAATCCAAAATCTTTACAAGATCATTAATCAAACATTCGAATCCAAAAACCGATAAAAATCAAGACTTTAACACGCAATCATCACAAACCTAGGTAGTATTAAAGTTTTATCCTAGAATCATGCTTAAAACATTCAAAACAGACTTCTCAAATAAGAACCTAGGTTCAAACAAAGATAAAGATTGAATCTCAAAAACATAGTACGCTAATCTAACGAACCCGGAATCCAAAAGCTTTAAACTCGCATTTGATTTCACTTCCAATCTCCCAAAATCGCCCTTTAGAACTCTTCTGACGGACAAAAGATCGAACTCCCTGAATAATGGCATCACAATTCGATATAAAGTTGAATTAGGGATTTTTGCGGTTTTCTTGGGTTTCTCGCGTACCGCAAGGAACAAAATAGTCGGGCCACTTTCTGGAAATCCTCGCGTACCGCGAGGATTTGAAGCTCTCCCTTCACGTATCGCGAAGGCGTAAAATTCTAACTTTTTGCATTTTTCTCTTGGGCTTCCTCTCTTGCTCGGTTTCTTCGTGATTTCACTTTCTATTGCACACGAGCTCCTAAAAACATTACAAAGACTCAAATGTACACTAAAATGACTAAAAACAAATACGAAACTATATAAAAACGCACGATTACAAAGGAAATAAGATGTATGCTTTGCACTACATCAAGTCATCACGGCCATGACTGCGGCAATAGAACCCTTATAGCCCGAAGATGATTCTCCCTGCTTATCCTTCAGATTCTTAGCAATGTCTCCAACCGTTCGCTTCAGATCTAGGAATGCTGATTGTTGATTCTTAAATAAAGTGTCATGAGCATCCAATCTCTGCTAAGTGTCCTTATCCCTCACTACAAAATGGGAGAGAATCTGAGTCTGATTCTCCAACATTTCCTATATCCTCTTGTTACCAACACTGCTCCCCGAACTCGCTGCTACATCTCCGCCACCAAACTGATTCTGACGCGATTGAAATCCTTGTGGGTTCCCGCCAGCTCTCCATCCCGAGTTATATGAATTGCCATGTGTGTTATTAAATCCTCGGTTCTGGTTGCCCACAAAATCTAACTGCTCCTGCTGACTGACGAGGCAGTCCCTGGTGTCGTGGCCTCCTCTGCACACCTCAAACCTCTGAGCGCTTAGCTTCAGCTCCTTGATCTCCTTTGAACACCTCTAGAAGCAAAGGCAGCAACCACGCTAGTATCAGGAGTGACCTGATGAACACCTCTAGTGGACGAGGCGGGTGTCCTAGCACTAGGAATGGAAGTCCTAGTTGATGGTTGCTGTTGCTCGGCCAGAGCAAAGCTCTCGAACATCTCCTCACATTCCGCCGGCTCCTTCTTATCCATTATATGCCCTCCAGCGACAGTATTGAACATTTGTTGCTTCGCGAATGTCAGCCCGTTATAGAACTTCTCTACTATCGCCCAGTCAGAAAGTCCATGCTGGGGGCATCTACTCAACAGGGAGTTGAACCTCTCCCAGGCCATGTGGTAACGCTAATCAGGGTCCATGCGAAAGGAGTGGATCTGGTCTCTTAGGCGAGCTGCCTTGGACGGTGGATAGTACTTCTTTAGAAACTTGGCTTGAAGATCACCCGAAGTGGTAATAGAGTCATCAGGAAGGGTATCTAGCCAAGTGGTGACACATCTAGAGAGTGAGAATGGGAAAAAACGCAAATAGGTTGCGTCCTCAGATACACCAGAATTGCAAAAAGTGTCGCAAATACGAACGAAACGGGACATATATCCTTGTGCATCCTCATCCTCAAGGCCATGAAACTGAGTAGAATGGATGATGGTGTTCATGACATGTGATGGGATTTGCCAATTGTTGTTAGTAGGCACATTTGGGCGAGTGCTCGAAGATCTGGCCCCAGTAACCCCATCACTGGCTCTCTGGTGAACGGTACGTCTCGCTCGTGGGTCAGCGTCGCCCATGTTAGGAAACGGAATAGGGCTAAGACTACGTACTTGTTTCTTGTACAAGATTTTCAAATGCTCACGAAGGCTGCTGCTGTGCTTGTGAAGCTCTCGCTCGGGCTCTGAATAAGCTGCAAATTGGGGTGATCCCTGCGAATGAGTATGTTGCATAAACTGGAAGAACACAAAACAAAAGAAGAATAACTAAACACATAAACGATTTAACCTAAATTAAGACACACAAATAAAAAGCAGATAAGACAAAGCACACAATTACGACCAAAGAAAAAAGACATAAACTACTAAACTAAACGCAAAAGAAAAATAAACAAATAACCAAATAAGAACTAACCAAAGCTAATTTTGCTATTGCCAAGTGTCCCCGGCAACGGTGCCAAAAACTTGATGTCGTCCATACGGTCTATAAAAACTATATAAAAACCTAACCTATACACTCTAGTAATACTCTAGAAATCCTATAAACTAGAACACAATGACAGGAAAGTGTACCTATCAATTGCAATACAGCTCAATGGAAGTCCGGGTATCGAACCCACGGGACACTGACTCTAACTAAAACTAGACTCTGACTAGAACTGAGATTATTTGGTAGGGGGGAATTCTATGAACTAAGATTAACTAAAGTAAACTCAAGAACTAAGAACTCATGAACGACAACTAACTATTGTCAAAATCCATATTTACATTTATCCCCGACACTATCCCATAGGATTAGCCTCACAAATAATCATTGATTACCTAAAAACATTTTGGAAAATAAAACGTCAGCGCGAACGGTGGTGAACATGTTCATCATGACCGAATTTCTTTTGGCAAATACAGTATCAAAACATTTAACCATAATCTGGTGCAATCTGCCATTCAGCAGAACTATTTCATCCGAGTGTCCACACCATGGTATACACTGGTAATTTCTGTAAGAGGATTGCTGTTTTACCAAACTTACTTACTGCACATTTCATAACCGGAACCCCGCCTTATGTCCAATTACAAACTACCAGCCCCATCATGGGAATTTCACCCATAATGCGTGTATCCCTTGATCAAGTTTTACGTATACTTATGGCCTGAATGTTTCATATAGATTCCCTTATGCATTAAATTTTCAATACTTGTATTGCCATGTGTAAACACAAAACATTTCAAGGTTTTAGAAAACGAATAAACATATTCACCTTATCTCAGGGTAGTAGCCTTAGTCTCTAAGTGGTAACCTTAGCTTTCGCTCTAGCCGTAATAACGTCTTAAAGTGGGAGCGGAAATAAGTGATAGTCAGATATTTATCACGAAAGTGGCACGCAAACCAAGGAATGGTTGAGCTCCATAAAGTTTGGAAGTCGAATGTGGGTTGGGATGCTTGAAATGAGAAGGCGAAGGCTTCTATTGATAGTTCCTGGCTAGGACCCATTGCAGACCGTTACTTAGGGGTGTAGCGGTCTGCTACCGCCCAATGATGGCGTCAGCCCTACACGTCCACTCCTGATTGGACCGTCCATGGTATTATGGCTAGCGGACCGTTACAGAAGGCTTGGCGGTCCGCCAAGATTGATATGCGTCTGACTCTCCCGCTGAGTCATCAGACATGTAGTAACACCGTAAATTACGGCTAGATTGCAGCTAGCGGACTGTTAAGAGAATGGTGGCGGTCTTCCACCCAATCAAATTCAGCCAGGGCGAACCTTGCTAACGGACCTCTAGGACCTGATGTCCTTAGCGGACCGTTATGGGTTCGATAGCGGCCCGCTACAACCCAAAAACTAAATTTTTCATTTTTTAACCCTATAACTTGTGGAATTGGCAATTCGAACTCCCTATGGTTTTATATTTGGCAAATGAGGACCTCAGAATTGGCCTGGTGTTACGTTCTCCCCACCTTTATTCAAATCTCATCGTCGAGATTTATTGAAATATGTGCGGGTATTTCTTTTTCATTTCGGTCTCTAGTTCCCATGTGTACTCAGGTCCACGTATGGAGTTCCATTACACTTTAACCAACACCAACCTCTTCTTTTTCAGCTTTTTAATCTAACGATCCTCAATTTGCAGAGGTTGTTTAATGAATTTCAATTTTTCATTTACCTCTACATCTTGCAGAGGCATTACCAGAGATTTATCGACTAAACACTTACGTAGGTTTGACACATTGAATACATCATGAACACTGTTCATTTCCTCTGGTAATTCAAGTTGGTAGGTGACCGGTCCGATTCTTTTCAGAATCCTAAATGGTCCAACAAACATTGGACTAAGTTTTTATTTCTTTCCAAATCGAACAACACCTTTCTAAGGTGAGACTTTCAATAATACTCAATCACTCACATTGAATTCTAGTGGCTTACGACGTTTATCAGCGTAACTTCTCTATCTATCACGTGCTATTTTCAAACGTTCTCAGATTTGAAATACTTTGCTAGTGGTTTCTTGAACTATCTTAGGACCCGACAATTGATTTTTCCAATTTCTACCAAGAAGACGGGGGTTCTGCATTTCCTTCTTTACAGGCAGCTTGGATACTTGTGTGATAACTGTTGTTATACGAAAATTCCATCAGAGGCAAGTGGTCATCCCAACTTCCTCTTAGGTCTATTACACAAGCTCAAAGCATGTCTTTCGGAGTTTGTATCGTCCTTTCACTCTGACCATCTGTTTGAGGATGATAAGCAGTGCTAAGGTTTAAACGAGTTCCGAGTGCATTCTAGAAGCTTTAACAGAATCGAGACGTAAAACGATTGTCTCTATCTGACAAGATGGATAATGGTACACCATGCACGGATACGATTTCGTTGAAATATACAACTGTGCCAAGATATACATGCTAAACATTTCTTTCATCGGAAGGAAATAAGCGGACTTAGTCAGTCTATCTATGATAACCCAGATAGTATTATTTCCTCGACTGGTTCGGGGAAGGTTTGTAATAAAATCCATGGTTATCATTTCCCATTTCCATATAGAAAGTTCAAGCTGTTGCAATAACCCAGATGGTTTCTGGTGCTCTACTTTAACCTGTGAACAGGTTAGACATTTTTTTTAAATTAAGTGATATAAATATATGAATCCTGTGATTACTTTATTATTGTTTGCCCAATCTTTTTTCCTTTTTGGCTTCTCTTTTTCCCTTTTGGCTCAAGCCCCGGTAGAAAAGACACTGTACGAAGCACTGAATGGCAGAAATCCAAATCTTGGAGATTTGAAGATAATTCGAATGCACAGCATATGCCAAGGTAATATCATCTCATTTATAGAAACTCGATAATAGGAGTACACATGTGATATATTTGGGTATAAAGGATGGTTCAAAGGCAAATAGATTATATGATCCATGAAGGATAGAATCTGTGTAAGTAGAGGTATAAGTTTATAGAGAAGGAATCTTGGAATTGGAATAATTACACAAAGGAAGCAGAAAGGAAACATAATGGACCGACTTTGTTATACAAGGGTTTGATGAACCTAATACTGTACCTATTAATTCTGAGATCAACGATGATAAATAAGATGTGCATGAACATGAACCAGTTGACACACGAAACTCTCCCGCTACACCACCAACCTATACCTACAACCCACATTCTGATGAAGAAAATACCTTCACCTCATCAGGAATTTTGAACAGTAAATATGATCATACACCATTACAAGGTTTCAAGGACTTAAAGGCTATACAAGAAAGAGAAAAAAGTGTGGACACATAAGAACTACTACTAAAAGAAGAAGAACCTCGTAACTTTAAGGAGGCTGATACAGATGAAAGATGGATTGAAGCAATGAAAGTTGAGTTAGACTAAATAAACAAAAATAACACTTGGACGTTGTCTACTTTTCCTAAGGATCAGAATGCCATAGGTCTAAAGTGGGTATTCAAAACAAAGAAAGATGCAAAGGGAGACGCCATCAACTACAAGGCAAGGTTAGTAGCGAAAGGCTACGTACAAGAACATCGAATTTATTTCGATGAACTATTCGCACTAGTTACTCGTATCAAAATGGTTCTGATGATATTGTTTATAACAGCATATCATGGATGGGAAGTACATCACCTGGATGTAAAATCAGCATTTCTGCATGGTGATTTAGAGGAAGATGTTTACGTCTCACAGACAGTGGGATTCATAATGCCGGAAAACACAGGAAAGGTGTACAAGCTCTCAAAAGCTTTATATGGGTTAAGGCAAGCACCACGTGCTTGGAATGTAAAGCGAGATCAAACTTTAAAGTCCAAAGATTTCAAGAAATTTGATCTGAAGCATGCAGTCTACACCAAAAGGAACAAATCATCTATGCTAATAATTAGAGTTTATGTTGATGACTTAATAGTCACAGGCAATCCAAGGAAGGATATTAGCATATTCAAATCACAGATGGAGGATAAGTTTGAGATGAGCGATCTAGGATTGGTAGCTTACTACCTCATGATTGAAGTTAACCAATCAGGGGGTGAGATTTCTATCAAGCAAACATGATACATAAACAAGATCTTGAAAGAAAATAATACGGTTAGCGTCAATGAAATAAAGATTCCCATGGATCCAGGAACAAAACTAACCAAGACTGAAGGAGGAAATCTGGTAGACACAACGCAATACAGAAGCCTAATTGGATGTCGTAAGTATTTGTTACACACAAGACCAGATATGTGTTATTACTTAGTAGATTCATGCAAGAACCTATGGAGCATCACTTGAAGGCTATAAAGAAAATACTACGCTACATCAAAGGCACAAAGGAGCACAGAATCATCTACAAGAAATAAGGAGGCTGTAAGATAACAAGTTATACTAACAGTAGGTATGGTGTCAACAAGGATCAAGGAAACGGAACTACTAGATTGGAATTCTACTTTGGAGAATCACCTATAACTTAGAGCACACAGAAGCAACAGACAGTAGCATTATCATCCTGTGAATCGGAATTTATGGCGGCTACTGCAACAACATGTCAAGCACTATTATTGAAGAGGCTACTCGGTGAATTACAGACTGGAAGGAAGAAAAGATAACTCTGAAGGTGGATAACATATCTACAATAGCACTCATGAAGAATCCAGTCTTTCATGGAAGGAGTAAGCACATAGATACATGCTATCATTTCATCAGGGAATGCGTGGAAAATGATCAAATCAACGTGGAGCATATCAGTGGTGAATTACAAAGGGCGGATATACTAACTACAGCTCTCGCAAGGATCAAGTTCATTACTATGAGACAAATGCTCGGAGTTCAAGATCTACGACAAAGCAATGATGGATATTAAGTGGGTGAATGTGGAGCTATTCCCGTTCATTACTTAATAGTTAAAGTCTAAGGGTCATAGAGTAATTACTAGAAACTATGTTTAAGTTATACTTTATCCAAAGTTCCTATCCACCATTATCACGTTGCATATCACTGTGAAGTATGAATGGATGCCAACAATAAATGCAAACCTAGTTGCAACGGTTCATGATGGTTCGATTGCAATAAATAGGGTTTCCTTTGTCAAAGTTTGTAATCAAGAAGTCTCATTCAATAAAAGTTTCAGTTTATATATTTCATTTGTTGTGTGCAATCCAATTTTGGTCAAAATCACACACAACTTTCATCTTAGAAAATTTTAAAGTGCAAGACTGTTTCCCAATTAAAACACTAGAGGTTTAAATCTCGCCTTACACTCGCTATAATTTATATAAACTAGACTAATGAAAATATAGTGGTTATATAACCATTTCGGTTCCATATATAACCATTTTTTTGGTTTGTGAGTTATGAAACTTAAAAAGTAGCAATAGATGGTATGGTATGGAATTTGACAAGTATATCTAGCTTCCTTTACCGCCCTTTCGGAAGGGTTATAGTTATTGTCTGATCTGGTCTATAAGAAGAAGAAGAAGAGCTTGACATGGTCTTTCGTGCTACAAAGGCAGGCTGTTTAGGATTTGGAAGGCTTGTGATATCACCCGCAAGCATCAGAACTACATTTGTCATGGTGGGACGATCTCCTGGATCTTCTTGCACACACAAAAGCCCAACAATTATGCACTTCAATACCTCAATGGAATTACTAGATTCTACTAGCCTTTGATCCATCAATTCAAATGGCATATCTTCTTTCCACAACTTCCAGGCCTGACATTACTTGAACATTAGGATTTTAACCAAATACTCACTAGGATAATTAGAACTAGGATAATTGGAATGTGAAAAAAGGAAGTTGCTTACATAACCTAAAAGGCTTAAGTTTTGCAATTGATGAGATCCAGTGTTCTTTTTTCCGGTGATAATCTCTAGAACAACCACTCCAAAGCTAAAAACATCTGATTTAATAGAAAAAAAGCCGTCTAATGCATACTCCGGAGCCATGTAGCCACTTCATGAAGAAAGTTATAAGAAATTAAGATCAAAATACATTTGCCTTCTATAGATTATGAATATAAACAACATATAGAATCTTCTAGTTACCAACTTTTTAATCCGAAAGTTTTGTAGATGTATCATGTTTAATCTATGTTGATAAAAAAAGTTCTATGGCTGGCCACCATTCGCAATACTTAGCATTTTATGAATATCGTTAATATATGCATTAACTATTTTAGAGCTATGGCAATATGCATGGTAGCAACAAATGTAGATGAATTAGAAATTTGGAACATACTGCATATTAATAAGCGAACATTTTGCACTTGAATTTTTATTCTAATGACAAAGGCCGTGTTTGTGTACTTACTAGGTTCCAACGACTCTATTGGTGTTAGCTTCCACTTCCCTACCTTGAACTATCTTTGCCAAACCAAAGTCGGATATTTTTGGATTCATTTCCTCATCCAACAAAATGTTGCTTGTTTTCAGATCTCTGTGAATAATCCTCAATCGAGAATCTTGGTGGAGATAAAGAAGTCCTCGAGCAATTCCTATTATAATCTCAAAACGCTTTGACCAATCCAATGATATTCTTGATTCTCCATCTTGCAACGAAGATGATTGAATACGCCATTAGTTTATGCTAAATACATATTTGCTGAAATAAAAAATGTGTATATATGAAACTTAAAACTAACCAAATATGAATGCATCCAAGCTTTTGTTAGGCATATACTCATATACAAGTATCTTTTCGTTTCCCTTCATGCAATATCCTAGCAATCTAACAAGATTCCGGTGTTGAAGTTTGGCTATCAACATCACCTCATTTCTGAATTCTTCTAGTCCTTGGACAGAAACGCTAGACAATCTCTTTACAGCCACTTCTTGTCCTCCAGGAAGCTTACCCTAATCACATTATAAATATGATTATGTATGCGTAAGAAACATAATATTTCGGTAGATTAGATCTTAGTTAAACATTGGTCAATATAACCTTATAAACTGGCCCAAAACCTCCTCGTCCTAGCTTATTAGCTTCCGAGAAGTTATCTGTTGCAGCTAGTATGCCTTCTAATTGAAAGAACGGTACCCCAATGCCTTCTGTATCTTCTCTCCTTGACTGATCTAGATCTAGTAGTTCAATGGCCCATCTTTCACTATTATCACTTTGAAGCACAAAATTTGTTCCTAAATACAGTGAACAACCGAATTTGCGGATGTAATATGCTTCTATGTGAAAATTTTAAAAGCTCTCAAATAACTTCATTTATTTATTTATTTATTTTTTACTTGGAAAGGATACGCGAATTATTAATGGACGGTTGGTAGCTAGTTACCTTGTTCCCGAATTATTAATCTCTTGTAATAGATGTAGCTAAGGCTTCCTAGGAATAAGATCACCACGATAATAATTGTGAAGATCAGAATGTGTGTCTGTGTTAGGAACCGGGATAAATTTCCTCTTGGAGATACTTCTGGAGATCCTTCTATTACGGTGCCTGATCTTTCTACGAGCCGAATGAAATAGTTAGGCTAAAGGAACGTATGAGATATGATATATAAAGAAAAAAGTGAGGAGATCGAGTAAGGGAAGAAATTAAGAACAAATATAAGTACCTAATGATACACGAATAGAAATATTATGTGTCCCGTTAGCTTGAAGAGTAGCTAAATCCGAATCCCATATCCAGCAACCGTTCGTACCATCAGGACGTCCAGATCTAAATGCTGCTTCTTTTGCAGGTGTATAAGAATAGGCCCTGTAACTGCAGTTTCGAAAAAACATTTTACTGCAATGCGACTCGTTTTTTGAATCTGAAAATAGTATGGTTGGATTTTCAACTTTGATCATGGAAATATTAATGAACTTGTCGTTATCGGTGCATGATAAATCATATTTTCTCTTGCAGCCAGCTGAAGTATCTCCTGCTACAATAGGTTCAAATCCTGACAAACAACTACATGTTGAAAAATTACTTGGGCTCCAAATCGAAAACTTTCCACACACCCCTTTTGGCATTTGCCATTCCAAAACCCATTGTTTATCATATTCTGTCCAACTATAATATTGTATATTTCCGGTATGATTCATCAACAACCTTGAGTAATTTGTTTTGTATGGTGGTTGGGTGTATTTGAGTAGCAAGTAGTATACGCCAATGAACATTGGGTCTGGGTCAAAGTTTTTCCTTGATACACTTCCACTTTTCCAATGATATGTTGAGTTTTGTGTGTTCCAAATGGCATATTGATTCTTCTCTTCTTGGAACGTAAAGCTTCCTAGGTTTGGGTCGGTGGCATTTTTCCAGGAAGTTAACTTTAAGTCCGGGTGCATTTTCATTCCAGGAAGAAACGTATCCGTTGGGTAATCGAAGCTTTCCCATATTACAATATCTGAAACAGTGTCCGTTAAAACCGCATTTCCGTAATCAAGCAACTTTAACTCCTTCTGATTAGACCCTCCTAGCAAAACAGGGTCGTTTTTAATTAATTGTCATCTTCCAAAATATTAACATTATAAACATTGACAATTTTTTTTTCTTTTCTAGCCGACCGAAGGAGTGGTGGAGATTTTGACACATGGCACGAGTGGGCACCAAAGACATATTACGCTGGTAACGTGGCACATTGAAAAGGGGCTACATGTCACCAAAGTGCGTAATAACCCTCCATGTCCCCACATCTCGGCTCAATACGACCTTGTCTCCTGGCTCGTTACACCGGCCAACTAGGCTTTGCCGGCCTAATACGCCGCTGCCAACTACGCCATTCTAGCTGGCTAATTACAGCCCATCCAAAAAAATCATATTACGCAATTTGGTTAAAAAAGAAGTGTCCAAAAGTCTATTTTCATGATTTTTTTCTTATGAATAATACAAATGTTCAATATCAAATGCAAATTTAGGATCTAAAATTCTCCCTCCCTCCCCCCCAACCCCACCCCAAATCCAGAGAAAGCAAATCAAGAAAGAAAACAAAAAATCCATCTTTTTATTCGAGATCAAATACAAATCATAGAACAACTTGAAGGTGACATTACCTGATTTCTTGAAAGAGGGGAAACTAGGGTTTAACTTTTGTATAAGATTATGAATTATGAATATGTGAGAGTAATCGGGTCTAATTTTACACATTTGCAATTTCTTTGTGGGGGTTTCATGATGTGTGGAGATCTAATATTAAAGATTTAAACATATAGGGAGAAGAATGACAATTTCCCTTGATTAATATGCAAATTTTGTTTGAAATTGCTGCTTTTTGTAGATATTTGTAGTTTCAGGTGATGAACTTTATGTAATAGTAACCAATTTTGAAAAGTGTTTCAATTAGGCCACTCAATACGCTTTTTACACGGTTTACACCCTCGGGTATACTATGGTTTGTGATCTAATTTGAACACTTTTGAAACTTGGTTACTATTCTGTGGTGGGGGTTGCCATCATAACCAAAGAAAACACAACCACTTCCCGGTGAATGCACAGGAAAGAGCCTCCTTTTCCGGTGAATCTATAGTCCAACCATCATATCTTCAATCCATGTTGCGTTTTTTAACTTGACGTTCAAATCAAACATTTCCCGGTGATTTTCAAACCGCCTTAGACTTTCATCATCTTAATCATCGGGTTGGTTTTTTGGTTTGAGTGTTGACCACCACACACGATTTTGGCCTTCAAATTTGATACCACTAGTCTTGTATGCAAATCTAAAATCGTTGGGTGAATCAGAAAAATTGTTGGGTGGGAGATGTCGATTTTGGGGGAATCAGAAAACATATACTTTCCTAGTGAAGGAATAGCGAGTGTTTACCTATTTGTTGGAGCTACTGTTGGAACATGCGTATAAGAGAGAGTATAGGAGTATAGAAAGCTTGGTGCATTTTGGGAAATTATGAAGTAAAAATAATTTGTACTACTTTAGAAAAGAAGCTACGTACCACGTTAGTTTGTAATGAAAGTTTGAAAAATTAATGTAAAAACTTTTATTTTTCCGATGTGTTGTTTGTTATAAATCGATCACACTAAGTCCCGCTTAGGTGGGGTGTGACACGAAGGAACATCACCGATAGAAGCCCGTCGGTAACGGCTATCATCGACAGAGACAACTAGAAATCCTTGTTATTCGTCTTACAATCTATCAATCAGTCTCACAATCTATCAATCGGTCACACTAAGTCCTTCTTGAGAAATCCCTGTTATTCGTCTCACAGTCTATTTTTTCCTTTACTACTAGAAAACTGAGTATTACAGACGTAATATCATCTACGCACGTTGTTCTACAGATCAAAATATTTGTATATATATGTAAAACAGAAATAATAAACAGGAAGAAAATTTATATAGTTATATAATTAATTATAAACAACCAAGATTGAGGAAAAAATGGATAATGTATGTATAGAATAGAAGATTACTCGTGTATTTGACTTTTCTCATTAAAGTCACTTCTAATTTATAACTAGTTTATAGGTTACTCCATCCGGTGTATATTTATACTTAAATGTAAAAAATATGTTTTAATATCCAAAATAGTGTTAACACTTCAAATACTAAATCATGATCTTGACACCAATATCAAATTGATTTCACTGGGATTGTTAGTAGTGCAAAAAAGTTGACTTAAACTAAGTTGTGCTAGTTTGATATTCCCTTACCTTTTCTTGAGTCAAAGTAAACATCTCTGTGTCTGTCCAGCACCGTTATTGTAAGAACTCCAAAGGAATCCGGCAGTGGTTCATCACGGTTGGCAACCCATACCACAGTCTTAGGATCCATGGCATACCAAATCCCGACGTATCGTCGTTCAGACTCCATTTCAAGTGAAAAGAAGCCCATTTGAAACGTTTTGCCAGGTGATTCCAAATAATCGGTTCCATTGATGATTTCTCCTGTTGTTATGGTGTCTTTAGACGAACAACAATGAATAAAGAAACATAGCAGGAGTGTACAAATGAAGCAAGTGTAGGTAGTTGTATTGGTGGTTGATGATATCATTATAGTATGCCTCTGAGTATGGACGATATTTTGTGAAGAAACAAGATGAACCATTATTTGCAAACAATTTCCTTTGGAGGAAAATATAGCTCAATTATTCGAGTCAATGGCTACTTTTCTGGTCTACGTTGGCTTAGTAGCGGACCCTACTTGAAAGGTATGCAAACTTTAAGACATGCATTGATGTTAACATAATAAATTAATATTAAAATTTCTATCTACACTTTAACTCATCCCGAAACTTCAACCGGTAGGCAACTTCCTCTACCCGTGTCAAAATCTTGAATGGTCCAAGAAATCTCGGACATAACTTTCCCCGCTTCCGAAAACGGATTATACCTTTCCATTGAGATACTTTTAACAACACTTTATCCCCAACCTGGAATTTAAGGAATCTCTGTCTCTGATCGAACATGTCTAGTGTAGTTTTAACCACTTATAGGCTTACAAATTCTTTCTGGCCAATCTCTCCCCCAACACACTGGCGTTCTACATCGTCTGTCATACAACATCTCAAGGGGCGGCACGCCAATAGTTGAATGATAACTGTTGTTGCAGGAGAATTCCGCCAAGGGTAGGTGGCTATCCCAACTACCATCAAAATCGATGATACATGTACGAAACATATCCTCAAGAGTTTGGATGGTCATTTTGGACTAACCATCCGTTTGTGGATGATATGCTATGCTGATGTTCAACTGTGTTCCCGTTGCTTCATGAAATCTCTTCCAAAACCTTGACGTTGACCGTGTATCTCTGTCCGAAACAATAGACACCGTTAATATAGCTACTACACACAAGACCAAACTCAAGTGATTCTATTGGATTATTTAGTAGTTTCAATGAAGAACCAAAGAAGCATCACCTAAACAACATCAGACAGATATTATGTTACATCAAAGGAACTAAGGATTTTGGCATAACATATCAAAGCAATAGAGGATGAAAACTACTTGGAGTTAACACAGAAGAAGGAAAATGCACTACATGGATAATATTCTACTTTGGAAACTCTCCAATTAGTTGTGCACACAAAAACCACCTATCATAGCACTATCATCTTGTGAATCTGAATTCATGGCAGCAACAGCAGTAGCATGTCAAGCATTATCATATTAATATGTTAATTTGATGAATGATGAAACGGATGTAAAGAATAAAGGGATTAATCATATTAAACAATTGGATGAATGATGAAACGGATGTAAAGAATACAGCAAGCATGTCAAAGTAAATGAATGAAACAGTTGCCCACATGGTAAACTGATGTAAAGAATACGTGTAATACGTGATTATGTGATAACTACTTCGGTAGACACACGAAACGGCTACTTCGGTAGATGGACGAAACTGCTACTTCGGTAGATGGGCGAAACAGACTAGGACGGTAAGACAGGTGAAACGACTACGACGGTAGATAAACGAAACGGACTGTCATACCATGTATGGCAGACAGATATTAGACAACTACGACGGTAGACGGTATGTAAAACGGACTACGACGGTAGGACGGGTGAAACGGTTAGTTCGGTAAACGGATAAGTAACGGCTACTTCAGTAGATGGATGAAACGGACTACATCGATAGAAGGAAGTTATGATGGCTACTTCGGTAGACGGATGTATGACACTTATGTGCTTAAATAAAATGAATACGCACTATGTTTATAAAAGTACATAAAGTAAAGATGATGAATGAACGTGTATGTATGATGATAAAGTAAAGATGATGAATAAATGTATATGTATGATGATTACTTCAATGATTAAACTAGAACTCATCAGCATTAACTGACTTTTACTATGTATCTCAGGTAAAGGAAAAGAAAAAATATGATGCTTATGGGCTGGTTGGATAGGCGAATGGGTGCTTGATACAAGACTGACTTCCTAAGATATGTTATGAATGATGGTTAAAGTTTTAACTAGTTGACATTTTTATGTTTGAATAAAGTTTGTAATTCCGCTGCATGATGTTTTAATTTATGACATTCCAGTATTGAGTTATATGTTTATGTGTAAATCCAACTAGTAAGACTTCCCGGTATCGGGGTCTTACAGTTGAATTAGACTCAATTAATAGGAACAAGACATGGAGATTAACTAATTTACCCAATAATCACAATGCAATTAGATCAAAATGGGTATTTAAAACTAAATGAGATGCAAGTAGAAACATCATAAAGCATAGAGCTCTCTTGGCCGGTAGCAAAAGGATACATGCAACAACATGGAATCGACTTTGATGAAGTATTTGCTTTTGTAGCACGAATAGAAACAGTTAGCCTAATCTTAGCCTTAGCAGCCTACAACATTTGGGAAGTACATCATATGGATGTAAAGCCTGCTTTCTTACATGGTGAATCAAACGAAGAAGTGTATGTCTCGCAACCAAAGGGTTTTGTGAAACTAGAAAACAAAGAAAAGGTTTACAAACTAAGAAAAGTCCTATATGGATTAAGACAAGCACCACGTGCATGGAATGTAAAGTTGGATTAGACATTGAAATCTCTTGGATTCAAGAAATGCACAATAGAGCAAGTAGTCTATACAAAGATAAGTCAAGTTTCTACGTTATTGATTGGAGTTTATATTGATGATCTGATAGTACCCAGGACCTCAAAGAAGGAAATTGACAAGTTTAAACTACAAATTGATGAGAATTTGAAATGAATGATTTAGGTTTATTAGTCTATATTCTTGGAAGATACATCACCCAAACATGGGGTGAAATATCAATCAAGCAGAGTGGTTATTGTAATATCCAGTATTTTTCTCTACCTATTTTCTTAGATAATAAATATTTATTTAATCAATGTGCAACTAAGAAAAACATTTATACTAGAGATGTATAAAAATATGAGGCTTATTTAAGATATGTATGCGTGTAATAAATTATTAAAACCTTATAAGTTTATAAAAAAATTATAATTAACAAACTTACGTAACTTATAAACTTAAATATTCGAAATCTTTTTTTTTATATAAACTTATAAAATGATAAAACTTATTTAATTTTATAAAATAAAACATATATAATCGTTTATAAAGCCAAGGGACCAAAACTGTCATTTTCAAAACTTGGATTAAACTTAAAGTCACATTTCAGCAGAAAATGTTACACACTTAAAACTTCAGGGACCTGTTCTGCCATAAGCTTAAACTCTCAAAATCCAAACCAGTCAAGGGATCGAAACCCGCAGACCCCGGTTATGACCCATTTTCCTCTGAAAACGCGAATCCCGTCCGGATTCGATGAACCTCGGGTTCATCTCGCGCATGCGACCCGTCCCCAAGGTGCTATGATGGTTGATTTCGACCGAGGCAACACGTGATGTCGGGATTTAATCCGATCGGCTCAACCGTTTTTCTCCCACCCATTCGATCATTTAATGCCCGAATTGCCTATAAATACTGACCTCCGTAGCTCATCAACATCACCCCTAAACTTTCTTCACTCTAAATTTCTCCGATTAACACCTGCAACTTCCGATTTGAAGCTGCGACCCCCGACGACCACCTCAGTCACGTTCTCCCTCATCTCGTCTTCATTTCAGGTAATTCGAAAGCCAAAAGTTTCGTATTCATTCCATAATCATTTGCCCTCTGTCAATTTACAATGACAGAGAGATTTAAAGTTCGTATTTGGTCGGAATCGTTCTAGGGTTCATACGAATTGGGGCTCGATTTGAGTAATTGGTTTTAAACATTCTCGTTCGGATATATTACCACCGAGACCCGTAGGCGGGATGGTTAAGTGCATGTGTGTGTGGATGACCCGGGCGAGACCCGAGTTCGAATCCGGGGAGCCGGGTTTTGCCCATTTCATTTTTTTATCCATTTCCAAGCAGTTTTTACACTTTTGATAATTTTTATAAAATCTGTTATATTTTTATAAACTTAAAAATGAATCTTATTTACACTTTTGAATTCCAGAACTATTTTATTTAATTAAAACTTGTTAAAACCTATAATGTTTAATTCTTTAAAAATAGTTTTAAACATTTAAAAGAATACTTCTAAAATTTATAAAACTTGGACATTCAATAGAAATCGTTTTTATAAAATTTGAAACTTAAGTTCTTATTTTTTGTATAATAAACTTATTTTATTTGAAACTTTAATTTAATAAATGTTAAACTTATACATTTTATATTTCGTATAAATAAGAAATCCATTTGTTTATAAAAATATAAAACAAGAGAAATGATTATACTTTATTTGTCTTCCAAATAATTATAAACTTGTATTTTAAAACATAAAATTAAATACTTACAAACTTACAAATTGAAAGAAACCTTAAGGAACTTATTTAAAACATTTATAAAAACTTATGGTTCTATCTACACATCAAAAATATTTATAAACATGTAACTAAAACATAGACTTTATAAGAAATTTTGTTTGATAAATTTGTATATACTTGTTATCTATTTAAACTTATAAACTTTAGTTAGTTACAAAGTAATTTATAAATCAAATGTTCAATACTTAAACCTTAATAGACTTAAATAATATACGTTGATTATTCTAAAATAAAGTAATTATTCTTTTGGAAAAATTATTCATCCTTAAAAATTAATTACTAGTTCTAAACATTTTTACAACTCTTTAACCATTAGTTATCCTTTAATAATTTTATTTAACTTTAACAATTAGTATGTTTTAAGTAATTACTTTTAAACTTAGTAATTATTCTAAACTAATAAACTTATTACATGTTATTTTAGAGTCTTATGTCATTCAAAATTCCTATTCGAAACTTCAATCTAAACTTTATAAACACAATCTTTCCCGTCTCCCATTTGGAATCCTAGTCGAATCTTGAAATCCTAGATCTTTTGTCTTAGACTTTTAGTTAAATCTTTAGACTTGCATACTTAGGCTTATCGTGAGGGTATTCTCCCTCAAAGTCTTGCAAAAACTTATCCGTGTCTGATACTCTTCATCAATCCAAGTGAGTATACTTAGCCCCTTTTTCCTTTCTATACTTTTGGGGTGAAACATGTTCAAAACTTTAAACTTATACAATTCTTGTACAACTATGACTAGATACTTATTCTTATGTTAAACTTGAGACTTGTATGCTTAGATTAAACTTAAAACTAGCACATTCATTAACTTTGATCAAGCCTATGGTAACAATGATAGATCTATTGTATTTGACCAATCCACCTTGATTGATTGACCCCTTCGGGGGGGAGCCCTTGGTGATTGTTACTAAATTAAACTTTAAACTTGAGACTTATAAGGGTAACCTGCGGGTTATGCCTAAACTTGGTTGGAGGGTTGAAGTGCACAATTTTTAAGATACTTGTTTCTCATACTTACATTATAGAATGCATATATCATAGTGAATTATAATCCTTCTCAAATACTTATTAAACTGTGTCAAAACCTTTGTATCTCACCAACTATTTTGTAGTTGACATATTCTTTCACATGTTTCAGGTTCTACATCATGAGACTTATTTGTGATCACATAGGATTCTTTGGACCTAGACTACTTATCAATTAAACGTTGTATTCTTGTTTTGTTTCCTTGTATTGAATCTTAAATTATTTATTAATGAAATATTGAAACTTTAATAGTCAACCTTGTGCTATTGAACAACCGCGTCCGCCCCGACGTATAATCCGCCGTCGGTTGGGGTGTGACAGATTGGTATCAGAGCATTGGTTATAGGGAATTAGGTTATTAGACACATAACCTAGACTATAACTTAGGAGACCCAAACATGAGTTATCTCATATCCCTTACTAGGAATTCTCTCCTCATTCTATTCTTAAAACTTATACGTGAACGCTTGGAGATTCTACGATTCTACTTACCTACGTGGTACAAGAGTCTACTACATCGGGGACACATTCTTAGGCTTTAAGCCTAATCCACCACTAAACTCTCGTCAAGAATATTTAAGTTCTAGATAATGTGTGAGAACTTGTGCGGACCGGAAGGGTGGATACCTGTATTCTGGGAAATTCTGTCAAGGAAAGCATTTCGTATAAATCCAAATCAACAGTTGGACCCGTATGCTTTCCTGGGAATTCTTGGGATGAGTATCCACTTATAGGAATGCATGACTTCTCTAAACATTTGTGAGCTTGAATTTCTCTTGATATGTCAAAGTACTCACTTGGTGATATGCACTAAATGAGTACCACCTCAAATACTTTACACCTCATAAATTCATGATTTCAAGACTTTCCTCTATAACCTTTACTCTATGATTCTTATGTTCCGTCTTTTCAAGAATAGTCACATGACAGCATGCTTATTCGTCATGACCTGAAGGAGTTACCTTCAAGGAAAAATTCTTACGAGATTATGCTTAAAAACTACATACATAAACTTATATTTATAGATACTACCCAATAAACTTCATGATCGTTGTAATACAACCCTTAAAACTATGTATTACTCTACAAATTCTCCTATAAGCTTCATTATTTTATGAACATAACACTTAAGGGGAAACCCTTGTGTTACATCTTATTTTCATCACTCAACCAAACTACTCTAGATAACTCACTCAAACTTTTACTACACTTTTATACATCTCAAAGTGTTCATACATCCTTAAACTTTATGATCCTTGAACTAACTGCCCATTAAAACTATGTATTGCCCTACAAGTCCTTTTACAAACTTCATCATTTTATAAACTTGGCACATAAGGGGAAACCTTGTGTCTCATTTCATTTTTTCATCACTCAAGCAAACTTCATTTTATGACTAACTCGAAACTTTGTTACACTTTTATATACCTCAAAACCTTCATACGTCCTTAAAACTTACACATCACCGTTTCTTGTAACAAAACTTAACCTCTTTTAAACCTAAAGTACATTAACAAAGGGATTAGTAACCTGATCGTTTTCCCGCAAAAGAAGAAGCCTACTATAGAATAAACAAGCTCCACGTCTAAGACTCTAAGCCCACAATGAACCTCGACATAGTACCATAAAACCCAAACATCGGTGACAACAACTGAGAGAAGTTGTAGGCCCATGAGGATGTTCTGGCTAGGGAAATAGTGTCACACCCCGACCGATGGCGGAATCATCGGGGCGAGACATGTAGACTGCTCATAGCACATGGTTGACTAAATTAAAATATATTAAAGTCAAATTTCCATTACAAATAATCCAAGTACAAACCAAATTCAAACAAAGAAACATAAAACAACTCATAGAATTCTTGATTTAAATTGCTAAGTCCAAATCCTATATTGAGCACGTCTTGAATCATTCTCACATATTAGGGCCTGAAACATGAATAAAATAAAGTCAACTAAAAAGTTGGTGAGTATAACACAGTTGTATATAGATAGCATATAGTTGAAAACAAATCCTTTACAAAACATGATAAAATAAGGCATTTATGGGGAGCAGTTATTGTGTAATCAAGTACAACCAAACCTTTGTAACTAGTATGCAAATTGTGTTGTCGGTATCAATCACCTCCACTTGGGTGGGTTTGTCAGACTCAATAGATCTATCATTGAAAACCGTCGGCTTGTATAGTTAATGATTGCACATAAGTTTTCACAAAGATTAGCACAACTAGCACTCGGGCACAAAGCTCAAATTTTGCACACATGTATGTAAATAGGATTTTGCACTTGTGTTGTTTGTGTAAATGTAAATGTGTAATGTGTATAAAGTTCATGTTCCACCCCAAAAGTGTAAAAGAGTAAAAAGGGGTTGTGAATACTCACTTGGTATGGAAGTGTAGCTAACAAAGAGTATAGATAAAATAATAATCCTTGATACGCACGAGTTAACCTAGATAATAATGTATATTGATTCAAATATGTGCACAAAGTTTAAGTCTAAAAATGAAGGTTGAATTTGTGTATAAAACTATTGATTTGTATTTAAAAGTATTGATGAACATATATAAAGTTTTGAAGTAAATATTTTTGAAACATTTTGATTAAGGTTGGGAATTGAATAGTAAAATAGAATATTTATAAAATCATTGATTATGAAAATAAAGTATGTGTTAAATGTAATTTAATAAATAAATAAATGTTTTTATTTAAAATGAAGAATAAATAAATAATCTTTATTTATTTATTTATAAAGTATGTAACTTATAAATAAAATGTTTTAAATGAAAAGTTTAATAACAAATTTAATTTTATAAACTTTTAATTAAATGATTTTCCATTTATTTCAAGATTAATTATTTGATCTTTTCAAATACCTTTTTATAAAACTAACTATTTTTATTTGAAAACTTAATCTGGAATTTTTACAGATTAAAATATAACAACAATAATTCTGATCGAAGATTCTGACCTAGACACGACCGTGCCTGGGAAGGACACGACCGCGCTCGAACCACGGGCTCGACCGCGCTAGTAGGGACGCGACCGGGTTTGATCAAACAGAGGCCAACTTGGACAATTCACTTGGCACGACCGTGCCTTAGCTCGGCACGGTCGTGTCTATGATTCTTAGACACACCAGAGATTAGCCCGGAGGGCATGACTAGGTCTGGACAGGAGGACACGACCGCGCTGCTAGTCGGCACGACCGCGCTACATGAGGCAAGGCCGCGCTGGATGATTAGCGCGACCGTGTCTCTTCCGAATCAGACACGAATTGGTTAAATCTTGTATTTTAAATGATGGAATTGATAGGGCTTTTGATTATTGAGTTATTATGAGTCTTTTCATATAATTTAATTGTATGTAAATCGTGTTTAAGTATGGATTCGATTAAATCATTTTTATTAAAATGAGAAATCCGGTTCAGGATGATTTCTATGATGGAAGCCCCAATTAACAGAGGGCTTTTGTTATGAGGACTAAATAGACTGAGAAAAAGGTGATAATTACCTTCTAAAGTATCGGATTGATAGAAAACGGTATAAGAAAGTTCCGGCGTCGGCGATAACGGCTTCCGGCGACTTCGACTGCGATTCCGTCTGCTTCAACGGTTCCGTAGCTTCAGGAGAGATCGAATGGCGTGACGATGATGCTGGATTAAGAGGGTTCTGATCGAATTGCTTGATAGAGTTTTCTTGGAAAATATTTGAGAGAGAGTTCTTTGAGGTTCACGAATTCTGGTTAATTGGTTGTAAAGAGGATGTTTTGGTAGTATTATTTCTTAGTTAATGGGAGCAAAACGTATAACGGATTCGAATTCGAACGATCGGGTGATTAAACTGCATTTACGTTTCAACTGTTATGCAGGCGCGACCGTGCCAAAAATAGGCGCGACCGTGCCTAGGCACCGGGCGCGACCGTTCCAAAGCAAGTCGCGCGACCGTGCCAAAGCACTTAGCGCAACTGTGCTAGGACGAAGCACGACCGTGCTAGACTAGGATTTCTTGATATTTTTCAACTTTAGTCCTTGACTTTTCAGATTTGGTAAGTTTGATTAACATAGTTTCTTGTATAGCGTTTTAATTGTATATGATCGAGTAAAACTTGCGAATTTGTATAGAATCCTTGCATTTAATTTACGGCGATAAAATATTAAGACAGTGCACGGGTATTGAGTTCGAAATACATTACATTGAATTGAAATATGAATACTAAAACCAGAAATGTTACAGTCTCCCCATGTTGAGAGAATTTCGTCCCAAAATTTAGTTTGAGGAAGCGACGACATCGGTAAAAAGATGAGGGTACTTGAGCTTCATTTGGTCCTCTCGTTCCCAAGTGGATTCAGGACCACGCTTAGACTCCCAACGAACTTTAACAATAGGAATACGACTTCGCTTGAGTTGTTTGATTTCACGATCCATAATTTCTACCGGTTTCTCAACGAAATGCATCGTTTCATCAATGTGTACGTCATCAAGCGGTATATGGAGATTCTCATTGGCGAGACATTTCTTCAGATTTGGTACATGAAATGTAGGATGCACATTGCCAAGAGATGGAGGTAACTCGAGTTTGTAAGCCACCTTCCCAATTCTTTCAAGGATTTTGAATGGACCAACATAGCGAGGGGCTAACTTACCTTTCTTTCCAAAACGGAACACACCCTTCCACGGGGACACCTTAAGAAGAATAAGGTCACCGACTTGGAATTCCAAGGGTTTTCGTCGTTTATCGTTATAACTCTTTTGCCGACTCCTCGCTACTCGAATATTGTCACGGATTTGAATAATCTTGTCGGATGTTTCTTGAATTAACTCGGGACCGGTGATTCGTGCTTCACCAATCTCGTTCCAACAGATAGGAGAACGACACTTGCGACCATAGAGAGCTTCGAATGGAGCCATGTTGATACTTGTGTGGTAGCTATTGTTGTAAGAAAACTCAATGAGGGATAGATGTGAATCCCAATTGCCACCAAAATCGATTACACAAGCTCTAAGCATGTCTTCAAGAGTTTGGATTGTTCGCTCGGTTTGACCATCAGTTTGAGGATGGTAAGCCGTGCTCAAATCCAATCGAGTACCAATAGCCTTTTGGAGAGATTGCCAAAATCGAGAGGTGAACCGAGCGTCTCTATCGGATATTATGTTCACCGGAACACCATGACGGCTCACAATTTCATCAATGTAAATTCGGGCTAGTTTTTCCACTTTGAAGTCTTCGCGGATATGCAAGAAATGAGCGGATTTAGTGAGACGATCAATGATCACCCAAATACTATCATATCCACTCTAGGTGCGAGGGAGCTTGGTAATGAAATCCATAGCTATATTCTCCCATTTCCACACGGGAATTTCTGGTTGTTCGAGTAAACCAGATGGACGTTGATGTTCGGCTTTGACTTTGGAACAGGTTAAGCATTTGGCCACATAAAGAGCAATGTCTTTCTTTATACCGGGCCACCAATAAAGTTGGCGAAGATCTTGGTACATTTTATCCGCACCAGGATGAATAGAATAACGATTCTTATGAGCCTCGTTCATGAGAAATGCACGGAGATCGTCGCGATCGGGAACCCAAATACGGTTCAACTAATAGAGTAAGCCATTGGGTTTTGATTCAAGAAGGAGTTCAACACCACATGACATTTCTTCGTACATGTTACCCTCGGTTACCGAGACGTGTTGAGCTTCTAAGATACGGGTTTAAATATCGGTTTGAATACGGGCACAATGAAGCATAACATGGTCCTTTCGACTCAAAGCATCGGCTACAACATTCGCTTTGTCGGGATGGTAACGAATCTCGCAGTCGTTGTCGTTAAGGAGTTCGACCCAACGTCGTTGCCTCATATTGAGTTCTTTTTGGGTAAAAATATGTTGAAGACTTTTGTGGTCGGTGAATACCACACATTTCGTGCCATATAGGTAATGTCTCCAAATCTTTAACGCGAATACAACCGCACCCAGCTCGAGATCGTGCGTCGTATAATTCTTTTCATGAACTTTGAGTTGCCTTGATGCATAAGCGATTACTTTGCCTCGTTGCATGAGAACACAACCAAGACCTTGGTTAGAAGCATCACAATAGACATCTAAATCATCATTTCCATCGGGGAGGGTCAAAATGGGAGCATTGCACAACTTTTGCTTAAGGGTTTGGAAAGCTTCTTCTTGCTTTGGTCCCCATTCATAAGTCTTACCCTTGTGGGTCAAAGCGGTAAGGGGGACAGCAATCTTAGAGAAGTTTGAGATGAAACGACGATAATAACCCGCAAGACCAAGAAATGAACGAACTTCGGTAGGAGTCTTCGGGGCATTCCAATTCTTAACCGTTTCAATCTTAGCAGGATCAACATGAATACCCTTGTCGTTGACGATGTGACCAAGAATTGAACTTCCTTTAGCCAAAATTCGCATTTGGAGAATTTGGCATATAGTTGTTCTTTTCTCAAGAGATCCAAAACCAGTCTAAGATGTTCTTCATGGTCGGCTTTAGTCTTGGAATAGATTAAGATATCATCAATGAAAACGATCACGAATTTATCAAGGTACGGTTTGCACACACGATTCATGAGATCCATGAAAACTGCGGGTGCATTGGTTAACCCGAAAGGCATAACCATGAACTCGTAATGACCATACCTTGTTTGAAAAGCAGTCTTAGGAATGTCATCTTCTTGAACACGAAGCTGATGATAACCGGATCGAAGATCAATCTTTGAGAAACAAGTAGAACCTTGAAGTTGATCAAAGAGATCATCGATTCTAGGTAAAGGATAACGGTTCTTGATAGTAAGCTTGTTGAGTTCGCGATAGTCAATACACATGCGAAATGATCCATCCTTCTTCTTAACAAATAAGACGGGTGCACCCCACGGTGAATGACTTGGGCGAATGAAACCTTTGTCGGAGAGCTCTTGAAGTTGACTTGCCAGCTCTTGCATTTCGGAAGGTGCAAGACGATAAGGAGCTCTAGCAACGGGGTTAGCTCCAGGTATAAGATCAATACGGAACTCTACTTGACGAACGGGAGGAAGACCGGATAAATCCGTAGGAAAAACTTTGGGGAAATCCCGAATGATCGGAATGTCTTGGATACTCTTCTCCTTGACATCCTTTTGAACAATATGAGCTAAGAAAGCAATGTACTTCTTTCGTAAGTAATTTTGAGCGGTAGTACACGACATCAACTTAAGTCCCTTGCAAGGCTTTTCACCAAAAACCCTTAAGGTTTCTCCCGATGGTAGCGGAATTCGGATACACTTTTCAAAGCAAATGACT
Organism: Smallanthus sonchifolius; assembly: GCA_023525975.1. NCBI lineage: Eukaryota > Viridiplantae > Streptophyta > Magnoliopsida > Asterales > Asteraceae > Smallanthus > Smallanthus sonchifolius. Next base: position 70,870,817 of record CM042036.1, on the reverse strand, counting down.
TCGGCATGATGATTTGATAGCCAATCCATACCTATGATAATATCAAAGCTTCCTAGTGGCATTGGAACAAGGTTGATTGGGAATGAATGGTCATTTAGTTCTAAGGAGCAATCATAAATAATGGACTCAATGGTAAGGGAGTCACCATTTGCTATTTCAACGGTGAAGGTTTTCTCTAATTGGGATCGTGTCTTTGCAAGTAAAGTCTCAAAATTAAGTGACACAAAACTCTTATCGGCACCGGTATCGAACAAAATGGAGGCATATTGACTATTAACAAGGAACGTACCATTAACCACGTCGTTGTTGGCTTGAGCTTCGTTGGCTTTTATGTTGAACGCACGCCCACGAGCTCCACCTTGTCTAGCATTTGCAAGTCTTGGACATTGATCACGAAAATGGTTCGGGTCGCCACACTCATAGCAAGCACGCCCATTAGCAATAGCGGGAGCACCTTGATTAGCCACTTGAGGTACGGTTCTGTTTGGAGGGTGAACTTGGCCCGCAAGAGCTTTGGCCCTACAAACATTGATAGTATGACCATATCTCCCACAATGAGTACAAAGGCGACATGGGATAGTTTGAGGATGATGATAATTGCAGGTGGCACAAAGAGGGTAGATCCCAACATATGGCTTTTTAGCCGGCGCTTGAATCATAGGTGCAGCTTGGTTGACGGGAACAGCAGGAGTAACCACAGCAAAATTTCTAACCTTCCTCTTTCTATTATTGCGAGAGGGCTCGGTTGTGGCTTCTTTGTTGTGAGTAGGAAGGGTTACGGTCTCAGAAACTTTCTTAGAACCCTTTTTGGTAAGAGTTCCAGCTTTCACATGATTATCAGTTAAGGTAGCGGATAGACGAATAGCATCCTCCAGAGTAGCAGGATTTCTACCTAAGACAGTATCTTGGATTTGTCTTGGTAGCCCACCAATATACTTTTCGATACAGCGGGACAAAGGATTGACCATGTGGGGCACGAGAAGACTCAACTCATGGAACCGAGTTGTATATGCTAAGCTTTCCCCACTATCTTGGGCAAGATCCCAAAATTCAGCTTCTAACTTTTTCACTTCATTTCGAGGGCAGAACTCCTCGGTCATAAGCCTTTTTACCTCATCCCAAGGTAAGGCCATAGCTACATCAACACCCCTATTCCTTTTCTCCCCATTCCACCATGTAAGTGCCCGTTTTTGTAGGACACTTGTAGCATGACGAACACGGAGGTTGTCGGGACAGTCACTATTGAGAAAGGTATTCTCAATGCTTTCAAACCATTGAAGGAGTCTAGTAGCTCCTTCGGTACCAAAGAACTTGAGGGGATTGCACGAGTTGAAGTGCTTGAAGGTGCATTGAGATGGATTGTTACCACCATTTCCACCATTTCCACCATTATTACCACTATTGCTTCCATTTCCACCATTGTTGCCATTGGTGGCACCATTGGCTTGGGTGAGTTGTGTCACCAATTGGGTAAGAATAGCAGCAATGTCGGTGTTGGCGTTGGTTGCGGGAGCACGACGAGGAGGCATTCTACAGATTTTTCACAAGACAAGAAAGATTGTAAGAACTTATGAGATTTGATAGGGTTTAATAGAATGAAATAACAAAAATAAAAATAGATATTCTTAGTTTGGATTGTACTCAAAAGTGACAAAATCACTTGAATACCATGTCACATTAAGGTTAATTAAACTTATATAATTTTCAAGAAAACATGCTTTAGCCTATAAGTAAACACTCATCTCGGGAATTCCCAGGAAAGCATACGGGTCCCTCGGTTGATTGGGATTTATGCGAAATGCTTTCCTAGACAGAAAACCCAAAATACAGGTGTCACCCTTCCAGATTGCACGTGTCCTCAAATAATTTAACAAGTTTAAAAACCTTAACGAAGAAATAAAAATTTTAGAGATTTTTGCTTCAAGAATTTTTTTCCACATGCTAAGAAGGATAAAGATAGAAAAGAAGATAGAAATATTATGAGGTTTTAGAATATAGGAAAGGATATTATTTATTTAATTATTAAGAATATCCTAATAAGTCATGGATTTAAAACACATAAGTCATCAAAATAAAATAATAAGAAATCATACTAAGCATGTAACATATAACATGTAGCACATAGCACATAATCATGAAGCATAGCATAAGCGGTTGTCCTAAAGTTATAGTCTAGGTCAAGGTGTCTAATAACCTAATTCCCTATAACCAAGGCTCTGATACCAATCTGTCACACCCCGACCGATGGCGGAATCATCGGGGCGAGACATGAAGACTGTTCATAGCACATGGTTGACTAAATTGAAATATATTAAAGTCAAATTTCCATTACAAATAATCCAAGTACAAACCAAATTCAAACAAAGAAACATAAAACAACTCATAGAATTCTTGATTTAAATTGCTAAGTCCAAATCCTATATTGAGCACGTCTTGAATCATTCTCACATATTAGGGCCTGAAACATGAATAAAATAAAGTCAACTAAAAAGTTGGTGAGTATAACACAGTTGTATATAGATAGCATATAGTTGAAAACAAATCCTTTACAAAACATGATAAAATAAGGCATTTATGGGGAGCAGCTATTGTGTAATCAAGTACAACCAAACCTTTGTAACTAGTATGTAAATTGTGTTGTCGGTATCAATCACCTCCACTTGGGTGGGTTTGTCAGACTCAATAGATCTATCATTGAAAACCGTCGGCTTGTATAGTTAATGATTGCACATAAGTTTTCACAAAGATTAGCACAACTAGCACTCGGGCACAAAGCTCAAATTTTGCACACATGTATGTAAATAGGATTTTGCACTTGTGTTGTTTGTGTAAATGTAAATGTGTAATGTGTATAAAGTTCATGTTCCACCCCAAAAGTGTAAAAGAGTAAAAAGGGGTTGTGAATACTCACTTGGTATGGAAGTGTAGCTAACAAAGAGTATAGATAAAATAATAATCCTTGATACGCACGAGTTAACCTAGATAATAATGTATATTGAATCAAATATGTGCACAAAGTTTAAGTCTAAAAATGAAGGTTGAATTTGTGTATAAAACTATTGATTTGTATTTAAAAGTATTGATGAACATATATAAAGTTCTGAAGTAAATATTTTTGAAACATTTTGATTAAGGTTGGGAATTGAATAGTAAAATAGAATATTTATAAAATCATTGATTATGAAAATAAAGTATGTGTTAAATGTAATTTAATAAATAAATAAATGTTTTTATTTAAAATGAAGAATAAATAAATAATCTTTATTTATTTATAAAGTATGTAACTTACAAATAAAATGTTTTAAATGAAAAGTTTAATAACAAATTTAATTTTATAAACTTTTAATTAAATGATTTTCCATTTATTCCAAGATTAATTATTTGATCTTTTCAAATACTTTTTTATAAAACTAACTATTTTTATTTAAAAACTTAATCTGGAATTTTTACAGATTAAAATAAAACAACAATAATTCTGATCGAAGATTCTGACCTAGACATGACCGTGCCTGGGAAGGACACGACCGCGCTCGAACCACGGGCGCGACCGCGCTAGTAGGGACGCGATCGGGTTTGATCAAACAGAGGCCAACTTGGACAATTCACGAGGCACGACCGTGCCTTAGCTCGGCACGGTCGTGTCTATGATTCTTAGACACAACAGAGATTAGCCCAGAGGGCATGACTAGGTCTGGACAGGAGGACACGACCACGCTGCTAGTCGACACGACCGCGCTGCTAGTCGACACGACCGCTCTGCTAGTCGACACGACCGCGCTACACGAGGCACGGCCGCGCTGGATGATTAGCGCGACCGTGTCTCTTCCGAATCAGACACGAATTGGTTAAATCTTGTATTTTAAATGATGGAATTGATAGGGCTTTGGATTATTGAATTATTACGAGTCTTTTCATATAATTTAATTGTATGTAAATCGTGTTTAAGTATGGATTCGATTAAATCATTTTTATTAAAATGAGAAATCCGGTTCAGGATGATTTCTATGATGGAAGCCCCAATTAACAGAGGGCTTTTGTTATGAGGACTAAATAGACTGAGAAAAAGGTGATAATTACCTTGGAAAGTATCGGATTGATAGAAAGCGGTAGAAGAAAGTTCCGGCGTCGGCGATAGGCTTCCGGCGACTTCGACTGCGATTCCGTAGCTTCAGGAGAGATCGAATGGCGTGACGATGATGCTGGATTAAGAGGGTTCTGATCGAATTTCTTGAGAGGGTTTTCTTGGAAAATATTTGAGAGAGAGTTCTTTGAGGTTCACGAATTCTGGTTAATTGGTCGTAAAGAGGATGTTTTGGTAGTATTATTTCGTAGTTAATGGGAGCAAAACGTATAACGAATTCGAATTCGAACGATTGGGTGATTAAACTGCATTTACGTTTAAACTGTTACGCAGGCGCGACCGTGCCTAGGCACCGGGCGCGATCGTTCCAAAACAAGTCGCGCGACCGTGCCAAAGCACTTGGCGCGACCGTGCTAGGACGAAGCACTACCGTGCTAGACTAGGATTTCTTGATATTTTTCAACTTTAGTCCTTGACTTTTCAGATTTGGTAAGTTTGATTAACATAGTTTCTTGTATAGCGTTTTAATTGTATATGATCGAGTAAAACTTGCGAATTTGTATAGAATCCTTGCATTTAATTTACGGCGAGAAAATATTAAGACAGTGCACGGGTATTGAGTTCGAAATACATTACATTGAATTGAAATATGAATACTAAAATCAAAAATGTTACAAATAGGGTACATAAGTGAGTCCTTGCGACCCACCCCTTCTTCCGGAAATTCTCTTCGTTAGCCCACCAACTTCAAGCCAAAACCCATTTTTTTATATATTACTGTGATGACTCAGTATTATGAGTAAAACCTTTTGAACATATTAAATCAACTTACTTACACACCTTAATTTTTCCGTTTAAATTGTATTATGTAAGGGCTAGAAGTCTCAATTTTGAAACATTTAACGAAAGTTATTTTGAAATTTATCTTGTTATCACTTACTAGCTTGACTTTCCTTCTAGCACTACAAACTTAACACTCTTACCCACACACCTTCGTCAAGAGCTGCTCACGTTAGTACTCGAGATAATTAACAACGTGGCATTAAACAATGAAAATCCTAAGTGACACGTATACTTGAAGAATAAACTTTGAACCAACCTTCTAATTCGTATGCACTCTTTTAAAAAACAACACGACCTACGAACCACTGTCGTAATCAACTATGATCCTTACCCTTTATATAAACTTCACACTTCAAAACTTGACCAACTTTTTGTTTGACAATCATACATACCTCTTTGTAAGTCCTACTTATACTACTCATCGTTGTTTAACTCATTATTCTTGAACATCTTAGTTATACACTATATAAAAGAAAGCTACGCATTTTTATGAAACAAGATAAATTTGTAAACATACTATCATTTCCAAAACTTTTCCCGTTACCCAATGCTAGGAGACTTTCCTCATCCAACTCTTGTCACGTAAAAGATTTGCTATAAATCACAACGGGAACTAAAATCTTAAATGCACGTTGCTAAAACATTAAACTTCGTCTGCACAAAGTCAGAGACTTTTTGAGTCATGTAAAAAAAAAACTTATACAAATACTCAAACCCGTATTCTTAAAACTAAACATGATCAATAAAGGGTCATGTAAAGCTAATATTGAAACTTGAAATCAACTGACTTATCCTACTTTCAAACTCATACTTGGATTCTTAGTCTTGAAAACTTTTCGTGTTTGTCTCAACTAAACCTTATAAGACTTGATAAATGTACATTCCAAATACACGAGAAAACTTCACTCTTGATACTAGAAACTAACAAGAAGGAGGACATTACTCTCCCTTTAGCGGAGTACTTCCCCTGACTCCTTACAAAACCAAACATCGGAAATCCACCTACCCTTCTGAACGACTCGAATCTTTTGTGAGAGAGCGTATAACGGTTAATCCTGTTCCAAACGCTGTCCCACACCGCTCTTAAATACTAGAGTAGTTAGATAACCGCTTTATACTCAAAACGTAATCGTGTACTTTTAAACTACTCCATGTTTGACGTATTCTTGTTCAAACATGATGAACGTACAAGAGTTTAAACTACTCCATGTTTGACGTATTCTTGTTCAAACATGATGAACGTATAAGACTTTAAACTACTCCATGTTTGACGTATTCTTGTTCAAACATGATGAACGTATAAGACTTTAAACTACTCCATGTTTGACATATTCTTGTTCAAACATGATGAACGTATAAGACTTTAAACTACTCCATGTTTGACGTATTCTTGTTCAAACATGATGAACGTATAAGACTTTAAACTATTCTATGTTTGACGTATTCTTGTTCAAACACAATTTAAACTATCCTATGTTTGACGTATTCTTGTTCAAACACAATTTAAACTATTCTATGTTTGACGTATTCTTGTTCAAACACAATCTAAACTATTATATGTTTTACGTATTCTTGTTCAAACATGATGAACGTATGAGACTTTAAACTACTCCATGTTTGATGTATGCTTGTTCAAACATGATGAACGTATAAGACTTTTAAACTACTCAAGGTTTGATGTATTCTTGATCAAACACGAGTAAAGTGTAAAGACTTTAAACTACTCAATGATTGAAGTATTCTTATTCAATCACGAGGAAACTTTGAAACTCTAAATCTTGTCACATTCTTTTCTCTTTAATTATCGAATGACGTTTCTCTCTAAGAGACTCGTTAATCAACGATCGCTCTTACGTGGAAACCTTAGTCAAGAGTTAAACAAATTCTTGTACTCTTTCTTGATCCGCACACAAACAGAATGACCTATGCAGACTATACGACGATTTAAATGCTTGCGGGTGCACACGTAAGTATGAAAATCAGCGTATGGGAAGACATAGTAAACTTTGTCGTGTGCTATAATCCAAGACTCATCGTAAAAGGTAGTCACGGAACTTGGGTACCGTAGTAATCCTTAGACGTAATAGTCTACAAACTCAAATCGTTAAACTATCGTCGAACCCATTCTGAGTGATGCATCTCACTTTAAATCTTGAATGGGAGTTCATCAGTTATCCTCTCAAATAAATTTCTGAAAACAAATCTTCATATATTTCAATGAAACTATATGCTGCTTAGGGAAACTTCTGACAATCATGGGTCGTGAAACTTATAAACTCAAGCAAAATCTTATTCCTATAGATACTTCCCCTTTAAGAATTCTAAACGTAACCCAGGGTTACGTGGGAACGTGAAGTATCTTTTCTCATTATCCTTGTGCGTATCATAAACTTAAATCTTGAAAATAGGAACCTCCTACTTTAATTTCGGGACGAAATTTCCTAAAGTAGGGGAGACTGTAATATCAAGTATTTTTCTCGACCTATTTTCTTAGATAATAAATATTTATTTAATCAATGTGCAACTAAGAAAAACATTTATACTAGATATGTATAAAAATATGAGGCTTATTTAAGATATGTATGTGTGTAATAAATTATTAAAACCTTATAAGTTTATAATTTTATAAAAAAAATTATAATTAACAAACTTACGTAACTTATAAACCTAAATATTCGAAATCTTTTTTTTATATAAACTTATAAAATGATAAAACTTATTTAATTTTATAAAATAAAACATATATAATCGTTTATAAAGCCAAGGGACCAAAACTGTCATTTCCAAAACTTGGATTAAACTTAAAGTCACATTTCATCAGAAAATGTTACACACTTAAAACTTCAGGGACCTGTTCTGCCATAAGCTTAAACTCTCAAGATCCAAACCAGTCAAGGGATCGAAACCCGCAGACCCCGGTTCCGACCCCTTTTCCTCCGAAAACACGAATCCCGTCCTGATTCGATGAACCTCGGGTTCATCTCACGCATGCGACCCGTCCCCAAGGTGCTATGATGGATGATTTCGACCGAGGCAACGCGTGATGTCGGGATTTAATCCGATCGGCTCAACCATTTTTCTCCCACCCGTTCGATCATTTAATGCCTAAATTGCCTATATATACCGACCTCCGTAGCTCATCAACATCACCCCTAAACTTTCTTCACTCTAAATTTCTCCGATTAACACCTGCAACTTCCGATTTGAAGCTGCGATCGCCGACGACCACCTCAGTCACGTTCTCCCTCATCTCGGCTTCATTTCAGGTAATTCGAAAGCCAAAAGTTTCGTATTCATTCCATAATCATTTGCCCTCTATCAATTTACAATGACAGAGGGATTTACAGTTCGTATTTGGTCGGAATCGTTCTAGGGTTCATACGAATTGGGGCTCGATTTGAGTGATTGGTTTTAAACATTCTCGTTCGAATATATTACCACCGAGACCCATAGGCGGGATGGTTAAGTGCATGTGTGTCTGGATGACCCGGGCGAGACCCGAGTTCGAATTCGGGGAGCCGGGTTTTGCCCATTTCATTTTTTTATCCATTTCCAAGCAGTTTTTACACTTTTGATAATTTTTATAAAATCTGTGATATTTTTATAAACTTAAAAATGAATCTTATTTGCACTTTTGAATTCCAGTACTATTTTATTTAATTAAAACTTATTAAAACCTATAATGTTTAATTCTTTAAAAAAAGTTTTAAACATTTAAAAGAATACTTCTAAAATTTATAAAACTTGGACATTCAATAGAAATCGTTTTTATAAAATTTGAAACTTAAGTTCTTATTTTTTATATAATAAACTTATTTTATTTGAACTTTAATTTAATAAATGTTAAACTTAATACATTTTATATTTCATATAAACAAGAAATCCATTTGTTTATAAAAATATAAAACAAGAGAAATGATTATACTTTATTTGTCTTCCAAATAATTATAAACTTGTATTTTAAAACATACAATTAAATACTTACAAACTTACAAATTGAAAGAAACCTTAAGGAACTTATTTAAAACATTTATAAAAACTTATGGTTCTATCTACACATCAAAAACATTTATAAACTTGTAACTAATACATAGACTTTATAAGAAATTTTGTTTGATAAATTTGTATATACTTGTTATCTATTAAAACTTATAAACTTTACTTAGTTACAAAGTAATTTGTAAATCAAATGTTCAATACTTAAAACCTTAATAGACTTAAATAATATACGTTGATTATTCTAAAATAAAGTAATTATTCTTTTGGAAAAATTATTCATCCTTAAAAATTAATTACTAGTTCTAAACATTTTTACAACTCTTTAACTATTAGTTATCCTTTAATAATTTTATTTAACTTTAACAATTAGTATGCTTTAAGTAATTATTATTAAACTTAGTAATTATTCTAAACTAATAAACTTATTACATGTTATTTTAGAGTCTTATGTCATTCAAAATTCCTATTCGAAACTTCAATCTAAACTTTATAAACACAATCTTTCCCGTCTCTCATTTGGAATCCTAGTCGAATCTTGAAATCCTAGATCTTTTGTCTTAGACTTTTACTTAAATCTTTAGACTTGCATACTTAGGCTTATCGTGAGGATATTCTCCCTTAAAGTCTTGCAAAAACTTATCCGTGTCGGATACTCTTCATCAATCCAAGTGAGTATACTTAGCCCATTTTTCCTTTCTATACTTTTGGGGTGAAACATGTTCAAAACTTTAAACTTATACAATTCTTGTACAACTATGACTAGATGCTTATTCTTATGTTAAACTTGAGACTTGTATGCTTAGATTAAACTTAAAACTAACACATTCATTAACTTTGATCAAGCCTATGGTAAAAATGATAGATCTATTGTATTTGACCAATCCACCTTGATTGATTGACCCCTTCGGGGGGGAGCCCTTGGTGATTGTTACTAAATTAAACTTTAAACTTGAGACTTATAAGGGTAACCTGCGGGTTATGCCTAAACTTGGTTGGAGGGTTGAAGTGCACAATGTTTAAGATACTTGTTTCTCATACTTACATTATAGAATGCATATATCATAGTGAATTATAATCCTTCTCAAATACTTATTAAACTGTGTCAAAACCATTGTATCTCCCCAACTATTTTGTAGTTGACAGATTCTTTCACATGTTTCAGGTTCTACATCATGGGACTTATTTGTGATCACATAGGATGCTTTGGACCTAGACTACTTATCAATTAAACGTTGTATTCTTGTTATGTTTCCTTGTATTGAAACTTAAATTATTTATTAATGAAATATTGAAACTTTAATAGTCAACATTGTGTTATTGAGCAACCGCGTCCGCCCCGACGTATAATCCGCCGTCGGTTGGGGTGTGACAGTTATGTAAACAAAATTCTCAAGGATGCAGAAATGCTTGAATGCAATGAAACAAAGATACCTATGGATCCAAGACTCAAACTGACAAAATTAAAAAGGAGGAGATTCAGTTGATCCTACAATGTATGGAATTCTAATTGGTTGCCTAATGTATCTACTACACACAAGACTAAACTCAAGTAATTCTATTAGATTATTTAGTCGTTTCATGCAAGAACCAAAGAAGCATCACCTAAACGCCATCAAACGGATATCACTTTACATCAAAGGAACCATAGATTTTGGCATAACATATCAAAGAGATGGAGGATGCAAACTACTTGGTTTTAGTGAAAGTAGTTATGGAGTTAACATAGAAGAAGGAAAAGGCACTACATGGATAATATTCTACTTTGGAAACTCTCCTATTAGTTGGTGCACACAGAAACCACCTACCGCAGCAACAACAAAAGCATGTCAAGCGTTATAGTTGAAAAGATTACTTAGTATAATAATTAGATGGAAATAATAGAAAGTGACTATAATGGTTGATGACAGATCCGCTACCGCATTACTTAAGAATCCCGTGTTTCATGGTAGAAGTAAACACCCTGATACACGTTACCATTTCATAAGGGAATAACTTGAGAAATAATAACTCACCATGGAACACATATGTGGAGAACTTCGAAGAGCAGACATACTAACCAAGGCGTTACCAAGAATAAAATTCATCACTACGAGGGAACTACTTGTTCTCCAAGACATGGTACAAGTTGATCGTGATTAAGGGGTGATTGTCTCGATCACTTGCCTAAACAAAGTCAAGGGTCAATTATGTATATACGTATTTGTTATAGTTTAGAGTTATTATGTATTTGTAAATAGTTTAAGGTCTTTATGTAAGGTTTGTAAATTTGAAACTTTATGTTGATGACTTAATAGTCACAGGCACCTCAAGGAAGGATATTAGCATATTCAAATCATAGATGGAGGATAAGTTTGAGATGAGCGATCTAGGATTGGTAGCTTACTACCTCGAGATTGAAGTTAACCAATCAAGGGGTGAGATTTCTATGAAGCAAACATGATACATAAACAAGATCTTGAAAGAAAGTGATATGGTTAGCGTCAATGAAACAAAGATTCCCATGGATCCAGGAACAAAACTAACCTAGACTTAAGGAGGAAATCTGGTAGACATAACGCGATACAGAAGCCTAATTGGATCTCTTAAGTATTTGTTACACACAAGACCAGATATGTGTTATTACTTAGTAGATTCATGCAAGAACATATGGAGCATCACTTGAAGGCTATAAAGAAAATACAACGCTACATCAAAGGCATAAAGGAGCACAAAATCATCTACAAGGAACAAGGAGGCTGTAAAATAACAAGTTATAGTGACAGTAGGTATGGTGTTAACACGGATCAAGGAAACGAAACTACTGGATTGGTATTCTACTTTGGAGAATCACCTATAACTTAGAGCACACACAAGCAACAGACAGTAGCATTATCATCCTGTGAATCAAAATTCATGGCGGCTACTGCAACAACATGTCAAGCACTATTATTGAAGAGGCTACTCGGTGAAATTACGGGCTGGAAGGAAGAAAAGATAACTCTGAAGGTGGACAACATATCTACAACAACACTCATGAAGAATCCAGTCTTTCATGGAAGGAGTAAGCACATATATACATGATATCATTTCATCAGGGAATGCGTGGAAAATGATCACATCAACGTAGAGCATATCAGTGGTGAATTACAAAGGGCGGATATACTAAGTACAGCTCTCGCAAGGATCAAGTTCATTACAGTGAGACAAATGCTCGGAATTCAAGATCTACAACAAAGCAATGATGGAGATTAAGTGGGTGAATGCGGAGCTATTCTCGTTCATTACTTAATAGTTAAAGTCTAAGGGCAATAGAGTAATTACTAGAAACTATGTTTAAGTTATACTTTATCCAAAGTTCCTATCCACCATTATCACGTTACATATCATTGTGAAGTATGAATCGATGCCAGCAATAACCGCAAACCTAGTTGTAACGGTTCATGATGGATCGATTGCTATAAATAGGGTTTCCATTGTCAAAGTTTGTAATCAAGAATTCTCATTCAATAAAAGTTTCAGTTTGTATATTTCATTTGTTGTGTGCAATCCAGTTTTGGGCAACATCACACACAACTTTCATCTTAGAAAATCTTAAAGTGCAAGACTGTTTCCCAATTGAAACACTAGAGTTTTAAATCTCGCCTTACACTCGCTATAATTTATATAAACTAGACTAATGAAAATATAGTGGTTATATAACCACTTCGGTTCTATATATAACTATTTATTTGGTTTGTGATTTATGAAACTTTAAAAGTAGCAATAGATGGTATGGTCTGAAATTTGACAAGTATATCTAGCTTCCTTTACCGCCCTTCCGGAAGGGTTATAGTTATTGTCTGATCTGGTCTATAAGAAGAAGAAGAGCTTGACATGGTTTTTCGTGCTACAAAGGCAGGCTGTTTAGGATTTGGAAGGCTTGTGATATCACCCGCAAGCATCAGAACTACATTTGTCATGGTGGGACGATCTCCTGGATCTTCTTGCACACACAAAAGCCAAACAATTATGCACTTCAATACCTCAATGGAATTACTAGATTCAACTAGCCTTTGATCCATCAATTCAAATGACATATCTTCTTTTCACAACTTCCAGGCCTGACATTACTTGAACATTAGGATTTTAACCAAATACTCACTAGGATAATTAGAACTAGGATAATTGGAATGTGAAAAAGGAAGTTGCTTACATAACCTAAAAGGCTTAAGTTTTGCAATTGATGAGATCCGGTGTTCTTTTTTTCGGTGATAATCTCTAGAACAACCACTACAAAGCTAAAAGCATTTGATTTAGTGGAGAAACAAAAGCCGTCTAATACATACTCCAGAGCTATGTAGCCACTTCATGAAGAAAGTTATAAGAAATTAAGATCAAAATACATTTGTCTTCTATAGATTATGAATATAAACAACATATAGAATCCTCTACTTACCAACTTTTTAATCCGAAAGTTTTGTAGATGTATCATGTTTAATCTATGTTGATAAAAAAAAGTTCTATGGTTGGCCACCATTCGCAATACTTAGCATTTTATGAATATCGTTAATATATGCATCAACTTTTTTAGAGCTATGCAATATGCATGGTAGCAACAAATGTAGATGAATTAGAAATTTGGGACATACTGCATATTAATAAGCGAACTTTTTGCACTTGAATTTTTATTCTAATGACAAAGGCCGTGTTTGTGTACTTAGAGCATGGAGTATACACATGTGATTGTGGTGTGCTGTGATAATAAAGTGCACGCCACGTGACGCCACGTCACTATCCTCATTATCACACCATCCATCACTAGGCAAGTGGTATACCCGTGTGATTGTGGTGGTGTGATAATTAAATGTTAATTTTTTTTTTAATTTTCATTTAAATAAAAAGCATAATATTTAATAAAAAAAATACATTAATTAAAATAAATAAAAACACATTAATTCAAACAACTAAAAAAAACATTAATAAAAAAAAATACATTACTAAAAAACAAACATTAATAAAAAAAATACATTACTAAAAAAAATACATAACTAAAAATCTAAGGGATACCATAACTTTTTTTTATCTTCTTTTGTTTTTTTTCAATCAAAAAACGTTGCGCGGAGAAGAGTGAATCAAGATACATGCCAAGAATTTCGATCTCCTGTTTTGTTCGTTTCCAATCCATTCTCTCATCTTGGGCATTGTTAAATTTTGTCATTTGTTACACCATTCTCTCTCTGATTTCATCGTGATGTGAAACCGAACCCGAGCCCGTTGATTGGGATTTTGCTTTTTTCTTCCCTATCGGGCGGGGTATTTCTTTCACGTCTTCCGGTGCATCTACATTGAGATCGTAGAAAGATCTACCATCCGACGCGCCCGAACTAGCGTCGATGTCGGTTGAGGTTCTTTTTTTGGACGAGCCGGTTCGGGTGGGGGCAACATATAGTGTTTCCCACTTAGGCGATTGCCTACAAATCTCCCAATAATCAATTGGTGCATCGCCACCAACGTCGTCTTGAAACCGGACCGTTGTTCTCCCCAACATATCGGCATCGCTCTCACCGCTTCTTCGGTCCCGCAAACATTCTTGGTATATCCCGTGGAACTTTACAACCTTCCCATTTATATGAGTCCATTTTGAACTCAACTGGTCTAAGGTTCGGTAACCGGGTGGTACGCCCACGAAAGATTCAAATTTTTCACAAACGTGAGTCCATAACGTCTTTTTGTTTTGGGCGTTGCTTTCAAAAAAATATAATAAAAATTAATAAACACAAATAAAAATAATTAAAATAAATTTTTTTTACCGATTATTGGATCCTCCGAGACGTCTATAAACGCTTTAACCAAGTGTAGTGGTTCGTCTTTGCCCCACTTCTTTTTTTATATTCTGTCGGCTTGACGTCTCTTGCGACACCTTCTTTTTTCCTTTTTTTTTGTGAAACATTTTGAGTATCGGCCACGGTTTCTTGTGACATTTATTGAGTTTCCGGTACGAAGTCAAGTGGTGTACCCGGTTGGGACATTGGTGATTGGTAGTTAAATATTTGAAAATTCGGTTTTGGTTGAAAGTTTTGGTTGGGTTGGAAGTTCGGGTTTGGTTGAAAGTTCGGCTTTGGTTGAAAGTTCGGGTTGGGTGAAAAGTTTTGTTTCATTTGGGTGGCCATGAAATCGTTATCACGAGATGCGTATTGAGCACAAAAGTGTTGGTTCGGATCGTTACTCATTTTTTTGTAGAAAAGTAGAAGATTAGTGATTAGAAGAGTAGAGAATTAGAAATATGTTAAAATATATGGAGTAAAATTGGGTATTTATAGTGAGTAAAAATAATATTATTAATTATTAATTGTTTTTTTATTCAAACGGTATAAAATATTACCGTTGAACGGTAATATTTTTTTGATAACATCAATTTGCTCGCGTGATTTTTTTCACGGAAGGGAATGACGCCGTGATTTTTCGCACGAGGGGGCGGTGTTGGTTTTCAATCACGTCGTGATTTTGGCAAACACGTTGGACGACGTCGTGCTTATAGAGAGTATACCGGATGGCCTTACTAGGTTCCAACGACTCTATTGGTGTTAGCTTCCAGTTCCCTACCTTGAACCATCTTTGCCAAACCAAAGTCGGATATTTTTGGATTCAGTTCCTCACCCAACAAAATGTTGCTTGTTTTCAGATCTCTGTGAATAATCCTCAATCGAGAATCTTGGTGGAGATAAAGAAGTCCTCGAGCAATTCCTATTATAATCTCAAAACGCTTTGACCAATCCAATGATATTCTTGATTCTCCATCTTGCAACAAAGATGATTGAATACGCCATTAGTTTATGCTAAATACATATATACTGAAATAAAAAATGTGTGTATATGAAACTTAAAACTAACCAAATATGAATGCATCCAAGCTTCTGATGTGTGGCAGGTTAACTATGCCTAAAGAGCGGAAGTATACGAAAAGAATAACGAAGGTACAAAGCTCGGGAAGTCAAGTAAAGTCAAAGGCAAACAAGAAAAGTCAGATTCCTGAAAAGTTGGGTCTTCGCGACACGCGAAGACCAGGGGTAAGAAGTTTGCGACACGCGAGGAAGAGGAAAAAGGACCGCGACTATTTTGGCCTTCGCGTCACGCGAAGGACTGGCCAGATATCTTCGCGACACACGAAGATGTGGATTACGGTAAATTAAAACCTAATTTTAATTAAATACCCTATGGACTCCTATTCTTGAATTATCTTTGTTCCAGCCATCCCAGAGGAGTGCTAAGGCTATTTCAAGAGCTTTTTGGTCAATTGTTCTTAGTTTTGAATGCTTGTAAGTGCTAGGTTAATTACTTTGATGTTTTCGGCAATCATGAGCGGCTAAGCTCTTCGTGATCCCTCCGGGTGAACGGTTTATGCATATAGGTATATGATTTCAGTAGATTATCAGTTTGGATTGAAGTTTCGTGAACCTCTTAAGTTCTTTGAATTCAATTGTGTGTTTGATTTATGAACAATTATCATCGTTTCTTGGTTTTCTTGCATCGGGAATAGTCTTGATTTTGTGATTGAATTGATTATTGTGTGGTTGGGTTAAACAGTTAAACAAGGTTATGTCTATGTAATCTTTAATCTGATTCGCAACTGGAATTGTGTGTTTGTGTTGCTAAATCTGAAACCCGGAGTGGTCGTTTTTCTCTAATAGTTTTCTAAATTTAAAGTTCGTTGCTTTTTACAAATTACATTAGTTCAATTGATAAAGTTTTAAACTTTAGTAGTCGTTGAATCAATTTCGTTCAAATAGCATTCTCCACTAGTTGTCTGTGGATTCGACAACCCTACTTCCCTGTCTGTAGTTTAAGTAGCTAAGAAGTAGTTTTTATTATTGTTTTTTACTAGCCTTGACACCGCGATCAAAATGGCGCCGTTGCCAGGGAACTTGTGCGCAAATTGCTATTTTTGATTTGTTTTGTTCAGTGCTACTAATTGGTTGCTTTCGTGTGCGGTTACATTTTTATGCATACTCGGAATTCAAGAAGGAAATCTCCTCTATTATTTAATCCAGAAATAGAAAAAGCAGCAAAGGCAAACAGGAAGCTCCAAGGAACGGTCCAAACCATTCTTGAAAAGCTTGACAGTCCATCTGTGAGAATGTTACAGAACCAACCAGAAAACCCAGATCCTAACCAAGGTGGGGGACCAAACCCACCTATTCCACCATTACCAAATCTCCTATTTCCAAACCAACAACAACAACCGCCACAGAACCAACCGCCTCTTCCACAAAACCGAGAACAACCTCCACAAAATCAACCACCACCACGATACCAACAACCTCCACCAAACAGCCAACCAATTTTCTATGATCACCAATACCACCCATATAACAGCTTTCCAAGCCAGTCAGAGTGAGGGTGATGGGCCTGAGTCACCGGGGGCAGCCATCACCCAGAGCATGGTTCTCAACATGAGAACTGGAACGAGGAAGAGGAGTGGTATGACCTAAATCACCAGGAGGCATTCCCTCCACGAAACCAAAGACATGATGGCATTGACAGTTGGGTTCAGCCACCACCAAGGGCAGAATATGGGTATTTACCAAGGAATAACCGTCAGGGAAATCTAAGGAATCTTGATCGAGAGAACATGTATGGGCAGCCTCAAGTGAACAAACCAAATTATCGAGAGCAACAGCCTAGGAACAGGTACCCAGTCAGGCATGATCAAGGGGTGGAGAGTCACTTCCGCCCCGCTCTAGCTTTAAATGCTTCCCCCGTTATCCCACCAGTTCGTAGGGGGAACGCATTCGAGATCTGACCAGGATGCCTTGGAATCCTCCCACACTTCTTTGGGAGAGCTATTGAAGAGCCTTACACACATCTTTCTGAATATGCGGCTACTTGTGGGATCATAGGTGGTCAAGGGTTCACAACTGATGAGGTGAAATTGGTACTTTTCTAGTTTTCACTTAAGGATCGGGCAAAGCAGTGGTTTTTATCCTTACCAGCTGCAAGCATTGCCACATGGGTAGAGTTACAGCAACAGTTTCTTGATGAATATTTCCCACCTCATAAAACCAATGAGGCCCGAGCTGCTATACTGGATTTCAAGCAACAATCAGGGGAGCCGTTCTATGAAGCATTCAAAAGATTCAAAGAGTTGCTTCGAAATTGCCCACATCATGGAATAGAGAAGTGGGGGCTCATACAGGCTTTCTATGATGGGTTATTACCTAAGGATGTGAGAGATGTCAACGCCACCAGTGCAGGTTCGTTCTTTGCAAATCATGTAGATGATGACTGGCAAATTTTGGAGAAGATGGCAGTGACATCAAAGAGGCAAGCCAATGCCAGTAGAAGAGCAAAAGATTGGAGTAACTGCGAAATCAGTTGATTATGAAAATCAAAAGCATCTGGATGCCATGGAAATTCAAATGGCACGTCTTAGCGGGTCTAGTAGAAGAGAGGTGTCCAATGTCTCACAGGGATACCCAGTATGTGAAGGATGTGATGATCTGGGCCACACTATGACAAGCTGTCCAAGGGAATAGGGCAAGGCAGAAGAGCTGAACCAGATTGGGGGAGATAGGAAGCAGGACATGAACGCAACCCACTACCATCCGGGACTCTGAAACCATCCAAATCTCAGGTATGGTAATGCATCTAATCAATTAAATCCTAACTTTCAGGGTTCTGATGTGCAGGGTGGGAGTCAGCAGCAGTACCAAAATCGCCAACCAAGTTATAATCAAGGCGGGTACCAAAGAAATCAAGGTAATCAGGGGTACCAACAAGGGGGTTATCAACAAAGAAACTACCAACAAAATCAACCCAGCAGTATCAGCAACAGGAAACCAGCAGAACAAAACTGCAAATGGAGGTGACCCTCAGCTCACAGCCATACTAGAGTCATTGAAAAGAATTGAGCAGGATAGAGAGATCCAGGTAAAGATCAACAAATCATTTGAAAGGCAACTGGGTCAGCTGGCGGAAAAGATAGTTGAAGTGGCAGGGAGACCACCGGGACAACTCCCAAGTGACACGAAACTCAATCCGCAACATTAAGGAGCCAGCTCTTCCGGCCCAAGGAATGCTAATGTCTCCCAGGTAAGTACTCTCAGAAGTGGTAAGGTTTATAACAAATTTACCTCGGCGTCACCGGATGTTGAGGGAGTGGTAGTTGATCTGGGAAAAGATGGTGAGAGTGACAGTGATTCGGAACCTATTTTTACTAAGCCATCTAAAAAGTAACTTTTTCTGAACCAGTTACATCTAAACCGAACACAGCTGTCACTCAAGGTGTAGGGGTAGAGAATAATACCATCCCTTATCCTTCTGCTTTAATTGAACCATCTCAAAAGAAAGATGTTATTAAAAGAGGCCCACAACAAGATAGGTTGTGGGACATGTTTAAATAAGTAAAAATCAATCTCCCTCTTTTAGATGCTATTAGGCAAGTACTTGATTATGCTAAGTACTTGAAAGATATTTTCACCCAGAAACGGCACCTGAAAATGCTTAAAAAACTTGATCTAACCGACAATGTGAGTGCCGTTTTGTCGGGTGCATTGCCACCTAAGCTCCAAGATCCAGGGGCACCTTTAATTTCGGTACAAATTGGTGAGTTAAAAATCAATAAGGTCCTTCTTGATCTTGGAGCTAGTGTCAGTATCCTCCCGGAAAGTTTGTATGACCAGTACGATTTTGGTCATCTACAAAAGGCCGACAGCACCGTGGTGTTGGCAGATCTCACCCTTAAACATCCCAGGGGGATATTGACTGAAGTAATTGTGAAGGTGAAAGATTTTTATTATCCTGTCGATTTCTTAGTGCTTGATTATGCAGCTCCTACTAGTGACAGACACCCTAATGTGATATTGGGAAGACCGTTTCTGCGAACAGCTCAGTGTGTAATCAATTGTGTGATAGGAACGGTTGACATATAGCATTTGGTAATCAGAAGTTGAGATTGAATATCTTTTCCCGCATATTTAATGCTCCAATCAACAATTAATGCTTTATGGCATACATTGTGGATAGGTGAAACCCGCATAAAAATGAGCAGGAATTGAAGGAGCCGTGTGTTTTTTGTGACAGGATAGAGGCCGAACATGAGCAGGAATTGAAGGATACAGAGGTATAAGGGGAGGTGTATGCCCTTAGAGAAGGAGTGCCCACTTGGACACATCAAGTAGAGAACCTGCCAGACCACATTGACACTCAGTTGAAACCATCCTAGGAATCACCACCTACTTTAGAGCTGAAAGAATTACCTAAACATTTGAAATATGCTTATGTAGGTGAAAATGACACCTTACATGTTATTATTGCTGCAGGTTTGACTGAAAAGCAGGATCAAGCATTAATGAAGGTGTTGGTTACCCATAGGGCAGCACTTGGGTGGACCATAGCGGATCTAAAAGGGATCAGCCCAGCAATTGTCTTGCATAAAATTATCACAGAAGAAGGCGCAAAACTTGCTCGGGATGCTTAACGAAGATTGAACCCCACATTCGTGAAGTGGTGAAGAAAGAGGTGCTCAAGTGGTTAGATGCGGGTATCATCTACCCCATCTCTGACAGCAGTTGGGTGAGTCCAACTCAAACAGTACCTAAAAAGGCTGGCATCCAGGTAATAAAGGGAGAGAGTGGTGAAGAGATTGCCACTCAACCGGTAACCGGGTGGCGAATCTGCATAGATTACAGGAAGTTAAATGCTGCAACATCAAAAGACCACTTCCCTCTCCCTTTTATTGATCAAATCTTCGAGAAACTTTGCAGGTCAGAAGTTTTATTGTTTCTTAGATAGGTACTCGGGATATAATCAAATTGCAATACATCCGGAAGACCAACAAAAGACCACGTTCACTTGTCCGTATGGCACCTTCGCATTTAGGCGAATGCCACTCAGTTTGTGCAATGCCCCAGCCACCTTCCAACGGTGCATGATGAGTATCTTTTCAGATATGATCGGGGAGTCCATGGAGGTCTTCATGAATGCTTTTCAATCTTTGGCACAACTTTTGAAACATGTTTGAATCAATTAACTAAGGTATTAAAAAGATGTGTTGAAACTAATCTGGTACTTAGTTGGGAGAAAAGCCACTTCATGGTTCAAGAAGGGGTGGTTTTGGGTCATGTTATTTCTAGTAAGGGTATCGAGGTCGACCATGCTAAAATCCGGGTAATTTCAACTTTACCTCCACTAAACAGTGTCAAGGGCGTTAGTTCTTTTTTTGGACACGCCGGGTTTTATAGAAGTTTCATTAAAGGTTTAGTGTCATAACCAAACCGTTGTGTAATCTATTACTTAAAGATGTTCCTTTTGTTTTTGATAAATCATGTTTAGATTCATTTGAGCTAATTAAACAAAAAATGGTGGAGGCCCTTATTTTAAAATCA
Source organism: Smallanthus sonchifolius (assembly GCA_023525975.1). Classification (NCBI taxonomy): domain Eukaryota; kingdom Viridiplantae; phylum Streptophyta; class Magnoliopsida; order Asterales; family Asteraceae; genus Smallanthus; species Smallanthus sonchifolius. Next base: position 70,849,553 of record CM042036.1, on the reverse strand, counting down.
CCGAATTGGTCTTTACCCTTTGAGATTATGTGTGATGCTAGTGACTATGCTATGGGGGCAGTATTGGGACAACGGGCGGATAAGAAACCTGTGGTGATATACTATGCAAGTAAGACACTTTCAGATGCTCAGCTTAACTACACAACAACTGAGAAAGTGCTACTAGCAGTAGTATATGCATTGGATAAGTTTAGATCATATATCTGGGGCAGTAAAGTTATTATTTATTCTGATCATAGTGCAGTCAGGTACCTCATGGCAAAGAAGGATGCCAAGCCACGATTGATCCGTTGGATCTTGTTATTGTAGGAATTTAACTTGGAGATCCGCAACAAGAAAGGGAGTGAGAATGTCGTAGCAGATCATTTGTCAGGCATTGTGCAGGATAAAAGTGATTCTGAGGGAGAGATTAATGAAACATTCCCTGATGAACATTTACTATAAGTTTCTACTACTCCTTGGTTTGCTATTGTTAACTATTTGGCTACAGAAGCAATTCTGGAACATTGGTCTAAGAAGAAGCCATACCAGTTCATTGCATAGGCGTGTCAGTACATCTCGGATGAACCAGACTTATTTAAAGTGGGTGCAGATCAACTAGTTAGAAGATGTATACAAGAGTTAGAAATTCAACGTGTGTTAGGGCTGGTACATGCATCCGCGTGTGGTGGACATTTCAGTGGGCAAAAGACAGGGCGAAAGGTATCCGAAGCAGGCCTATTTTGGTCATCCATCTTTCGGGATGCTTTCGAGTTCGCTAAGAACTGTGTGAACAGCCAGAAGATGGCAGTATTTCAAAGAGGAACGAGATGCCACTACAACCAATCTTGGTTGTGGATTTGTTTGATGTATGGGGCATAGATTTTATGGGGCCATTTCCGAATTCTTGTGGGTATCTTTATATTCTAGTGGCTGTGGATTACGTGTCCAAGAAGGTTGAGGCTATAGCAACAAAAACAAACGATCATGCAGTGGTGTGCAAATTTGTGCAAACCAACATTTTTTCCCGATTTGGAATCCCTCGTGCAATCATAAGTGATGGAAGCTCACATTTCAAGAACTTTAAATTTGGGAGATTGCTTAAACGGTATGGAGTAGATCACAGAATAACCACCCCATATCACCCACAAACCAGTGGGCAGGTCGAAGTTTCCAACCGACAGATCAAAGAGATTCTGCAGAAGACAATGCAGTCGGATATGAAGGATTGGTCAAGGAAGCTTGATGATGCATTGTGGGATTACCGTACCGCATATAAAACCCCAATCGACACTACACCGTACAGATTGGTGTATGGCAAGGGTTGCCACTTGCCGGTTGAGATTGCACATAAGACATTGTGGGCGGTCAAAGAAGTTAACCTTGACTATGATGTTGCGGGTATGGAAAGGAAGTTACAATTAAATGAGATGAAAGGGTTACGGGATGCAGCGTATGAGTGTGTTTCTGCTTATAAAGATCAGATGAAGAAAGTGCATGATGCTAAGTTGAAGAAGATGACGTTTGATGTGGGGCAGAAGGTTTAGCTCTACAACTCTAGGCTTAAGTTGTCTCCAGGAAAGTTAAAAATCAAGTGGATGGGCCCGTACTTGATTACATGGGTAGGTAATTATGGGGACATTGAGATTGAATAGTTCGACGATCATCTGAAGCAGGTAGTCAATAGCCACAGGTTGAAACCATATCTGGAAGCAGCGGATATCAATTTCATTGAAGAATCATGGAGTATCTTGAAGAATCCGTAACCATAATGATGTACACCGTGTCTAGCTGAAGACGTTAAACTTAGCGCTCTTGAGAGGCAACCTAAGTTTTAATTCATGTCTAGTTAAATGAACGTTGTGGGTGTGTTCTCTAGAAACCCTCACGAGACTAAACTCGTCCACTCGGGCTACCGAGGGGTTTAAAAGGTTTGTTGCATATGCTAAATGCATCCGTGATTCCTACGAAAGTGAGTTAGGTTGTCATTTCTTTATTTTAGTTAATTGTTTTCAATTGGCCAAGTGTGGGGACGTCTCTGGGGAGATTATGGTTGAATAGAGTGTGATTGAGGGCAACACACAAACCCGTGGGGGAGAGGATGCCGTTGTAGAGTTTGTAGAAGTTTTTGAGTTTTATGAGTTTTTCGGTATAGTTTTGTGTCTTTTCTAAGTTTTTGCAGGGTTTCGTGGCAATTTGAGTGTTAAAAATCAGAAACATTCCAGGTATATGTGCATATAATCTAAGTGTTGGAATAAATTTTTGAAGAGTTTGAAATTTTTGAGTTTTAGGAGATGAAAAAAATTCGAAGGTAAAAAAGTTGAAAAATCGCCTAATCTTTCTATGATGAAGGTGTCTTCGCGCCACGCGAACTTCCCAGTGCCGGTCTTCACGACACGCAAAGAACAAACTAAGGGGCCGGACATTTTTTGTCCTTCACGGCACGCGAAGGTTTCCTCCCAGGTTTTCGCGACACGCGAAGGAGCCCTAAAACCCTAATTTTTTATTTTTTTATTTTTTTTATTATTTGAGTGTTCGAGTCAGTCGGGTCTTTTATTTTTATTTGAGTCATGATGTCAAGTCGATTTGATGCTTGTGGGTTTGTTTAAAGCTTATTTTGCAGGTTTGGATTTGAATTTCCCGTACTCAATTTTCATTCGGGGGAGGATAGTCCGACTTTCGATTAATTCTTTTGTACAAAGCAACCCGCTTGTATTCGTGGAGAACGATCGCGAATGAAATGCTACACGATCGTCCATCCAGCTAAGTTTTCTTTTCTTTTTGTTTTTTTAGTCGATCTTCCTACATTGAGGACAATGTCAAGTTTAAGTGTGGGGAGGGGAGACCTTAGTCCAGGTTTGTATTTGAGTCTGTATTTTGAGTCATAAAAATCAGAAAATCATAAAAATTTAGAAAATTTTCAAAAATGTCCCTGGATTAGAGTTTTGCAGTTAAATGGAAAATGATAGTACAATTGGGAATTTGCATTTGGAATTTAAGTGAATAATAATGATAATCAAACATGTATGATTTGTAACGTTTTGGTAGACCCAACCGATTTAAGAGCTTAAACATCCTGGTAGTGAATCTAGTTTAATTGAATAATTAATTCAGGATGTCTTGGGGGTTCTCATCTTAGGGGTGTCGGTAAGGTCGAAACTGTCAACATAGGGTGATAGATACCTCTATAAGCAATAGTTTATAAGTTTTTGAAATCTTTTGGCATACTGCTTTCTTTGTATGAAATTAAATCCGAAAGCTGATGGCGCCCACATTCCATAATCCGCATCATTCATGAGCTTAATTAATTAGATTGAGAACTTGAGTTCTGCCTACGTGTTACCCTCCAGGTCACAAGCTTGGTTGAAACACCCATGGGTAGGCTTTTGTGATCAATCATAGATGACTGATTTGACTTATGTGTTACCTTCTGGGATAGTGACCTGGTCGAAACGCCTCTAAGTTGAGTTATGTTCTTCATTGTTTAGAAACTGCAGCCTACGTGTCACACGTCAAGTTCCAGATTGAAACACCACTGGGTGAGGTTTATTCTTACATCAATAATGAAGGCTCAAAACTTTCATCCATCGATCCATAATTCCATATAATTTTTAAAACTTATAAATTAGTGTTTATAGTGGTGGGAAATCTATATGGCTTATCCCGTGCCTAAACATGACCTTGAGATGAAATTAGGCTGAGTCGTAGCTTCCTGAGTATGAGACCTATAGATAAATTGACTGCTTGGTAATGAATATATAATAGATCACATAATCGGGGTCTCGATAGGTCGGTGGTTGGGTTTAATCGGAATTAAATACCGATTGTTACAGTTAACGTGTTATGAGAATCTGGGCTGTGTATAATGAAAGTATAAGAAGCAATTTTTCCGATTATGATTCCATTGCATTATTCTTTTTCGGGACGTAAAAGGTTAAGTGTGGGGATGTGATGTAGGGTTAAATATCCTGTGTATAAGTGTCGGTTTTTGTACATTTTAGTAGTTTAACTTTGTTTATCGAGTCAGTTTTATGTGTGTCTCGTAGTTTGATGTGTGGCAGGTTAATTGTGCCTAAAGAGCGGAAGTATACAAAGAGAATAACGAAGGTACAAAGCTCGGGAAGTCAAGTAAAGTCAAAGTTAAACAAGAAAAGTCAGATTCCTGAAAGGTTGGGTCTTCGCGACATGAGAAGACCAGGGGTAAGAAGTTCGCGACACGCGAGGAAGAAGAAAAAGGCCCGCGACTATTTTGGCCTTCGCGCCACGTGAAGGACTGGCCAGAGATCTTCGCGAAACACGAAGATGTGGATTACGGCAAATTAAAACCTAATTTTAATTAAATACCCTAGGGACTCCCATTCTCGAATTATCTTTGTTCCAGCCGTCCCAGAGGAGTGCTAAGGCGATTTCAAGAGTTTTTTGGTCAATTGTTCTTAGTTTTGAATGCTTGTAAGTGCTAGGTTAATTACTTTGATGTTTTTGTCAATCATGAGCGGCTAAGCTCTTCGTGATCCCTCCGGGTGAACGGTTTATGCATATAGGTATATGATTTCAGTAGATTATCAGTTTGGATTGAAGTTTTGTGAACCTCTTAAGTTCTTTGAATTCAATTGTGTGTTTGATTTATGAACAATTGCATGTTTTTGATTTATCACGTCTATCATCGTTTCTTTGTTTTCTTGCATAGGGAATAATCTGATTTTGTGATTGAATTGATTATTGTGTGGTTGGGTTAAACAGTTAAACAAGGTTATGTCTATGTAATCTCTAATCTGATTTGAAACTGGAATTGTGTGTTTGTGTTGCTAAATCCGAAACCCGGAGTGGTCGTTTTTCTCTAATAGTTGTCTAAAGTTAAAGTTCGTTGCTTTTTACAAATTATATTAGTTTAATTGATAAAGTTTTAAACTTTAGTAGTCGTTGGATCAATTTCGTTCAAATAGCATTCTCCACTGTTCCCTGTGGATTCGACAACCCTACTTTCATGTCTGCAGTCTAAGTAGCTAAGAAATAGTTTTTATTATTGTTTTTTATTAGCCTTGTCACCGCGATCAGTGCCCACCTCTGATACGTCTAGCTCCCTTGGCCCATCCCAAGCAGATTCCACCTAGGCCTAGACTTCTGGCCCCATTGTGACACAACCACATCTTCAACCAACTGAACTGTTGGCCTAGTCTTCTGCCCCCACTGTGACCCAACCACCTACTGCTCCAGCACCTGTTTTACCTCACCCAGCCCAACAATCCACTGCCTCTGCACCAGCCCTAACACCATCAATTTCCAATGACCACCCCATGACTACAAGGGCTAAAGCGGATATATTCAAACCTAAACACAGGCAAACTTGGCTTTTCTTGACTTACATAAGTTATGCAATGTGCTATTTGCTTTTACTGATCCAAAGGGGTTTAAAACATCTGCTAAAGACCCTAAATAGATGCAGGCAATGCAAGAGGAAATGTTGGCTCTCCAACATAACGATACTTGGACATTAGTGCCTCGACCACCTAATACTAACGTTGTTGGATGGAAATGGATTTTTCGCACTAAATACCATTCGGATGGATCCATTGAGCATTTATAAAGCTCGCCTTGTTCCCAAGGTTTCACTCAGGTACCGGGTCTTGACTGCATGCATAGTTTTAATCCCGTTGTCAAAGCTTCCACCATATGCGTTGTCTTAATTCTTACCGTCATTAACCAATGGAAGCTTCATCACCTAGATGTAAAAAAATGCCTTTTTACATGGCCACCTACACGAAACGGTATATATGGAACAATCTCCGGGTTTTTCTAACTCACAGTTCCCGTATCATGTATGTTTACTTAAGAAAACTCTATATGGCCTTAAGCAGGCCTCCCGTGTCTGGTTTCAACGTCTAATGCATCTTCTAATCTATGTTGATGATCTCATTTTAACCACCAATCAAGAACAGGTTATTCACTCTTTTACTAGTCGTCTTCATCAATAATTTGCCATTAAAGACTTGGGAGATCTAAGTTATTTCCTTGGGCTAGAAGTGGCAAGTACCGATTCTGGCTTGTTCTTAATTCAAGCTAAACAAGTTAGCGTCAACCCTCGCGTTGCGGCGGGAACGTTGATAATAGTTGAAATTTAATAAAAAAAAACAAAATTGTAATGTAACTTATGCGTTGAATATTCTAATATAATCCTAGTGTTTAAATAAACAATTTAGGAAGTTGTATGTTTCACATTCTTGTTCCATTTTAACCAAGTTTTTTTTTACTCATTTGGAATAAACACATAATCAAAATCTACCAAACAATTTGTTTTACATAACTATTTATATAAGACACTTGATAATACATAAGGTCTCCAACCATGTGTGCACTTAATTATACAAAGTTTTATAAACACAGACATCTGATTATACATAAAGATTTGCCAAATTTGTGTTTTATGAAAGCATATGATTGTTTGAGATATACCATGATGCAACGTAAAGATGATTTCATTTTCCTAAATTCCTGCATAAAAGAAGAGAACTTATTTTATATAACTTTGTTATAAAAATTTCTTTATGTGCGTGTCATAAATAGAATTGATAAGCTTATCAAATACAGTAATTAGTAGCTATAGGTATGTGAACTAACCTCTCTTTGTGGTATCACCAATGTCTATAAAGCTGGGTCATTGTTTGATTTTTTGGCAGCTGTGTCATGTTCTCTTTGTAGATTAACCAAAAGAGATATACATTAAAAATATGTAGGCAAAAGGTTTAAACGGTGATGTAATAGCAATTGCTGATTTTTCATACTTGAGAATCGTTTTATTCGTCTTTTTTTTCTTTGGTTGGTGTTGTGGAAGTGGTTGCAATGTCCATGGAAGTGGTTTTCAATACAAAAAGAATAGTAAATAAAACTAAAATATATCAAAAAATTTATGCATGAAAATATTATGTTGTCTTCAATGAATCCTATCTATATGTTTTTGCAAACAAAAATCGAAAAAAAAATGAAAGTGCACATTGAAAAACGCATATGAGTTTTTCTAATCAACATACAAAAATCGAAGAAAATGAATACGCATATGTGTCGGTCCATCTATATGTTTGCAGGGTTCTTTCTATAGGTGCTGTAATTTTAGTATTATGCTGATTGATGTAGACAAATGGAGATAAGAAAATACATACCTTCATAAATGATGATTCCGTAACTGACTTCACGGGTTAGAAACTCTGCAAGAACAAAAACACATTCTATTCTGTAAACCCACATTTAACAACATACAAAAAGTATAGTAAATAAACTAAAATATTAAAAAAAAAATGAAGCATGAAAGTATTCTATAGTCTTCAATGAAGCCTATCTATATATTTTTGCAATAACCTGTGTATCAGTCTATCTATATGTTTGCTCAGTTCTTTCTATAGTTGTTGTAATATTAGTATTATGTTGATTGTTGTATTGGGTTATTAGGGTTCTGGGCTGGGCTATTCAATTGTTGATATGACCTATAAACTGTTACAAAAATGAAATTGTCACAGCAACCTGTTTCACAAAACAAACCACATGCTAATATATTGCAGCTTTAATATATCAAAGAAAAAAAGAAACGACCATCATGCCTACGGTAGTACGGTATGTATTTCCCTTAATCTTTTTGGGACAATCATCTTATCGTACTTCCAAGAAGGTTACTAACATTCAGATTTGGAATAATCCTACAAAATACATATTCATTGCAAAGTATGCCTTCACTTGATCTTTTCATTACAACAGTCAATAATAATCTAACAGTACTTCCAAAAAGTTAGAATATATGGGGTCAATTATCCTATATGTAAATATCCATTATAAATGTTTTGATGCTTGTCTTCTGACATTTAAATGCAAGAACATATGTAAAACCATAACATATCTTGATCCAGTGGCCTAACAGTGAAATACAAAATTCATAGAACTGATTTACACTTTCAAATGTTCCTCTTAACAGCATAAGCCCGATATAACTATAAACAAATCTAAATCTGAGAAATAACTTTCTATAGTTGTCAAATATATCCCTGAAAGTTCTTGTATCAATTTGGGGCAATGTTTGCCCACTTATCGAGTATCTAAAATTATCATGTCAAATCTACACAATAATCTATGTTTTTGCGTTATATCTGACGAAATTTGATGCCTGAACACCTAAAAATTAAAACTAGTCCTAATTCTGCTAACAGAAACAACAGATCTGCATAAAGTCAAACAGATTTAATATAAGAGCAAAACGGAGAATCAGAATTTGGATCACATCGTGTGCACTGACACTACACATTCAAAGAAAAAAAGAAACAATAATCGAAAAAAATAATAATTTTAAGAGCACACTGAAATACACATATGTGTTGTTCTAATCGATATACAAATATTAACGAAAACGAATATATATTGTTCTAATCGACATACAGAAAGAATGAATATGCATATGTGTTGTTCTAATCGACATACAAAAATCGAAGAGAACAGATCGAATGAGGGGAGTAAGAACATACCGAAAGTGCAACTTCCGATGGAGAAATAACGGTTATAATCGCCAAATCAGGGAAAGGGGAAAGCCCTAATGAAAGGGAGAAGGGCCAATATCTAAGAAGAGAGGAAAAGAAAGGGGAGAAGAATGGCGAAAAATTGAGAGGCGGTTGTGGGCGTAACCGAATAGAAAAACTTGTGAATTTGAGGTAAAAGAAAACTGAAAACCGGATAGAGAAACATTTTTTTTTTAATTTGTTAAACATCAACTTGTTAAAATGAAAGCGGTATTTGTGATGCTGACGTAAGCGAAGTTGGTTTTTGTAGTATTAGTAATATGCTCATGACATTCTTCAACGTGCAAGCTTACATGATTCCAAATCAGTGGCCACCCCCTTGCTCCTTATGAAACCTTCTCATCCAAAGGGACACCTTTTCATGACCCAACTCTTTATAGGTCGCTTGTGGGCGTCCCTCAATACTTAACCATCACTCGCCCGGACTTATCATATGCTGTTAATCAAGTAAGTCAGTTCCTTCAGACTCCCACAGACACACACTTCCAGTGTGTCAAATGCAAACTTAGGTATGTCAAGGGCACCATCTCCTTTGGTCTTACCTTTTAGAAACCTTCAAATGTCTCGGTTACTGGTTATTCAGATGCCGATTGGGCTCGTTGCATTGAAACTCGCCGTTCTACATATGGTTACTCTATTTTTCTAGGAGGAAACCTTGTTTCTTGGAGTGTGAGGAAACAACCTACCGTGTCTCATTCCAGTTGTGAATCGGAGTATCGTGCTATGGCAAATACTACTGCTGAGATTGTTTGGATTACCCATTTGCTTCGGGAACTTCATGCTTTACCACCGGATTGCCCCACCTTGTTATGTGACAATCAAACTGTTTTATTTCTAACTCAAAATCCGGTGTCTCACAAACGAGCTAAACATATTGATTTGGACTACCACTTTATTCGTGAACTTGTCAGTTAACGGAAACTTTACACTAAGTTTGTTCCAACCAAGCTCCAAGTGGTGGATATTTTTACCAAGAGCCTTCTGCGGCCTCAATTTGAGCAATTTTGGACATTACTCAACCTTGGACCACCACCGTTAATATTACTTTGTGCTTTTTATGTAATTACTTCATTCTTTGTGTAGTCCTTTGTATATTTCAATTCTATATATGGATGTGTGTTCCCACCGATTGGGTGTGGAGAATTATAACCTAATAGATATCATCAACACTATTTAGTTTCAACTCCCTACGAAGTTGCTGTAGTTCTAGATCGATTTTCATTTTACTTTGACCTTTTTGAAATCAATTTGAATTTCATATATTATTGAACACTCGTGGACATCTTCTAATTTCTAATATGCTTACTATTTTATAGTGTAAATTACTGATTACGTCTTTTATAAATATATGATATTGCATGATTTGTTTTTACACTTCAATAATTATATTAGATGTCTTTTTTTAGGAAATTTTGCACATTCATTGTGTTTTTTACTACCTGATGTTTTTTTCTGTTAAGTTTAAATATGTGTCTTGCACATGAGAGTATAATGGTCTTCTTACCCACAAAAGGGCAATTTACATAATTTACTTCGACATAAACCCACTCTCTTTATCTCTCTGGAAAAGAGTGATCGAGGAAAGATTGAGACGCGAAACTCAGGCTATGTTGAACCAATTTAAATTTATGTCGGAGCGGTCGAATACGGAGGCGATACACATTCTGAGGAGGCTAATGGAGAAATATAAGGAAAAGAAGCGGGATCTACATATGGTTTTCATCGTCTGCGAAAAGGCCTACGATAGTGTGCCACGTCACATGATTTGGGATAGTTTGAAGAGTAGGGGTATTGCTTGGAAGTATATAGAGTTAATCAGGGATATGTGTGGTAGTGCTAGGACTACAGTTAGGACGCCAGTGGGGAAATATACCCCTTCCCCGTGGAGGTGGGGCTCCACCAAGGATTTGCATTGAGTCTATTCTTTTTTGCGATTGTCCTAGATGAGTTGTCCAAGTCATTTCAGGAGCCTATACCGTGGTGCATACCTTTTGCAGATGATATTGTGTCGGTAGCGGAAAAGAAGTAGGACATGAATGTGAGGCTAGAGAAGTGGTGAGCAACCTTAAAGCGTAAAGGCATACGTATTTGCCAGTCTAAACCGAGTATCTATTTTGTAACTTTAGTGGGACAAACAATGAAGAGGACACCCGGTTGACTATTGGGGGCCAAGCGGGAGCGCAAATAACCAAGTTTAAGATTTAGGATCGTTCGTTCAGAGTGTCGGGGATATTGACTGCGATATAGCCCACCGAGTTCAGGCAGGGTGGTGCAAGTGGAGAGCTCCCCCAGGTGTTTTGTGCGACCAGAAGGTTTCCATATAATATAAGAGGGAAATTCTATATGATAGCAGTTCGACTGGCTATGCTGTACGGAACCGATTGCTGGCCAATCAAGAAGACTCAAGCGCGAAAGTTAGAGACAACTGAGATGAGGATGTTAAGATGGATGTGTGGGCACACGATGTTAGACCGGATAAGGAAGGAGGTTTTTAAAGATAGATTAGGTGTAGCACGTATCTCGTATAAAATAAGGGATGGGAGATTGAGATTGTTCGGGCGTGTGCGGAGAAGATAGATGACGGCACCAGTAACAAGCATGGAGACCCTCACAGTGGAGGGAAAGAGAAGCAGAGGCATACAAAAACTGACTTGGAATAAGAAGATTAGGCAAGATTTGATAGATTTGCGCCTCTCCGAGGACATGATGGGTGATAGGAGTTTGTGGAGACGTCGGTTAAAGGTTAGGGATTTCTAAGGGTGAGTATAGGCTTGACCTTTAGTGAGGATTCATCACTTAGGCTACCTTTAGGTTGCCTTTACTCATAGGTGTTGATGGAAGCATCGTTATAAATTTGCCATTAGTTGCAAGTGGGCCTCTAGTATTCGGTGCTTTGTGTCTTATCTACTTTAGCCTTAGGACTTGTATGTCATAGTGGCTTTTTGTCTTATCTACATGGTTATGACATGGATTTATATGCATGATTGTTCTTCTATCTGATATAGCTACTTGATCATATGGTTATGACATGTAGTTCTTGTATGTTTTTTGGTATGCTTAATTTTTTTAGATTTTAGGACTATTATGTCTGCTGCTCCTTTTTTCAGCTTATGGTACAATCTTATGTCTTATTCTTCTAAACTCTTTTGATACTGGATATTTGATGTTTGTTGTTTATTGTATGCATGTTTAGTATGTTTTTCGAACCGTAGGTCTCTCTAGGTGCAGCCTCTCTGCCCTATGCGGTAGAGGTAAGGTTTGATCTTATCCCACCCTCCCCATACCCTATTATTTGAGTGAGATTTTACTGGGTATGTTTGTTTTTCTCACTACAAACTCTCTATCTCCCAAAATCCAGAAAAGCAAATCAAGAAAGAGAACACCAAATCCATCTTTTGTTTCAAGATACCCAAAATCCAGAGAAAGCAAATCAAAAAAGAAAACAATAAATACATCTTTTTATTCAATATCAAATACAAACTGTAGAACAACTTGAAGGAGGTGTCACCTGATTTCTTGAAAGAGGAGTAACTAGGGTTTATAACTTTTGTATAGGATTATGAATTATGAATCTGGGAGAGTAATCGGGTCTGATTATACATGTTTGCCATTTCTATGTGGGGATTTCATGGTGTGTAGAGCTCTATTATTAAAAAAAATTAAAAAGATAGAGAGAAGAATGACAATTTCTCATGATTAATATGTAAATTTTGTTTGAAATCGCTGCTTTTTGGAGATATTTGCAGCTTCGGGTGATGAACTTTGTAGTTTTTTATTTGCCGTAGCTACTGTTTTGGGGTTGTCATCATAACCAAAGAAAAAACAACCACCACCAGTGAATCCACAAGAAAGAGCTTGCTTTTCCGGTGAATCTATAGTCCAACCTTCATATCTACAACCCATATTGTGTTTTTTTTAACTTAACCTGCAAATCGAACCTTACCCGGTGATTTTCGAACCGCCTTCGATCTTCATCATCTTAATCTTCCGTTTGGTTTTTGGGTTTTGAGTGTTGACCACCACACACAATTTTGGTTCTTCAAATTTTGATACCACTAGTCTTGTATGCGTATCAAAAATCGTTGTGTGAATGAGAAAATTTGGTGTGTGGGAGATGCCGATTTTGGGTGAATCAGAAAACAAGTACTTTCCTGATGAAATCTCTTAAGGAATAGCGAGTGTTTGCCCATTAGTTGGAGCTACTGTTTGAAGATCCATGTGAGAACATGCGTATTAGAGAGAGTAAAAGAGTATAAAAAGAGAGAGCAGATGAGAGAGTGAGTGAGATCAGAGGAGAGAGTAAGTGAGAGAGAGAGTAAAGTTGTTGATAAAAGGGGGAAGATGTATTAGTATATATATGAATTTGGGTGAATCAGAAAACAAGTACTTTCCAACTGAAAACTCTTAAAAAATGACAAGTGTTTACCCATTTGTTTTTTTTTAACATCAAATTTTTATACTAAACCCAAATTTTAGGCTCTCACCACACTCGAACCCCCGCCATTTGGCTAGAGGGAGTACTCCTTACCACTCCAATGTCCACTTTGGGACGTTTACCCATTTGTTGGAGCTACTATTTGAAGATCCAGGTGATGAACATGCGTATAAGAGGGAGGGAGGGAGGGAATAAAAGTTGGAGAAAAGAGGGGAAAGATGTACTAGTAGATTTATGTATTAGCACTTAAAACTACATAAATACAAAATTTTCAAAAAAAAGGATAATGATGGGAGTAGTGCAAAGGATAATGAATGTGCAGAATTTTCAAAAAAAGGATATCTGGTATAATTATTGAAGTGTAAGGACACACCAGGAAATACATTGCATATATTTATACAGGACAAAATTTGTAATTTACTCTACTTTATATTTTGTTTAGCACTCTTCATTCTATCCGACTTTTCTATTACAGACTAATATCATCTATGGGCATTATTCTACAGATCAGCAACGCATACAACAAAAAACCAAAATTAAATGAAAAGTGAAAAATATAACACCCATCTTAATTATCATCGAATCAACAACGGATAGCCAACCCCAATAAGGAGATTTTTATCCACGGATTACGTAGGGACCACGGACGCATTAAAGCCCAAATTTTGTCCTTGGTGATTGGATGCAATTTCCAATCGACACTCAAATTTTATATATATATAGAGAGAGAGGGGTGGTGATTTACATTTGATCATTTTCATATATATATATATATATATATATAGGGTGAGGTTCAAATGATAACCAATATTTATGTGATAACCATGATAACCACTCTCAAACATAGTGTTATGTATATGTAACAATTATCATTCTGTTAGTTTACATATACGTAAACACTATGTGTCACGTATATGTAACGCTATTTGGTACGTGTATGTAAAACTCATCATAACTTAAAATATTTATATATATATATATATATATATATATCACGAACTTAAAATATTTATATATATATATATAAAACAGAAAGAAATAATGAACAGTATCTAATCAAATCAAATCATTTTTTTTCCTTAACCGAAAGAAAATTTATATAGTTATATAATTAATTATAGACAACGAAAATTGAGGACTAAGTGTACAAAATGGATAATGTATGTATAGAATAGAAGATCACTCGTGTATTTGACTAGTTTATAGATTATTCCATCCGGTATAAATGTCCAAAATACTGTTAACACTTAAAATACTAAATCATGATCTTGACACCAATATGAAATTGATTTAGAATACCAAATTTTTTGGGCCCTAATGCTTTTGCAAAAAAAGTTGGCTTAAACTAAGTTGATCTAGTTTGATATAGCCTTACCTATTCCTGTATCAAAGTAAACATTTCTGTATGTGTCCTGCACCTCAAGGTAACCATCATCTGTTATTGTAAGAACTCTTGAGGGATCCGGCAGTGGTTTCTCATGGTTAGCAACCCAAACCACGGTCTTCGGATTCATGGCATACCAAATACCCACGTAAGACTCCATTTCAAGTGAAAAGAACCCCATTTGAAACTTTTTGCCAGGTGATTCCAAATAATCGGTTCCATTGATGATTTCTCCTGTTGTTATGCTGTCTTTAGACGAACAACAATGAATAAAAAAACACAGCACGATTGTAGTTATATTGGTGGTTGATGATATCATTACACTATGCTTTTGAGTATGAACGATATTTTGGTGATAAACCATTGTTTGTTTGCAACTGATTTCCTTTGGTGGAAATAATAGCTCAATTATTCGAGTTAACGGCTACTTTTCTGGTCTATGTTGGCTCAGTAGCGGACCCTACTTGAAAGGTATGCAAACTTAGAGACATGCGCTGATTTTTTTTTTTGAACGACGTTTGGTACTATCCCCAATACCCGAGTGAGCCTTCCTGAGACGGGATGTCAACCGTCCATACTGATTTTGACGCTTCAGGCCCGACTCACCCAGAAACACCATCAAGGAGGTCAGGAAACCCACCACTGTGGGAAAACCCCCCTTGAGTCAACATGATACCTCAAAGATCCCAAGCCCTTACCATCACCCCATGCCATTGGACCAGAACGCCAATTACTAAATCCAAAACCAAATCAAGTTGTCGTATGTTCACAGGTTCCAAAATCCAAAACCAAATCGAGTTCCAATCGCAGTAGGGATAGATAGAGGGCAAGCCCAAGGGTTTGCAAGGCCCCCACTGAGATTTAGGCCAATAGTGTTAAATAATTTAAAAACTGCATTAAAAATAATAAAGCCCCATTACATTTTATTAGTAGGTCACTAGGCCCCTTCAATTTTCTTAACATGCCCCATTCCTAAGATCAGTTCTCAATCAAACCCCAAAAAACATGTCTGTATCCATCGGTTACTGCTTCTCAAAATTTCAAATCGCTCAGGCACTAACTAAAATCACTAATCACCGGTTAATCGCACGTTACCACATACTGTTTCTAAATGGAAATCTATTTGTCCCTAATCACAATCGTTCACTGATTTGGTCAAAGCATTTGTCCTATCCCAATCGTTCACATGATTTGTCGATTCTGTCCCTAATCGCACAGTCACACAAGTTCGATATCTAGGTTTGGAATTCCAAGTTATGTCCTGAATAGTTCAAAAATCATTCATAGCTACCTTTTTTTTGCCGTAAAAAAAAGGTGCGATGAAAAGGTTTTAAAATGAAAACTATCATCTTCAGGGCCTAAATCCTAGGTTAAATTGTTCGAATTTTATCTCAGGTTCCAATTCTCATCCGGTCACAAACCTCAGTTTCATTTAAATTGTAGGTTTCATACATTCGTTGTTTGAAATCATGTTGTCAATCGTAATCGCAACTGGGTCCGTTGCTTTTTTCTCTCTATGAGCCCTACTCTTACCAAACCAAACCAAACCAAACGTACCTAGTATAATCCCACATATAGCTAACGCTATTAGTAGGGTCTGGGGAGGGTGTGATGAGGGCAAACCTTACCCCTATCCCAAGGGATAGAGAGGCTGCTCCCGTTTAGACCCCCGGCTCCATGGGAAAGAAAAAGATAAAAATATAAATAAAATTAATGAGTAATAAAGTAAAATAAATCTAACAGTAATCTAACAATTAGCAGTGTATGACTAGAGTATATTAGTCACAAGAAACACAACACACCTACAAGAAACAAGACATACGCAAAATCTTTGCTAAACAACTCTACTCTCCCACACAACGGGTCACTCATCCTAAAACCCTAATACGACGTCTCCATGAAATCCTATCATTGATCATGTACTCTGAGTGGTGTAAATCTAGCAAATCAAGCCTAATCCTCTCATCCCACGTTAATTTCGGTCTCCCCCTGCTCCTTTTCCCCTCTACAACGAGAGTTTCCACCGTTCTCACTGGATCTGTGCTCTGTCTCCTCTTGACATGTCCAAACCATCTCAATCTTCCTTCTCTTATCTTATCTGAGATACATGTGACTCCCAATCTATTCCGAACAACTTCATTTCTTATTCGGTCCTTTCTTGTGTGTCCACACATCCACCTCAACATCCTCATCTCAGCTACATCCATTTTCGAGCTTGTGTCTTCTTGATGGCCCAACAATCGGTTCCATATAGCATCGCTGGGCGAACTGCTACCCTATAAAATTTACCCTTTAACCCTATTGGGAACCTCTTGTCGCACAAAACACCTGAGGCCGCTCTCCATTTACACCAACCAGCCTGCACCCGATGGACTACATCATTGTCGATGTCCCCATTACTCTGGATGACAGATCCTAGATACTTGAACTTCAGTGTCTTAGGGACAACCCCACCTTCAATAGAAATCTGGGTCTCATCGTCGACGTTTGCACCACTAAAGTTGCAGTGAAGGTACTCGGTTTTAGATCAGCTTATCTTCAAACCTTTGTGCTCTAAGACTGTTCTCCATTCCTCTAGTCTGTTGTTCAATGTCTCTTTACTTTCTACAATCAACACGATATCATCAGCAAAAAGCATGCACCATGGAATTGCATCTTGAATCGACTTTGACAACTCATCCAAAACTACTGGAAAGAGAAAGGGGCTTAGTGCCGACCCTTGGTGAACTCCCACTTCCACCGGAAAAAAGTCTGTATCCCCCACGGGAGCTCGGACGCATGTCTTAGCCTCATGATACATATCCCTAATTGCCTCAATATATTTACTAGGGATCCCTCTTCCCTCCAGACTTTCCCAGATCAATCTTCTAGGCACACTATCGTACGCCTTTTCAAGATCGATGAACACCATATGTAAATCATGTTTCTTCTCTCTGTACTTTTCCATTAATCTTCTTAAAATGTGTATCGCCTCCGTAGTGGACCGCCCTGGCATGAACCCAAATTGGTTTGCTGTAACCTGGGTTTGTCGTCTAATCCTTGTATCTATAACTCTTTCCCATAATTTCATTGTATGACATAGGAGCTTAATCCCCCTGTAGTTAGCACAACATTGAGCATCTCCTTTGTTTTTATATAGGGGTACTAAGACACTACGCCTCCACTGATCTGGCATCTTCCCGGTTTTGAAGATATTGTTGAACAGTCTTGTCAACCACTGAACGCCTTCCTCTCCCATACACTTCCACGCTTCAATGGGTATGTTGTCTGGACCGACTGCCTTAGCTCTTCCCATCTTCTTAAGAGCACTCCTCACTTCTTCCTGTGTGATATTTCGACAATAACAATTATTTCGTTGACCGGATTGAGTAGTGGGATTCTCCGTTATGGCTAGACTTGGTCTACAACTGTTGAAAAGGGTGTAGAAATAGTTTTGCCATCTCAGCTTGATGTCTCGTCCCTTTACGAAAACTCTTCCATCATCTTCCTTGATAAACTTCACGACCCCAAGATCTTGTCTCCTACGCTCCCTATTTTTGGCAATCTTAAACATGTGATGCTCCCCTTCCTTGGTGTCTAGTTTTCTATACATCGTTTCATAGGCAAAATTCTTTGCCTCACTCACTGCCTTTTTAGCTTCCCTCTTTACCTGTCTATAGTTCTCCCTTAGTGTCATTATCTCCTCTCCATTACTGCACTGCAACATCTCTTTAAAGCGTTTTTGCTTGTCTTTTATCTTGCTCCGCACCTCCTCATTCCACCACCAAGACTCCTGATGTCCTCTTGTTGCTCCCAATGTGACTCCGAGGGTTTCCTTTGGTGCCTGCGTAACAGTGGTTGCCATAGCTACCCACATCTTGTTTGTGTCGCCATCCTTAGTATTTGTGTTCATCGCCATGACTTTATCTTTAAACAAATTGATGTTTTCGTCCTTCAAATTCCCCCATCTGATCCTTGGTTTATTTTTTCTTCTCCTCTCCGCCACCCTTTTTCTCAAGGTAAAATCGGCCACCAACAGACGATGTTGGGTCGCTACTGACTCTCCTGGAATTACCTTGCAATCCTTCCACCAATTGCGATCCCCTTGTCTCATCAGGAAATAGTCGATCTGCGTGTTGCGCCCCCCGCTACTAAAAGTAATCAAATGTGATTCCCTCTTTATAAAGAACGTGTTTATAATACCAAGATCATGCGCAAGCGCAAAGTCAAGAAGCTCCCTACCATTATCGTTTCTAACACCATAACCAAAACCTCCATGAACCATCGGAAAACCATCACTCTCCTTACCAACGTGACCATTAAAATCACCTCCTAAGCATATTTTCTCCTGTCTAGGTAATGACCTCATTACTCCGTCTAAACTACCCCAAAAATCCCTCCTTTCTTGGTCTCCTAGACCTACATGTGGTGCATAAGCGCTAACAATTGCCACAACTTCCTCACCAAGTACTACTCTCAACACCATGATCCTATCATTATATCTTTTCACTTCCACCACATTACCGTGCATTTCTTTATCAACTAGAAAACCCACCCCATTTTTTGTTCCATTGCAACCAGAATGCAACAGTTTGTAGCCATTACACTCACCCCCCCTTTGACCCTTCCACCTAGTCTCCTGAAGGCAAGCTACCTGAATCCTATGTTTTCTAAGCACGTCTACTAACTCTAACAACTTACTAGTTAGGCTTCCTACATTCCAAGATGCCAAACGTAACCTATACCCCTTATGGTTAGCACTAGATGCACCCCTCTCCCCTGAACATGATCTCAAGGAGACATTATTCCACCTACCGTCTATGTTTGAAATAATACACAAGATGTATTTATTTTTATTTTAACCACAGTTAAGCAAATAGAATATTTATTTTTATTTTAACCACAGTTAGGCAAATAGAATAGACAAATTGCTCATTAATCAAACAGATGCACCACGTATATGCAACAGTCAAAACAAAAAACAGGGTATGTCTCTCCCTGTGAATCAAGAACAATTGCTGGTCCTCCTAACCCAGACCAAGAATGCCTAAGCATGCAATTCGTGTAACAAGAAGGTAAAACGGACAGAAATAAAGGAGTTGGAACGAACTAACCCAATTGCGCCCAAGTTAGGGTACTCCTTCCTATTCCACCTTGGTACCACCGTCACTATGAGCCCTACTCTTGTGGTCACTAATATAGTTGTTTTATTTAATTAAGAATCTACTTGGTAGTAAATTTATATTTTAGAAGTAGATCAATGGTGAGGTTAAAATAGCAAAGGGGTGAATGGCTCCTTGGTCGGGTTACCATTCTTAATGACCGTTAGAAGGCTAACACTTCCTTAGATCATTGATCGGACTAAGACTACCAAGTTGACGTGGCTCCTGTACAGGTTACCACGCCGTATGACTCATTGGAAAGTTGCAATGTGCAACCACCTTAAAGCCACTCTATGAAGAACTTAAAATTACTGAAATTGACAGGTTTATGTTTTTAGTAATAGAATGGAAAGGCTCCCGAGTAGGGTTACCGCGACCCTCAACCTATTGGAAAACTATAATGATAAGACACGCTAGCTACCGCAAATATGGATTATTACAAAAACCTTTAGACAAGGAGAAGAAGTTAAATATGAAATTTGAAGTTTGCATGTGAAATCCGTCGGTTTCTAAGTATCCATCCCCTTCTAATCATCAAGTAAGTGTTATATCATCTCCTACATCCACCATTGTTGGTGTTCTTGGGGATTTTGGAGAAAAACGGGGTTAGGATTGAATTGAATGAATTTGATGATAGATAACTTGTTTTAATTTGTTATCTTACTTGACTAAGGGTGTTGAGAAGTGTTTAACATCCTATAATCATATAATTTCAATTTTGGAAAATTAGGGTTCTTGAGGTGAATATTGGGGGTTTTGATTTGGGGATGTTAAATTGTTAAATTAACGGTTGGGTAGTGTATATGGTGTTAATAGACACAACATTTGGTGAATATCCCCAAATTTGAATATTGATTGATGATTTAAAGTTTATGCCCATAAGGTGTTTGATTAAATGCCTAAACCAAAATATTTAGTAGAAAACTTGAATGATTTACAAGCTTTACTTGATTAATATAAATTATTAAAAAGTCAAGTTTAAATTAGTGGGCATAAGCTTATGGTGAACCTTGATGGTGAATTGATGGATTTGAAATTGACTATTATAAGTTAAACGGGTCATTTGGGTTGAAAGGTGATATTTGGTGTTAGGGGTTTGATTAAGGTCATGTTAATCAAACTAATTTAGAATCTTGATCTTTAGATCAAAAGGGTGTGTTGGGTGTCAATTGGTGATCATTGGATTACTAATTGTAAATGGGTTGTATAGGTGATCTAATAGTAAGGAAGCTAGCTTGGAGGATCAAGCGATATCAACTTTATCAAAAAGGTAAGTGCTTTGCACTTACTTAGTAATGATAGGTGGTAGTAAATGCATATATTTGTTATACATGTTGATTTTGTTGACCATCATGTGTGTAATTATGCTTATGCTGATTTGGTAATCTTGCATATGGGGAATGTATGCAAGGGGAGGGTGCTAAAGGTGCTTGAACTTCACAAATGAAAAGGTGGGTTTGGGGTCTTTGAATCCAATATGTTGGTAACTTATGTATGGGTTTTAAAGATGGATTTGGTAATGTGTGTGAACACTTGTTTGTATGTTTAGAGTTGGTATTTGGAGTTTAAGAACCCCACTCGTAGTAATTGAGGTTATGAACCTCACATGTGTTGTTATTGCTTGAAATCTTGAATTTTGCCATATTTGTTATTGTTTGAAGTCCTAGAAGACAAATGGAAAGGGGGGATGGGGATCTTTGAATCCCACTTATCGGCAAATAACGTAAGAGTTATAAAAGATGAATAGATGTTGTGTGTATACGCTTGTATATTTGTGTTAAAGAGTCGGTATTAAAGTTTAAAAACCTCATCTAGTAGTCATCGAGGTCAGGAACTTCACTAGTTGTTGTTTTATACTTACTTAGTGGAGATAGGTGGTAATGATTACATACTATGTATATGCATTATGAAATGCCATTTAACTTATGTGCACTTGCGTGTATGATATTAATTACAAGCATATGGGTTGGATATGCATAGGGGGCGGATGGTAAGTGATATCTAAGAATCTCACATAGACGCACTACAAAAAAATGAGCCTAATGAAACTTTTTTTTGTCAGAAAAACGTTGCATTAGGTGAAGTTGTATTAGATCTAATGCAACTTTTTGTTACATAATGCAACTTTTTTTCCAAAGAGTTGCATCCTAAAACGGTTGCATTTGGAAAAAAAAAGTTGCATCTGTAACAAAAAAGGTTGCATTAGATCTAATGCAACTTCACTAATGCAACCTTTTTCTGATAAAAAAAAGTTGCATTAGGTTCATTTTTTTTGTAGTGACGGATTGTAATGAGGTCTAGGAACCTCACAAAGGTAGATTCTAGGATGTTAAACACTTCTCAACACCCTTAGTCAAGCTAGATAACAAGTTAAAACAAGTTATCTATCATCAAATTCATTCAATTCAATCCCAAACCCGTTTTTTCTACAAAATCCCTAAGAACACCAACAATAGTGGATGTATGAGATGATATAACACTTACTTGATGATTAGAAGGAGATTGATACTTAGAAACCTATGGATTTCAATTGCAAACTTTAAATTTCAAATTTAACTTCTTCTCCTTGTCTCCCCTTACGTTATTCTCCGACAAGTGGGATTCAAAGATCCCCATCCCCCTTTCCATTTGTCTTCTAGGACTTCAAACAATAACAAATATGGTAAAGTTCAAGATTTCAAGCAATAACAACACATTTGAGGTTCATAACCTCAATTACTACGAGTGTGGTTCTTAAACACCAAATACCGACTCTAAACATACAAACAAGTGTTCACACACATTACCAAATCCATCTTTAAAAACCATACATAAGTTACCAACATATGGGATTCAAAGACCCCAAACCCACCCTTTTCTTTTGTGAAGTTCAAAGACTTCAAACCTCTATTTCATCCTCCCAACCCTTTCATACAACATAGTCATATAATTACTATACATAACACGTAAGTAATTCAAAGACTTTATCGCCATACTACAATGTGAGGTTCATGGACCTGAAGCACCTTTAGCACCCTCCTCTTGCATACATTCCCCATATGCAAGATTACCAAATCAGTATAAGCATAATTACACACATGATGGTCAACAAAATCAACATGTATAACAAATATATGTGTTTACTACCACCTATCATTACAAAGTAAGTGTAAAGAACTTACCTTTTCAATAAAGTTGATCTCGCTTGATCCTCCAAGCAAGCTTCCTTACTACGTGATCACCTATAAAACCCATTTACAATTAGTAATCCAATGATCACCAATTGACGCCCAACACACCCTTATGATCTAAAGATCGAGATTCTAACTTAGTTTGATTAACATGACCTTAATCAAACGCCTAACTACAAATATCACCTTTCAACCCAAATGACCTGTTTGACTCATAATAGTTAATTCCAAATCCATCAATTCACTATCAAGGTTCATCATAAGCTTATGCCCACTAATTTAAACTTGACTTTTTAATAATTTATATTAATCAAGTAAACCTTGTAAATCAGTCAAGTTTTCTACTAAATATTTGGGTTTAGGCATTTAATCAAACACCTTTTGGACAAAAACTTTAAATCACCAATCAATATTCAAATTTGGGGATATTCACCAAATGTTGTGTCTATTACCCATCCTTTAATTTAACAATTTAACATCCCCAAATCAAAACCCCCAATTTTCACCTCAAGAACCCTAATTTTCCAAAATTGAAATTAGATGATTCTAGGATGTTAAACACTTCTCAACACCCTTAGTTAAGCTAGATAACAAGTTAAAACAAGTTATCTATCATCAAATTCATTCAATTCAATCCTAAACCCGTTTTTCTACAAAATCCCTAAGAACACCAACAATGGTGGATGTAGGAGATGATATAACACTTACTTGATGATTAGTAGGAGATGGTGTGACAATCCGGACTTTTCAGTTAGTTTCGTTAGAAATTCCGTTAAGTTTTCTGTTAAAACCTAACCTAGTTAACTCAATATTAAACCCATCACAATTGATCCGGGAATAAAAATATGTTAATAATTCAAACCCATCTTGGTGTTAAAACTAAATTGATCCGGGTTCTATTGCGATTCCCTAGCGGGCGGGACTGGTTGGGTCAGTGTGCGTGTGTGGGAGAGACCCGGGTTCGAGACCGGGCTCCCACAACTATTTTTTTGAGCATTTTTCTGTTATATTTAATTAATAAAAATCAAACTCTATAATATTATATTATTATGTAAATGTGTTTTAGCGTGGGAAACAGCCCGTAGACTCGGGTTTGAATTATTAACATATTTTTGTTCCTACTTTATAAATAAAATATTATTGTTATTATCAACTAAAAATAATATGTTTATGTTATTTTCAAACCGTAATTTCGTATAAAATAATATGTTTAAATTATTTTCACACCGTGACCCGTAATATTAAATAATATACATATTTATATTATTTCGAATCATTTTATAACATCGTGTATCGATTGAGACTAAATTATAATATAATTAGTTATATTATTTACTCGTATATATATATTATTATCTTTCTCAATTTTTGTGAATGACAAAACACCCGGTTATATTTATTATTATTTGTGTCATTCGTCGCGTAAAGTAATTCCTAACTCCGTGGATACTTTCGTCTACTCTTGAATATTAGAGCGTTTCTTTAGGACGTTTCTCATTCCGTGTCGCTGTCACAATTCCCATTTTTATCCCTAATTTATGTGTTTATAATTTTAGGGCATTCATAAGGCTTTTGAGACTTACACACGTGGTTCCAACTTATCCTTTGTAACATCCCAAAAAAAATAAAACGACAGTTATAATAACGGTATAAATGAACTAGGCATGTCGGGTCGGGTCGGATGGGTCGACGGGCTGGAAGGGGAGCCTCCCTTATAAATAGCCAAGGTCTCCATCATTTCTCTCATTTGCAAGTTCTAGAGAGAGAAACCATAGAGAGAGAAAGTTGGCGGATCGACCCGAGATTTGAGAAGTGTGTTGCTCCAGAGCTCGTGAGAAGAACCTCCGGATCAGAAACTCGATTCAGGTAACGATCGGGGCCTAAATATGAGTTTTTGTTCGTTTTTGGGTTTTTCGGGTTTTGGATGAAAATGTAACGTTTTCACGGATAAAACTAAAAGATAAACATAGATTTGAGTTCCTTAAAGGAAAACAAACGTTTTGGATGCAAACAGGTTCGAGATCTTGACGTGATCAGACCTGAATGTGAAAGTTAGGGTTTTGCGAAGAAACAGATCATGCGCACTTACCAAGTGCGCACGGAGCAGGTCCTGCGTACTTATCAAGTACGCAGGAAGAGGGGCACTGCGTACTTATCAAGTACGCAGGAAGAGGGCACTGCGTACTTATTAAGTACGCAGGAAGAGGATCCTGCGTACTTATCAAGTACGCAGGAAGCAGGGTCTGCGCACTTGCTAAGTGCGCAGGCATCAGGTTGGTTAAGTAAGTTAGTATGTTTAGAATGGTTAAACCGTTAGAGTCGGTATTGGTCTGATGTGTATTTAACTAATCAATTCAGATCGGAAGTGACGTTGTTGGACCTTGTTTAGGACAACCCAAATTAGCTTATCAGGTGAGTTCTAGAAGCCCTCTTTTAAATGTTTTAATAATGTTTTTGGGCTGGTGTGCATACGTAACGATGCGACTATTTTATAAAACGATGTTTATGAATGTTGTATGTGACGTTTTATAAAATGATGTTTATGAACGATGTTTTGGAAGGAAGGGTTATGAAAGAAGTGTTTATGAAATATTTTGCCAAAAGAAGTTTATGAAGTTCATGAATGAATGAATGTTTTTAATAAAACGTACGAATTCTTTAACTGAAGTTTTGAAGTAAAAGAAGCGAAGGTTTACGAAAGTCACAAACGAACGAATCTGCCAATATTCCTTAGGGAATGAAGGTTAAGGGTATGGGAAGTATGTTATGGGCCTTTACCTTTTAGGGGCCTCTATGGCTGGCCAACTGTTGTACAACTGGGGCGATGACGGTCGCCAAGGGGATTATCGTGATCCTTGAAGTTTGGTACGATTTACCTTACGGGGTAGTCGTGCTTGAAGTTTGGTACTTGTGCCCTACGGGGCGCAGTGCTTGAAGTTTGGTACGTGTCATCCTTGTGATGCCGTGCTTGAAGTAGTGTTGAATAACCTAAGTATCGGGCCCTAGGAGTTCTTCACCCGAAGGACAGTATGGTGATTGATGGGCCTAGTGGTGGTGATCTTTAGATTATTCAGCCAGTATGTGACGTTTGGATTTGACGGTTACGAGAAGGCGCAGATTCGATATGTTCGTTGACTTATGTTTATGAAGTGTTATGTTTTGTTATTGCATTATTTTACGTACGCTTTTTATTAAATGAAGTATGAAGTTATGTTTTTGGCAAATTATTTGAAGTTAACGTTTTATGTTAAAACTAGAACTCACCAGCGTAGCTCACTTTTTTGTATGCATATTCAGGTTAAGGCAAGTATGGATGATGGAAGGTGATGCTGGGCGGCTTGATGAGTTACCCGGATGTCATGAAGACTGGCATCTCGTTATGATTAGATTATGTTATGTTTATGTAATAGACTATGTTATGGTTCCGCATGTTGAACAATGTAATGATTATGTTTTAATGAAGTATTTTTTGCTGCGTTATTTGATATTCATGTTTAAGAATTGTTTGTGAATGAGTAAATCCAACAAGTGAGGCCTCCCAGGTTTGGGGCCTTACAAGTTGGTATCAGAGCAATAGTTTTAGAGATTCGGACACTCCCAATGTCTGAACTTAAACTTTGAATGGGACCAAAAGCAGATGCCTGTACGGGTAACTCGAGCCACAGCATCAGATATGAAGGTAGTATATATATTTACATTTATAGTATACCTTAGAAAGGGTTAGGTAAGGACTTGTGTTCTGATGAAAATCACAAAGGTGGTCAAATAGAAATCGAAAGGTAGTGTAATGGTTAATTGCAGATGGCCAGTGTATATTAACATCTTACAGTGCTTATTGAATTTTATTTGTTAACTAACGTGATGATATTGGATTCCTTGTCTTATAGAACGAAATGGCAAGGAGAGGAAACGGAAGACGTGGTGGGGGCCGTACCGGTGGTCGTACCGGCGGTTGAAATGGTGGGCGTGGCAGGACCCCTGCGTTCCAAGAGTGTAGTGAAGAAGGAAGTGTTCACACTGAACCGACGGTTAGTGTGCGTGAAACTGAGCAGACACTGGTTGAAGAACAACCTTTCACTTTTGAACCTGAAGTGAGAGCAGCTATAACTCGAGAGTTCACCGTGTTGATGAAGACTTCTCTGCCAGGTCTGTTAGCTGAAGCATTGAAGAAGGTTAATGGGGAAGGTGGGTCTAGCGCGGCAACTGGTGCCCAGAATAACGAGACTGACAGCGCGCCGCCTGCTCGCGGATGCGACTATAAGTCATTTAAAGCATGTGACCCACCGGTCCTCACTGGAAAGAAAGACGCGGTGGCTACGTTTGATTGGGTGATCCGTATGGAAGCTGCCATTCGTCTGAGCGAATGTCAAACGGATCAAGTTGTAAAATTTGCTGCTAACTCCTTGAGAGAGGAAGCATCCCATTGGTGGTAAGGTGTACGTCAAGCAAAAGGGAGCGAGGTTGTAGATGCGATGATGTGGGCCGACTTGAAAACTTTGGTGATCAAGAATTTCTGCCCAAGGAACGAGATTGAGAAGGTAGAAAAGGAATTTTTGGGTTTGAAGGCCGGGAGCATGACGCACCGACAGTACACAACCCGATTCAAAGAACTGGCACGTCTAGTGCCACATCTTTTCACGACTGAGGAAAGAAAGATTGCATGCTACATTCAAGGACTGCCGGACCAGGTCCGCACCTATGTTAAGGAAAACGCCCCTACTACCTATGATTCGGTAGTAGAACTGAGCGGCGTGGTATTTGAAGATCTGGCGCTGAATGTCTTTGCCATTGAAGAGCCTAAGAAGAAGCTGAGTTTTCCCGCTAAGCGATCGGGTGGGAAGTTGTTTGGGGCTCGGGACAAACAGGCCAGGGTAGGCGAGACGGCAGTCTGTGGAAGATGTGGGTAAAGCATGCAGGTGAATGTCGGTTAGGATCGAATCTGTGCTTTAAATGCGTCAAGACCGGACAATACTCCCGTGAATGCCCGCACGGCTTCAAATGCTACAACTGTGGGGAGAGTGGTCATATGAGCCGGGAATGCACCAAGCCCAGAATGGGTCAAGCCGGGAAAGGGAAAGGCCCGGAGAAGATAGAAGAGAGACCCCGAGCAAAGACTCGAGCCTATGTGCTGACGCAGGAACATGCCAGAGTGGACCCCGACGTGGCGTCAGGTACGTTTATCCTTGACAATACTTTTGTATCTGTGTTATTCGATTCGGGTGCCAGTAAGAGTTTTGTATCGGCAACTTTTTGTAAAAGGGTAAAGTACACTGTGAGTAAACTAGAAAGGGCCTTTAGCGTAGAAACCGCTGAGGGTAGAACTGCGAGGGTGACTGATGTAGTTGAAAATTCCACGATAAAAATAGAAGGCCATAGATTTCCCGTCAGGTTGTTTGTCATGGTTTTGGGTGGGTTCGATGTCATGTTAGGAATGGATTGGCTAACTGCCAATGAAGCACAAATTATATGTAAAAGAAAGATAATCCGACTCAAGGCTCCGGATGGTAGCAAAGTCGAGGTTCTTGGAGATCGTGACGCCCCAATGCCAAACGTCATCTCGATGATTAAGGCAACATATTACTTGAGGCACGGATGCGAGGCTTATCTGGTGTACGTAATTGAAGAGTGTAAGGAAGTGAAGGAACTAGACGATGTACCCGTGGTACGCGAGTACCCGGAGGTGTTTCCAGAGGATTTGCCTGGGATACCACCCGACAGAGAGATTGAATTTCGAATCGACTTAGTACCAAAAGCCCAGCCCGTGGCTAAGGCTCCATATCGACTAGCACCAGTGGAGATGAAAGAATTAATGGCGCAACTAGACGAGTTACTTAAAAAAGGATTTATCCAACCGAGCATCTCGCCGTGGGGTGCTCCGGTGTTGTTTGTGAAGAAGAAGGACGGTTCGATGAGAATGTGTATTGATTATCGCGAGTTGAACAAACGTACCGTGAAGAACAAGTACCCGTTACCAAGGATCGACGACTTGTTCGATCAATTGCAAGGCGCAAGTTGGTTCTCGAAAATCGACCTTCGGTCCGGGTATCAGCAGTTGAAGGTGAGGGAAGAAGACATACCGAAAACTGCATTTCACACACGTTATGGACATTTTGAGTTCCGCGTGATGTCTTTCGGATTGACGAACGCCCCCGCAGCGTTCATGGATTTGATGAATAGGGTTTGTCGACCAATGCTGGATCGATCGGTAATCGTGTTCATCGATGATATCCTCATCTACTCCAAGAATGAGGGTGATCACGTGTGTCATTTGAAGGAAGTATTGGAAGCTCTGAAGAAGGAAAAGTTGTATGCTAAGTTCTCCAAATGCGTGTTCTGGCTTAGGGAAGTCCAATTCCTAGGTCACGTAATTAACCCGAACGGCATTATGGTTGACCCAGCAAAGATAGTGACGGTAAGGGAATGGAATATTCCTAAGACGCCAACTAAAATCCGTAGTTTCTTGGGGTTGGCAGGCTACTATCGGAGATTCATCCAAGATTTCTAGAAAATAGCTTCCCATTGACAAAGATGACTCGGAAGGAGGTAAAGTACGAATGGGGTTCGACCCAGGACGAGGCGTTTAAGGAATTGAAGGAGAAACTAACCCAAGCTCCAGTCTTGTCCCTTCCCGAGGGCAATGAAGACTTAGTGGTATACTTTGACGCTTCGGGTCAGGGATTGGGATGCGTGTTGATGCAAAGCGGGAGAGTGATAGCGTATGCGTCATGGCAGTTGAAGATTCACGAAGCTAATTATTCTACTCACGATTTGGAACTTGCTGTTGTCGTATTCGCATAAAAAATCTGGAGGCACTACCTTTACGGGGTGAAGTTTACTATTTACTCCGACCACAAAAGTTTGAAGTACTTCTTCGAACAAAAGGAACTTAATATGAGGCAGAGGCGATGGTTGGAACTGTTGAAAGACTATGACTGTGAAATAATGTACCACCCTGGAAAGGAAAACGTGGTGGCTGACGCTCTAAGCCGAAAGGATGTGCCTACTCCTATTAGGGTGAAAGCTTGCCAGTTGGTGGTAACATCGGATGTGATGAGAGAAATTGAAAAGGCTCAAGATGAGGCACTTAAAGAAGAAAACATAAAGAAGGAAAGGATGGTTGGCTAACAGGACAAGTTGGAATATAACACCCTTGGTGTTAGGACACGTTTTGGATGGGTATGGATACCAATGGGTGGCGATCTTAGAACCAAAATCTTGGATGAGGCTCATAAGTCTCGGTACTCTATCCATCCTGGTACCAATAAAATGTACCAAGATCTAAGGAAGGAATAATGGTGGCCTGGGATGAAACTTAGGTGACAAGGTATGTAAGCAAATGCTTGACTTGCTCACAAGTAAAGGCCGAACACCAGAAACCGTATGGAAAGATTCAACCACTTGATATACCGGAATGGAAGTGGGAACACATTACCATGGACTTCATAACCAAGCTACCTCGCATAGATAAAGGTCATGATACCATTTGGGTAATTGTGGACCGTTTAACAAAGAGTGCTCATTTCCTACCTATTCGCGAGACGTTCTCGTCGGAAAGGTTAGCAGAGGTGTTTATTAACAAAGTAGTAGCACGACATGGGATGCCTTTGACGATCGTATCTGACCGGGACACACGATTCACATTGAGGTTCTGGAAAAGATTTCACGAGGCGATGGGCACGAGGCTTAATATCAGCACGGCATACCACCCACAAACGGATGGTCAGTCCGAAAGGACTATTCAGACCTTGGAGGATATGCTTCGCGCTTGTATTATCGATTTTGGCGGCAGTTGGGACAGTCATCTACCGTTAGCTGAATTCTCCTACAACAATAGTCATCACATGACGATAGGCATGCCGCCTTACGAAATGTTGTATGGGAGAAGATGTAGGACCCCGATTTGTTGGGGTGAGATTGGACAGAAGGAATTAGGAAGTCTTGAAGTCGTAAGAGAAACATCGGAAAGGTTTGATCAAATCAAAGCACGAATGAAGGCCGCACAAGATCGTCAGAAGTCCTATGCGGATAAATGATGAAGGCGTATTAAGTTTGATGTGGGGGACAGAGTAATGTTGAAAGTGTCACCCTAGAAGGGAATCATACGATTCAGGAAGAGAGGAAAGTTAAGTCCGAGGTTTGTCGGACCATTAAGGATAATGGCACGTGTTGGTGAAGTAGCTTATCGGTTAAAGTTTCCTGATGAGTTAAGTGGGATTCATCCTACCTTCCATGTATCACACTTGCGAAAGTGTTTGGCGGATGTATCAGCTCATGTACCACTTACTGACATCGAGGTCGACAACAGCCTTAATTAAATCGAAGAACCCGTGGCCATCTTAGACAAGAAGGAGAAGCATTTGCGTAATAAGGTTATCCAATTGGTTAAAGTCCAATGGAAACATCGAAAGGGATCGGAAGCCACTTGGGAAACGGAGAAGGAAATGAGGGAGTCGTACCCTCATCTATTTGACTTATGATAGGTTTCGGGGACGAAACCTATTGTAAGGGGGGTAGACTTATAACATCCCAAAAAAAATAAAACGACAGTTATAATAACGGAATAAACGAACTAGGCATGTCGGGTCGGGTCGGATGGATCGACGGGCTAGAAGGGGAGCCTCCCCTATAAATAGCCAAGGTCTCCATCATTTCTCTCATTTGCAAGTTCTAGAGAGAGAAACCGTAGAGAGAGAAAGTTGGCGGATCGACCCGAGATTTGAGAAGTGTGTTGCTCCAGAGCTCGTGAGAAGAACCTCCGGATCAGAAACTCGATTCAGGTAACGATCGGGCCTAAATCTGATTTTTTGTTCGTTTTTGGGTTTTTCGGGTTTTGGGTGAAAAGGTAACGTTTTCACGGATAAAACTGAAAGATAAACATAGATTTGAGTTCCTTAATGGAAAACAAACGTTTTGGATGCAAACAGGTTCGAGATCTTGACGTGATCAGACCTGAATGCGAAAGTTAGGGTTTTGCGAAGAAACAGATCGTGCGCACTTACCAAGTGCGCACGGAGCAGGTCGTGCGTACTTATAAAGTACGCAGGAAGAGGGGCAATTCGTACTTATCAAGTACGCAGGAAGAGGGCACTGCGTACTTATCACGTACGCAGGAAGAGGATCCTGCGTACTTATCAAGTACGCAGGAAGCAGGGTCTACGCACTTGCTAAGTGCGCAGGCATCAGGTTGGTTAAGTAAGTTAGTATGTTTAGAATGGTTAAACCGTTAGAGTCGGTATTGGTCTGATGTGTATTTAACTAATCAATTCAGATC
Organism: Smallanthus sonchifolius; assembly: GCA_023525975.1. Lineage (NCBI taxonomy): Eukaryota > Viridiplantae > Streptophyta > Magnoliopsida > Asterales > Asteraceae > Smallanthus > Smallanthus sonchifolius. Next base: position 70,817,621 of record CM042036.1, on the reverse strand, counting down.
GGAAGTGACGTTGTTGGACCTTGTTTAGGACAACCCAAATTAGCTTATCAGGTGAGTTCTAGAAGCCATCTTTTAAATGTTTTAATAATGTTTTTGGGCTGGTGTACATACGTAACGATGTGACTATTTTATAAAACGATGCTTATGAATGTTGTATGTGACGTATTATAAAATGATGTTTATGAACGATGTTTTGGAAGGAAGGGTTATGAAAGAAGTGTTTATGAAATATTTTGCCAAAAGAAGTTTATGAATGAATGAATGTTTTTAATAAAACGTACGAATGCTTTAACTGAAGTTTTGAAGTAAAAGAAGCGAAGGTTTACGAAAGTCACAAACGAACGAATCTGCCAATATTCCTTAGGGAATGAAGGTTAAGGGTATGGGAAGTATGTTATGGGCCTTTACCTTTTAGGGGCCTCTGTGGCTGGCTAACTGTTGTACAACTGGGGCGATGACAATCGCCAAGGGGATTATCGTGATCCTTGAAGTTTGGTACGATTTACCTTACGGGGTAGTCGTGCTTGAAGTTTGGTACTTGTACCCTACGGGGCGTAGTGCTTGAAGTTTGGTACGTGTCATCCTTGTGATGTCGTGCTTGAAGTAGTTTTGAATAACCTAAGTATCGGGACCTAGGAGTTCTTCACCTGAAGGACAGTACGGTGATTGATGGGCCTAGTGGTGGTGATCTTTAGATTATTCAGCCAGTATGTGACGTTTGGATTTGACGGTTACGAGAAGGCGCAGATTTGATATGTTCGTTGACTTATGTTTATGAAGTGTTATGTTTTGTTATTGCATTATTTTACGTACGCTTTTTATTAAATGAAGTATGAAGTTATGTTTTTGGCAAATTATTTGAAGTTAACGTTTTATGTTAAAACTAGAACTCACCAGCGTAGCTGACTTTTTAGTGTGCACATTCGGGTTAAGGCAGGTATGGATGATGGAAGGTGATGCTGGGCGGCTTGATGAGTTACCCGGATGGCATGAAGACTGGTATCCCGTTATGATTAGATTATGTTATGTTTATGTAATAGACTATGTTACGCTTCCGCATGTTGAACAATGTAATGATTATGTTTTAATGAAGTATTTTCTGCTGCGGTATTTGATATTCTTGTTTAAGAACTGTTTGTGAATGAGTAAATCCAACAAGTGAGGCCTCCCGGGTTTGGGGCCTTACATCCTTTGTGTGATACTACCTACAACGCAATGCAGGTGAGTTTTCACGGCCCCTTTTTACTATTTTAACTTGGGGGATAAAACATGATTAAAAGATTTTGAGATTTTGTAATTCGTATGATATCAATGTTAAAGCTAAGCGTAACACGCTATCACAGAAAGTCCTCATCTTATATCGGACCGTTAATATGGATCTTAGCGAGGTAATATTTAGTAGTACTACTTGGTTTGACAAATCCCACCCGCGTTAGTCGCGCTAACTCGATTAGAGATCGAATGGGTGAAATGTTAGCCTATTCACACCGCCAGTGTTGATAGACCTGGCAGGAGGCAAATGAACAAACAGTCAGCTTCGGTTGCGAGCGCTTGAGTTAAACATGAACATAGGTTAGCTACCTATAGATACATACTGAATGATCAGAAGTTTGGTAAACGCTTATTTAAATATTGAAACCTGTGAACTCACCAACCTCGTATTGACATATTTTCTTACATGTTTTCTCAGGTCGTTAAGATAAGGCACAGGTGCACATTATGGCATGCATGGGATTCATCTACTTTGATTATTGCTTATTTATGTTTGTTTGGATTATTTTGTATTGTACTTGGCTTGGTTGGACGTTTGGACTTTTGGACTTTTGGTTTGGGCGTGTGAGTTTTGTGCATTTTCTTTTCTTTACGCTTCCGCATTTGAACTCTGTTTATTATGATATTTTCATTTGAGTCCCATGTAGAGTCGTTCAAAGTAACTAATGTCTGAGATCCTGGATCGTCACTTCCCAAACGGTAAAACTCCGTTAGTTGAAATTGGGGGTGTGACAGATGGATACTTAGAAACCTATGGATTTCACATGCAAACATCAAATTTCAGATTTAACTTCTTCTCCTTGTCTCCCCTTACGTTATTCACCGACAAGTGGGATTCAAAGATCCCCATCCCCCATTTCCATTTGCCTTCTAGGACTTCAAACAATAACAAATATGGTAAAGTTCAAGATTTCAAGCAATAACAACACATGTGAGGTTCATAACCTCAATTACTACAAGTGTGGTTTTTAAACTCCAAATACCGACTCTAAACATACAAACAAGTGTTCACACACATTACCAAATCCATCTTTAAAACCCATACATAAGTTACCAACATATGGGATTCAAAGACCCCAAACCCACCCTTTTCATTTGTGAAGTTCAAAGTCTTTAAACACTATTTCATCCTCCCAACCCTTGCATACAACATAGTCATATAATGTGATACCCGACAAATTCAGGTTAATATCCATACCCGACTATTACTTGAATTCACATGATTACACTTGCATCATACTTAATTATAGAGTAATTAATTACATATTTCATATAGCAAGTCCATTCGTTTCATTTCATTACATGCATCGGTAATCAGGCGGATTACCGGGTCACACACGCGTCCTGTCACACCAACGTTGGTGAATTTTAGAAATAATATTTAGACATATAATTGGTGTAAAAAAATTATATGTAATACTGTGATTTAATATTTCATGCTTATATGAATTTTTCTAGAATTTTTAGAGCAACTTTTATTTTAACGCTTTTTGAGCGATACGCGATATGTGCCAACAATTCTAAATGAGACTTTATAAATATGACTTGTCTTATCTTTTAGGCCTAAAAACTCAGCTTTTAAATTAATAATTCTTTAGTAGCCCAATTACTTTATTAAAGAAGCTCATTTTTATAGAAAAAGCCCTACACCCATACTATAAGTACATCCTTAAGTCCTTAGCCCCCATTCTTTCAAGAACCCTAACCCTAAACTCACTCCCTCCCTCCCTCTCCTCCCTCTCGGCCGCCACCCCCCTTTGCAAGCCTCCACCATTCCAAAAATTCTTCATCTAATTCAAGCTTTCTAGGTTCATTTCAAGGTGTTCTAAGGTGATTCAAGCTAGTTTCTCATCCATCCTTCCATCGTACTTGGATTTGGTAAGAATCCATCCACACTTTTCTTCATTTTTCGGCCATATGAGGAAACCTCTCCATCCAAACGATTTTCATTGATATAAAGGTTATAATCTATGTTTTTATCAATGGTTTTTTATAATAAAGAGTTGTTGACACATATTGGTACATTTGATGCATAGAAATGTTTAGTTATTGTGTATATTGCTCGTTTCTATTTATAGAAACTTTGTTGGTTATGATTTTATTTAAATATGTATATTATATGTTTGATGGTTTGTATATTTCTAGTAATGTTAGAATAGATTAGAAATATGATTTTTTTTTGTTGAAATGTTGTTTTACACTAGGTTATGGTCGTCTTTCTATAAAAGGAAACTTTAATTTTGCATATTTTGAGTTATGGTGTTTGAATGGATGAAAGCATGCTAATATGGTTCTAAAACATCTATTAAAGTGTTAGAAAGAGTTATTAGAAGTTACACATGTGTAGAAGGTCGTTTGGACCACTTTCCTAAAAGAAAACTTTAATTGTTCATATTTTGTATGTGTAAGTTATAAAGGTCTAAATCAGGTTAAATAGCTTTATTACAATATGAATAGATGTCTTATGCAAGAATATGTAATTTGAAAGGGTATTATGACGTGTTTAGGAGGACCTTGCTAACTAAAGAAACTTTATTAGTTTGGGAACTTCACCTTTGCTTGAAATAGAAAGTATATGCATAGAATCATGCTTATGATATGTTACTAGTATAATTTCATGTATAACTTGTTTAATTGATCTATGACACCTAAGGTGTACTAAAACCCTAATTGCCTAAAAAGGGAAACTTTTGCTATGTTAAGAACTATGGTATAGAAATGACATGTTATGATTCTTGTTCAAATGAATTGAAATATTGTTAATAGGTTACTTATGTAATGACATAACTTATGTGGGAGATTGGTTAACATGTATGAATTTTACCATGAGGATGTACAAATGCAATGTTACTTGTCACATGTTACTTACTTATGCAACTACTTAAGACTATGGTCTTACCATCTATGTTATGAATATATGCAACTAAGTTACTTAGTATGTGTTACTTAGGTAGTACTTATATGTTACTTAAGTGTTACTCATATGTTACTTATGTGCTACTTGTACATGTTCTCGCCATGTGTCACCAACGGGTCGTCGTGTCACATTGGTCAACATTTGTCAACATTGGTCAACATTAGTCAACATTGGTCAACATTAGTCAACATTGGTCAACATTAGTCAAAGTTGGTCAAATATTGGTCAAAGTTGGTCAAACCTCGGTCAACTTTAGTCAAACCTTGGTCAAACCTCGGTCAACATTGGTCGAACCTTTTCAAAACGTCAATGTAACCTTTCAACGTTGAGTCGTTTGGATGAATGTGGTTACATAAACCATGTTTACTTTCCTAGACCTTATAGCCTTACTATTCCTAGGGCTCGGTTAGGTCGTTTATCCAGAGTTGCTAGATTTCTCGTGTTGCTATCATACTTCATTCACCTCATTCCCAGGTGAGTTTTCACGGCCCCATTTTACTTATTTTCCATTAGGGGAGATACATGCTCAAACTTACTTTCATAGTCTTATTACGTTACTTTGATTTCACGTTAATATATAAGTGGGTGCATTTCCCGCACGTAAAGCCCTCTCATAATCGAACCGTTAATTATTTCCCAAGCGAGGTAATCATGAATAGTACTATTGGGTTTAACAACCCCCACCCGGGTTAGTCGTGCTAAGTTAGACTGGAGATCTAACGGGTTCATCATTGACCTAATCCCTTGCGTGCTGGGCACGTAAGAGGCAAAATGCAAGTTTCAACATCCTTTTCGTTAGCTTCGGTTTCGGTGAATTGCTTATATTAATTCCGTATATTGTCTTATCAACAATCGAATCATGAGTAGAAATATGTACTGTTACACTGTTTTCTTTACTGTTTCTGTTACTTAAACCTGTGAACTCACCAACCCTGTGTTGACACTTTTAAGCATGTTTGTCTCAGGTCGCTAAGCATTCATGCATGGACTAGGATTGCATACCTGCAGTCACATATCATGTTTTCATTTAGAAGCTAGGTTTATGGGAACCTAATTTGTTATGCTTCTGTATTTTGCTACTTTACTTTTGCTTCGGCACTTTACTTTCCGCATTTTCAAACTCTGTATTACTTATTCATTTTGGTATGATATTCAACCGGAAAGTCTTTTTGAAAACCATTTAGAGGTCATTCGAAATGACTAGGACTGATGATCCTTGACAGTTACAACCCGCGGGTAAACCGCAGTGGAATTTTAGGGTGTGACATATAATTACTATACTTAACACATAAATAATTCAAAGACTTTATCACCATACTAGGTTCATGGACCTCAAGCACCTTTAGCATCCTCCCCTTGCATAGATTACCAAATCAGCATAAGCATAATTACACACATGATGGTCAACAAAATCAACATCTATAACAAATACTTGTGTTTACTACCACCTATCATTACAAAGTAAGTAGAAAGCACTTACCTTTTTCATAAAGTTGATCTCGCTTGATGCTCCAAGCTAGCGTCCTTACTACTTGATCACCTATACAACTCATTTACAATTAGTAATCCAATGATCACCAATTGACACCCAACACACCCTTGTGATCTAAAGATCGAGATTCTAACTTAGTTTGATTTACATGTCCTTAATCAAACCCCTAACTACAAATATCACCTTTCAAACCAAATTACCCGTTTGACTCATAATAGTCAATTTCAAATCCATCAATTCACCATCAAAGTTCACCATAATCTTATGCCCACTAATTTAAACTTGACTTTTTAATAATTTATATTAGTTAAGTAAACCTTGTAAATCATTCAAGTTTTCTACTAAATATTTTAGTTTAGGCATTTAATCAAACACCTTATGGACATAAACTTTAAATCACCAATCAATATTCAAATTTGGGGATATTCACCAAATTTTGTGTCTATTAACACCATAGACACTACCCAACCTTTAATTTAATATCCCCAAATCAAAACGCCCAATTTTCACCTCAAGAACCCTAATTTTCCAAAATCAAAATTAGATGATTCTACGATGTTAAACACTTCTCAACACCCTTAGTCAAGCTAGATAACAAGTTAAAACAACTTATCTATCATCAAATTCAATCCCAAACCCGTTTTTCTCCAAAATCCCCAAGAACACCAACAATGGTGGATGTAGGAGATGATATAACACTTACTTGATGATTAGAAGGAGATGGATACTTAGAAACCTACGGATTTCACATGCAAACTTCAAATTTCAGATTTAACTTCTTCTCCTTGTCTCCCCTTACGTTATTCACCGACAAGTGGAATTCAAAGATCCCTATCCCCCCTTTCCATTTGTCTTCTAGGAGATCAAACAATAACAAACATGGTAAAGTTCATGATTTCAAGCAATAACAACACATGTGAGGTTCATAACCTCAATTACTACGAGTGTGGTTCTTAAACACCAAATACCGACTCTAAACATACAAACAAGTGTTCACACACATTACCAAATCTATCTTTAAAACCCATACATAAGTTACCAACATATGGGATTCAAAGACCCCAAACCCACCCTTTTTATTTGTGAAATTCAAAGACTTCAAACCTCTATTTCATCCTCCCAACCCTTGCATACAACATAGTAATATAATTACTATACTTAACACATAAGTAATTCAAAAACTTTATCACCATACTAAAATGTGAGGTTCATGGACCTCAAGCACCTTTAGCACCCTCCCCTTGCAAACATTCCCTGTATGCAAGATTACCAAATCAGCATAAGCATAATTACACACATGATGGTCAACAAAATCAACATGTATAACAAATATATGCGTTTACTACTACCTATCTGTAAGATCCCGAAAATTTATCTAGCGAGTGGATCGAGTTATTGAGGGATCAGGGTCTCTTTTCAATAACTTGGGTTATAAAAGTTTCCCTTAAAGCAGGATTATCACAGTTAGAGGACCCGGATAGCCGTTTATTCTAGACTGTAAGATAGTATTGCGTTAAACATATTCAGAGGGACCCGAAAGGAAATAACAACGGGTTTATAAGACACCTAATGGCAAACCCTAAGCCTTAATCGGCAAAGGGGTGTTCGACGACAGCCAAAGGAGAGCGTAAAGGAGAGAGGGGATGATGAGGGGTCTCGCGGTGGTTCTCCAACGGTAACGCGCGGTAGAGGAGCGTCACTACTCGAAAGGTAAACTCCTAAACCCACTCTTTACCTCCTCGTGTTTGTTTGTTCATGGGAAAAACTCGATTACGATTGCGGGACTATGGTTACGGTGGATGGAGGAGTAGATGGGAGAGGAGGCAGTGGCATGGGGTGGCGTTGGAGCGATGGTGGAGAGCCACGGTGATGGGCCGGGGTGTACGGCTGGGAGGAGTTTGCCGAGAACGAGAAAAGAGGAAGAGGGAGTCTGGTAGCGTGGTGGTAGTCTCGGGAGGAGCTGGAACAGCGTCGGCAGTGAACATCGAGAGTTGGTTCACGGTGGTGATGTACGGTGAAGGTGGTTCACGATGGTGGCGGTCCATGACAATGAATGGGAAGTTAGACGGAATCGGATTAAAACCCGATTAGGGTTTGTGAGCATAGGGTTTGCATGGAGGGATTTCGACATGCATGGAGATCTTGGCTGGTGTACGCGTGACCAGTAAGGTTAGGGTTTTTGCATGGCGTGTGTACGTACATGCATGCGGGTTCTAAACGGGTTAAGGATGAACCGGTTTGAGTAGACACGTGGATTAGGGTTTTTGCATGGTGAAGGGGACGTACGAATGAGACGAGCGTCGGGAATATTTATACTTTTACGTAACTGACACATGTCTAGGGCATACTTTGACTGTGTGATCGCGCGTATGATAGGTTTGGGTTTCGAGCGTGTACAGACGGACTTGCAGAGCAAGGGTGTGGATCATATAACTAGTGAGGTTCTAATCCCCTATTTTAAATGTTTTTATCGTTTTAGGGCTATCGTACATACTTTTGAGATATGTTTTATTACATTAAATGTATATCGAGCTTTGGGGTCTAACCCGATGAATTTGTGAAGTTAAATAGTTAAATATGGGGCTAAGGGACTGTGTGTGTCTATAGGACGTGCGGGTAACAGGCGGGGATATGGTAACGGGTCGTATAGTGACCTAACAGGGGTGAGTCAGGGTTGTAGTTACGGGTCATACGGGTACAACTAGGAGGTGTCACAGGGTGTGCATGTACGTGGTACGTGCTTAAATAATGAGATATAGTAGTTGTATGTGGATTGCTATGTTAGTAGTGTATTACGTTATGAGATAGTCGGGTGAGTCAGGATATAAGCTAAATGCTTATGAGTACGTGAAGGATATCTTGTCCTAGTGCTATGTGTGAAGTGCAGGTGTAGTTAATGTACCATGTATATAGAGTATATTGTTATATGATTATACATGTGTTCTGTGTATTATTTCGTTGTCCTTGTGACACGGAGGGTATTGTGTATGCGTTGTTATCATTATGACATGGCAAACGGGATTATGGAGGACTATGTCCTTTGGGAGGTCACCAAAGGTGACGATGTCCAACAGGACAATGATGAGCTTGGGGTGTGTCGAACGCCCTGTCGAGGGTAACCCTTACGAGGGTGTAGCGAAGAGGTATGTTTTTGTGTGCTTTTATATTTGTGTTGAATTGCATGCAAGCGTTGAAATATATTTATTGTTCATGAAATAGTATTATTGTGGTGAGTCGAGTTAGATTGACCGTTCTGTCTGGATTATGATGTGGTGCTTGCAACTGTTATGTCAGTTAATTTGTAAGAGCCTTGGTCAAGGCTGAGTAAGTTGATGTTTAGGGATTGGTTTTACCTAAGTGTCGAGTTAATACATGTGAATGAGCATGAGTTATTTGTGTAGGTAAGTTCGACTCTTGTCGATGAGTGTGGGATTATAATTATTATGGGATGAGTCTCGAGGGATGAGCTATTATGGGAAATTAGGTGATAACAGGGGATTATCTATTGGATAATGAATTGTGAACCTATTTTATAAGGACCATGGATCCTGAGTAAAGTTTAAATAATTTTTGAGACGAGTTGGCTTTTGTTAAATTAAACTATTAGAACTCACTCAGCGTAGCTGACTTTGTAAGTACGTTAGATTGTTTTACAGGTGAGTCTGCTAGATGAGGTATCTTGGATTGGGAGCGGGACTACTCGGGTTGGTGCGCACGCATTCGTCAGATAATGTTATGAAAATTAACGAGTTTGAATGACAACATTATTTTGAGAAAGACTTTCGATGTTTATTTAAATGAAAGTAAAGTACTTTTAAAAGACTAAAACCAATTATGAGAACCAATTGTAGGGTGCCTGGTTGGGGCCTTACAAGTTGGTATCAGAGCCAAGTTTAAGAGAAAACTGGTGTTTTTTAAACATATAAAATGCCACCCTGAGTAACCGCGAGCCAAGAGGTACGTCTTTCGAGTTGAGCAGTATTTATCATTTACTATTTGTGTAGTGATACACTAGGTAAGGTGATTGGTGTGAGTGAATGATTTAGGGTTTCGTGTGGGGTGATGATGTATGTTATGTGTTGTAGTATTATGTATAACTACTCAAAGTTATGTGATGTGATTGAATAAGGCTATAGTGTGAGTTGGGTAATGTAGAATAGCATTAATTGAAACGAAATGAGATAGTTTGGTGTGTCGATGTGATTTAGTAATTTTGTGTGTAACCTTGAATGGTGTGAACCTGTGATAAGATGATGACTTGTTAGATGATTATGTGGTGCTATGTGAGTTGTGTGGGATGCATGTGCATCCGGTGTGTGTTAAAGACAGAAAGCTAGTGTGAATATGATGGGGAAGGTTTAAAATCCGAGCAGTAATGTGGACCACCAAATTGCATTTGATCACCATGATTTGGCAGTTTATGAATTTGACGCCCATAGTAATCACTCCAACGTTCTATCTTTTGTAGGTACTGATGGCTAAGACAAAGCGTACTCGATCAGTCAGACGGGGAGCTCCATCTAGGGGGAGAGCGGGTCGACAGGACAAACCAACGACTGCGATGGACAAGACGGACAATGACATGGGAGTAGTGTTGGCGCTTCCCGCGCCAAATGTGACTAGAGCTGAGGATGGCAGTACCCCGCATGGTACTGTGACCAGAGTGACCGTATAGAAAAGGAGGGTAGTGTAAACAATACGTGATTTCCCTCCAGGATGTGCATCTGCATGGTTGAGAGATCAACCAGTTACGACAACTAAGGGAGCTTTATCTCGAGAGGAACCGACAAATTACCCAGGATCAGACGAGGAGGAACCAGAGGAGAACCTAACAGATACACCTGATGTGGTCCCGTAGTAACTTTACGAGCATTGTTTGAGAGATTGAACTTCCAGATGACTTTTAGATGTGACGGTTGTCATGAGGGATTGTAGGTTGATTTAACGTTTTGGTTGACCAGACCTTTACGTGGTGTGATTTTTATTGCAGATATTGACTGTTTGATTTTGACATTGATTGCAAATTATGCCGCGGGATGATTTGGGCATGATTAATGGTAGTTGCATGTGTGATAGCTTGCTATTGGTGGTGCAATGTTAATTATGTGATTACTTTTCGAACAACGTGAGTTCATACTAAATGTAATCTTTGATGTGATGCTAGAGCTTGATTGATTCGACTATATGAGTAGACTTGTGTAGACCTGAGTTTTAATTATTTATGTGTGTCTACGGTCTTAAGATGGTGTCACCTATGTGTTATGCTTAGGTGATGTGTGAAGTGAGAAGGGGTGTGTTAGCCTTACTTTGATATTAAATGTTTTTATAACTTAAGGCATAGATCTTTGCGAGGTAAATGTTTTGGTGCTTGAGGGCACGAACGTGTTTTGTGAAAGAATGTTTTTGTCGTTAATGGAATTGCTTATGAGTATAAGTTAATTGTGTCTGGCATTAGTCAGGCGGGAGATCAAGCGTAAGCTTGATATTGTGTCTAGCATTAGTCGGGCGGCAAATCAAGCGTTAGGTTGATATTGTGTTGACATTAGTCAACGGGGTATTGTGTCTGGCATTGGTTAGGCGGGAGATCGTATTTGCTTGTGCCTTCGGGCCAGACAACATGATATACTTGTGTGTCTATAAATGACAAGGTCATATTGTATGCACGTAGACTTACTCAATTATAGCTAGTGGTGTATGTGCACTTTGTGCGAGTTAGAAGGTTGAATTACTAGTACATGTGTAGAACATTATGTGTTATGTAGTTATATGTGTCGGTGTGTGTCCTTGTAGTACACGCTTAGTCGTGCATAGGACGGGTGGTGAGTATGATCATTCATACTAATTGTATCTTGACATTACTACTTTGAGGTGATACGCGGAGTTTTGACGTCTTTCTAGGCGATAAGTAGGGTGCTCTTATGAGATGCCTATGTCTATATCTCGGGAATTTGGAGCACGAAGCCAATGGGCGGAGCTGTAGAGTTAGTGATGGAAGCAGTTACGTGGACACTAGACTGGAGATATCCATGATGGAATTAAAGAGATGACGCTGAAGGTTTCAGCATGAAGTAAACAAGGTGACAGGAGTCTGCATGGAACACGTTCCTGATGAAGGATTCAGTCGAGATGAGACAGATAGCTGAGGTTTATAAGCAGGTGTAACATCTCTGATTTTAGTATCCGTATTTCAATTCAATGTAACGTATTTTAAAACCTAATTCCAGTGCACTGTCTTATTCTATCTTGTGCCATAAATTAAATACAATGATTCAATACAAATCCTCAAATCTTACTCGGTTATATACTATCAAGCGCTACACAAGTAATCATTTTATACAATTTGTCAAAAAATAAAGTTACAAAAGCTAATGTTGAAAGATAACAAGAAACCCTAATTAAGCACGGTCGCGCCTCGTCCTGGCACGGTCGCGCCAAGTGCTTCGGCATGGTCGCGCCTAGTTTGGGCACGGTCGCGCCTAGTACCAGTTGAAACGTAAATGCAGTTTCAATCACCGAATCGTTTGATTTCGTAACGGATATTCACTTCATTACCATTAACGAAAATATTAAGACTACCAATTACAGCAATTGACTCAATATCATTCGATTAAACCACAAAACTGTCAAAACATTCTTGAAACCACCGATTCTCCATTTCAATTCGAAATTCTCTCAATCAAACCCCCCATACGCATCACTCGATCATCTCTAAAGCTTCTGGACACGTCGATATAGCCGGAATCACAACAGAAGACGCCGGAAGCCAAACCCATCATCGCCGGAACTCTCCTCTACCGTACGCTATCGACACATTGTCTTTCCGGGTAATTGAAACCATATTTTCATTCGATTTAGTCTTTAGATCAAAAGCCCCATCCTAATTTGGGCTTATAATATGGAAATCATCTCAAACCCGAATCTAGTTTTCGTTCAAAATAGTTTAATCGAATCCGGTCCTAAACACGTTTTAAATTCAATTAATCTATACAAAAAGACTCGTAATAATCTATTGGGTGAAAGCCCTATGATTTCCAACCCTGTTATTATAAGAATTAGTCAAATCGTTCCTGATTTGGGACAGACGCGGTCGCGCTAATCATCTAACGCGGTCGTGCCTCATGAGACACGGTCGTTCCGGTTTCCAGCGCAGTCGTGTCCTCCTGTTCAGACCCAGTCATGCCCTTTGGCTAATCTCAGTCGTGTCTCAGAATCATAGACACGATCGTGCCCAGCCAAGGCACGGTCGTGCCTAGTGATTTGTCTAGTTATGTCTCCGTTTGATCAACCCGGTCGCGTCCTGACTAGCACGGCCGCGGCCGTGGTTCGAGCACGATCGTGCCATTCCCAGGCACGGTCGTGTGTGAGTTAAATTTTTGGCAGAATTATAATTTTTATATATTTTTCAAACAATAAATATTTCTGATTAAATTTCAAAATAAAAATAGTTGATTTTTATAAAAATACGATAATTCTATTTAGAAAGTTCAAATAGTTAATCTAGGAATAAATAGAAAATTATTTATTTAAAGTTTATAAAAAAATTAAATTTACAATTATTGTTAAACCTTTCATTTAAAAAGTATCTTAATGGTTAAGTTACATTTTTTATAAATAAATAAATAAGGAAATGATTATTTATTTAATTTATATTTAAACTAAAACAATTGTTTATTAAACTTAGTTACATCAAATACTTACACTAATTTCACAAACAATAATTATTTAACCTACTTATTTAGCTATTCAATTTCAAACCTTAATCAAAATGTTCCAAAAATATTTATTTCAAACTTTATATCGTATTCAATACTTTCAAATACAAATCAATGGCTTTATACACAAATCCAAGTTCAACATTTGACTCAAACTTTGTGCACGCTATTGATACAATATACATTACACTTTAGGTTAACTTGTGCTTTTCAAGGATCCTTATTACTATATAGTAACTTTTGTTAGCTACGCCTTCAAACCAGGTGAGTATTACATAGCCCCTTTTAATCTTTTGCACTTTTTGGGGTGGAACATGAACACTATACAACACTATTACTTACACTTACACAAACTACACAAGTACAAATCCTCTTTACATTCATGTGTGCAATTTGAGCTTTATGCCCGAGTGCTAGTTGTGCTAACTTTTGTATGAGATTATTTGCAATCATTAACTATTCAAGCTGACGGTAAACAATGATAGATCTATTGAGTCTGACAAACCCACCCAGGTAGGGTGATTGTTACCGACAACACAATTTTTGCATGCTAGTTACAAAGGTTTGATTGTACTTGGTTACACAATAGCTGCTCCCCGTAAATGCCTTATTTTAACATGATATGTAAGGATTTGTTTATTTATAAACCATATACTATCTATATACAAACCTGTGTATGCTCACCAACTTTTTAGTTGACCTTATTTTATTCATGTTTCAGGTACTAATGTGTGAGTTTGATCAAGACATGCTACACATAGGCTTTGGACTTAGCTAATTTAAATAAAGAAGTTTATGTATTGCAATTATGTTTCTTTCTTGGATTTGGTTTTGTTTGAATATTTGAAATGAAATTTGACGATTAATATATTTCAATTTAGTCAACCTTATGCTCATGAACAGTCTACATGTCCCGCCCCGATGATTCCGCCATCGGTCGGGGTGTGACAGATTGGTATCAGAGCCTTGGTTATAGGGAACTAGGTTATTAGACACCCTTGACCTAGACTATAACTTTAGGACACCCACTTATGCCATGCTTCATGTTTATATGATTATGTGCTACATGTTATGTGTTACATGCTATGTGTTACATGTTCTCTATGATTATTTGTTATTTTATTTTTGATGCCTTACTTATTAAAAAAATCATGACTTATTAAAATATCCTTAAATAATAATTAAATAAATAATATCCCTCCCCATATCCTAAAACCTCATAATATTCTTACCTCCTTCTCTATCTATATCTTTCTTAGCATGTGAAAACTTCATGAAGCTAAATCTATAAAATTTCTTTATTTCCCCATTAAGGTTTTTAAACTTTGCTAATTATTCGAGGACACGTGCAATCTGGAAGAGTGACACCTGTATTATGGGTTTTCTGTCTAGGAAAGCACTTCGCATAAATCCCAATCAACCGAGGGACCCGTATGCTTTCATGGGAATTCCCGGGGTGAGTGTTTACTTATAGGCTAAAGCATGTCTCCTTGAAAATTATATGAGTTTAATTAACCTTAATGTGTCATAGTATTCAAGTAATTATATCACTATTTGAGTACAATCCAAACAATGATTAACTATTTTATGTCATTATCTTGTCCTTTTTAATCCAAGCAATTCTCATAAGTTCTTACATATTTTCTTGTGTTGTGCAAATCTGTAGAATGCCTCCTCGTCGTGCTCCCGTGATCAACACCAACACCGACATCGCTACCATTCTTGCACAACTCGTAACTCAACTCATCCAAGCCAATGGTGCCGCCAATGGTAACCATGGGGCAAATGGTGGAAATGGTGGTGCCAACCCATCTCAATGCACCTTCAAGCATTTCAACTCATGTAATCCCCTCAAATTTTATGGTACTGAAGGAGCTACGAGACTTCTTCAATGGTTCGAAAGTATTGAGAATACCTTTCTCAATAGTGACTGTCCCGACAACCTTCGTGTTTGTCATGCCACAAGTGTCTTAAAAAAACGGGCACTCACGTGGTGGAATGGGGAGAAAAGAAATAGAGGTGTGGATGTAGCAATGGCCTTACCTTGGGATGAGGTTAAAAGACTAATGACTGAGGAATTCTGTCCTCGAAATGAAGTAAAGAAACTCGAAGCCGAATTTTGGGATCTTGCCCAAGATAGTGGTGAAAACTTGGCATATACAACTCGGTTCCATGAGTTGAGTCTCCTCGTGCCCCACATGGTCACGCCTTTATCCCGCTGCATTGAAAAATACATTGGTGGATTACCTAGGCAAATTCAAGATACTGTTCTTGGGAGAAATCCCGCAACACTTGAAGATGCTATCCGTTTATCCGCTACTTTAACTGATAACAATTTGAAGGCGGGGACTCTTACTAAAAAGGGGACAAAGAAAGTTTTCGACATTGCAACTTCTTCCACCCACAACAAGGAAGCCACAACTGAACCCGCCCGACATAATAAGAAAAGAAAGGCTAGAAACTATGCTATGGTCACTCCTCCTATGCCTGTTCACCAAGCAGCACCTATGGTTCAAGCACCAGTCAAAAAGCCATATGTTGGGATCTACTCGCTTTGTGCCACATGCAACTATCATCACCCTCAAAACATCCCATGTCGCCTTTGCACTTATTGTGGGAAATATGGCCATACGGTCAATGTGTGTAGGGCCAAAGCTCATGCGGGCCAAGTCAACCCACCAAACCGAACCAACCCGCAAGTGGCTAATCAAGGTGTTCCTACTATAGCAAATGGGCGGGCATGTTTTGAATGTGGTGACCCAAATCACTTCCGTGATCAGTGCCCAAGGTTGATCAATGCTAGACAAGGGGGAGCTCGTGGGCGTGCTTTCAATATAAACGCCAATGAAGCTCAAGCCAACAATGATGTGGTCAACAGTACGTTCCTTGTTAATAGTCAATATGCCTCCATTTTATTTGATACCGGTGCCGATAAAAGTTTTGTGTCACTTAACTTTGAACCCTTACTTGCAAAGACACGATCCCAATTAGAGAAAACCTTCGCTGTCGAAGTAGCAAATGGTGATTCACTTACAATCGAGTCTATTATCTATGATTGTTCTCTAGAACTTAATGAACATACATTCCCAATCAATCTTGTACCAATGCCACTAGGAAGTTTTGATATCATCATAGGCATGGATTGGCTATCAAATCATCACGCCGAAGTCATCTGTTTCGAGAAGTGCATCCGAATACCTCTACCATCGGGAGAAACGTTAAGAGTCTTTGGTGAAAAGCCTTGCAAAGGGCTTAAATTAATGTCATGCACTACTGCTCAAAAGTACTTACGAAAGAAGTACATGGCCTTTTTGGCCCATATCGTTCAAAAGGATGTCAAAAAGAAGAGTATTCAAGATATCCCCATTATCCGAGATTTTCCTAAAGTGTTCCCCGAAGATTTATCTGGACTTCCACCCGTTCGTCAAGTAGAATTTCGCATTGACCTTATACCTGGAGCTAACCCCGTGGCTAGAGCTCCTTACCGCCTTGCACCTTCTGAAATGCAAGAACTTGCAAGCCAACTCCAAGAACTTTCCGACAAAGGTTTCATTCGTCCAAGTCATTCACCGTGGGGTGCACCCATCTTATTCGTCAAGAAGAAGGATGGATCATTCTGCATGTGTATTGACTACCGCAAACTTAAAAAGCTTACTATAAAAAACCGTTATCCCTTACATAGAATTGATGACCTCTTTGATCAACTTCAAGGTTCAACTTGCTTCTCGAAGATTGATCTTCGATTCGGTTATCACCAACTCCGTGTACAAGGAGATGATATTCCAAAGATTGCCTTACGAACAAGGTATGGTAACTATGAGTTCATGGTCATGCCTTTTGGACTAACCAATGCACCCGCATTTTTCATGGACCTCATGAATCGTGTGTGCAAACCATACCTTGATAAGTTCGTGATCGTGTTCATGGATGACATCTTAATCTATTCCAAGACTAAAGCTGACCATGAGCAACATCTTAGGCTGGTTTTGGATCTCTTGAGGAAAGAACAACTATATGCCAAATTCTCCAAATGCGAATTTTGGCTAAAGGAAGTTCAATTTCTTGGTCATATCGTCAACGACAAGGGTATTCATGTTGATCCTGCTAAGATCGAAACGGTTAAGAATTGGAATGCCCCGAAGACTCCCACCGAAGTTCGTTCATTTCTTGGTCTTGCGGGATATTACCGTCGATTCATTTCAAACTACTCTAAGATTGCTGTCCCTCTTACCGGTTTGACCCACAAGGGTAAGACTTATGAATGGGAACCAAAACAAGAAGAAGATTTCCAAACTCTCAAGCAAAGGTTGTGCAATGCTCCCATTTTGACTCTCCCTGATGGAAATGATGATCTAGTTGTCTACTGTGATGCTTCTAACCAAGGTCTCGGTTGTGTACTCATCCAACGAGGCAAAGTAATCGCTTATGCATCAAGCCAACTTAAGATTCATGAGAAGAATTATACGACGCACGATCTCGAGTTGGGTGCGGTCGTATTCACATTGAAGATTTGGAGACATTACCTCTATGCCACAAAGTGTGTGGTGTTCACTGACCACAAAAGTCTCCAACATATCTTCAACCAAAAGGAACTCAATATAAGGCAACGACGTTGGATTGAACTCCTTAACGACTATGACTGCGAGATTCGTTACCATCCCGGCAAGGCGAATGTTGTAGCCGACGCTTTGAGTCGAAAGGACCATGCCATGCTTCAATGTGTCCGTATTCAAACCGACATCTAGAATCGCATCTTAGAAGCTCAACAAGTCTCAGTCACCGAGGGTAATATGTACAAAGAAATGTCGTGCGGTGTTGAACTTCAGCTTGAATCAAAACCCAATGGCTTACTTTATTACTTAAACCGTATTTGGGTTCCCGATCGTGATGATCTACGTGCAATTCTCATGAACGAGGCTCACAAGACTCGTTATTCTATTCATCCTGGTGCGGATAAATGTACCATGATCTTCGCCAACAATATTGGTGGCCCGGTATGAAAAAGGACATTTCTCTATGTTGCCAAATGTCTAACGTGCTCCAAGGTCAAAGCCGAACACCAACGTCCTTCCGGATTACTTGAACAACCGGAAATTCCCGTGTGGAAATGGGAGAACTTAGCTATGGATTTCATTACCAAACTTCCTCGCACCTCAAGTGGTTATGATAGCATTTGGGTGATCATTGATCGTCTCACCAAATCTGCTCATTTCTTGCCTATCCGTGAAGACTATCGGGTTGAGAAACTAGCCCGAATTTACATTGATGAAATTGTGAGCTGTCACGGTGTTCCCTTAAACATAATCTCCGATAGAGATGCTCGGTTCACCTCTCGCTTTTGGCAATCTCTCCAAACTGCACTTGGTACACGATTGGACTTGAGCACGGCCTACCATCCTCAAACTGATGGTCAGACCGAGCGAACAATCCAAACTCTTGAGGATATGCTTAGAGCTTGTGTAATTGATTTTGGTGGCAATTGGGATTCACATCTATCCCTAATCAAGTTCTCTTACAATAATAGCTACCACACGAGTATCAACATGGCTCCATTTGAAGCTCTCTATGGTCGCAAGTGCCGTTCTCCTATCTGTTGGAACGAGATTGGTGAAGCACAGATCACCGGTCCCGATCTAATTCAAGAAACATCTGACAAGATTATTCAAATCCGTGACAACATTCGAGTGCGAGAAGTCGGCAAAAGAGTTATGCCGACAAACGACGGAAACCCCTGGAATTCCAAGTCGGTGACTTTGTTCTTCTAAAGGTGTCTCCGTGGAAGGGTGTGATCCATTTTAGAAAGAAAGGTAAGCTATCACCTCGCTATGTGGGCCCATTCAAGATCCTTGAAAGGATTAGAAAAGTGGCTTACAAACTCGAGTTACCTCCAGCACTTGGTAACGTGCATCCTACATTTCATGTGTCTAACCTAAAGAAATGCCTTGCTGATGAAAATCTTCACATACCTCTTGACGACGTGCACATTGACGAAACGATGCACTTCGTTGAGAGACCGATAGAAATCATGGATCGTGAAATCAAGCAGCTCAAGCAAAGCCGTATTCCTATTGTCAAGGTTCGTTGGAAATCTAAACGTGGTCCTGAGTTTACTTGGGAACAAGAGGACCAAATGAAACTCAAGTACCCCCGTCTTTTTACTGATGCCATTGTTTCCTCTAGCTAAATTTCGGGACGAAATTCCCTCAACATGGGGAGACTGTAACATCTCTGATTTTAGTATCCGTATTTCAATTCAATGTAACGTATTTTAAAACCTAATTCTAGTTCACTGTCTTATTCTATCTTGTGCCATAAATTAAATACAATGATTCAATACAAATCCTCAAATCTTACTCGGTTATATACTATCAAGCGCTACACAAGTAATCATTTTATACAATTTGTCGAAAACTAAAGTTACAAAAGCTAATGTTGAAAGATAACAAGAAACCCTAATTAAGCACGGTCGCGCCTCGTCCTGGCATGGTCGCGCCAAGTGCTTCGGCATGGTCGCGCCAAGTTTGGCCACGGTCGCGCCTAGTACCAGTTGAAACGTAAATGCAGTTTCAATCACTGAATCGTTTGATTTCGTAACGGATATTCACTTCATTACCATTAACGAAAATATTAAGACTACCAATTACAGCAATTGACTTAATATCATTCGATTAAACCACAAAACCGTCAAAACATTCTTGAAACCACCGATTCTTCATTTCAATTCGAAATTCTCTCAATCAAACCCTCCATACGCATCACTCGATCATCTCTAAAGCTTCTGGACACGTCGATATAGCCGGATTCACATCAGAAGACGCCGGAAGCCAAACCCGTCATCGCCGGAACTCTCCTCTACCATACGCTATCGATATATCGTTTTTCCGGGTAATTGAAACCATATTTTCATTCGATTTAATCTATAGATCAAAAGCAAAATAGTTTAATCAAATCTGGTCCTAAACACGTTTTAAATTCAATTAATCTATACAAAAAGACTCGTAATAGTCTATTGGGTGAAAGCCCTATGATTTCCAACCCTGTTATTATAAGAATTAGTCAAATCGTTCCTTATTTGGGACAGACGCGGTCGCGCTAATCATCTAGCGCGGTCGTGCTGTAACATTTCTGATTTTTAGTATCCGTATTTTCAATTCAATGTAATACATTTCAAACTCAATTCTAGTGCACTGTTTTGTTTCTTTTCATACCATCAATTTAATACTATATTTCAATGCAAAATCCACAAATTTTACTCGGTTATGTCCTATTAAAACAATACATAAGTATCTAATTATACAAATATGGCAAAAGACTAAAGTTACAAGGTCTGATGTTGAAAAATAGCAAGAAACCCTAATAGGCACGGTCGCGCCAAGTGCTTTGGCACGGTCGCGCGACTAGCTTTGGAACGATCGCGCCCGGTGCCTTGGCACGGTCGCGCCTCATTTAGGCACGGTCGCGCTTAGTACCAGTTGAAACGTAAATACAGTTTCAATCACCGATTCGTTTGATATCGTAACGGATGTCCACTTCATTACCATTAACGAAAATATTAAGACTACCAATTACAGAAATTGGCTCAATATCATTCGATTAAACCACAAAACCGTCAAAACATTCTTGAAACCACCGATTCTCCATTTCAATTCGAAATTCTCTCAATCAAATCCTCCATACGCATCACTCGATTATCTCTAAAGCTTCTGGACACGTCGATATAGCCGGAATCGCATCAGAAGACGCCGGAAGCCAAACCCGTCGTTGCCGGAACTCTCCTCTACCGTACGCTATCGATTCATCGTCTTTCCGTGTAATTGAAACCATATTTTCATTCGGTTTAGTCTATAGATCAAAAGCCCCATCCTAATTTGGGCTTCTAAAATGGAAATCATCTCAAACCCGAATCTAGTTTTCGTTCAAAATAGTTTAATCGAATCCAGTCCTCAACACGTTTTAAATTCAATTAATCTATACAAAAAGACTCGTAATAATCTATTGGGTGAAAGCCCTATGATTTCCAACCCTGTTATTATAGGATTTAGTCAATTCGTTCCTGATTTGGAACAGACGCGGTCGCGCTAATCATCTAGCGCGGTCGTGCCTCATGAGACACGGTCATACCAACTACTAGCGCGGTCATGTCCTCCTGTCCAGACCCAATCATGCCCTTTGGCTAATCTCATTCGTGTCTTAGAATCATAGACACGATCGTGCCTGGCCAAGGCACGGTCGTGCCTAATGATTTAGTTAGTTAAGCCCTTTGTTTGATCAACACGGTCGCGCCCTGACTAGCATGGTCGGGCCCGTGGTTCGAGCACGATCGTGCCCTTCCCAGGCACGGTCGTGTGTGAGTTAAATTTTTGGCAGAATTATAATTTTATATATTTTTCAAACAATAAATATTTCTGATTAAATTACAAAATAAAAATAGTTGATTTTTATAAAAATGCATTTAATCCTATTTAGAAAGATCAAATATTTAATCTTGGAATAAATAGAAAATTATTTATTTAAAGTTTATAAAAATTAAATTTACAATTATTGCTAAACCTTCCATTTAAAACGTATTTAAATGGTTAAGTTACATTTTATAAATAAATAAATAAAACAATGATTATTTATTTACATTATATTTAAATAAAAACATTTATTTATTCACACTTAATTACATTTAACACTTACAATAATTTCACAAACGATAATTATTTAATTTACTTAATTAATTGTTCAAACTCAAACCTTAAACAAAATGCTTCAAAAATGTTTATTTCAAAACCTTATATTTTATTCAATACTTTTAAGTACAAATCAATGGCCTTATACACAAATTCAAATTCAACTTTAAACTTAAACTTTTGTACACACTATTGATACAATACGCATTACACACTAGGTTAACCTGTGCATTTCAAGGATCCTTATTCTATCTAGTATCTTTGTTAGCTACGCCTTCAAACCAAGTGAGTATTTCATAGCCCCTTTTATTCTTTTACACTTTTGGGGTGAAACATGAACTCTATCAAATTACATGTTTACATTTACACAAACAACACAAATACAAATCATATTTACATTCATGTGTGCAATTTGAGCTTTATGCCCGAGTGCTATGTGTGCTAACTTTTGTGAACACTTATGTGCAATCATTAACTATTCAAGCCGACGGTTTTCAATGATAGATCAATTGAGTCTGACAAACCCACCCATATTGGGGTGATTGATACCGACAACACAATTTTGCATGCTAGTTACAAAGGTTTGATTGTACTTAGTTACACAATAGCTGCTCCCCATAAATGCCTTATTTATCATGTTATGTATGGATTTGTTTTTCAAACTATATGCTATCTGTATACAAACCTGTGTTATACTCACCAACTTTTTAGTTGACTTTATTTTATTAATGTTTCAGGTCCTAATATGTGAGATTGATCAAGATGTGCTACATATAGGCTTGAACTTAGTTGAAATAAATAAAGAACTTATGTATTTCAATTCTGTTTCTTTTCTTGGAATTTATTTCGTTTGAATGTTTGTAATGAAATTTGACAATTAATATATTTCAATTTAGTCAACCTTGTGCTTATGAACAGTCTACATGTCCCGCCCCGATGATTCCGCCATCGGTCGGGGTGTGACAGATTGGTATCAGAGCCTTGGTTATAGGGAATTAGGTTATTAGACACCTTAACCTAGACTATAACTTTAGGACACGCACTTATGCCATGCTTCATGTTTATATGATTATGTGCTACATGTTATGTGTTACATGTTATGTGTTACATGCTTACTATGATTAGTTATTATTTCATTTTTGATGCATTACTTGTTAAAAGTTCATGACTTATTAGGATATCCTTAAATAATAATTAAATAAACAATATCCCTTTCCTATATCCTAAAACCTCATAATATTCTTATCTCCTTCTCTATCTATATCTTTCTTAGCATGTGGAAACTTCATGAAGCTAAATCTATAAAATTTCTTTATTTCCTCGTTAAGGTTTTCAAACTTTGTTAATTATTTGAGGACACGAGCAATCTGGAACAATGACACCTGTATTCTGGGTTTTCTGTCTAGGAAAGCATTTCACATAAATCCCAATCAACCGAGGGACCCGTATGCTTTCCTGGGAATTCCCGAGATGAGTGTTTACTTATAGGCTAAAGCATGTCTCCTTGAAAATTATATAATTAACCTTAATGTGTCATAGTATTCAAGTGATTATATCACTATTTGAGTACAATCCAAACCATGATTAACTATTTTATTTCTTTATTTTGTCCTTTTAATCCAAGCAATCCTCATAAGTTCTTACATATTTTCTTGTATTGTGAAAATCTGTAGAATGACTCCTCGTCATGCTCCTGTGGCCAACACCAACACCGACATCGCTACCATTCTTGCACAACTCGTAACTCAACTCACCCAAGCCAATGGTGCCGCCAATGGTAACCATGGGGCAAATGGTGGAAATGGTGGAAATGGTGGTGCCAACCCATCTCAATGCACCTTCAAGCATTTCAACTCGTGTAACCCTCTTAAGTTCTATGGTACCGAAGGAGCTACGGGACTTCTTCAATGGTTCGAAAGTATTGAGAATACCTTTCTCAATAGTGACTGTCCCGACAACGTTCGTGTTCGTCATGCCACAAGTGTCCTACAAAAACGGGCACTCACGTGGTGGAATGGGGAGAAGAGAAATAGAGGTGTGGATGTACAATGGCCTTACCTTGGGATGAGGTTAAAAGGCTAATGACCGAGGAATTCTGTCCTCGAAATGAAGTAAAGAAACTTGAAGCCGAATTTTGGGATCTTGCCCAAGATAGTGGTGAAAATTTGGCGTATACAACTCGGTTTCACGAGTTAAGTCTTCTCGTGCCCCACATGGTCACTCCTTTGCCCCGCTGCATTGAAAAGTATATTGGAGGACTACCTAGGCAAATTCAAGATACTGTCATAGGAAGAAATCCTGCAACACTTGAGGATGCGATCCGTTTGTCAGCTACCTTAACCGATAATCATGTGAAGGCGGAGAATCTTACTAAAACAGGCCCCAAGAAAGTCTCCGACACTGCAACTCCTTCCACCCACAACAAAGAAGCCATAACTGAACCCTCCCGACATAAAAAGAAGAGAAAGGCTAGAAATTTTGCTGTGGTCACTCCTGCTATTCCTATTAACCAAGCTGCACCTATGGTTCAAGCACCGGCCAAAAAGCCATGTGTTGGAATCTACCCACTTTGTGCCACCTGCAACTACCATCATCCCCAAAGCATCCCATGTCGCCTTTGTACTCATTGTGGGAGATATGGCCATACGGTCAATGTTTGTTGGGCCAAAGCTCTTGCGGGCCAAGTCAACCCACCAAACCAAACCAACACCCAAGTGACTAATCAAGGTACTCCCGCTGTTGCAAATGGGCGTGCATGTTATGAATGTGGCAACCCGAACCATTTCCGTAATCAATGCCCAAGATTTGCCAATGCTAGATAAGGTGGAGCTCGTGGACGTGCTTTCAACATAAACGCCAACGAAGCTCAAGCCAACAATGACGTGGTCAATGGTACGTTCCTTGTAAATAGTCAATATGCCTCCATTTTATTTGATACCGGTGCCGATAAGAGTTTTGTGTCACTTAACTTTGAACCTTTACTTGCCAAGACACGATCCCAATTAGAGAAAACCCTTACCGTTGAAATAGAAAATGGTGACTCCCTTACAATTGACTCCGTTATCTATGACTGCTCCTTAGAACTTAATGATCATGCATTCCTAATCAACCTTGTTCCAATGCCACTAGGAAGTTTTGATATCATCATAGGCATGGATTGGCTATCAAATCATCATGCCGAAGTCAACTGTTTTGAGAAGTGCATCCGAATACCTCTACCATCGGGAGAAACCTTAAGAGTCTTTGGTGAAAAGCCTTGTAAAGGACTTAAATTAATGTCATGCACTACCGCTCAAAAGTACTTACGAAAGAAGTACATAGCCTTCTTAGCTCATATTGTTCAAAAGGATGTCAAAGAGAAGAGTATACAAGACATTCCCATCATTCGGGATTTTCCCAAAGTATTCCCCGAAGATTTATCCGGTCTTCCACCCGTTCGACAAGTAGAATTTCGCATTGATCTTGTGCCCGGAGCTAACCCCGTGGCTAGAGCTCCATACCGTCTTGCACCTTCTGAAATGCAAGAACTTGCAAGTCAACTTCAAGAGCTCTCCGACAAGGGATTCATTCGTCCAAGACCCGTCTTATTCGTCAAAAAGAAGGATGGATCATTTCGCATGTGTATTGACTACCGCGAACTCAACAAGCTTACTATTAAAAACCGTTATCCTTTACCTAGAATTGATGACCTCTTTGATCAACTTCAAGGTTCTACTTGCTTCTCGAAGATTGATCTTCGATCTGGTTATCACCAACTCCGTGTGCAAGAAGACGATATTCCAAAGACTGCCTTCCGAACAAGGTATGGTCATTACGAGTTCATGGTTATGCCTTTTGGACTAATCAATGCACCCGCAGTTTTCATGGACCTCATGAATCATGTGTGCAAACCGTACCCTGATAAGTTCATGATCGTTTTTATCAATGACATCTTAATCTATTCCAAGACTAAAGCCGATCAGGAGCAGCACCTTAGATTGGTTTTGGATCTCTTGAAGAAAGAACAACTATATGCCAAATTCTCCAAATGTGAATTTTGGCTAAAGGAAGTTCAATTTCTTGGTCACATCGTCAACGACAAGGGTATTCATGTTGACCCTGCTAAGATCGAAACGGTTAAGAATTGGAATGCCCCGAAGACTCCCACTGAAGTTCGTTCATTTCTTGGCCTTGCGGGATATTACCGTCATTTCATCTCAAACTTCTCAAAGATTGCTGTCCCTCTCACCGCTTTGACCCACAAGGGTAAAACTTATGAATGGGGACCAAAACAAGAAGAAGCTTTCCAAACCCTTAAGCAAAAGTTATGCAATGATCCCATTTTGACTCTCCCTGATGGGAATGATGATCTAGTTGTCTACTGTGATGCTTCTAACCAAGGTCTCGGTTGTGTCCTCATGCAACGAGGCAAAGTAATCGCTTATGCATCAAGGCAACTTAAGATTCATGAGAAGAATTATACAACGCACGATCTCAAGTTGGGTGCGGTCGTTTTCGCGTTGAAGATTTGGAGACATTACCTCTATGGCACAAAATGTATGGTGTTCACCGACCACAAAAGTCTCCAACACATCTTCAACCAAAAAGAACTCAATATGAGACAACGACGTTGGGTTGAACTCCTTAACGACTATAACTGCGAGATTCCTTACCATCCCGGCAAAGCGAATGTTGTAGCTGACGCCTTGAGTCGAAAGGACCATGTCATGCTTCAATGTGTCCGTATTCAAACCGACATTCAAAACTGCATCTTAGAAGCTCAACACGTCTCAGTCACCGAGGGTAACATGTATGAGGAAATGTCATGTGGTGTTGAACTTCAACTTGAATCAAAACCCAATGGCTTACTTTATTACCTGAACCGTATTTGGGTTCCCGATCGCGATGATCTCCGTACATTTCTTATGAACGAAGACCACAAGACTCGTTATTCTATTCATCCTGGTGCGGATAAAATGTACCAAGACCTTCACCAACAATATTGGTGGCCCGGTATGAAGAAAGACATCGCTCTCTATGTTGCTAAATGTTTAACGTGTTCCAAAGTCAAAGCCGAACACCAACGTCCTTCCGGATTACTTGAACAACCGGAAATTCCCGTGTGGAAATGAGAGAACTTAGCCATGGATTTTATTACCAAACTCTCTCGCACCTCGAGTGGTTATGATAGCATTTGGGTGATCATTGATCGTCTCACCAAATCTACTCATTTCTTGCCTATCCGTGAAGACTATCGGGTTGAGAAACTAGCCCGAATTTACATTGACGAAATTGTGAGCCGTCACGATGTTCCCTTGAACATAATATCCGATAGAGATGCTCGGTTTACTTCTCAATTTTGGAAATCTCTCCAAACTGCTCTTGGCACACGATTGGATTTGAGCACGGCTTACCATCCTCAAACTGATGGTCAAACCGAGCGAACAATCCAAACTCTTGAAGACATGCTTAGAGCTTGTGTAATCGATTTTGGTGGCAATTGGGATTCACATTTACCCCTAATTGAGTTCTCTTACAATAATAGCTATCACACGAGTATCAACATGGCTCCTTTTGAAGCTCTTTATGGTCTCAAATGTCGTTCTCCTATCTGTTGGAACGAGATTGGTGAAGCACAAATCACTGGTCCCGAGCTAATTCAAGGAACATCCGAAAAGATTATTCAAATCCGTGACAACATTCGAACAGCGAGAAGTCGGCAAAAGAGTTATCCCGACAAACGAAGAAAACCCTTGGAATTCCAAGTCGGTGACCTCGTTCTTCTAAAGGTGTCTCCGTGGAAGTGTGTGATCTGTTTTGGAAAGAAAGGTAAATTTTCACCTCGCTATGTAGGTCCATTCAAAATCCTTGAAAGGATTGGGAAAGTGGCTTACAAACTCGAGTTACCTCCATCTCTTGGCAATGTGCATCCTACATTTCATGTATCTAATCTGAAGAAATGTCTCGCTGATGAGAATCTCCATATACCACTTGATGACGTGCGCATTGATGAAACGATGCACTTCGTTGAGAGACCGATAGAAATCATGGATCGTGAAATCAAGCAGCTCAAGCGAAGCCGTATTCCTATTGTCAAGGTTCGTTGGGAATCTAAACGTGGTCCTGAGTTTACTTGGGAATGAGAGGACCAAATGAAACTCAAGTACCCCCATCTTTTTACTGATGCCGTTGTTTCCTCTAGCTAAATTTCGGGACGAAATTCCCTCAACATGGGGAGACGGTAACATTTCTGATTTTTAGTATCCCTATTTTCAATTCAATGTAATACATTTCAAACTCAAATCTAGTGCACTGTTTTGTTTCTTTTTGTACCATCAATTTAATACTATATTTCAATGCAAAATCCGCAAATTTTACTCGGTTATATCCTATTAAAACAATACATAAGTATCTAATTATACAAATATGGAAAAAGACTAAAGTTACAAGGTCTGATGTTGAAAAATAGAAAGAAACCCTAGTAGGCACGGTCGCGCCTCGTTTTGGCACGGTCGCACCAAGTGCTTTGGCACGGTCGCGCGACTTGCTTTGGAACGATCACGCCCGGTGCCTTGGCACGGTCGCGCCTCGTTTAGGCAAGGTCGCGCCTAGTACCAGTTGAAACGTAAATACAGTTTCAATCACCGATTCGTTTGATATCGTAACGGATGTTCACTTCATTACCATTAACGAAAATATTAAGACTACCAATTACAGAAATTGACTCAATATCATTCGATTAAACCACAAAACCGTCAAAACATTCTTGAAACCACCGATTCTCCATTTCAATTCAAAATTCTCTCAATCAAATCCTCCATACGCATCACTCGATCATCTCTAAAGCTTCTGGAAACGTCGATATAGCCGGAATCGCATCAGAAGACGCCGGAAGCCAAACCCGTCTTCGCCGGAACTCTCCTCTACCGTATGCTATCGATTCATCATATTTCCGGGTAATTGAAACCATATTTTCATTCGGTTTAGTCTATAGATCAAAAGCCCCATCCTAATTTGGGCTTCTAAAATGGAAATCATCTCAAACCCGAATCTAGTTTTCGTTCAAAATAGTTTAATCGAATCCGGTCCTAAACACGCTTTAAATTCAATTAATCTATACAAAAAGACTCGTAATAATATATTTGGTGAAAGCCCTATGATTTCCAACCCTGTTATTATAGGATTTAGTCAATTCGTTCCTGATTTGGAACAGACGCGGTCGCGTTAATCATCTAGCGCGGTCGTGCCTCATAAGACACGGTCATGCCGACTACCAGCGCGGTCGTGTCCTCCTGTCCAGACCCAATCATGCCCTTTGGCTAATCTCAGTCGTGTCTTAGAATCATAGACATGATCGATCCTGGCCAAGGCACGGTCGTGCCTAATGATTTAGTTAGTTAAGCCCTCTGTTTGATCAACACGGTCGCGCCCTGACTAGCATGATCGCGTCCGTGGTTCGAGCACGATCGTGCTCTTCCCAGGCACGGTCGTGTGTGAATTAAATTTTTGGCAGAATTATAATTTTATATATTTTTCAAACAATAAATATTTCTGATAAATTACAAAATACAAATAGTTGATTTTTATAAAAATGCATTTAATCCTATTTAGAAAGATCAAATATTTAATCTTGGAATAAATAGAAAATTATTTATTTAAAGTTTATAAAAATTAAATTTATAATTATTGCTAAACCTTTCATTTAAAAAGTATTTAAATGGTTAAGTTACATTTTATAAATAAATAAATAAAATAATGATTATTTTTTTACTTTATATTTAAACTAAGACATTTATTTATTCACACTTAATTACATTTAACACTTACAATAATTTCACAAACGATAATTATTTAATTTACTTAATTAATTGTTCAAACTCAAACCTTAAACAAAATGCTTCAAAAATGTTTATTTCAAAACCTTATATTTTATTCAATACTTTTAAGTACAAATCAATGGCCTTATACACAAATTCAAATTCAACTTTAAACTTAAACTTTTGTGCACACTACTGATACAATACGCATTGCACACTAGGTTAACCTGTGCATTTCAAGGATCCTTATTCTATGTAGTATCTTTGTTAGCTACGCCTTCAAACCAAGTGAGTATTTTATAGCCCCTTTTACTCTTTTACACTTTTGGGGTGAAACATGAACTCTATCAAATTACATGTTTACATTTACACAAACAACACAAATACACATCCTATTTACATTCATGTGTGCAATTTGAGCTTTATGCCCGAGTGCTATGTGTGCTAACTTTTGTGAACACTTATGTGCAATCATTACCTATTCAAGCCGACGGTTTTCAATGATAGATCTATTGAGTCTGACAAACCCACCCAGATTGGGGTGATTGATACCGACAACACAATTTTTCATGCTAGTTACAAAGGTTTGATTGTACTTAGTTACACAATAGCTGCTCCCACAAATGCCTTATTTATCATGTTATGTATGGATTTGTTTTTCAAACTATATGCTATCTATATATGTAGCCTCATGAGACACGGTCGTTCCGGCTTCCAGCGCGGTCGTGTCCTCCTGTTCAGACCCAGTCATGCCCTTTGGCTAATCTCAGTCGTGTCTCAGAATCATAGACACGATCGTGCCGAGCCAAGGCACGGTCGTGCCTAGTGATTTGTCTAGTTATGTCTTCGTTTGATATACCCGGTCACGCCCGTGGTTCGAGCACAATCGTGCCCTTCCCAGGCACGGTCGTGTGTGAGTTAAATTTTTTGGCAGTATTTTAATTTTTTGGCAGAATTATAATTTTTATATATTTTTCAAACAATAAATATTTCTGATTAAATTTCAAAATAAAAATAGTTGATTTTTATAAAAATGCATTAATTCTATTTAGAAAGATCAAATAGTTAATCTTGAAATAAATAGAAAATTATTCATTTAAAGTTTATAAAAAAATTAAATTTACAATTATTGTTAAACCTTTCATTTAAAAAGTATCTTAATGGTTAAGTTACATATTTTATAAATAAATAAATAAGGAAATGATTATTTATTTAATTTATATTTAAACAAAAACAATTGTTTATTAAACTTAGTTACATCAAATACTTACACTAATTTCACAAACAATAATTATTTAACCTACTTATTTAGCTATTCAATTTCAAACCTTAATCAAAATGTTCCAAAAATATTTATTTCAAACTTTATATCGTATTCAATACTTTCAAATACAAATTAATGGCTTTATACACAAATCCAAGTTCAACATTTGACTCAAACTTTGTGCACGCTATTGATACAATATACATTACACTTTAGGTTAACTTGTGCTTTTCAAGGATCCTTATTACTATCTAGTACCTTTTGTTAGCTACGCCTTCAAACCAGGTGAGTATTACATAGCCCCTTTTACTCTTTTGCACTTTTTGGGGTGGAACATGAATACCATACAACACTATTACTTACACTTACACAAACTACACAAGTACAAATCCTCTTTACATTCATGTGTGCAATTTGAGCTTTATGCCCGAGTGCTAGTTGTGCTAACTTTTGTATGCGATTATGTGCAATCATTAACTATTCAAGCCGACGGTAAACAATGATAGATCTATTGAGTCTGACAAACCCACCCAGGTATGGTGATTGTTACCGACAACACAATTTTTGCATGCTAGTTACAAAGGTTTGATTGTACTTGGTTACACAATAGCTGCTCCCCATAAATGCCTTATTTTATCATGATATGTAAGGATTTGTTTATTTATAAACCATATGCTATCTATATACAAACGTGTGTATGCTCACCAACTTTTTAGTTGACCTTATTTTATTCATGTTTCAGGTACTAATGTGTGAGTTTGATAAAGACGTGCTACACATAGGCTTTGGACTTAGCTAATTTAAATAAAGAAGTTTATGTATTGCAATTATGTTTCTTTCTTGGATTTGGTTTTGTTTGAATATTTGAAATGAAATTTGACGATTAATATATTTCAATTTAATCAACCTTGTGCTCATGAACAGTCTACATGTCCCGCCCCGATGATTCCGCCATCGGTCGGGGTGTGACAGCAGGTGGACTTCATGTCCGTACCTGATAAATGAGACGTGATCGGTGATCGCATGGTAATAGTAGAGCAACAACTAGAAGAGTGAAACCTAGGAGGGGTAAGTGCAGGATTGCACATGAGTGACTTGAAAGGAGATGCCTACGCTGGTAGATGTAAGACTAGCTTAAAGCGAGCTCCTGTGGAGCATCTAAGTGGAGTAAGAGTGTGGCTATTGTAACCGAAATCGCGGTGATAAGAGAGCTTTTGAGAGACATCGAGAGCTGGTGAAGATGACCCTGGTGTTGGGTGTATGTAAAAGTATAAGGGGCGTATTGAACGCGTGATAATGAAGTAAAGAGACACTATGATAAAGAAATTCGGTGGAGACCAGGGTAGCTTTGCGCGAGCTCCTGAAGATCATCGGAGAAAGACATTGGGGATACCCTTATGGGTAGGGCAATGGACTAGAGTTTGAGAAATCAGCGCAAGATGACAGACGGAATTTGAGTAAGAAATGAGTGAAGGATACATAATGGTGAAGCAGTGAGTGCTTCTACATGTGAAAGTAGGAAACCTACTTAGGGTGACAACCGTCGGAATGACAAAACCTTTAGGGTTATGCAAGAGACAAAGGGAAATTATGCCCGTACCTCAAGATGGAATATGACAAGTGAGCAGGTAACTAGCTATGCTATACTACGCGGTACCAGAGACGATATAAGCAATGTTATTAAAAATAGTAAGGGCAAAAGAGAACTGTCAAGGGTGACGACAAGGAAACCTTCGCAAAAGGTTTGGTAATAAAGGTAGTAACGGATGGCAACTTTTAATCAGCGCCGGAGTAGTGAGAGTTGGAGACGCAGCCGTTTAATTAATGGCTGAAAGAATGGGATATGAGGGAATAGGTAGGTGAAACCTATAAGTTCCAAAGTTTAAAGCAGGCAACCGAGAAAACTTCTTTGAAACCCTAGAGGGATGGTCATATTAAAAGAAAGGTAATGAAAACAATAGTATGAAGACGAACATTTGGCACCGAATGAATTGGGTGCACAGGAATATGATGGGTTGGTTTATGCCGACACGGGATTTGAGGACGAATCCTCTTTTAAGGGGGGTAGACTTGTAACATCCTGAAAATTTATCTAGCGATTGGATCACGTTATTGAGGGATCAGGGTCTCTTTTAAACAACTTGGGTTATAAAAGTTCCCCGTAAAGCGGGATTATCACAGTTAGAGGACCCGGATAGCCGTTTATTCTAGAATGTAAGATAGAATTGCATTAAACGTATTCAGAGGGACCCGAAAGGAAATAACAAAGGGTTTATAAGCCACCTAATGGCAAACCCTAAGCCTTAATCGGCAAAGGGGTGTTCGATGGCAGCCAAAGGAGTGCACAAAGGAGAGAGGGGATGGAGAGGGGTCTCGCGGTGGTTCTCCGACGGTAATGCGGGGTAGAGAAGCGTCACTACTAGAAAGGTAAACTCCTAAACCCACTCTTTACCTCCTCGTGTTTGTTAGTTCATGGGAAAAACCCGATTAGGGTTGCGGGACTGTGGTTACGGTGGATGGAGGAGGAGACGGGAGAGGAGGCGATGGCATGGGGTGGCTATGAGTGGCAACAGGTGGTGGCATTGGTGCGATGGTGGACAACCATGTGACTAGCCGGGGTGTACGGTTGGGAGGAGTTCGTCCAGAACGAGAAAAGAGGAAGAGGGAGTCGGGTAGCGTGGTGGTGGTCTCGGGAGGCGCCGGAACGGCGACGGCAACGAGAGGTGGTTCTCTGTGGTGATGTACGGTGAAGGGGGTTCACAATGGTGGCGGTCCATGACAACGAACGGGAAGAAAGACGGAATCGGATTAAAACCCGATTAGGGTTTGTGAGCATAGTGTTTGCATGGAGGGATTTCGACGTGTATGGAGATCTCGGCTCGTGTACGCGTGACAAGTAAGGTTATGGTTTTTGTATGGCGTGTGTACGTACATGCATGAGGGTTCCAAATGGGTTAAGGATGAACCGGTTCGAGCAGACACGTAAATCCATGGATTTTCCCATTTTCGCTTTAGTGCCTCCGGCACCGGGTCCTCATTAGCATAATCGTCATAGACGATCCCAGATAGATTTACTACCGACTCAAAGGTCGAGGGCAGATTTTCATTCACTTGTACATGGACCCTTTGAGGTAGGCCCTTGACATAGTACTAGATCAATCGCTCTTTTGTCTCTACCAGGTGTGGTACTAGTTGAGCCAGCTCATTGAATGTGGAAGTGTGTTGGCGATGAGTTTTGTTGCAAGCGTTGAAGTTTAGGAATTAATTTTCCACTCTATCAATTTCGTTCTGGAGGTAGAACTTTTGGATTATCAGCTTCTTCAGGTCTTCCCAAGTCATCCTACTAAGAGTGTTCAGTGACTTAGTCCTCTTGATGTTCCTCCACCAACTTAGTGCCTCGTTGGTGAAAGAGTGAGCAACATACTTAACAGCCTGGTCAGGTTGACACTCGCTTATGCTGATTACGCCGTTCATCCTCTCAGTCCATTCATACATAGCCACCGAATCCTTGTTCTCGTCAAACTTGGGCAGGTCACCGTTCTTGAATCCTTTGTAGGTACACCCACGAGTGTTTAGTCCCACCTTCACTTCATCACCATAACTGTCATACACTTTCTCCGCGTGGTTTTCTTCATCCTCCTCTTTTCTCTTCTTCAATGCCTAGGATAACAGATAAGGCAATACGTTCTTCAGAGTCAGTACAACTCACGGGCAATAGCATCCCTAACTTCGGGTTCTAGTCTTAGGGACCCTTGATTGCTCTCCCCAGTTGGGGTCACATTAGTTTCGTGCACACTTTTGGTGTGTTCCACGTGCACACTTTCTTCCTCCTCACTTCTTTGGTTCAATGACGGCCTACCGGCTCGGCCAATGCGACCGCCACGGCGCCCAGTTCTCCCTCTACCAGCCATAGTTTCTAATTTCCTGATAAGTAAAGGGAATACATCAATGTCATTTTCTTCAGATCATAGTTTAGAACAGTACGAGAAAGGTAAATAATTAATTATAGTGCCCGGTTTGTGATTAATAATTTGCTTTGCTTTTCGGGTTCAAAACACTTCACATTAGTGATGACATTGACATCTATGTGTTCTAAGTTAAGGGATCTATTCCTATCTACAGGAATTAACCTTAATACTTACATGCGGTGTTTGCGTTGGTGTTGGCTACCCGTACTGACATCCGTGCGTTGGTCCCATTATCAGCTTGAGTCTAGACAATTAAGGATGTCTGAATCTGTCAAACTATTGCTCCAATACCAACTTGTAAGGCCCCTTTCTCGGGAGACCTTACTCATTGGATTTACTCATAAACATAGCCATCAAATGCCGAACTTAAATTAAAACATCAAAGTAGCGGAAGCATACATCATTCGATTACATAACTTAGCAGTGGAAGTCTTAACATTTAAACATAAACATTGTCTTAACACAAACTCAAATAAATGGGATGTCAGTTGTGCCGAGTAGCCATCATGGCTTAACACACCCCTTCTTCTTTCTACCTGAAGTGCATACTAAAAGTCAGCTAAAACTAGTGAGTTCTTGTTTAAAAACAATCAGACATTGACATTATTTTATTAGAATAAATATATATATATATATATATATATATGTATATACTTATTTGTACATTCTTTACTTTACTACATTCATATAACATTCATAGTTGGTACGTATATAAATACATACATGCTTATTTCTTGGTGCACATTCATTGGTCATAAAAATATGGGTGATCAACCCGTCATTTGCTTACGTAAGTCAAAAAGACAAACGTTTTTGAACTACTGTCGTAGCCCATTTACTTAACCGTCTGGCACTAGAAACCGTCCGTCATATCTTAAACCGTCAGGCAAACCTTCGGTTGTCCGTCTTTATCGTCCTACCGTCGTAGTCCGTCATATTCGCCCATCTGCCCTAAGGCATCCGTTTCCCACGTGAACTATTCTCTATGCAACCATTCTACTTATTATTGCAACCGTCCGGCACAAATGTGGCCATCCGTCATTGCCTTACAAACGTCCTAGCTGATGAAGGTACGTATATGTCCCGGCTGCAAAATAGTCACGTGGTCGTCCGTCTACCGAAGTAGCCGTTATCATCAAAGCGTCCATAACGTTTACTTATCCTTGGCAAGCAATATATACATGGATATAAAGCAAGATTTCATTCTTAGACGTTATGTTATTCTTTTCATACTTGGTAAGCAATATATACATAGATATAAAGCAAGATTTCATCCTTACACATTTTGTCATTCTTTTCATACTTGGCAAACAATATATACATAGATATAAAGCAACATTTCATTCTTACACATTGTGTAATTCTTTTCATACTTGGCAAGCAATATATACATAGATATAAAACAAGATTTCATTCTTATATGCTATGTCATGCTTTCATTTCTTTATTTAAAAACATACTTGTCATACACTATATTCAGCATGTATTTTCATATAGCACATAGCATAACATATATTCAAATCATGTATACACTTCAGCCCCAAAAACATTTAAAATCAATTGCACGTAACACATAGGGGGCACATAGAACTCACATGTATACTGGTATTCAACCTGGAAGTGATATTTCAACTATTGCTAAAGGGTATACTGATCTGCACATAAGTCAAGTACAAATCCTATTATTTCATGCAAGAGTCGGCTAAAGCATAGGAGTGTCAGCCGGGAGTGTTGGCAGGCACACATGAGAGCCAGCTAGGAAAGTCGCTAGCCACACTCGAGAGTCGGCTAGAAGAGTCGCTAGCCACACTCATAAGTGTCGCCTGAACTTGGGTTCTGGACTTCGTGTTCGAGAAAGGAGCCGATTATCAGCGTGTTCATCAGAGGGCCGGCTCATAGGAACCGATTCTATGAGGGTCGATTCTCTCTTGTGGCCGATTCTCATTGTATTCTTCCTCGCTGAGTGTCGGCACTCATAGGTGGCCGACACTCTGAGAGTCGGCTCAAGAACATCAAGCATTTCCATGTCGGATTTCGATCCAAAACCTTAACTTTTTACGTTTAAATCGTTTATCTAGCTTCCATGAAGCTAGATCTGAGCTTAGATTCACTTTTCGTAAGTAAAAATCCAACTTTTTTGTATAAAAACCCCATAAACCCTAAAACCTCATTTTTGAAGAAAAACTAATATCTGAGGTTGATTCTTACCTCAAAACTAGTGGTTTTTCATGTAGAATCGATCAAGGATGATGGAGAAACAAGATGGAAGCAGGATCCAAGCTTCATATTGCCTTCTTGAGCTTTCTCTCTCTAGAACTCTCTCTAGGGTTTTCAAGTTTGAAGAAGGTGGATGAGGAAGATGGAGCTGATCTTGCCTTTTAATACACCCGTTGGAACCGGGCCCAAGCCCGCTTTTCTTTCATTTTTCCTTTAATTAATTTCTGACCTCGCTTCCATTACATCTATTTATTACTTCGGGATGTTACAAGGGGTGGCTCTACAGTACAAGCAACTAAAGCAACCGGTTTAGACCCCCAAAAATTGAAAAACTACTTTAATTTGTATTCTCAACTTTTGTGTTTTCAGAGAGAAATGATAATTTCACAACTTTTATGTCAACATTATATGTTTTGATACTCCATTAAATTACATTTTTATTTTTTTTATATATTTGCAAAACTTTCACAGAAGGTCTCAATTTCAACGTTCGCTTTAGGCCATAAAATATGTTGAGCCGGCCCTGGGTGTGATGCTTATTGTATAATTGATTTACAATGAATGCTTATTGTAATAACTTACTATATATTGAGATGATATGAGATGTTGATTCATACCTGATTACCATGAGTTTCTTCAGTTAATTAGTCACACGGAAATGAAACTGTAAAAATGCATATTTATAATTAAAACTTAAAAGAAGTAGATTAACCGTTATTTCTTCCCACAGCGTATTCTTTACTTCTTTTGGCACCGTCTTCCATGCTATAAACCTTAATCCGACGTTTGCCCTTACCAGGTCTCCCAAATAACTTGGAAATTCGGATATATATCCCCTAGTTAACCTACCCAGTTCATGAAACATAACTTTATGTTTTCTTCCACTAGAGTTTGTATATGTTGCACGTAACTTTGGTAACCTGGTCAATCCCCTCTTAGTTGTTTTCTTTGTAGCTAAACTGAGATCCAGATCCATATCTTCGTTGACTTGTGATTCACCTAGCTTGGTAACCTGGTCAACCATCACATCGTTGTTGTGATGATCCAGATCATCGTTTTCATAGTCGTCTGTTGAATCTCCATCTTTGTTGAATTAATCCTGGATCAATAATTGACCTTTACCGTCCATGACTTTCAAATTAATGAAATCGGATTTGAGATCGGAAATACAAAAGCTCGGAAGGGAAGAGGACGGATTTGAAATCTAATTGGGTGTAACATCCCAAAAATAGTAAATAAATGAATAAATAACGCGATCGAGTTTTAATCATCAAAAATGAAAGGAAAATGGATGGGCTTGGGCTCGGCTCCAACAGGCCGAGGGAAGCCCAGGTATATAAGGGCCAAGACAACCACAAACTTGCAAACTTCCACCATTTGCA
Source organism: Smallanthus sonchifolius (assembly GCA_023525975.1). NCBI lineage: Eukaryota > Viridiplantae > Streptophyta > Magnoliopsida > Asterales > Asteraceae > Smallanthus > Smallanthus sonchifolius. The sequence continues at coordinate 70,778,926 of CM042036.1, read as the reverse complement.
ATTTATAGAGAGAAAGGAGAGCTCGGGCCTAGAGAGATAAAGTTGACGGATCGACTCGGAATTGAAGGAGCACGTTACTGCTGAGCTCGTGAGCAAAACCTCCGAGTCAGAATCACAATCCAGGTAACGATTCGACCCTAAACTGAGTTTTTGTTCGTTTTAGGGTTTTTCGGGTTTTAGCTAAATAGGTGACGTTTTTACGGATGAAACTGGAATAAAAAAATTAGATTCGAGTTCTTAAACGAAAAGCAAATGTTTTGAATGTAAACAATTTCGAGATCTTGACATGATCAGATCCGCATGCGAAAGTTAGGGTTTTTTGCGGGGAAGCAGATCCTGCGTACTTATCAAGTACGCAAAAAGAATGTTCTGCATACTTATCAAGTACGCAAGAAGAATGTTCTGCGTATTTATCAAGTACGCAAGAAGCAAAACCTGCGTACTTATCAAGTACGCATGAAACAAAGTAGGCGCACTTATTAAGTACGCAAGAACAAGGCGCTGCGCACTTGCTAAGTGCGCAGGTAACAGGCCGGTTAGAAAAGTCAGTATAGTCGCCTAATTTAGAATGGTTTAACCGTTAGAGTCGGGGTTAGGTCTGATGTATGTGAAATTAACCAATCCAGATCGTGTGTGGCACTCATTAGAACGCTGTTAGGACAGCTCGTCAGTTGAGTTCTATGTGCCCCCTCTATGTTATGTGCAAACATTATTAAATGTTTTGGGGCTGAAGTGTATACGTTAAATGAATAAATGTTATGAATGCCAATGTGATCATACGTGATATATACATATATGTATCAAAATGAATGATGAACAAAGAATGAAACGTATGTATCAAAATGAATGATGAACAAAGAATGAATGAAAGAATGACATAACGTGGATGAATGAAATCTTGCTTTATATTTATATATTGCATGTTATGAATGTATGTAAATGTTATGGACGCTTAGATGACAATGGCTACTTCGATAGACGGACGACCAGATGACTATTTTACAACCGGGAAAAACGCGTTCCAACATCAACTAGGACGTATGAAAGGCATTAATGGGCGGTCGAAGCAATTGCCTTATAATAGTATAACGGTTGCATAAACAATAGTTCGCGTGGGAAACAGATGCCTTAGGGCAGACGGGCGAATATACGGACTACGACGGTAGGACGGTTAAGACGGACGGCCGAAGGTTGGCCAGACGGTTTAACGGCGGACGGTTTCTAGGACCGGACGAGTAAAGGGCTATGACGGTAGCTTAATGGCGTATGTCTTTGTGACATACGTAGTAAAAGACGGGTTGATCACCCGTATGTGTATGACCAATGAATGTTCTCACCAAAGTAAATATATATATATATATATATATATATACTCAGTATGAATGATATGTGAGAATAGTAAAGCAAAGAATATGAAAATGTACGTATTTTATAGTATATAAGTATATATGTGATACTTAATGATAAGATAATTGTTATGTCTGATTGTTTTTAAACTAGAACTCACCAGCGTTAGCTGACTTTTAGTATACATTTCAGGTAATAAAAGGAAGGGTCGTGCGAAGGCGTGATGGTTACCCGGCAAGCGACTGACATCCCATTACTTTTATATATGTTAAGACTTCTGCTGTTATGTTATTTATAAATTTGAATGATGTTTGCTTCCGCTACTCTCGAATGTTTTAATTTAAGTTCAGTATTTATGACTATGTTTAAGAGTAAATCCAACAAGTGAGGTTACCCGGGAAAGGGGCCTTGGTAAGCAATAGTTTGAGAGATTCAGACATCCCTAAATGTCTGGAATCAAACTGATTATGGGACCAACGCACGGATGTCAGTATGGGTAACCAACGCCAACGCCAGCACGGTAACTAAGTACTAAAGTTAATGCACTTGGATAAGAATATGTACCTTAACCTAGAACAAATATATGTCAATGTCACAACCGATTTGAAGAGTTTTGAACCCGAAAAGCAATGTAAATTAGTAATCACAAACCAGTCACTATAATTAAAAATTTACCTTGCTCGTATTGTTCTAAAACTATGATCTGAAGGAATGGCATTGATGTATTCCCTTTATAACTATCAGGAAACTAGGAACTATGGCTGGTGGAGGAAGAACCGGACGCCGAGGCGATCACACTGGCCGAGTCGGTAGACCTCCATTGAATCAAAGACATGAAGAGGAAGAGAGTGTGCACGTAGAACACACTGAGAGTGTGTACGAAACATATATGACCCCAACTGAGGGCGACAATCAAGGGCCTCTACAGTTGAAACCCGAGGTCAAGGATGCTATTGCCCACAAAGTTGTACTCACTCTGAAGAAAGTATTGCCTGATCTACTATCCGAGGCACTAAAGAAAAGTAGAAAGGAGGATGAAGGAGACCATGAAGAGAAAGTGTATGACAGTGATGGGGATGAAGTAAAGGTGGGATCAAGCAATCGTGGGTGTACTTAAAAAGGTTTCAAGGACGGAGACCCACCCAAGTTTGATGGGAACAAGGATTCAGTGGCTACATTCGAATGGATTGAGAGGATGAACGCCGTATTCAACATCAGCGAGTGTCGACCGGACCAGGCTGTTAAGTATGTTGCCCATTCTTTCACCAACGAAGTACTAAGTTGGTGGAGGAACATTCAAAGGACTAAGTCGTCGAACGCTCTCAACAGGATGACTTGGGAAGACCTAAAGAGGCTGAGAATCCAAAAGTTCTGTCCCCAGAATGAAGTTGATCGAGTGGAAAATGAATTCTTAAATTTCAAGGCTGGCAGCAAGACGCATCGCCAGTATACTTCTAGGTTCAATGAGCTCGCTCAACTGGTACCCCACCTGGTAGAGACTGAAGACCGCCTGATCAAATACTATGTTAAGGGTCTGCCGCAGAGAGTCCGTCCGAGTCGGGCGAATATACGGACTACGACGGTAGGACGGTTAACACGGACGGCCGAAGGTTGGCCGGATGGTTTAAAGGCGGCCGGTTTCTAGGACCGGACGAGTAAAGGGGCTACGACGATAGCTTAATGGCGTATGTCTTTGTGACATACGTAGTAAAAGACGGGTTGATCACCTGTATATGTATGACTAATGAAGGTTCTCACCAAAGTCAGTAAGTATATATATATATATATATGTATATATATATGTATGTATATACTCAGTATGAATGATATGCGAGAACAGTAAAGCAAAGAATATGAAAATGTACGTATTTTATAGTATATAAGTATATATGTGATACTTAATGATAAGATAAATGTTATGTCTGATTGTTTTTAAATTAGAACTCACCAGCGTTAGCTGACTTTTAGTATACATTTCAGGTAACAAAAGGAAGGGTCGTACGAAGGCGTGATTGTTACCCGGCAAATGACTGACATCCCATTACTTTTATATATGTTAAGACTTTCGCTGTTATGTTAAGTTATGTTATGTTTTAAATTCGAATGATATTTACTTCCGCTACTCTCGAATGTTTTAATTTAAGTTCAGTATTTATGACTATGTTTAAGAGTAAATCCAACAAGTGAGGTTACTCGCGAAAGGGGCCTTACATTGGGACACAAGTAGTTTTGGGGAATTTTCTTTAAAATTTTACCGCTGGTTTTGTTTAAAATCCCGCCATGTAGTTTTGAGGAATTTTTAAACCAAAAACTAATTACGGTTTCTAAAATATATTTGAAAAAAAACAAAAAAACTAATTAAGTTTATAATAAACCTACCTACAACATTACATAAATAAAAAAAATAAAAATTTACATAAACCACATATATAATTAACCCCTAAAAAACAAAACATAAATTAAAATTAAAATATTACATACACCGCATAAAACATTACTTAACATCACCCATGACCCATATGACCAATAAGCCTTGTAGGGGTCACACTGGTTGTGAGTCAGGTCAGGGTGACATGGGTTATGGTATTACATGGCTTATGAGTTAAAATGTCATATCCCATATCACCCATGTCCCATGGCCCGTATAACCCCTATATAAGCCTTATAGGGGTCACACAGGTCGATGGTTGTTGGTTGTGAGTTATGGGTGACATAGGTTATCATTATCATCATATAGGTCATCCTGATCATCACCATCATTATCATCATGGGTTATCATTGTCATCTTATGGGTTATCATAATCATCTTTCGGGTTATCATCATCATCATCATCATCATCATCATATGGCTTATCATCATCATCGTTACATAAACCACATAAAAACACATTGCGCCAAAAGTGACCTACGGCCACACTTTTGCAAAAAAACGCCCTGCCACACTTTCGATAAAATGTGTGGCTAAAGGTCATTAATCACATTTCAAAGCCTTGTATCCTACTTTTGGCCACACATTTTATTTATTCATGTGACCAATGTATAACAGTTTAAAACCTTTAGTCACACTTTAAGAAAAAACTGTGACATTTAATAGCCACAATATAAAAGTGTGGCCAAATGTTCTTTACGGCCACAGTATTTGTTTGTTTTTTTATACATGTGACCAAACACACATCTAATAGCCACACTTTATGAAAAAATTGTGACATTTGGTAGCCATAGTATAAAAGTGTGGCCAAATGTGATCTACGGCCACAGTATTTGTTTCATGTAACCAAAAACACATCTATTGCGTAGCCACACTAGAAAAGTGTGGCCAAATGTGATCTACAGGCACATTATTTGTTTCATGTGACCAAAAACACATCTATTAGCCACACTAGAAAAGTGTGGCCAAATGTGACTAACTACCATATTGCTATTTATTTGAATTTATGTGTGGCTAAAAGTGATAAATAGTCACGGTAAAACGTTTTAAGTGTGGCTAAAAGTAATATATGGATACGGTTAAAGTGTTTATGTGTGGCTAAGGGTAACAATGAATGATCATAATTTCCACTTTTCCCCGCCACCTGAATCAGAAGACTAAAATTCGCACACATTAATTACACTAATGTTCTTGCTTATAAATGACGATCTCCAAATTAAAAACCTAAACTTCTTGCTTAATTAATTCCGTCTTCATTCAATTTGCCAAAATTATGGCGGCATGGAGAATGCGATCAGCTGATGCTCCTGCAAGTGACTACAACATGATGCACGGTGGTAAGTATATGATTGATGTATATATATATATATATATATATATATATATATATATCTTCTCTTTATTAAAATTTCAACAATTTGGGTTTTTCTAAGCTATTGTGTCAACTGTTTTAAAATTTTAGGCGAAAATCGGACGTTGTTCTCTTTTAAAATCCATCACAGGGGCCGACAGTATTCGGAGGCCGTGTGACCTACCTTAACTACGTCGACATTGACGTATTGACTATGGACCAGTTTAGAGAAATGCTCTCTGCCGTTATTGGGTGTTCGTCAAATTTAATATTTGACAGGTACTCCATTCACTATATGATCACAAAACTGACGCTGGACTATGGACTGGTTCCATTGTACGATGAATGGCATATAAGGGCTTTGTACCTTTACCTGATGGAGTTTGATGAAATATCCTTATACCTAGGGATGATGGAGGAGTCCGGCTTATATACTTCGTCTGCAGATTGTCTAGGATGCTACCTGACGCTTGCTATAAGTGATGATGGGTACCCATGTTCTATGTGCGGGGGCCTGAAGCTTGCTGGAAGTGATGATAGGATATGGCAATCTGATGAGGATTTGATTTCGAATGGTAGGTCGTGATAGGTTGATGAAAACAATATATTTTTTGGACAATGTATTCATTTTAATATATTTATATGTATATATATAGTTGCCATTTAAATGGCAATTCTTTTAATTTGGGAAGCTAATTTAGATCTTTTGGTGATATTGTGTATTGTTTAGTAATCTAAATATTTGGTTGATGCTAATAATTAATGATTATTGTATTCAATTATGTATTTGGTTGATGTGTGTATTGCCATATATGTTGAGATTAGGCAATATGTACTTTGTCTGTGCTCCAAGAGTAATGAGAAGTTGTTGCAGTTGAATTTAAATTATATTGTGGATGCTTGTTTTTGGAGTTATGTTACTGTTATTGTCAATAAACATGTTATGTTACTAAATTTGGAAACAATATATGTATTTTGACCCAACTTTGGTTGGGTCTCTTATCCATCTTTGGTCACATGGGTCATGTTTTGGACAAATGGGTCAACAGGATGATTAGTTATGGTTAAATGGGTCAGATTGTAGGTTTAATGGATGTAGGTGTAAACTGGTCATCTGTGCAGATTAAATATGGGTCAGGTCATTATGTGTAGGTTTGATGGTAGTTAGACCATGTTTAATGAAAGGGTAAAATGATCATCAGATTTTAAATTGGACAGTTGAGACTTTAATGTCTGCATAAATGAGTCCTTATGTATTATGTTTGAATTCCACACAGAAAGAGCTGAGGTCATTGTTTAGCTATATTTGGCCAAACAAGGATATATATGTGAATATTGGTGATGGCATTGAGTTTGGAAAGGGTTTTATGAAGGCCTGAGACACACATATGGCTTTATTAGTCAACACAGACGGGTTGAGTGATTAAGCCATCTGTGTGGTCTTACGCTCTGATAAAACCCTTTCCAAAACTCAATCCCATGGTCATCCAACAAACAAATGGATCAAAATCTACAATCTTCAAAGTCTGACCAAGTTGATAATGTTTTGCAGGAAAAACATGTTGGAAAAGAGGTTGTGCAAGAAACAAAACTAGCTGTTGAAAAGGATGATGAACAAGCAGCAGAAGCCTAGTACCATGATCCATACGAAAGACTATGATCCTGAAAAGGCTAGGATTTATGACAGTCTAGAAAAGGGAGTTGAATACGGCTACCATAATCCTGACGAAGGCGAGCATGATTCAGACTCAGACCGGTCAAACGATGGCTGTCATTGGAAATAATTTTGGTTATTTGGTTTCAACATTACACTTCATGTATGAACTTAACAGACATGCATTAGTAGCCATACTTTTTACGAAATCTGAGTGTGTGTTTGTGTGTGTTTTGTGTTTTTCCAAATTGGTCAAATAGTAAATTCAATACGCAACAGAAGTAATATGATCACTTATTCACAAAACAAACAAGATGATAAAGGTTGTAGTCATCACAAATTTCATCACTTTGAATTAAAAAGTACAAAGTGGTGACTAGTGACATCATATGTGAACATTCTATTTATACATTAGTGACATCTAACTAGGCTAACAAACTGCTGGTTTTGGGAGAACTGCTGGTGAACAACCTCCCCAGAAGTTTCCCTCACCATGTCTTCTAGGCAGCTCTTTCTTTAATCTTCAACCTCAGTTCTTGTAACCAGCAGTTCTATCCAAATATTCTATAAAAACAACAGTTCTTGTACATATTCTTCACTACATAAAAATACAAATAAAATGACCAACGTAATCGGCATTACGTAGAACTATACCTTACAATCGGTTCTAAAATAATTATTTCGGGACTCATTACCTAGGTCAAGTGGATCTACATGTGGCAATATATTATCATTGTGAGGAAAAGTTAGAGTACTAAACTCCTCATCGACAACGCCATACGAATCTCTATAATTTCTCGGAGGTGTTGTAAGGACAATATGCATTTTTTTATCTAGCTAGTCTTTAACAGAAAAAACTTGTCGTGATTGTGAGGCCATTATGAACGGATCATCCTTATGGTCTAGTCTGTTAAGTTCAACCAACGTGTAACCAAGACTATCTTTTTGACCCCATTTCTATTATCAACCCAGTCACACATGAAAAGAGGAATTTTGTTTTAATATGGTAATCTAGTACCCATATCTCTCGTAAAACCCCATAGTAAATTTTTTGTCCAAAGGTTACTAGTTCTTTAGAAATGTGCATGTCAGTTGCCTCTACACCAATCCCACTATTCTGGTGAACTCTACCGTCACGAGCTTTTGTACGAAATGTATAGCCATTGATGTCATATGGCTCATATTTCAATACGTTGATGTGTGTTCCATGTGAAATCCAGTTTACTGTTTCTGATATACTTTCTAAGTAGACCGCTGACACTTTTTCGACTTGAATTTCATTACAAGGATGATGTCACACCCCCAAATTCTACTAACGGAGTTTTACCGTTTGGTGCGTGACAAACCAGGATCTCAGTCATGAGTTACATCAAACAACACTATATGAGACATACATGTAATATCACAAAAGTTCAGGGTTAATGCGGAAGCGTTTAAATAAGAAAATAAATACGCAAAACAAATGCGCTAAAGTATAATAAGACAAGTAAATTGTTTTAAATGTTTGCATAAGGATGGATGATGATAGTAGGACTCCATGCATGTCCTAAGTGTGCAACCTGTGCCTTAGCGACCTGAGAAACATGTAATAAAAAGTGTCAACACGAGGTTGGTGAGTTCACAGGTTTGTATGTAAATAAACTGTTTGAGTGTTGCTTGATCCACATACGTAAGTCACACCTATTGCTAGCTAGGCAATGTACAAGTTACTCTAAGCGTTCGCAACCGAAGCTGACTGTTTGTGTTTGAGTGCCTTCCGCCATTGCTAACATCAACAAATGGCAAGTGTTTAGGACAACCTACACCCGTTCGACCTCCAATCGTGCTAGCGCGACTAGCCCGGGTGGGGTTTGTCAAACCCAGTAGTACTACTCAAGTTTCGTCGCTATACTCCATATATTAACGGTCCGAGTGTGTAAGGACTTTGCATGTCATGCTTTCACTTAGGTACACAAGTGGTAATGAAATACTATGTGATCCATGTCCGTGTGTATGTCTCTCCCTTGCTGGGAGACAAGTAACGGATGCCTGTTCGTATGCATGTTTCTCCCCAACGGGAAAACAAGTAAGATGATGTTTGTTTGTACGCATGTTTCTCCCCGACGGGAAAACAAGTAAAAATAATGTTTGTGTGTATGCATGTTTCTCCCCCAATAGGAAAACAAGTAAAAATAATGTTTGTGTGTATGCATGTTTCTCCCCCAATAGGAAAACAAGTAAAAAGGGGTCGTGAAACTCACAAAGATTTGAGTAGTGGATTGGATCACCCAAGAGAAAGATTGGAACCACAAGTGTAAGCCTCAGACGACTTACGTATGCCCTAGAATTATAAACACATAAGATTAGGGTTATATGGCGTTTTGTGACGACGACACCGAAGATCGAACGTCTTAACGCATTCTAGGGATTTAAGAGTAGACGAACGTGTCTACGGAAATATATATTTCTTAATATAATAATTAAGATCAAAGCGTTACGTGTCGAACGTTAAAAACGAATAATATAAAAATAAATAAATAAATTCGTACGTCAAAGTCGTTTACAAAAGTTAGGAAAATAATATAATTAAATATATTATTTTTAGGTTCGTAGGATTAACTAAATAATCATTTGTGGCAAAAAATAAAAATATTATTTTTATTCGAGGTAAAGAACACGAGTAAATAATATGACAATTATATTATTAAATAGTTTAAATCGTCACACGAGGTATAAAACGATACGAAATACTATAAATATATATATATTATTTAATAGGATTAGTTACGGGTTGAAAATAATATAAACATATTATTTTATACGAAGTTGGGGTTGAAATTAATATAAATATATTATTTTACAAGTGGATAATTAATATAAAAATGGGTTATAAAATCAAAACCGAGCCTACGGTTGTTTTCCGGGTATAAAACACTTTAATATATTAATATAATAATATTACAACAAGTTTTATATAAAAATATAGTCTCAAAAGTGGCTGGAAAAATAAATGGTGCTAGTGAGGTTCGAACCCGGGTCTCACCCACACCAACACTCAGTCTTAACCAGTCCACCCGCTAGGGTATTCGCAACAAGACTCGGATCCGATTCGTTTTAACATACCAAGTTATTGTGTTCTTCCCCTTTGTGCGATCCGAACCAAGAATCAGACCCAAAGCCCACGATTTTGACCACGATCGAGCAAGGTAGTATAGGGGTTTTGTTACTCGGGTTATAGCGAACCTGAGGTAGTGATTAATTGTAAAAACGACAAGTCCAGGTGTTCGATTTCTGATTCTAAGACCGAAAACCCTAGTTATAAACCCAAAATCAAATCTATTGAATTCGATATTAAACCTTGATAAAAACATGGGGCTTTTACTGATTAGGACATTTCGAATCTGTGTATGAGAATTAATTTCATTTTCGAAGAGTCTAATATCAAAAGCCCCAATTTCTTTTACGTAAGAACCCTAGGTTAGTGATCTTGAACGATTTGATGTTAAATGATAAAATTAAGATAAGGCTTTTACAGAGAATCAATTTGCGAATCTAGCCATATAGTTCAATTTCATTTTGATTAACCCTAGGATCGAAACCCCCAAATTCGAAGATGAACAAACCCTAGGTTACGGATTGTGATCAATTCGATGATAATTGATAAAATAAGCATGGGGCTTTAATATCCCTGAGAATTGCGAAACAAATGAAAGGATTTAATTTGATTGAAATGGGGTTTGGATAGGGGTTCGATTAAACCATAATTGTATGAACCCTAGAATCGGGTTCATCCTGAATTCGATGATATAAGCCCAAATTAACATAAGGCTTTGAATTTAAGGACATAAACGAAACTAATGGTGAGACCAATTACCAGAATTGATATCAGATTGTAGGTGCTCGGCTAAAACGGAGCCGACGGTGACGGGGTTTCTCTCCGGTGACTTTGACTGCTACTCCGGCCAATTTGGTATACGCAAAATCTTCTGGGAAGTTCGTCTAACGTGTACAGTAGTTTGATTTGAGGGAATGATAGACGAACTGATCGAATTGGTGCCGTATAGGAGGCTCGACGGTTTCAATACGAATTCCCATCATTGGGAATTAATTTCGAATCAATGCGTGTGATTACTGTGATAATGAAGATCGATTATAATTTGAACGTGCATAACAGTCGTAGCATTGAACGGATTTCAGTTACAAATCACGAGTTGAATCAAGGATAAACGGGTTTTGACTTTAAGAAGTCAACAAGAACAATTCAAACGAATTTTTACTTTTGGAAGGTCAACAGATAGGGTTTAGGTTAATTACAGGTTAGGTCCTTGCTGTTTGAACTTAGATGTTGACAGGATTAGACCCTAGGGTTAGATTTTGTTAAATAAGTTAATATCTAACGGGGTTAAGTTTTTTATCAGAATATTTAACGGGATTGTTAACGGAGTTAACATGAAAAGTCAGATTGTCACATCATCCCCTAGTTGAAAGAATTTTCTTCCCGAAAATTAAATAATAATAATAATAAAAAAAAATTCCGGATGTCACATCATCCCCTAGTTGAAAGAATTTTCGTCCCGAAAATTAAATAATAATAATAAATAAAAAAATTACGGATGTCACATCATCCCGTAGTTGAAAGAATTTTCGTCCCGAAAATTTAAAATAGTATCTTAAGTGTCACACCCCAAAATTTCACTAACGGAGTTTTACCGTTTAGTGTGTGACAAACTAGGATCTCAGTCATTTAGTTATATCAAACGACACTATATGAGACATAAATGAAATATCATAAAAGTTCAGAGTTAATGCGGAAGCGTTTAAATAAGAAAATAAATGCGCAAAACAAGCGCGCCCAAGTTTAATTTAATAAAACAAATAAATTGTTTTGAATGTTTGCATGAGGATGAAATGACAGTAGGACTCCATGCATGTCCTAAGTGTGCAACCTGTGCCAAAGCGACCTGAGAAACATGTAAGAAAAAGTGTCAACACGAGGTTGGTGAGTTCACAGGTTTGCATGTAAATAAACTATTTGAGTGTTGCTGGATGCACATACGTAAGTCACACCTATTTCTAGCTAGACAATGTACAAGTTACTCTAAGCGTTCGCAACCGAAGCTGACTGTTTATGTTAAAGATGCCTTCCGCCATTACTAACACCAACAATGGCAAATGTTTAGGACAATTTACACCCGTTAGACCTCCAATCAAGTTAGCGCGACTAACCCGGGTGGGGTTGGTCAAACCCAGTAGTACTACCCAAAATTCCTCGCTATACCCCATATATTAACGGTCCGAGTGTGTAAGGACTTTGCATGTTATGTTTGCACTTAGGTACACAAGTGGTAATGAAATACTATGTGATCCATGTCCGTGTGTATGTCTCTCCCTGGCTGGGAGACAAGTAACGGATGCCTGTTCGTATGCATGTTTCTCCCCAATGGGAAAACAAGTAAGATGATGGTTGTTGTACGCATGTTTCTCCCCAACGGGAAAACAAGTAAAATGATATTCATTTGTATGCATGTTTCTCCCCAACGGGAAAACAAGTAAAAATAATGTTTGTCTGTATGCATGTTTCTCCCCCAATAGGAAAACAAGTAAAAATGGGGCCATGAAAACTCACCTGAGTCGAGTAGTAGGTAGAATCACACATGTATGAGATTTGGAACCTCAAGTGTTAGCCTACACGGCTTACGTATGCCCTAGAATTATTATCACATAAGTTAGGGACATATGAGATTTTGTGACGACAACACAGAAGATTAGAACGTCTAAAAAAATTCTAAGGATCAATGAGTAGACGAACGTGTCCACGGGAGTAAGAGTTTCTATAAGAATTAGAATAACTAAGATTCGTGTCGAATGTTACGAATAATACTATATATATACATACATATTTGTGTGTTTGAGTCATTCAGACAAGTTTAAGAAAAATAATATATATATCATATATCATTTTTAATTTCGAAGGATTAATAAAATAAACGTTTGCGTGGAAAAATAATAAATATATTATTTTTAATCGAGGATAAAACGAGGGTAAATAAAATAAATAATAATATTATTTATTAGTTTGAAATAATCCAATAGGTTAATAAACGGGGTGCAAATAATATATAAATATATTATTTATAATTTTGAGTTACGGGTTAAAAATAATAATATATTATTTTTATTCAAGGTTAACAAACGGGAGTAAATAATATAAACAAGTATATTATTTTTAGTTTTTGAAACATTGCAAAAATGTTAATACACGTGGTAGAAATAATATAAACATGTATATTATTTTTAAATGAGGTTATGGGGTTGAAAATGATATAAATATTTTATTTTATTCGGAGTAGTGATTTGAAAATAATATAAATATATTATTTAATAGTGAAAATAACGTTAATTATAAGTTAGAAAATCAAAACCAAGCTTATGGTTGGTTTATGGCTTCAAAACTTATTAATATAGTAGTATAATAACATAGGAATTATATATTTTTTTTATAAACTAATTATAATGAAAAAGTCCCAAAAAAGAATGCAGGAGACCGATTTCGAACCCGGGTCTCCTGCCTATGGGTCAAGCGTGTTACCAAGTCAGCCCGCTAGGGAATCGCGAGAGAATCCAGTTCCTTCAGTTTTTAACACGCAAGCCCACCTGGTTTCACTCCTGTACGCACAGTCAAACGAAACCAGTCCCAAAACCATCGAATTTGTTCGCGATCGATTAACGGGTTATAGGGGTTCCGTTAATCGGGTGATGGCGAGCCTGTAGGTTCGTGGAATTTGAAAATCATCAGGTTTATGATCGTTAATTTACAGAAAATGGGTCGTAACCCTTGTTTATGAACACAAAATCGATTCGAATGATTTAGATGATGATCGTTGTCAAAACCATCGGGCTTTTACCTAGTGGGTGTTCGTGAGACTAACCCTGTAGTTTAATTTGATTGAAAACGAGTTTAAGATCAAAACCCCCAATTTAGTTTTCGAATAAACCCTAGTTACCGGATCATAATCAATTCGATGATATGTGTTCAAATTGATAGAGGGCTTTTATTCAGTAGATGATTACGAGTCTACTGGTGTGAATTAATTGGATTTAAACAGATTCAAAGGTATAGTTCGATTAAAACGGTTTCACATGAACCCTAGGATTTGGTTCATGCAAGATTCGATAATGAAAGCCCCAATTAACATAGGGCTTTGGTTCTAGATGTTGAAACGAAGCTAGAGGTAGGGTCAATTACCAGAATGGAGTGTGGATTGATGGTGTTCGACCAAAACAGGTACCGGCTGTGAATGGTTCAATCCATGGCGACTTCTGTTGCAATTCCGATGAAATTGGTGTGTGCAGAGACTTCTTAGGGGTTCGTTTATCGTGTACCGATGATCAGTTTGTGAGTATGATACAAAAACTTGTCGAATTCGATGGGTATGATATGATGGTCGACGGTTATGACATGATCATTCATAATCGGGATTGATTGCTCGTAATTGCGATGTTTAATGGCTTAATAATAAGCGTAATGACCATGTTCGTGTAACAACCATTACAATTCGAACGAAATTCAGTTACCGGTTGAATTTGGATCCAAGGAAATTGCGAATTTTGACTTCCAAAAGTCAAAATAGCCAAGTATGGCTTAATTACAAAACTAGTCCTCTAGGTTTCATGCTTTAAAGTTGGGAATTGGCAGAAATGGTCCCTAGGTTTTAGAATTAGGTTAACTAGGTTAGATATTTGGTTAGTTTGACTGTCAAAAAGTCAACAGGAGTCAACTTTAGATAAATTACATAATTGTTCCCTCCAATTTCATGCATTTAAGTTTTAATGCAGGCAGGATTAGTCCCTAGGGTTTGATATTTGAGAATTGACAATTCCAGTCCCTGGAGTTTGTAAGTAGTTAGGATTTAACTGGATTTGCTAACTGAGTTAACCCTAAATTGCCGGATGTCACATCATCCCCTAGTTGAAAGAATTTTCGTCCCAAAAATTAAAATAAATAAATAAATAAAAAATTTCTAGGTGTCACATCATCCCCTAGTTGAAAGCATTTTCATCCCGAAAATTAGAATAGTACGTTAGGTTTTTGACGTAGAGTGCTTGAACAGATGAGGATGTTTGCGTATCATCTGGTCTTCACGCTCCCAAGTGAATTTTGGTGTGTGTTTCGAGTTCCAACGAACTCTGAAGATAGGGATTTTACTGTGTTTGAGAGTTTTGACTTCCCTATCCATGATTTCAACCGGTTCTTCAATGAAGCGTAGTTGTTCATCGAGCTGGAGTTCCTTAAGCGGAACTGCGAGTGTCTCGTCTGCTAGACATTTTTCAAATTCGAGACATGAAAGACATCGTGTACACCACTAAGTTTTTCAGGTAGGTCCAGTTGATACACTACTGGGCTAACTCTCTTCACTATCTTGAACGGTCCAACATAACGAGGATTCAGCTTGCCTCGCTTCCCGAAGCGGATTACACATTTCCAAGGTGAGACTTTCAATAGGACCATATCACCTACTTGAAACTCTAAGGGTTTACGACGCTTGTCGGCATAGCTCTTTTGTCGATCACGAGCTGCCGCCATATAGTTTCGGATTTGAACGATCTTTTCAGAGGTTTCAAACACAAGTTCAGGACCTGTAAGTTGGCTATATCCAACTTCAGCCCAACATATAGGAGATCAACATTTATGTCCGTACAATGCCTCGAATGGTGCTGCCTTGATGTTAGTGTGATAACTATTGTTGTAGGAGAACTCCACTAAAGGTAAGTGGGGACTCCCAAATGTTACCGAAGTCTATCACATAAGCTCGTAGCATGCCCTCTAAGGTTTGGATGGTACGTTCCGTCTGACCATCGGTTTGCGGATGATACGATGTGCTCAAGTCTAGATGCGTGCCTAGATCTTTTTGTAATAATTTCTAGAATCGTGAGATGAATCGAGCTTCTCGATCCGAAATAATAGAAATTGACAATCCATGCCGAGAGACTACTTCTTTTAAATAAATACGGTTAAGTTTTTCCATTTTGTTAGTCTCTCTGATTGCTAAGAAGTGAGCGGATTTAGTCAGACGATCTACGATCACCCAGATGGTGTCGTATCCGCTAGGAGTTCGGGGTAATTTGGTTGTGAAGTCCGTAGAGATTTGTTCCCATTCCGACATTGGAATCTTTGGCAGCTGAAGTAAGCCAAAAGGCTTTTGGTATTCCACCTTGACCTTTGCGCAAGTCGGGCACTTGCTCACAAAGGTGGCTATCCGCCTTCATCTTTGGCCACGAATATAGCACCTTTAGGTCGTGGTACACCTTGTCAGAACTTGGATGAATAGATTTTCGAGATTTTCGAGATTCATCCATAACCAGTTCCCTTATGTTCCCGTACTTAGGAACTCATATTCGCTCTGTGAAATAGTGAATACCGCCCGGTTTTACTTCAAGTTGTTTCTCCATACCAAGCGTGGATTACAATGGTAGGTTATCCTCTTTAAGGGCTTCGAGTTGAGCACTTCGGATTTTGTCAGGTAATCCGGTGTGAATGGTAAGCTGTAATGATCAAACTCGTTTGGGTTTGGTGCCCTTACGGCTTAAGGCATTGGCTACCACATTAGCCTTCCCTGGATGATATCAGATTGCACAGTCATAGTCGTTTAAGAGTTCGACCCAACGACGTTGTCGTACGTTCAACTATTTCTTTTCAAAGATATACTGAAGACTCTTGTGATCGGTGTAGATAGTGCATTTGGTATCGTACAAGTAATGTCTCCAGATCTTTAGTGCAAATACCACGGATCCCAACTCTATGTTAATTGGGGCTTCATGTAGTTTTTCTCGTGTATTTTTAGTTTATGAGAAACGTATGCGATCACATTCTCGTGTTGCTTTAGTCCATGAATACTGTGGGTGCATTGGTCAATCCGAAGGGCATGACCATGAATTCGTAGTGACCATACCTAGTCCTGAATGCCTTCTTTGAGATGCCCTCATCTCGGACTCTCAGTTGATGATAACCGGATCTAAGATCTATCTTGGAATAGAAGCTTGATCCTTGGAGTTGATCAAACATGTCATCAATGCGAGGTAAAGGATATCGGTTCTTGAACGTCACATTGTTTAACTCACAGTATTCGAAGCACATGCGAAAATTTCCGTCCTTTACGTCGTCTGGATATTCACAAACGATCAGGATGTCGTCAATCTTCTTCTCCTCGGATGGCTGCTCGGCGACGAGAGCCAAAATAGCAGTATGTCCTTTACGTTAGCACTTATGCGCTCTCCTGAAGGGTATGATACCTATGGCTGCACCACTCCATTTGCCTTAGGGTAGAGAGATTTTCTCCACTCAGGAGAGGAAGGCGAACAATCGTCTCACGATAAATAACCTCGGCTTGGTTCTTAGATAACCAATCCATACCGGCAATTATGTCGAAGCTGCTGAGTGTAATTGGTGTGAGGTCAATTTCAAGCCTTTGACCAGTCAAACCTAGTTTACGTCTCTTAAGGTTTTGGGTTGCTTCTGTAGTGTACTAAATGTCCAATAGTGTTGGAGTACGAATTTAGTAGTAGAAAATTTGTGAGGTCACAATGAGACTTCTAGTGAGACTCGTGCTTATAAGGCAAGCATCGGTCAACACAGAAGCGAAGAGGTTCGCATGAAGAAAAGATTTTAATGAGACATAGATATCAGGAGTACAAGGAATAGGATGTTTTTTTAAGTAATTACGTTCAACATATGATCAGTTAGATGAAATCCTTGTTTTCTAATGTCATTGAAATAACTAGATATGCTGGGGTATAGATCAAAATAGACTCAAGATTAGTCACAGGATGAAGCAATAGGGTCAAATAGAATCTATTGTTGAAGCGTAAGGAATAACGTGTTAGTTTAGAAATAATCCCTCAAATTTTGTTTACATAGTTGGAGTCGGTGGGTTTACCATAAGGTTCTACTAGAGTTTCACTCTAGGTGGTTCCATCGATCAAGTCTGAATGATAGTCGTAAGGTCACTAAGACTCTTACATGAGTGAAAATAACATGCCGAATTCCGTTAATGATAGTTCAATATGTCTGTAAGGACGTTCAACCAGATAGTCGCGTATATCAATTGTTGACTGGGTTTAACTATACCCATTGGTCGTTGAGAGTGCTACGAGAAATTTCTACTGATAGTGGGAAACACAAGTCTGTAGATCACAGAATAGGACTATTTATCCACACATTAGGTTTCGCCAGGACTTACACGCATGATGTGTTGTAATTATATATATTTTTATAAGTATTTTTACACAAATAGTTTTAAAAAGGGTTTTCACCAAAGACCAATCACACACACACCGGGGCAGTGTGTCACACCCCCAAATTTAAACTAACGGAGTTTTACCGTTTGGGAAGTGATGAACCAGGATCTCAGACATTAGTTACTTTGAACGACTCTACATGAGACTCAATGAAAATATCATATCAATTAGAATTTAAATGCGGAAGCGTAAAGAAAAATAAATGCGCAAAACACACGCGCCCAAACCAAAAGTCCAAAAGTCCAAACGTCCAAACCAAACCAAGTACAATACAAAATAATCCAAACAACTTAAATAAGAAACAATCAAAGTAGATGAATCCCATGCATGTCCTAATGTGCACCTGTGCCTTATCTTAGCGACCTGAGAAAACATGTAAGAAAATATGTCAACACAAGGTTGGTGAGTTCACAGGTTTCAATATATAAATAAGCGTTTACCAGATTTATTGATCATTCAATATGTATCTATAGGTAGCTAACCTATGTTCATGTTTAACTCAAGCGCTCGCAACCGAAGCTGACTGTTTGTTAATTTGCCTCCTGCCAGGTCTATCAATGATGGCGGTGTGAGTAGGCTAACATTTCACCCGTTCGATCTCTTATCGATTAGCGCGACTAACGCGGGTGGGATTTGTCAAACCCAGTAGTACTACTAAACATTAGCTCGCTAAGATCCATATTAACGGTCCGATATAAGATGAGAACTTTCTGTGATAGCGTGTTACGCTTAGCTTTAACATCGATAACATACGAATTACAAAATCTCAAAATAGTTTAATCATGTTTTCTCCCCCAAGTTAAAACAGTAAAAAGGGGCCGTGAAAACTCACCTGCGTTGCGTTGTAGGTAGTATCACACAAGAGATAAGTTGGAACTACAAGTGTAAGTCTCAAAAGACTTACGAATGCCCTAAAATTATAAACACATAAATTAGGGATAATAATAGGAATTGTGACAGCGACACGGAATGAGAAACGTCCTAAAGAAACGCTATAATATTCAAGAGTGGACGAACGCGTCTACGGAGATAGGAATTCCTTAAATAATCAAATTATGATTACGTTACGCGACGAATGACAAAAATGATAATAAATATAATCGAGTGTTTTGTCGTTCACAAAAACTAAGAAAATAATATAATATATTATTTTTAGGTTTGAAGGAATATTCTAATTACTCATTTGAGGTAAGAATATAAATACATTATTATTATTGAAGTAATAAACACGAGTAAATAATATAACCAATTATATTATTATTTAATCCCAAACGTTACACGAGGTTATAAAACGATTCGAAATAATATAAATATATATTATTTAATAATACGGGTCATGGGTTGAAAATAATATAAACATATATTTTATACAAAGTTATGGTTTGCAAATAGTGTAAATACATTATTTTTAAGAGTATGAAATAATAATAAAAATGGTTTAATAATTCAAACCCGAGCCTACGGGTTGTTTCCCAGGCTAAAACACATTTATACAATATTATAATAATAGGGGGTTTGATTTTTAATATTTAAATATACTAAAAAGTGGCTCAAAAATGAATTGTGGGAGCCCGGTCTCGAACCCGGGTCTCTCCCACACACGCACACTGTCCTAACCAGTCCCGCCCGCTAGGGTATCGCATACAAATCAGGTTTTCTTTGGTTTTATCAATCAAACCCAGTGAGTTCCTTCCCCTTAGCGCGAACCGATCGAAAACCAGTCCCAAAACCCACAATTTGGACTTCGATCGGACTAGAAAGCAAATGGGTTTTGATCATTAGATCATGACGAATCTGTAGTGTGGTTTAATTGTAAAATCATCAGGTTTAGGCTTGTTTAATTTCTGTTTTAGAAACCGAAAAACCCTAGGTTGAATTTGAAATCAAATCGATCAATTTTGATAATAAAATTGTTTGGATTCATATGCCTTTCAAAGTGTAAGGGATTTCGAGTTTAACCATACCAATTAATTGGATTAAGATTGTGTTTAGGTTAGGGTTCGATTAAACTCGAATCGTATGAACCCTAGATTCTCGATCATAATCAATTCAATCATGTAAGCCCCAAATAACATAGTGCTTTTGATCTAGACGTCGAGGCGAGTCTGTGGACATGATCAATTTCAGTTTTCATTATCTGATTGATGGGATTCGATTAAACAACATTCATATGAACCCTAGGTTCTTGATTTCGATCGGATTGATGTTGTAAGCCCTGATAATGATAGGGCTTTCAATGATTAGACATAAACGAAGGTGAAGGTTTAGATAATTACCGGAATAGAGTTCGAATTGATGTCCCCCGACTAAAACAGTTGTCGACTTGTGTGGGTTTGGTCTCCGGCGATCCTAACTGCTTCTCCGGCTGAACTGACGCTTGCAACAGGCTCTAACAGATGCGTCAGAGGTGTTTGTATTCTCAATTCGTGAGAATAATACAAGGTTTCGTCGGATTTGATAGAAAGGGGGACGACTTCGACGATTATAACTTGATTTACCATTAATTGATTTAATTCATGCATAATGATAGTAATTAAGACTCCATGATGGTCGACATTATCATGTTAATGGATTTCGGTTTCGAATTTGGACAGTTGAGAAAAGATACGGGATAATTGGATCAAAAATGGATTCAATTTTGACTTTAAAAAGTCAACGAGATTAATTGATCTTGATTTTGACTTTGAAAGTCAACATATAACGTTTAGAGATTTGGCAAAATCAGTCCCCGAAGTTTGAGATCAGGGAATGGCAGAATTGGTCCTTTGGATTTAATATTGAGTTAACTAGGTTAGGTTTTAACAGGAACTTAATGGAATTCCTAACGGAACTAACTAAAAAGTCCGGATTGTCACACAGTGTACCCGTCGGATAGCAATATAGTAAAGGTAAGAACCGGATATCAATCCGTGGACACGGTGGAATGCGATAATAAACCGGGACTAAAATTCAATCAAGTATGGGTAAAAGATGTTTAAGTTGATTTTTTAATTAAACTAATATGCAAGAATAGAAAACTAAACTAAGAACACAATTCAAACAATCAAGGAAGGAATATCACTTCGGTATCTAATCCATTTAGTAAACACCCAACAACAACTATGGATACATGGCAAATACACGAAACATATGTTGACTAAATTCTCATCAAAGATATCTAATCAAATGACTATTCGGAAAGCTAGAATGAATTATACAAACTAACCACCTAAAATCATACAATGAAGCTCACGTACTATGAATACGTCATTGTTTAATAAAGATTGAACTAGCTTCCTGTCACGGTTGGCTAACTCAACAACTAGTTGGAAAGATTACACGAATCAACACATAACCCACCTTAAGTTGATTAAAGTAAACAATAACATGCACTTCCTCAACATACAATGTTCATATCAAGATTACATAAATTAGAAGATTGCGTCAGCAAGTCCTAGATAAACATAATACTAAATATGACACACCATAACAAGCACTTTGGCTTTCCAAACACAAGCACAAGGATGTACATTCAAGAGTTTTCAACCATAAACAAGACTTCATCCACTATTCCTAGTCAAAAGCCATAAACTAGCATACATACATACACTAAACAATGAATACATGTATAAAACATGGGTTTTCCAACATACATAGCCTACACATATACAAGTCTTGCAAACAATATCAACTCCCAAATACACAATATCATTGACGAATAATCAAGCCATTGTTATAACATTAATATAAACTATGCCAAAAATCCATAAATGTTGTCAAACGTTACAAGACTTCATCTAAACCAAAGTGATATCAAGAGTTAGCTCATTGTGAGCATGAGAACAAAAATAAAGCAAGGAAAAGTTACAAGACCCATGAAGAAATGCAAGAATCAAACCAACTCTTCCAAGCTAGATGATGATGATGATGTATAGTGACCCTCTTGATGTTGTAGTCCTTCCTAGAAGCTTGAAATGTGGCTAGAGATAAGGAAATTCGGAGCACAAAACAGTGCTCAGGGCTCCA
The DNA here is from genome assembly GCA_023525975.1 of Smallanthus sonchifolius. Taxonomy (NCBI): domain Eukaryota; kingdom Viridiplantae; phylum Streptophyta; class Magnoliopsida; order Asterales; family Asteraceae; genus Smallanthus; species Smallanthus sonchifolius. Next base: position 70,756,867 of record CM042036.1, on the reverse strand, counting down.
ACTCTCCACGTCTCTAGACTTTTTGCTGTGGGAAAACTACTGATATATATAAAACAAGGGAGGCACGACCGTGCCAGGGGGTAAGGCACGACCGTGCCTGTCATTGGGACGTGACTGTGCCTGGTGATAACGGTCGTGGGACAGGTGGTTGACTGTTCTATTTCTTTCATTGGCTCTCTTTCTTCGAGGGAGTACGGCTAGTCAGACTCACGGGATTACACACGACCGTGGGGGGGTCAAGGCACGGTTGTGCCTTGAATTTTGGCTTGGCGCGGTCATGCAAGATGTGGCGCGACCGTGCCTAGGGTTTGCAAGCTTGGCACGGCCATGCCAAGTTGGGGGCACGACCGTGCCTCCATCACAGATACCCTAAAACTTCACTTTTTACCCTGGAATCCTCTTGTTTGTTCACCAAGCTTCACAAAAACCTACAAAACTGTAAATGAAGCAAATAAGTGTTTAAACGTTGAATATAACCAAGAATTGATCGTTAAATGAGTGAAGTTTTGTGCCAAATAGATGTGTAAATCTTAACACATCAAACAACCCCACACTTGAACATTGCTTGTCCTCAAGCAAGAAATTAAAATGAAACGAAACTTCCAATGACACTATGGATCAAATAGGAAAACCGTAAGCATTAATAAACTTATAAAGGTTTGAAAATATTTTCAAGAAATGCAAAATTAACTAAATGAAACCCAGTGAGCCCAATGAAGTGACAACCGAATGAGCAAATGAATATGCCTAGGAAATCATTAGCATGCAACTTTATGCTTCTCACAATGTTCACACACACTCGGGAATATATATGATCATACAAGTAATGGAGTATGTATAGAACACTCAAATGCCAAGACAATGAATCATGCATAAATCACAAGCTTGCTAAAAGATCAAATCTCTACCAACTAACATGAAACAAAGCACAAATCAAGAGGGCTTTAAACGGGTTGTAACTTAGCAATGGCTAAGGGTAAGGAAGTGGAATTTAAAAGTGGTTAAATGGCTAAAAACCCGGCGGCTGTGCTAACTCAAAAAATAAAACAACTTCTAATAAGAAAAATAAACTAGCTAATACTTCCGTATAGATAAGAGCTAACAAACGAATTCTTTCCATCTTTGCTCACAAAATTGCTCTAATCGGCTATAATTCACCTAATTTGGGTGATTTTTTTTATTTTATTATTTTTTTTAACTTGAAGGAAACTAAGTCAATATGCATCTTTCATTAGCTAAAAACTTCTTAAGAATTTGAAGATTACAACAAAATAAAAGCTATAAAATTAACATTAGCCAACCGGATTTCTAACACGGGTGAAAATGAAAATAAAAGGCTAATGTATGTTTAATGGTGGTGTAATAGGGTAATTAAATAAAACACGGGATAGGCTCAACGTGGCTAACTAGTGGATGTGTTCAGATGAGGGAAAAATAAAAATAAAAGGCTAACAAAGTGGTTTATCCTAATGCCTCAATCATTTTACGCAATATTTATATTCATGACTTCGAAATGTATACTAAAAGCAACTTCTAACAAGCATGAAACATCCGGCACACTCAAATCCGTAAAAACGAGAGCAAACAATGTCTAAATCTATCAAGGCTAAAAAATAATCTCACAGAAACGGAAAGGAATGGGTGTAAGCAAAAGGTTACATGCAATTCATTCGTTTAGCCCACTAAAACTCATGGTTATCACAAAAAATTGGGTTTGACTCGATGGGATTTCTATCTCAATTGCTTTCGATAAATCAAACCTCTATTATTTACTAAAAATTGTGAATGCTAAACGGTTAACTTTTATTAATTTTTTATGTTTTTTAATTTTATAAAACTAATTTAGTGCCAATAAAAATTATGAAGAGTTTTCAAAAAAAAATGAAGTGATAAAATGTTCAAAAGGACAAACATCGCGTGAATACATTCCCACCCTACACTTAGAATCGTACATTGCCCTCAATGTACAACAAAAATAAGGTAAAGCGAAGAATAAACCCCCAACCCCACACTTAGAAACATACATTGCCTTTAATGTATACAAAAACATGCAATGCAATGGAGTGTGAAGGGAGAACTGAAACTTCCCTCATGTCGGTCTCGGTCTCGGTCAAACTCAAACGGCCTACCCACAAACATGACGTTCCACGTAGTTCCACAATTCCAAGAGCTAATCAAAAATGACGTTCCAAGTACAACTCACAAAAATGATACCAAAAGGCAATGGGAGGTACTCCTCCCACTGCATGCCCTCGAGGTCGATGCCGGCGGCCCCGCCTCCCTCGCCTCCTGCTGGTGGTGGTGATGGTGGTGGTGACTGATGATGTGGTGGAGATGGTGCTGGTGACTGATGATGCGGTGGAGATGGTGGTGGCTGATCGGGCTGCTGCTCCGACTGTATAAAGAATGGGAGGGGAACCACGTACGATGCCCCGCCAGCAGCAGCAGCGGCGCACTGGACCTCATACTGCCAGGCCCAGTAACGCATGAACAAATCATGGGTGACGGTAATAGGAGTTGGTGGTGGCGGCGGAGTCGGAGGAGGCGGCTGGTCGGGCTCATGATGCTATTGCCCGTGATGTGGGTCGATGTGCCCCTGCTCCTGCTCCTGCTGAGTGGCGTGTGCCTGATGGATGGTGGTGACGGCCTCGGCCTGTACAAGTTCTAGATCGGGACCCAGACGGTCCGGGTCCCATATCCGTCCCCATCTGTCAACCAATCTAATCCATCTTGTGCCACGACGAGCTACGTGCATGTTTCTCAGTGTGTGCACGGTCATCACGAAGGTCTCTGCCACAGGGGTCAAGTCCCATATCAAGTCATCGGTCAGTAACTGAAAGTGCCTCACCAGCTTGGTCACGAAGTGACCTCCACAAATAGCGCTGGTAACATCGCGCACTGAGCTGTTCACCAACTACCCTGTGATAGAATGCGCAAGATTGTAGGAGCGCGGGCGTGCAAGGCAAAATAGATAGAATAGCTCCCTCAAGTTCACTACCTTCTCTCCCTGTCCTCTCCCAGAAATCGAATAATCAATGCAGCGATGAAGAACACGGTGCAGAGGATCCCGAAGGCTCGAAGCCTTGGTCAAACTTGAGATCATACATCCCAAATCCAAACTCGTGCCAGGACTGGTCTTTATCCTCCTCTGTCGGGAACTCAGTGATACGCTCGGTGAATATCTCTGTCTGGAGCTCCTGTCTCGTGTACAAACCCAATAGTCGTCCGAACCTGGCAACGAACATCACTCGCCGCTCCCCGCTGACCGATGGCGTCGATAGCAGCTGGCTCAAGGCGACGCGCAGCCAAAATCCGGCCTCACAGAACATCAAGACGAGCCTCGTACTCATGCTCGTTGAGATCAAACTCCAAGTATGGGTGATCCCGGTTGCCTGCCATCTGTAAGACAACAAAAATAAAATCAGAACAGTTATGAAGACGCTAGACTGAATTTATGTAGTTTCTGACCTAAGTTATGAAGGGGCACGGTCGCGCTGTGGCCGACCACAGGCACAAGTTCTCGATAACACGGTCGCGCCAGGTGCGGGGCACGACCGTGCTAAGGCAAAATCTAATAGGCACGACCGCACTCAACAGAGGCACGGTCGCGCCTGACCAAACCAAGCTTTCCTGGGATTCAAAAGCCGAGCACGACCGCGCCTGGTCATGAGTGCGACCGTGCTCAACCCTTTTTAGGGTTTTCAGATTTCAAAAGTCGCCATTTAAACACGTTTTATGAAGGGGCTTCTTGGCCTAGAATCCTAGGGGGCACGTATGATCTAAACTAACTACAAACGTCAAATAAACGGACAATTATCACGAAAACCTAAAAATAGCTAGAATTATAGATTTCTAAACATACCAATGGAGTAAAATCCTAGGTCTAAACACGAACGCAAAAGAAAAGGGGGTCGGAAACGTACCTTAGATTATGGAGAAGGAAGTAACGCGGCGGAAATTAGGGAGAATCGCTAGTAGGGGTGTTTTGGTGGGGTGGAAAATGAAAGGTCTGACTTTGAAACTAATTTGAACTACCCCAAACACTTAGGCACGACCGCAGATAGAAAAACCTGAGTTTTATGCAGCTTGTACCCAACCCGACTGCGATTCTTCCAAACTAAAATTTCTAAAAATTCAGAAAACATACCTGAGACATCCCAATCACTAACCAAAGTCCGCTTGATCCAAAACACGTTCCGATCACGTAAACTCAAAAATAAATGGTAAAATCCTAAAAAAAAATAAAAATAAAAAGAAAACTAAGAAAATAATTTGGAAGATAAAAGCGAACAAACACAACTAACGGATGAAACCCGAACATTCTATGTTTATTAACGAGTCGTTAGCTAGACTCGTGTCCTAATGCGCATCGATTAGAACAAATGACGGGGCAAACCAACAAACGGGTGGCCTATGATTCTTGAATACCCATCTGACCCGTTTGGTTTAATGCATTTACCACCGGCTAGTGACAACCAATAGTAAATGCAAAAACAAAGTGACGGGTCGTGCCACCAACACTTGTATTTGCCCGGACCAAACCTGAGGTACATGATGTAGTGAAGGAGGCAATCATCCCGGTAAGATAACGTTGGCTTGTCATGCTTTATCGACCGATGTCGCGCCTTCCAAGTCGGTTGGTCCGTGAAATGTCTCGCCTTCTCCCGCTGTTCGGATGACTCGTATGACGAATCGTGATCATGATCAGTTGTGGGGCGGCTCTTCTTGGTGCACAACGGAGGATCGGGTGTCACCATAGTCATTGGTTTGTTGGTGAACACATCCGTTTGCACATCTTCCTCGTGGTAACCCCACAGATCTAACGGGTACTCGTCACTGTAACTCCCATAGTCGCGATCCATGAAAATCACTGCAAAGAACACTCAAACAAAACGATCACGGGACGAGATAAAAATAAAATAGAAAATAAAAATAAAAATACAATTCAAAAAACTATACAAAAAACATAAGCTGATAATGATAAAATAAAAATTTAAATTAAAACAAAATTTAATAAAGAAAAATTATTTACCAAGATATACACAAATATATACTAAATGACTAAATAATAATTCCAATCTTTCTCGCACAAACCGTATCCCTGGCAACGGCGCCAAAAATTTGATGTGTTGTAATTATACATATTTTTATAAGTATTTTTACACAATTAGTTTTAAAAAGGGTTTTCACCAAAGACTAATCACACACACCGGGCAGTGTACCCGTTGGATAGTAATATAGTAAAGGTAAGAACCGGATATCCATTCGTGGACACTGTGGAATGCGATAATAAACCGGGACTAAAGTTCAATCAAGTATGGGTACAAGATGTTTAAGTTGATTTTTTAATTAAACTAATATGCAAGAATAGAAAACTAAACTAAGAACACAAGTCAAACAATCAAGGAAGGAATATCACTTCGGTATCGAATCCATTTAGTAAACACCCAACAACAACTATGGATACATTGCAAATACACGAAACATATGTTGACTAAATTCTCGTCAAAGACATCTAATCAAATGACTATTCAGAAAGATAGAATGAATTATACAAACTAATCACCTAAAATCATACAATGAAGCTCACGTGCTATGAATACGTCAATGTTTAATAAAATTGAACTAGCTTCCTGTCAAGGTTGGCTAACTCAACAACTAGTTGGAAAGATTACACGAATCAACACATAACCCACCTCAAGTTGATTAAAGTAAACAATAACATGCACTTCCTCAACATACAATGTTCATATCAAGATTACATAAATTAGAAGATTGCGTCAGCAAGTCCTAGATAAACATAATACTAAATATGACACACCATAACAAGCACTTTGTCTTTCCAAACACAAGCACAAGGATGTACATTCAAGAGTTTTAAACCATAAACAAGACTTCATCCACCATTCCTAGTTAAAAGCCATAAACTAGCATACATACATACACTAATCAATGAATACATGCATAAACCATGGGTTTTCCAACATACATAGCCTACACATATACAAGTCTTGCAAACAATATCAACTCCCAAATACACAATATCATTGAAGAATAATCATGCCATTGTTATAACATTAATATAAACTATGCCAAAAATCCATAAATGTTGTCAAACGTTACAAGACTTCATCTAAACAGAAGTGATATCAAGAGTTAGCTCATGGTGAGCATGAGAACAAAAACAAAGCAAGGAAAAGTTACAAGACTCATGAAGAAATGCAAGAATCAAACCAACTCTTCCAAGCTAGATGATGATGTATGGTGACCCTCTTGATGTTGTAGTCCTTCCTAGAAGCTTGAAATGTGGCTAAAAACAAGGAAATTCAGAGCACAAAACATTGCTCAGGGCTCCAACTCTCCTGGTCTCCAGACTTTTTGCTGTGGGAAAACTACTGATATATATAAAACAAGGGAGGCACGACCGTGTCGGGGGGTAAGGCACGACCGTGCCTGTCACTGGGATGCGACCGTGCCTGTTGATAAGCACGGTCATGGGACAGGTGGTTGACCGATCTGCTTCTTTCATTGGCTCTCTTTCTTGAGGGAGTACGGCTCGTCAGACTCACGAAATTACACGCGGCCGTGGGGGATCAAGGCACGGCTGTGCCTTGAATTTTGGCTTGCGCGGTCGTGCAAGATGTGGACGCGGTCGTGCCACCGTGCCTAGGGTATGCAAGCTTGGCACGACCGTGCCAAGTTAGGGGCACGACCGTGCCAAGTTAGGGGTACGAACGTGCCTCCATCACATAAACCCTAAAACTTCACTTTTTATTCTGGAATCCTCTTGTTTGTTCACCAAGCTTCACAAAAACCTACAAAACAGGAAATGAAGCAAATAAGTGTCTAAACGTTGAATATAACCTAGAATTGATCATTAAATGAGTGAAGTTTTGTGCCAAATAGATGTGTAAATCTTAACACATCAATGCACCTCAAATTATTATTACGTGTGCACCCGTAATGATAATTTGCTTTACATGTTCACCCTATTTTCTCCCTGTCCCGTGTCAAAATGTCCCTGAAATTTTTATTGTCGAGTAGAGAGTGTTTTCAGATTTGATAAGTCATTGGGAGGCTTAGTTATCAACTATAAGTTCATCAACTAGAATTCATGAGTAGTCGAGAATGGTTTGATCCGAGTATTCACTCGAGTTGAAATACAATACAGGAGTCCAATCCTGCGGATTGTAGATGAGAACATGGAACAAACATATACATGAAATGAGACTTTGAGAAATGAAACTAATTCATAGTTACGTGGTACTGGAAGAGGCAAAGTAGCCGTCCTTCCAACTGAGTCAGGAGAGGGTTTGATTATGCAGTGAACAATGCGTTCTCAACTTGTGGTCAATTTATGTTCAACAAAATATCGACCAAAGACGCGAGTCCATGGCTTAGGAAAGGGATGACATCTATGTGTCACTGGATTCTGCAATAATGCTCGCAACGGTCTGCCTTCACACAGTTTACCCCAAGCGAGGTCCATGGGTTCAGGCTTGAAGTAGAGTAAAGCTAGTGAGATCGGGATATAGTTGCTAGTAAGTGCAGGAGGGACTCGTCTCCGACGATCCCAACTCCCAAAGAGACGCGTGCTAGTGCTGAGTATCATCCATAATATGGACATGATAAAGCCCACCATACCCGACAAGTGATGGTGGTGTAAGTGACTCCTCCGAAGGCTCCGTCGAGCTGCCTACGGACGGGAGTGGATGTTGTTTCGGTGATTCCCCAATGTCGCCACCGGGAATGATTATATAGCGAGAATGGCGTATTCCTCGTCAGAAGAGAGTGATATGGATGTTGTCATCATGCCTGCAATGCATTGTATGTATGGATACCATGTGTATCATGTATGAGTGTCTGTGTCGTGTAACTAATGTGTAAGGTTATAGTCTAGTATGCATTCGTAGTTCTCTATAACCAATGTCTCTGATACCAATCTGTCACACCCCAAAATTTCACTAACGAAGTTTTACCATTTAGTGTGTGACAAACCAGGATCTCAATCATTTAGTTACATCAAACGACACTATATTGGACATAAATGAAATATCATAAAAGTTCAGAGTTAATGCAGAAGCGTTTAAATAAGAAAATAAATGCGCAAAACAAGCGCACCCAAGTTTAATTTAATAAAACAAGTAAATTATTTTGAATGTTTGCATGAGGATGAAATGACAGTAGGACTCCATGCATGTTCTAAGTGTGAAACCTATGCCAAAGCGACCTGAGAAACATGTAAGAAAAAGTGTCAACACGAGGTTGGTGAGTTCACAGGTTTGTATGTAAATAAACTATTTGAGTGTTGCTGGATTCACATAAGTAAGTCACACCTATTTCTAGCTAGGCAATGTACAAGTTACTCTAAGCGTTCGCAACCGAAGCTGGATGTTTATGTTTGAGATGCCTTCCGCTATTGCTAACACCAACAATGGCAAATGTTTAGGACATGTTACACCCGTTAGACCTCCAATCAAGTTAGCGCGACTAACCAGGGTGGGGTTTGTCAAACCCAGTAGTACTACCCAAATTTCCTCGCTATACCGCATATATTAACGGTCCGAGTGTGTAAGGACTTTGCATGTTATGTTTGCACTTAGGTACACAAGTGGTAATGAAATACTATGTGATCCATGTCCGTGTGTATGTCTCTCCCTGGCTGGGAGGCAAGTAACAAATGCCTGTTCGTATGCATGTTTCTCCCAAACGGGAAAACAAGTAAGATGATACTTGTTGTACGCATGTTTCTCCCCAACGGGAAAACAAGTAAAATGATATTCATTTGTATGCATGTTTCTCCCCAACGGGAAAACAAGTAAAAATAATGTTTGTGTGTATGCATGTTTCTCCCCCAATAGGAAAACAAGTAAAAATGGGGCCGTGAAAACTCACCTGAGTCGAGTAGTAGGTAGAATCACACATGTATGAGATTTGGAACCTTAAGTGTTAGTCTTCACGGCTTACGTATGCCCTAGAATTATAAACACATAAGTTAGAGACATATGAGATTTTGTGATGACAACACGGAAGATTAGAACGTCTAAAAACATTCTAAGGATCAATGAGTAGACGAACGTGTCCACGGGAGTAAGGGTTTCTATAAGAATTACAATAACTAAGATTCGTGTTGAATGTTACGAATAATACTCTATATACATACATATGTGTGTGTTTGAGTCATTCAGAAAAGTTTAAGAAAAATAATATATATATCATATATAATTTTTAAGTTCGAAGGATTAATAAAATAAACGTTTGCGTGGAAAAATATTAAATATATTATTTTTAATCGAGGATAAAACGTGGGTAAATAATATAAATAATAATATTATTTACTAGTTTGAAATAATCCAATAGGTTAATAAACGGGGTGCAAATAATACATAAATATATTATTTATAATTTTGAGTTACGGGTTGAAAATAATAATATATTATTTTTATTCAAGGTTAACAATCAGGAGTAAATAATATAAACAAGTATATTATTTTTAGTTTTTGAAACATTGCAAAAATGTTTATACACGTGGTAGAAATAATATAAACATGTATATTATTTTTAAATGAGGTTACGGGGTTGAAAATGATATAAATATTTCATTTTATTTAGAGTAGTGGTTTGAAAATAATATAAATATGCTATTTTAATTGTGAAAATAACGTTAATTATAAGTTAGAAAATCAAAACCAAGCCTATGGTTGGTTTATGGCTTCAAAACTCATTAATATAGTAATATAATAACATAGGAATTATATATATATATTTTTAAATTAATTATAATGAAAAACTCCCAAAAAAGAATGCTGGAGACCGGTTTCGAACCCGGGTCTCCTGCCTATGGGTCATGCGTGTTACCAAGTCAGCCCGCTAGGGAATCGCGAGAGAATCCGGTTCCTTCAGTTTTTAACACGCAAGCCCACCTGGTTTCACTCCTGTACGCACAGTCAAACGAAACTAGTCCCAAAACCATCGAATTTGATCGCGATTGATTAAAGGGTTATAGGGGTTCCGTTAATCGGGTGATGGCGAGTCTGTAGGTTCGTGGAATTTGAAAATCATCGGGTTTATGATCGTTAATTTACCGAAAAGGGGTCGTAACCCTAGTTTATGAACACAAAATCGATTCGAATGATTTAGATGATGAGAGTTGTCAAAACTATAGGGCTTTTACTAAGTGGGTGATCGTGAGACTAACCCTGTAGTTTAATTTGATGGAAAACGAGTTTAAGATCAAAACCCCCAATTTAGTTTTCGAATAAAACCCTAGTTACCGGATCATAATCAATTCGATGATATGCGTTCAAATTGATAGATGGCTTTTATTCAGTAGATGATTACAAGTCTACTAGTGTGAATTAATTGGATTTAAACAGAGTCAAAGGTATAGTTCGATTAAAATGGTTTCACATGAACCCTAGGATTTGGTTCATGCAAGATTCGATAATGAAAGCCCCAATTAACATAGGGCTTTGGTTCTAGATATTGAAACGAAGCTAGAGGTAGGGTCAATTACCAGAATGGAGTGTGGATTGATGGTTTTCGAACAAAACAGGTACCGACTGTGAATGGTTTAATCCACGGCGACTTCAGTTGCAATTCTGATCAAATTGGTGTGTGCAGAAACTTCTTAGGGGTTTGTTTATCGTGTACAGATGACCAGTTTGCGAGTATGATATAAAAACTTGTCGAATTCGATGGGTATGATATGATGGTCAACAGTTATGACATGATCATTCATAATCGGGATTGATTGCTCGTAATTGCGATGTTTAATGGCTTAAAAATAAGCGTAATGATCATGTTCGTGTAACAGCCGTTACAATTCGAACGAAATTCAGTCTGGTAAATGAGTCACTCGCGGTTCCAAGAATAATCATACGGTTTGATCTCAACGAGCATGAGTACGAGGCTCGTCTGGATGTTCTATGGCCCCGCAGAGGCCGGATTGTAGATGCGTGTCGCCTTGAGCCAGCTGCTATCGACGCCATCGGTCAGCGGGACCGGTGGAACGATCTAGTCACCGCCCCGTGGTGCCGTTTGTTTAGACTTCACGCTATTCAGTATGTCGAGCTCATGATGGAGTTTTTCTCCACGTATGAGTTCGATTATCCTTGCGCAGACCTAGAGCAGCCCGAGACGATTAGGTTTAGGCTCGGCGGGGAGTGGCGGGTGATGTCCGTTGCCAGGTTCGGACGACTATTGGGTTTGTACACAAGACCGGAGCTCCAGACAGAGATATTCACCGAGGGTATCACCGAGTTCCCGACAGAGGAGGATAAAGACCAGTTCTTGCACTAGTTTGGATTTGGGATGTATGATCTCAAGTTTGACCAAGGCTTCGAGCCTTGGGATCCTCTGCACCATGTTCTTCATCGTTGCATAGTTTATTCGATTTCTAGGAGAGGACAGGGAGAGACGATAGTGAACATGAGATAGCTATTCTATCTATTTTGCCTTGTACGCCCGCGCACCTGCAATCTTGCGCATTCTATCGCGGGGTACTTGGTGAACAGCTCAGGGCGCGATGTTACCAGCGCTATTTATGGAGGTCACTTCATGACCAAGCTGGCGAGGCACTTTCAGTTATTGACCGATGACTTGATAGGGGACCTGACCCCCGTGGCATAGACCGTCGTGATGACCGTGCAGACACTGCAAAACATACACGTGGCTCGTTGTGGCGCAGGAGGGATTAGATTAGTTGACAGATGGGGATGGACATGGGATCCAGACCGTCCGGGCCCTGATCCAGATCTTGTACAGGCCGAGGCCGAGGCTGTCGCCGCCGCTCATCAGGCACACGTCGCTCAGCAGGAGTAGGAGCAGGGGTACGAGCATCATGAGCCCGACCAGCCGCCTCCTCCGCCGCCACCACCACCTCCTGTTACCGTCACCCATGATTTGTTCATGCGATATTGGGCCTGGCAGTATGAGGTCCAGTGCACCGCTGCTGCTGCTGGAGGGGCACCATACGTGGTTCCCCTTCCATTCTTTATGCAGCCGGAGTAGCAGCCCGAGTAGCCACCACCATCTCCAGCCGAATGAGGCGAGGGAAGCGGGGCCGCCGGCATCGACCTCGAGGGCATGCAGTGGGAGTAGTACCTCCCATTTCCTTTTGGTATCATTTTTGTGAGTTGTACTTGGTTTTATGTTGTACAAACTCTTGTATCGCGCTTCGACGTTTATGTTGTTCTTTTGTTATACTTTTATTTCCTTGTACTATTATATATATTTGCCTTTACATTTTTGTTTATATTTTGGCTTGATGTTACTGATCTGTGTTTGATGTTGTTAGTCTTGATTAGATCTTGGAATCGTGGAACTACGTGAAACGTCATTTTTGTGGGTAGGCTTTTTGCATGTGCCATGATCGACATGAGGGAAGTTTCAGTTCTCCCTTCACGCTTCATTGCATTGCATTCCATTTTGTTTTGCATGTTTTTGTATACATTAAGGGCAATGTATGTTTCTCAGTGTGGGGTTGGGTGTTTATTTTTTGCTTTACATTATTTTTTGTTGTACATTGAGGGCAATGTACGATTCTAAGTGTAGGGTGGGAATGTTATTCACGCGATGTTTGTCCTTTTGAGAATTTTATCACTTCATTTGTTTTGCAAAATCTTCCTTCATAATTTTTATTGACACTAAATCAGTTTTATAAAATTGAAAAACACAAAAATATAATAAAAGTTAACCGTTTAGCATTCACAATTTTTAGTAAATAATAGAGGTTTGATTTTTCGAAAGCAATTGAGATAGCAATTCCATCGAGTCAAACCCAATTTTGTTTGTGATAACCATGAGTTTTAGTGGGCTAAACGAATGAATTGAATGTAACCTTTTGCTTACACCCATTCCTTTCCGTTTCCGTGAGTTTATTTTTGAGCCTTGATAGCATTACACATTGTTTGCTTTCGTTTTTGCGTATTTGAGTGTGCCGGATGTTTCATGCTTGTTAGAACTTGCTTTTAGTATACATTTCGAAATCATGAACATAAATTTTGCATAAAAATGATTGAGGCATTAGGATAAACCACTTTGTTAGCCTTTTATTTTTATTTTTCCCTCATCCTAACATATCCACTAGTTAGCCACGTTGAGCCTATCCCATGTTTTTCTTTTATTACCCACATTATACCGCCATTAACCCTTCATTAGCCTTATTATTTATTTATTCAATTTTTCACCCGTGTTAGAAATCCGGTAGGCTAATGTTAATTTTATAGCTTTTATTTTGTTGTAATCTTCAAATTCTTGAGAAGTTTTTAGCTAAGGAAAGATGCATATTGACTTAGTTCCCTACAAAAAAAAATTTTCATAAAAAATTAGGTGAATTATAGCCGATTAGAGCAATTTTGTGAGCAAAGATAGAAAGAATTCGGTTGTTAACTCTTATCTATACGGAAGTATTAGTTAGTTTATTTTTCTTATTAGAAGTTTTTTTAGTTTTTGAGTTAGCATAGCCGCCGGGTTTTTAGCCATTTAGCCACTTTTAAATTCCACTTCCTTACCCTTAGCCATTGCCAAGTTACAACCCGTTTAAAGCCCTCTTGATTTGTGCTTTATTTCATGTTAGTCGGTAGAGATTTGATCTTTTAGCAAGCTTATGATCTATGCATGTTCATCGTCTTGACATTTGAGTGTTCTATACATACTCCATTACTTGTATGATCATATATATTCCCAAGTGTGTGTGAACATTATGAGAAGCATAAAGTTGCATGCTAATGACTTCCTAGGCATATTCATTTGCTTATTCGGTTGTCACTTCATTGGGCTCCTTGGGTTTCATTTAGTTAATTTTGCATTTCTTGAAAATCTTTTCAAACCTTTATAAGTTTATTAATGCTAACGGTTTTCCGATTTGATCCATAGTGTCATTGGAAGTTTTGTTTCATTTTTATTTCTTGCTTGAGGACAAGCAATGTTCAAGTGTGGGGTTGTTTGATGTGTTAGTATTTACACATCTTTTTGGCACAAAACTTCGCTCATTTAACGATCAATTCTTGGTTATATTCAACGTTTAGACACTTATTTTCTTTATTTCTTGTTTTATAGGTTTTTGTGAAGCTTGGTGAACAAACAAGAGGATTCCGGGATAAAAAGTGAAATTTTAGGGTTTCTGTGATGGAGGCACGGTCGTGCCCCCTATTTGGCACGACCGCGCCAAGCTTGCAAACCCTAGGCATGGTCGCGTCCATATCTTGCACTACCGCGCTAAGCCAAAATCCAAGGCACAATCGTGCCTTGGCTCGCCACGGTCGCATGTCACCTTGTGAGTCTGAACAGCCGTACGTCCTCGATCAGTGGTACCCAATGGAAGCTACGGATCGGTCAACTCTCTGTCACACGGTCATGTTAGGACCTAGACACGACTGCGCCTTTGTACCAGGCACGGTCGTGCCCTCTCTCTAGGCACGGTCGTGCCTCCTCTTTTCTATTTAAACAGAACTTAAACTCTCATTCAAGAGTTCAGCAACCAGAGAGAAAAGGCCAGTATTCAAGCTCGTATCACCCTTGTTCCAGCCATATTTCAAGCTTCTTGGAGAAGATACAACATCAAGAAGATCACCATACATCAACAACAACATCTAGGCTTGGAGGAGTGGTTTGATTCTTGTTTTCATATCATGTTTCTCACTATTTTTTCCTGCTTATTTGTAATTTTGGTGCTCATGATGAGCTAAAACTCTTGTTCACTTTGGTTTAGATGAAGTTTAGATACATTTGACAACATTCATGGATTATTGGGAATTATTGTGTTAATGTTATGATAACCGTATGATTATTCTTCGATGAAATTATATATTCAAGTATTTTGAGTTGTTTACAAGACTTGTATTTGTGTATGCCATATTATGTTGAAAGACTTGTGCTTTATGCTTATATTTATGGGTTGGTGTATGTATTTATACTAGCTTATGGCATTTGACTAGGAATGGTGAATGAAGTCTTGTTTATGAATCATTATATTTGTATGTGTATCCCTATACTTATGTTTGGAAAGACAAAGTGTTTGTTATGATGTTTCATGTTTAGTTTTATGTTTATCTAGGAATTGTTGACACATTCTCCTAATTTATATAACCTTTATATGAACATTGTATGTTGAAGAAATGCATATTGTTGTCTAATTTAATCAACTTGAGGTGGGTAGTGTGTTGTTCATATTATCTTTCCAACTAGTTGTTGGATTAGTGTACCTTAATCGGAAGCTAGTTCAATCTTTATAAACATTGACATGATTGTTAAACACGTAAGCTTCATTGTATGACTTTAGGTGGTTGGTTTGTATAATTCATGCTAGCTTTCCGAACGGTCATTTGATTAGATATCTTTGACGAGAATTTAGTCAATTTATGTTTCGTGTATTTGCCATGCTTCTATGATTGTATTAAATGTATTCTAGATGGATTCGACACCAAAGTGATATTTTCTCCTTGATTGTTTGACTTGTGATCTTAGTTTAGTTTATATATTTGCATGCTAGTTAAGTAAAACAAACTCTTCAAAATATCTTTTTACCATCACTTGATTTAATCTTAGTTCCAGTATTATTGCATTCCACCGTGTCCACAGACTGATATCCGGTTCTTACCTTTACTATATTGCTATCCGACGGGTACACTGCCCGGTGTGTGTGTGATTAGTCTTTGGTGAAAACCCTTTTTAAAACTCAAATTTTGTGAAAAAATACTTACAAATATATATATATATATATATATATATATATATAGATATATATATATATATATAGTTTACACACATCAGTTGACTATCCCCAACTTCAGCCCAACAAATTGGAGAACGACATTTCCGTCCATATAGTGCTTCAAATGGAGCTGCCTTGATGCTAGTGTGATAACTGTTATTGTAGGAGAACTCCACCAACGGTAGGTGAGACTCCCAGGTGTTACCGAAGTCAATCACACAAGCTCGTAGCATATCCTCCAGAGTTTGAATAGTACGCTCTGTCTGGCCATCAGTTTGAGGATGGTATGTTGTGCTTATATCTAGACTCGTGCCTAAAGCTTTATGTAACGATTACCAGAAACGAGAGGTGAATCGTGCATCACGATCCGAAATGATAGAGATTGGCACCCCATGCCGAGAGACTACTTATTTCAAGTAAATACGAGTAAGCTTATCCATTTTGTTGGTTTCCTTGATTGCTAAGAAGTGAGAGGACTTTGTTAAACGATCGACTATTACCCAAATGGTATCACATCCAGTAGGAGTTCGTGGCAATTTCGTGATAAAGTCCATGGATATCTGCTCCCATTTCCACATGAGAATCTCTGGTTGCTGGAGTAGACCGGAAGGCTTTTGATATTCAACTTTGACCCTCGTGCAAGTCAGACACTTGCTCACATAGGTGGCTATATCGGCCTTCATCTTTGGCCACCAATAAAACACGTTTAGGTCATGATACATCTTGTCAGAACCTGGATGAATAGAGTAGCGAGATTTATGAGCTTCGTCCATGACCAGTTCCCTTAAATTTCTGAATATTGGAACCCATATCCGCTTAGCGAAGTAGCAAATACCGTCCGATTTGACTTCGAGTTGTGCTTCCATACCGTGTGTACCTTCTAGCGGTAGGTTTTCCTCTTTCAAGGCTTCGAGTTGAGCACTACGGATTTTGTCAGGTAATCCGGGGTGAATTGTAAGCTTTTGATATTCAACTTTGACCCTCGCGCAAGTCAGGCACTTGCTCACATAGGTGGCTATATCGGCCTTCATCTTTGGCCACCAATACAGCACCTTTAGGTCATGATACATCTTGTCGGAACCTGGATGAATAGAGTAACGAGATTTTTGAGCTTCGTCCATGACCAGTTCCCTTAAATTTCTGAATATTGGAACCCATATCCGCTCAGCGAAGTAGCGAATACCATCCGATTTGACTTCGAGTTGTGCTTCCATACCGCGTGTACCTTCTAGCGGTAGGTTTTCCTCTTTCAAGGCTTTGAGTTGAGCACTACGGATTTTGTCAGGTAATCTGGGGTGAATTATAAGCTGTAATGCTCGAACTCGTTTGGGCTTGGTTTCCTTTCTACTTAGGGCATCAACCACAACATTAGCCTTACCCGGATGATACCGGATCGCACATTCATAATCATTTAAGAGCTCGACCCAAAGAAGTTGTCTCATGTTCAGCTCTTTCTGCTCGAAGATATGTTGAAGACTCTTATGATCGGTAAAGATAGTGCACTTGGTACCGTACAAGTAGTGTCTCCACATCTTAAGTGCGAAAACTACGGCTCCCAACTCTAGATCATGAGTGGTGTAGTTTTTCTCATGAATCTTTAGTTGATGCGAAGCATATGTGATCACATTTTCTCATTGCATTAGAACACAACCCAGACCTTGGATAGATGGATCACAGTACACCACAAAATCATCCGTTCCCCTTGAAAGAGATAGGATGGTGTACTGTAGAGTTTCTGCTTCAGGAGTTGAAATGCTGATTCCTGGGTGTCACCCTGATTATATGGTTTACCCTTTTTAGTCAAGGCTGTGAGGGGTTAGGCAATTTTGGAGAATCCTTCAATGAAATGACGGTAGTAGCCGGCCAATCCCAGAAATTGACGCACCTCCGTCGGCGTTGTAGGTGCTGTCCAACTCTTGATTGCTTCTACTTTAGCTGGATCGACATGTATTCCTGTCTTGTTGACTACATGTCCTAAGAATTTTACTTCGCGAATTCAGAATTCACACTTAGAGAATTTAACATACAATTGTTCTTGCTTTAGCAGTTCCAGAATCAAACGAAAGTGTTCCTCATGTTCATCTCTATCCTTGGAATATATGAGAATGTCATCAGCGAAGACGATGATGAACTATTCAAGGTACGGTTTACACACATGGTTCATGAGGTCCATGAATGTCGCGGGTGCGTTGATCAATCCGAAGGGCATGACCCTGAATTCGTAGTGGCCGTACCTAGTTCTGAAGGCAGTCTTAGAGATATCCTCGTCTCAGACTCTCAGTTGATGGTAACCAGACCTAAGGTCTATCTTGGAATAGAAACTTGATCCTTGGAATTGATAAAACAGATCATCTATGCGGGGTAAAGGAAACGGTCCTTGTTGGTTACTTTATTCCGTCCTTCTTCTTGACAAATAGGACTAGAGCTCCCTATGGCGATGAGCTAGGTCTAATGAAACCCTTATCCAACAAGTCTTGCAGTTGTGTGGATAGTTCTTGCAATTCACGAATGATCGGGATATCGTCAATCTTCTTCTCCCCTGATGGCTGTTCGGCGACAAGAGCCAGAATGGCAGTATGACCTTTACGTAAGCACTTCTGCGCTCTTATGAAGGATATGATGCCTATGACTACACTACTCCTCTTCCCTTGGGCAGAAAGGGTTTCTCCTCTCGGGAGAGGAAGGCGAACAAAATTGTTCACGACAAATAATTTCAACTTGGTTCTTAGATAACCAATCCATACCAACAATTACGTCGAAGCTGCCGAATGTGACTGGCATAAGGTCAATGTCAAGTTTCATGACCAGCCAATTCAAGTTTACGACCCTTAAGAATGTGAGTTGCTTCAATTATCTGTCCATCAGCCATTTCTATGGTGTACTTAGCTTCTAGTAGGGTTGGAGTACAACCGCACTAGTAAGAAATTTGTGAGGTCACTAAAATAACTGGATATGCTGGGGTAAAAGTCAAATTAGACCAAGGATTAGTCACATGATAAAGCAATAGGGTCAACTGGAATCTATTGTTGGAGTGTAAGGAATTATGTTTTAGTTCAGGAAGAATTTCTCAAATTCCACTTACACAGTTGGAGTCGGTGGGTTTTACCCTGAGGTTCTACTAGAGTTTCACTCAAGGTGGTTCCATTGTTCAAGTCTGAATGAGAGTCGTAAGGTCACTAAGACTCTTACATGAGTAAAAATAACACGATGGGTAGATCACAGATTAGGACCATTTATCCGCACAGTAGGTTTCACCAGGACTTACATGAACCTCAAATTACTATTACGTGTGCACCCGTAATGATAATTTGCTTTGCATACTCACCCTAGCTTCTCCCTGTCCTATGTCATAATGTCCTTTAGTTTGTATTTCCGAGTGTAGAGTGTTGTCAGAGATGATAAGTCATCGAGGATCTTAGTCATCAACCATAAATTGATCAACTAGGACTCATATCAGTATGAGTAGTCGAGGATTGTTTGATTGAGTTCACCCGAGTTGAAACACAATACGATAGTCCAATCCAGCGGATTGTAGATGAATCATGCATGCGAAATGCGACTTCGAGGAGTGAAACTAATTCATGGATACGAGTTACAGGAAGCAGCAAAGTAGCCGTCCTTCCAACTGAGTCAGGATAGGGTCTGAGTATGCAACAAGCAATGCATTCTAAACTTTGTGGTCAATCTATCTTCAACAGAATATCGACCAAAGACGCGAGCCCATGGCTCGGAAAGTGATGACATCTACGTGTCAATGGATTCGGCAATAATGCGTGCAACAGTCTGCCTTCACTCGGCGTATTATTGCTAGTAGGTACAGTATGGACTCGCCTCCGACGATCCCAACTCCCAAAGAGATATGCGTTAGTGCTGAGTGCCGTCCATAACATGGACCTGAGAAAGCCCACCATACCCAACAGGTGATGGTGATGTAACTGACTCCTCTGAAGGCTCCGTCTTGCTGCCCTCGGACGGGAGTGGATGATGTTCTGGTGATTCCCCAAGTGTTGCCACTGGGAATGATGATGCAATGCAAATGATGTGTTCCTCATCAGCAGAGGGTGATATGAATGATGTCAACATGACTGCAATGCAATGTATGTCTGGATGTTGTGTGTATCATGTATGAGTGTCTGTGTCGTGTAACTAATGCATGTGTGCGGTTATAGTTTAGTATGCAATCCTAGTTCTCTATAACCAATGGCTCTTATACCAATCTGTCACACCCCCAAATTCCACTAACGGAGTTTTACCGTTTGGTGCATGACAAACCAGGATCTCAGTCATTAGTTACATCAAACGACACTATATGAGACATAAATGTAATATCACAAAAGTTCAGAGTTAATGCGGAAGCGTTTAAATAATATCATAAATGTAAACGACACTACCGTTTGATGTTTGTTTGTACTCATGTTTCTCCTCAACAGGAAAACAAGTAAAAATAATGTTTGTGTGTATGCATGTTTCTCCCCCAATAGGAAAACAAGTAAAAAGGGGCCATGAAACTCACCTGGATTTGAGTAGTGGATTGGATCACCCCAAGAGAAAGATTGGAACCACAAGTGTAAGCCTCAGACGACTTACGTATGCCCTAGAATTATAAACACATAAGATTAGGGTCATATGGGGTTTTGTGACGACGACACGGAAGATCGAACGTCTTAACGCATTCTAGGGATTTAAGAGTAGACGAACGTGTCTACGAAAATATATATTTCTTAATATAATAATTAAGATCAAAGCGTTACGTGTCGAACGTTAAAAACGAATAATATATAAACAAATAAATAAATTCGTACGTCAAAGTCGTTTACAAAAGTTAGAAAAATAATATAATTAAATATATTATTTTTAGGTTCGTAGGATTAACTAAATAATCATTTGTGGCAAAAAAAATATATATATTATTTTTATTCGAGGTAAAGAACACGAGTAAATAATATGGCAATTATATTATGAAATAGTTTAAAACGTCACACGAGGTATAAAACGATACGAAATAATATAAATATATATATTATTTAATAGGATTAGTCACGGGTTGAAAATAATATAAACTTAGTATTTTATACGAAGTTGGGGTTGAAAATAATATAAATATATTATTTTAAAAGTGGATAATTAATATAAAAATGGGTTATAAAATCAAAACCGAGCCTACGGTTGTTTTTCGGGTATAAAACACTTTAATATATTAATATAATATTAGAACAGGTTTTATATAAAAATATAGTCTCAAAAGTGGCTAGAAAAATAAATGGTGCTAGTTTGGTTCGAACCCGGGTCTCACCCACACCAACACTTAGTCTTAACAGTCCACCCGCTAGGGTATTCCCAACAAGACTCAGATCCGATTCGTTTTAACATACCAAGTTACTGTGTTCTTCCCCTTTGTGCAATCCGAACCAAGAATCAGTCACAAAGCCCACGATTTCGACCACGATCGAGCAAGGTATTATAGGGGTTTTGTTACTCGGGTTATAGCGAATATGAGGTAGTGATTAATTGTAAAAACGACATGTCCAGGTGTTCGATTTCTGATTCTAAGACCGAAAACCCTAGTTATAAACCCAAAATCAAATCTGTTGAATTCGATATTAAACCTTGATAAAAACATAGTGCTTTTACTAATCAGGACATTTCGAATCTGTGTATGAGAATTAATTTCATTTTCGAAGAGTCTAATATCAGAAGCCCCAATTTCTTTTACGTAGAACCCTAGGTTAGTGATCTTGAACGATTTGATGTTAAATGATAAAATTAAGATAGGGCTTTTACAGAGAATCAATTTGTGAATCTAGCCATATAGTTCAATTTCATTTTGATTAACCCTAGGATCGAAAACCCTAAATTCGAAGATGAACAAACCCTAGGTTACGGATTGTGATCAATTCGATGATAATTGATAAAATAAACATGGGGCTTTCATATCCCTAAGAATTGCGAAACTAATGAAAGGATTTAATTTGATTGAAATGGGGTTTGGATAGGGGTTCGATTAAACCACAATTGTATGAACCCTAGAATCGGGTTCATCTTAAATTCGATTGTAAAGCCCCAAACCCGGGAGGCCTCACTTGTTGGATTTACTCATAAATATAGTCGTAATTACTAAACTTAAATTTAAAACTTTCAGAAGTAGCGGAAGCAAACATCATTCAAAATACATGTCATAACAGCGGAAGTCTTAAAAATTGAAACATAACATTGTCTTAACATAAATAAAAGTGGGATGTCAGTCTCGTGCCTGGTAACCTTCACGCCTTCGCACGACCCTTCCTTTCTGTACCTGAAATGTATACTAAAAGTCAGCTAACGCTGGTGAGTTCTAGTTTAAAACTATTAAGTATGATCATTCTTTTCTTTTTAAGTATACATAATTATATACATTCATAACTTTTGCTTTTCTTTCATCTTTCTTTTGTGATTACATATATATAAATACGTATTCATAAACTTTTGCTTTTCGTTCATCTTTCTTTTGTGATTACATATATATAAATACGTATTCATAAACTTTTGTTTTTCTTTCTTCTTTCTTTTGTGATTACATATATATATATATATACGTATTCATAAACTTTTGCTTTTCTTTCATCTTTCTTTTGTGATTACATATATATATATATATATATGCATTCACCTTTTTCTTTTCTTAACTTTCATGGGTCATACATTTAAGGGTGATAAACCCGTCATTTGTTTCCGATTGTCACAAAGACAAACGCCACGGTCCATCGTCATGGCCCGCCATTCTTACAACCGTCCGACAACTTATGTCCGTCCGTAATTTTATTCTTACAATCGTCCGGCAACTTGTGTCACACCCCAACTGTGCATCTTAACCACGGGTGCGACTTAATTGACAAAAGAACACAATGGAATAAAGACATTTACTATTAAAGTTTCATAATATTAAAATAAATCCCAATTACATAAGTTTCGAATTAAACCAAACAGATAACATGTTCAAAAGACAAGCTACTTAAAATAAGATTCTTCAATTGATATCTAGGCAAATCCGATGTGATATTGACTTGACCTATCACGAGCTTAATCACCTGAAACATGTATGAAAAACAATTGTCAACTAAAAATAGTTGGTGAGAAATCACAGGTTTAATAAAAGTATAAGTTTGGCGAAGGTGACAATTCATATTCCAAGATCATCATATAGCACGTAATAAAACAAACACGTGATTAGCAAATCCAACCTAAAATGATGATTAACGAATAAGTGGTACAACTCGCAAGTTGCACTTATAACGAATAAGATGTCCAACCAAAAGTTGTCCATAAAGTATATGCGGTTTCCATCCTATGGCCCATATCTGTACTACCGTTGGCTTGAAAGTTTCAAGTTAAGGAATTGCAAGTTTAACGTTTATCATGTTGTGTTCATTTACTCACATACATATATGATTCGCTTGTTTTAGAATTGTTTGAAAACGTGTTTTAATGCGTGCCAACGCGTACATGTTTCTCCCAAACCGATTTGAATAAAGTGGGGCTATGAAGTCTCACCTTGAAAGCTAGACGAGATAAGAAACTTGAACGAATAGACGAGATGAATCACGGACCAGCCCCTAAACAAATAAATAAACCAATTTTAGGGTCGGTTCGATGGTTACGAGTGTTAGATAGGCGGTTCGGGTCATAAGATTAAGAATTAGTTACAAAAATAGAGTTTTAGTTGATTTTCAGATTTGGACAGCAAAGTAGCTGAACAGAAACGGGATTGGACAGCAAAGTAGCTGAAATTTTACAGAGAATTAGTTTAAGTCGTTCCGAAGAAGTTTCGTTTAGAAAGTTTTTCCATTTGAGACTCGGATTATAGCCAAAATAGTCCAACAAGATAGAAGGTACTAAAAAAGGTTTCTGTCCCGTTTTGGCTACTACGGAGTCATACTTTTGAATTAGAAAACGATCCAAATAGGGTTGGAAAGGAAAATCGACGAACTACGTCGTGGAAATTGAGTTTGCTCAGTTTAGATTAATTATGGTCATGTTACGCTCAGTTAAATTCAGCACAGTTTCTGTCCAAAATCAATGGTTGCACTTAAGTGGTCCGTTTAGGGTTTTAAGATTACCGAACGCGCAAATAAAAATTAGACGAGTGTTATTATGTTATTATAATACATAATATAATCAGATTAGGTTAGCCAAAATGTCCCGTGTCACCGGTCTAGCCATGATATTCACAGAAGCGTTTTGGAGAATCATAGAATGCAATCGGCATAGCCGACACGAGCAAGCGGATTCTATATTTAATTAGTGTGTGAGTTCATATAAGTGATAATATAGAATAAATAACATGTTTTAAGTTAGCAAGAACATACTAAAGCATCAGCAGAGCCACTTTTGCAATAGTTGTCTTGAGGATTCGCAGAATGCGACGGCATAGCCGCCATTGCAAACGGGATCCTTTGTTTGTTAGTTGGTGATGTTAGCTTGATTTATTAGTTTGATTAAGATTATTAGAGGGTTTTTAGGGCTGAGGTTTCACATGATCAAGTGATCATGGATAGAAAATAGAAAAAGATCGAGGGGATGAAGAAAGAATAAAATAAAAAGACGGTATTCAACTTCGGAGGGTTACTTACTTGTTTGATCTTCAAACTCTTGGAATCCTCTAAGGGATTTTCGAAATCCTCAAGGTTGGGAAGGGATTTCACAACTTAGGAGGGGTTGGGAGTGTTTGAGGGAGAATTAGCAAAGAAAAACAAGATCCTAAGTCTCCTATTTATACTAATGGTTGAAGGGGTGTAAATATGGAATGTCTTGGAAAACAATTTAGGGTTTTAGGGCCCTCAAATCTGCAAAATTTTCCTCAATGGGGCTGGGTTTTTTGTGATTTCTTGCTTGGGCTAGGTCCAAGAGTAGGTGGGTTGGGTCCTAGCTTGATCCGGTTGAGTGCGCGCATTCGAAAATTGCGATTTTAAGCATTTCTAAGCGAAATTGGCAAATGTTTTCAACATTAAAGTTGATTGTCATAACAAAAAGAGTATGTTTAGCTAAAAACATTTAAGTTAAAGTTACATTATTCGCGTATAGTAGTTGGCGATCGGTGGGCGAGAAAACGGACTTTTTGATCGTTTTTCGAATTTCAGGATTTATTTAAGGAAAGTTTTGCAAACAAACTTTGTTTTAATTAAAGAAATGAATATTTTAAACATTTAAAACATAAATTAATGTCATGTTAAACGATTTGTCGGTGTTGGACGGTACGTAGTTAACGACGGTTTAAAAGGCGAACGATCGCACGAAAGTACTAACTAGTACTTTTAAGCATCAATTCACATTGAATGGGTTGTAAGAACATGTTTGAGATGTATGGGGGTGGTTCATGTGTATTTAATGTGTCATAAAGATCAATTAAGTCTACGTGCGATCCATGAATCAATCACAGAAAAGTATAAGTCTTTGAAATCAAGCATAAACGTAATGTTTCACATGTGAACTAGTATTGTAACAACGTCTGAATAGGATTTCAAGTAAAATGAAATGTCATGCGGATTTTCATTGATAAGTCTAGAATGAGTACAAGTAGTGAAAATCAGAAGTGTCACAGTCTCCCCTAGCTAAAAGAATTTCGTCCCCGAAATTCAACTAGTAGAGGCTGTAGGGTCTAGAAAGAGATGAGGGTACTTATGTTTCATTTGGTCTTCACGTTCCCAGGTGAACTCAGGACCATGCTTGGCTTCCCAACGAACTTTCACGATAGGGATGCGGCTACGCTTGAGTTGCTTGACTTCACGGTCCATGATTTCAACGGGCTTTTCGACGAAATGCATAGAGTTGTCGATACGAACATCATCCAGAGGAACTTGAAGTGTGTCATCAGCAAGGTACCTTTTAAGGTTTGATACATGAAAAACGTCATGAACGTTACAAAGTTCGGTTGGTAGCTTGAGTCTATAGGCTACTGGGCCAATCCTTTCAAGAATTTAGAATGGCCCAACGAACCTAGGGGCTAGCTTTCCCTTCTTACCAAATCGGACAACACCTTTCCAGGGGGAAACCTTGAGTAAGACTCTATCACCGACTTGAAATTCAAGGGGCTTCCTACGGTTGTCAGCATAACTCTTTTGACGATCGCGAGAGGCCTTGAGTCTTTCTTGAATTTGAAGTATCTTGTCGGTGGTTTCTTGAATGAGTTCGGGACCGGTGATTTGAGCGTCTCCGATCTCGGTCCAACACACCGGAGATCGACACTTCCTACCATATAGAGCCTCGAAAGGGGCGCACTTGATGCTCGTATGGTAACTATTGTTGTAAGAGAATTCGATGAGTGGCAAGTGTTGATCCCAATTTCCTCCAAAGTCAATCACACAAGAACGGAGCATGTCTTCCAAGGTCTGTATGGTCTCTTCAGTTTGACCATCAGTCTGGGGATGGTAAGTCGTGCTAAGGTTCAAACGAGTTCCCAAAGCTTTCTGTAAAGATTGCCAGAATCGGGAGGTAAAACGGCTATCACGGTCGGAGATAATGGATAGAGGGACACCGTGACGTGTCAAAACCTCAATGATATAGAGTCTGGAAAGCTTCTCCATTTTGTAGTCCTCACGGATTGGGAGAAAATGAGCGGATTTGGTTAAGCGGTCAACAATGACCCAGATGGAGTCATGACCACTAGAGGTTCGCGGAAGCTTAGTGATGAAGTCCATGGAAATTTGCTCCCATTTCCATTGTGGGATTTCGGGTTGTTGGAGAAGACCAGATGGTTTCTAGTGCTCAGCTTTAACTTTAGAGCAAGTAAGACACTTCCCTACATAGAGGGCGATGTCTTTCTTCATTCCTGACCACCAATAAAACTCTTTCAAGTCGTGATACATCTTATCAGCACCGGGATGAACAAAATAATGGGATTTATGTGCTTCATCAAGGATAAGGGTTCGGAGCTCACTTGAGTCGGGGATCCAAATTCGACCCATGAAGTAAAGGAGATCATCGGGTTTGGGTTCCAAGTGCTTTTCGACACCACAATCCAAATCCTTCTTCAACTCATCATTTGCAACAACTTGTTTTTGAGCTAGGAGGATCTTATCTTTGAGACTGGTTTGGACAAACATTCCTATGGCTCGCACACGGGTGGGTTTGATTCGGTCTTTACGGCTAAGGGCGTCAGCCACCACATTAGCTTTCCCCGGGTGGTAACAAATATCGCAATCGTAGTCACTAAGTAATTCAACCCAATGTCGCTGCCTCATGTTGAGTTCTTTCTGGTTCAGAATATGTTGAAGGCTCTTGTGATCAGTAAAAACCACACATTTAGTGCCGTAGAGATAATGTCTCTAGATTTTCAAAGCAAAGACCACCGCACCCAACTCAAGGTCATGAGTGGTGTAGTTCTTTTCGTGAACCTTGAGTTGTCTGGATGCATAGGCTATGACCTTGTCTCGTTGCATCAACACGCAACCAAGACCTTGGTTTGAGGCATCACAGTATATAACGAAATCATCATTGCCATCGGGAAGACTTAAAATAGGGGAGTTGCACAATTTCTGCTTAAGAGTTTGGAATGTATCTTCTTGCTTTTGTTCCCAGACGAAAGGCTTATTTTTCTGAGTTAATGTAGTGAGAGGCAGGGCTATCTTCGAAAAGTTCGGGATGAATCTTCGATAATAACCCGCCAAACCCAGAAACGAACGGATCTCAGAGGGTGTGGATGGTGTACTCCAATTCTTGATAGCGATGACTTTGGCTGGATCGACGTGTATACCCTGGTTGTTGATCACGTGACCCAAGAAATGAATTTCTCTAAGCCATAATTCACACTTAGAGAATTTAGCATAAAGTTGTTCCTTCTTCAAGAGTTCCAAAATCAGCTTAAGGTGGGTTGTATGATCCTCTTTGGTTCGGGAGTAGATCAAGATGTCATCGATGAAGACAATGACAAATTGATCTAGGTAGGGTTTGAAGACACGGTTCAAGAGGTCCATGAACACCGCGGGCGCATTGGTTAACCCAAAAGGCATAATCATGAACTCGTAGTGTCCATAACGAGTTCTAAAAGCAGTTTTGGGAATGTCCTCTTCATGGACTCGGAGTTGATGATACCCAGATCGGAGGTCAATCTTCGAGAAACAAGTTGCTCCTTGCAGTTGATCGAAAAGGTCATCGATCCTAGGTAGCGGGTAACGATTCTTGATGGTAAGCTTGTTTAGTTCACGGTAGTCGATGCACATACGAAAGGACCCATCCTTCTTCTTGAAAAAGATAACCGGAGCTCCCCAAGGTGAGAAGCTCGGTCTAATGAATCCCTTGTCCAGCAGCTCTTGCAGTTGGCTAGATAGTTCTTGCATCTCAGAAGGGGCTAGGCGGTACGGAGATTTGGCAATGGGGTTAGCTCCCGGTAAAAGTTTAATCCGAAATTCAACTTGTCGAGTTGGAGGGAGTCCATGCAAGTCATCAGGGAATACTTCCGGAAAATCTCGGATGATCGATATATCTTGTAATTTCTTTTCTTCAGATTTCTCGATCACATGTGCAAAGAAAGCATAGTATCGCTTCCTTAAATATCTACGTGCCTTCATGCAGGAGATGAATTTCAAACCTTTGCAAGGTTTCTCTCCAAATATTTTCAAGGTCTCACCGGATGGTAGAGGGATACGAATGAGTTTTTCCGAACACTTGATTTCCGCATGATTGTGGGATAGCCAATCCATTCTCACGATGATATCAAAACTCCCAAGAGTGATGGGAATCATGTCGATAGAGAATGTGTGATCGTTGAGAGTTAGAGCACAACCTCGGACAACGGAATGCACAACAGTTAGTTTGCCATCAGTTATTTCTATATTATAAGAAGGTTCAAGAGCGGTACGACAAGTTTTAAGTAAAGGTTCAAATTCTAAGGAGACAAAGCTTTTATCCGCTCCGGTATCAAATAAGATAGAGGCATAACGATTATTGATGATAAACGTACCAGTAACCACGGCATTGTCATTTCTGGCCTCGGTTGCTCCTATGGCAAAAGTACGAGCACGTGCACCTCGGTTATTGTTGTTGAGCTTCGGGCATTGGTTTTTGTAGTGATCAGGAGCACCACATTCATAACAGGCCCTACCATTGATGATGGCAGGAGTGGCAGTTTGGGTAGTAGCAGCCTTTTCAGCTACGCGACAAGCGTTAGCAAAATGACCAAGCCTTCCACATTTAGTGCACGAACGACATTGAACAGTAGTAGGGTGATGGTATTGACACCTTGCACACAGCGGGTGAGGTCCACTATATGGCTTCCTGCCAGGTGCAGGTCTAGGTGCTACTTGGGTAACAGGAACAGCTGGGGTAACCATGGCAAAGCTTTTAGAGGTCTTTTGCTTCTTGTGGTGATACTCAGGCTTTTTCGCCACTTCCTCCTTAACTCTCTTGTCACCTTTCCTGAATAGAACTCCAGACTTAACTAGATCGTCCGTTAAGGACGCAGATAAACGAATAGCAGCTTCAAGTGTTGTTGGGCTACTACCCATGACAGTACCCCGAATTTGAGGCGGAAGGCCTCCAATATAACGATCAATCATTCGGGTCAAGGGTGTAACCAGATGAGGGACTAGGATGCAGAGTTCATGAAAGCGTGTGGTGTACGCCTCACTCTCCCCACTATACTGGGTAAGGTCCCACAGCTCAATCTCCAACTTCTTCATCTCATTGCTAGGACAGAACTCCTCGATCATAATTTCCTTGAGCTTATCCCAAGTCATAGCAAGAGCTCCTTCCCTACCCCGAATTTTCTTTTCAGCATTCCACCAAGTCAGTGCCCTCCTTTGGAAGGCACTTGAAGCATATTTTACCTTAAGTTCATCGGGGCAGTCACTCATCTCAAATGTGTTCTCCATGCCTTCAAACCATTGCAATAGCCCTGTCTCACCTTCACATCCAAGGTACTTGTGTGGGTTACAAGAGTTGAAGTGCTTGAAAGTACAAACACTACCACTAGATCCTCCGGTGGAGTTGTTGATTTGAGTGACAATAGTGGGTAAGACCGCAGCAAGTTGTTGAGTGAGCAGGGTGGCTATGGCGGTGGTTTCGACGGAGGCTTCACTGGTGTTAGCCACGGTGTTATCAGGATCACGACGAGGAGGCATTCTACGAAAAAGAAATCATAAGTCGGTAGTTAGGATAGACATTCAAGAATTAAAAGTGATAATATTTATAAATAAAATCACTCATTCACTAATATTAATGTCTTACAAGATAAATAAAACATATATTTAAAACATATATGTTGAATTACAAATGAAATATAAAGACAAAACTGACTAGTCAAAATTCAAGATTCGGATGAATGATACTAGTGAGACGTGTTTTAGCCTATAAGTGAGCACTCACTCCAAGGGTCCCCAGGTAAGTGCGACTCGTAACGAACATGCCTCACTTTCCTTTGACAAGACCCCCAGTGTACAGGCGCTCACCCTTCCAGATTACACGTGTCTCTAGTATCACTATCCAAGCCTTTGATTTTGATGAGAACATTATGGATTGGGCCTTGCCCAAGAGTTGGATTCAGCTTCACAAGTCAGCTTTCTTTTCTTGAACGGGAGTTGGGCCTCAGAAGTGGTTCCAACATGGCTCTCTTGGTCTTCGGATTCCGAATCACTTGATATGTTGATTACTTCAGGCTTCGGTGCAGGCCGACTTGTCGCATCGGAGATTAACTCGGGCTTGACATTATGTTTCGAGGGTAGCAGGCTTCAAGAGAAAGATGATCGTGGTGAGATTAGCCTACTCCAACTAATTGGACTTTGGGACCCATCATCGGAAATAAGGCTTGAATTGCTAGAGATGTCAGCAGAGTACGACGACATACTAAAGATAAGAGAGTTAGTGGATTAGAATCACATAAGCATATAAGTTTCAAAGGGGAGCTTAGGTTATAGTCTAGGTCAAATGGTTGCCTAATTCTCTATAACCACGGCTCTGATACCAATCTGTCACACCCCAACCGTGCATCTTAACCACGGGTGCGACTTAATTGACAAAAGAACACAATGGAATAAAGACATTTACTATTAAAGTTTCATAATATTAAAATAAATCCCAATTACATAAGTTTCGAATTAAACCAAACAGATAACATGTTCAAAAGACAAGCAACTTAAAATAAGATTTTTCAATTGATATCTAGGCAAATCCTATGTGATATTAACTCGACCTATCACGAGCTTAATCACCTGAAACATGTACGAAAAATAAGTGTCAACTAAAAATAGTTGGTGAGAAATCACAGGTTTAATAAAAGTATAAGTTTGGCAAAGGTGACAATTCATATTCCAAGATCATCATATAGCACGTAATAAAACAAACACATGATTAGCAAATCCAACCTAAAATGATGAGTAATGAATAAGTGGTACAACTCGCAAGTTGCACTAATAACGAATAAGATGTCCAACCAAAGGCTGTCCATAAAGTATATGCGGTTTCCATCCTATGGCCCATATCTGTACTACCGTTGGCTTGAAAGTTTCAAGTTAAGGAATTGCAAGTTTAACGTTTATCATGTTGTGTTCATTTACTCACATACATATATGATTCACTTGTTTTAGAATTGTTTGAAAACGTGTTTTAATGCGTGCCAACGCGTACATGTTTCTCCCAAACCGATTTGAATAAAGTGGGGCTATGAAGTCTCACCTTGAAAGCTAGACGAGATAAGAAACTTGAACGAATAGACGAGATGAATCACGGACCAGACCCTAAACAAATAAATAAACCAGTTTTAGGGTAGGTTCGATGGTTACGAGTGTTAGATAGGCGGTTCGGGTCATAAGATTAAGAATTAGTTGCAAAAATAGAGTTTTAATTGATTTTCAGATTTGGACAGCAAAGTAGCTGAATAGAAACGGGATTGTTAAAAATATCAAACGACGTCTAAAAATTATGAAATTTTATAGGGAATTAGTTTAAGTCATTCCGAACAAGTTTCGTTTAGAAAGTTTTTCCATTTGAGACTCGGATCATAGCCAAAATAGTCCAACAAGACAGAAGGTACTAAAAAAGGTTTCTGTCCCGTTTTGGCTACTACGGAGTCATACTTTTGAATTAGAAAACGATCCAATTATGGTTGGAAAGGAAAGTCGACGAACTACGTCGTGGAAATTGAGTTTGCTCAGTTTAGATTAATTATGGTCAAGTTACGCTCAGTTAAATTCAGCACATTTTCTGTCCAAAATCAATGGTTGCACTTAAGTGGTCCGTTTAGGGTTTTAAGATTACCGAACGCGCAAATAAAAATTAGACGAATGTTATTATGTTATTATAATATATAATATAATCATATTAGGTTAACCAAAACATCCCGTGTCACCGGTCTAGCCATGATATTCACAAAAGCGTTTTGGAGAATCACAAAATGCAATCGGCATAGCCGACACGAGCAAGCGGATTCTATATTTAATTAGCGTGTGAGTTCATATAAGTGATAATATAGAATAAATAACATGTTTTAAGTTAGCAAGACATACTAAAGCATCAGCAGAGCCACTTTTGCAATAGTTGTCTTGAAGATTCGCGGAATTCGACGGCATAGCCGCCATTGCAAACGGGATCCTTTGTTTGTTAGTTGGTGATGTTAGCTTGATTTATTAGTTTGATTAAGATTATTAGAGGGTTTTTAGGGCTGAGGTTTCACATGATCAAGTGATCATGGATAGAAAATAGAAAAAGATTGAGGGGATGAAGAAAGAATAAAATAAAAAGACGGTATTCAACTTCGGAGGGTTACTTACTTGTTTGATCTTCAAACTCTTGGAATCCTCTAATTGATTTTTGAAATCTTCAAGGTTGGGAAGGGATTTCACAACTTAGGAGGGGTTGGGAGTGTTTGAGGGAGAATTAGCAAAGAAAAACAAGATCCTAAGCCTCCTATTTATACTAATGGTTGAAGGGGTGTAAATATGGAATGTCTTGGAAAGCAATTTAGGGTTTTAGGGGCCTCAAATCTATGAAATTTTCCTCAATGGGGCTGGGTTTTTTGTGATTTCTTGCTTGGGCTAGGTCCAAGAGTAGGTGATTTGGGTCCTAGCTTGATCCGGTTGAGTGCGCGCATTCGAAAATTGCGATTTTAAGCATTTCTAAGCGAAATTGGCAAATGTTTTCAACATTAAAGTTGATTGTCATAACAAAAAGAGTATGTTTAGCTAAAAACATTTAAGTTAAAGTTACGTTATTCGCGTATAGTAGTTGGCGATTGGTGGGCGAGAAAACGGACTTTTTGATCGTTTTTCGAATTTCAGGATTTATTTAAGGAAAGTTTTGCAAACAAACTTTGTTTTAATTAAAGAAATGAATATTTTAAACATTTAAAACATAAATTAATGTCATGTTAAATGATTTGTCGGTCGTGGACGGTACGTAGTTAACGACGGTTTAAAAGGCGAACGATCGCACGAAAGTACTAACTAGTACTTTTAAGCATCAATTCACATTGAATGGGTTGTAAGAACATGTTTGAGATGTATGGGGGTGGTTCATGTGTATTTAATGTGTCATAAAGATCAATTAAGTTTACGTGCGATCCATGAATCAATCACAGATAAGTATAAGTCTTTGAAATCAAGCATAAACGTAATGTTTCACATGTGAACTAGTATTGTAACAACATCTGAATAGGATTTCAAGTAAAATGAAATGTCATGCGGATTTTCATTGATAAGTCTAGAATGAGTACAAGTAGTGAAAATCAGAAGTGTTACAACTTGTGTCCGTCCGTCATGACTTACAACCGTCCTACCGTCGTAGGCCGTAATTCGCCCGTCTACCCGAGGGTATCCGTTTCCCATGCGACTATTTTTTTATGCAACCGTTCTACTATTCATAATATGCCATTTGCTTCGACCGTCCATTAATGGATTTCGTACGTCCTAGCTGATGAAGGAACGTATTTGTCCCGGTTACAAAATAGTCACGTGGTCGTCCGTCTACCGAAGTAGCCGTTATCATCGAAGCGTCCATAACTTTTTCTTATACTTGGCAAGCAATATATACATGGATATAAAGCAAGATTTCATTCTTACACATTGTGTTATTCTTTCATTCATTATATATAATCATACGATTCATTCTTTGTGCATAATTCATTTTCGTATATATATATATATATATATATATATATATATATATATATATATATATAAATATATATTAGTATATCACGTATGATCACATTAGCATTCATATCATTTATTCATTTAGTGTATACATTTCACCCCCAAAACATTTAATAAGGTTTGCACATAACATAGAAGGGGGCACATAGAACTCACCTGAAAAGCTAGTCTTGGTTGTCCTAAACAAAGGTTCAACAACGTCACGTACGATCTGAATTAGGTAGTTTAAATACACATCAGACCCAACCCCGACTCTAACCGTTCAACCATTCTAAACATACTGACTTAACTTACTGGTCTACTGCCTGCGCACTTAGTAAGTGCGCAGGGCCTTGCTCATGCGTACTTAATAAGTACGCATGATCTTTCTCCTGCGTACTTGATAAGTACGCATGATCTTTCTCTTGCGTACTTGATAAGTACGCATGAGCTTTCTCCTGTGTACTTGATAAGTATGCATGATCTTTCTCCTGCGTACTTGGTAAGTACGCAGGACGTCCCTACTGCGTACTTGATAAGTATGCAGCAGCTGTTTCCTGGAGAAGTTCGCAATTCTTACATGTTAATCCGATCATGCTAATCTTACAATTTTCTTTGATCAAAAGGTGCGGCTTTCACTCTAGATGCTAGTTCTAAGCTTATTTTCAAATTTCATTCATAAAAACGTCTCCTATTTAGCTAAACCCCGAGAAACCCCAAAACAAACAAAAACTCAGATTATGGTCGAATCGTTACCTGGATTGGACTTCTGATTTGGAGGTTTTACTCATGAGCTCAGCGGTAACGTGCTCCTTCAATCTCGTGTCGATCCGTTGACTTTCTCTCTCTAGACCCGAGCTCTCCTTTCTCTCTCTAGAATGATGAAATGAAGATGAAATGGTGAAGGGGGCTGCCTTTCCCCTTATATACATGGGCTTTCATCGGCCCGTTGGAGCCGAGCCCAAGCCCATCCGTTTTTCTTTTGTTTTATGACGATTAAGCCTCTATCGCGTTATTGTTTACTAAATTACTATTTTTGGGATGTTACATCGATGATATAAGCCCTAATTAACATAGGGCTTTCAATTTAAGGACATAAACGAAACTAATGGTGAGACCAATTACCAGAATTGATATCGGATTGTAGGTGCTCGGCTCAAACGGAGCCGACGGTGACGGGGTTTCTCTCCGGCGACTTTGACTGCTACTTCGACCAATTTGGTATACGCAAAATCTTCTGGGAAGTTCGTCTAACGTGTGCAGTAGTTTGATTTGAGGGAATGGTAGACGAACTGATCGAATTGGTTCCATATAGGAGGCTCGACGGTTTCAATACGAATTCCCATTAATGGGAATTAATTTAGAATCAATGCGTAAGATCGATTATGATTTGAACATGCATAACAGTCGTAGCATTGAACGGATTTCAGTTACAAATCACGAATTGAATCAAGGATAAACGGGTTTTGACTTTTTGAAGTCAACAAGAACAATTCAAATGAATTTTGACTTTTGGAAGGTCAACAGATAGGGTTTAGGTTAATTACAGGTTAGGTCCTTGCTGTTTGAACTTAGATGTTGATAGGATTAGACCATAGGGTTAGATTTTGTTAAATAAGTTAAGATTTAACTGGATTTAGTTAACGGGGTTAAGTTTTTTATTAGAATATTTAACAGGATTGTTAACGGAGTTAACATGAAAAGTCGGATTGTCACAGATGAGATTCACGTAGCTTGTAAAAACTACAATAGAGAAAAAACAAAGATTATATATGCTGAAATTTAATTTACCTTGTTGCGTAACCAGTTACCAAACTTCAAGCTATGCTCTTTCTCTAGCCATGCTTGTCGTTTAACACCATGTTGGTTTTTCAAAAAGGACATGTGTTGTCTGCTTACTAATACTTACTCGATATATGGCAGAACTTCAGGCATATTTTTCAATACATAAAAATGTGCTTTGAAGAAGAGTGCTGAAGAAACTCCGGTTTATCAGCTGACAAAGGATTTTCCTCCCTAGTATCATTATCATTATGCTTATCATCAGGAATACCAATAGTCTTGATGCTTTTTTGGTATTCGCTGAAAAACTCAATTGTTTCTTCTTCAATATTCTCCTCACCAATGCATCCTTCTCGATAAGTTTTGTTTCCAACGTGCCCTTTTATAACATTCGTACACCTTTCAAAGGGATACATCCACCGAAAGCATATCGACCCACATATTTTTTTCTCCCTAACAAGGTGCACAGTTAAATGAACCATAACATGAAAAAGTGATGGAGGAAAGTATTTCTCGAGCAGGCACAGTGTCACACATTGCTCTTCCTGCAGCTTATCAAGTTCTTCTACCTTGATTTCTTTGCTACATATTGACTTGAAAAAAAACAAAGCCTGATTATAGCATATCTTGTGGGTTCTGGCATGATAGATCGTATTACAAGGGGCAAAACCTATTGCATAAGCATATGAGAATCATGTGCTTTAAGTCCCACAAGCTTCCTTTCCTTACGACTCACAAAACTAGAAAAGTTAGAACAATACCCTTGTTGAACCCTTAAGTTGTATAATGTTTCACAAAGCATGTCTTTTTCTTCATTCGTTGATGTATAGCATGCTGCAGGAAGTATTGTATTGTTGCCTTCTGTTTTAGCCTGCAACTCTGGTTCTAACCCAAAATGCACCAGATCCAATCGAGCAAACAATCCATCTTTTGCCTTTTCCCGGAACGTTTAGCAACGTTCTTTTCAATATGCCTTTCCGACAATACTCTCACCCACATTCTTTTCAATATGCTTGAAATCAATACAATGTTGGACACAATCATATCGCCAATACCTAAGCCGTCAAACCATATGTTGAATTTCTTCCAATAGGTCGGTTCTTGGTGTCCGGAAGATGTTTTTATTTTTTTCTTATTTCCGTTCGAATTTTGTAGGATTTCTGATTATTTACCCTTTCCCCATATATTCTTAACGTATTTAACCTCGTTGAATATTTCTTCCCTCGTCATAGGCTCTACAGCAGTTCTCAACTCTTGTTTTCCATTTAACGCCTTTGTTTGGTTTCTAAAACGGTGGTCATATGGATATCTCCTGTGACCAGCATAACTCTGCTTGGTTGAGTTAGGAAGTCTAACACAGTCAGTTTCTTTCTGACACACTACACAACCGTTGAATCCATTGTAAGGGCAACCACATAGTGTACCAAGAGCAGGGTAGTCATTAATCGTCCATAAAACAACTGCTTGTAGTGTAAACTTTTCTTGTGCATAGGCGTCATATGTTTCAACTCCTTGTTCAAATAAGAGTTCTAGATCGTCAATCAAAGGATCCAAAAACACATCAATATCGTTTTCAGGCGCTCCCGATAATAATAACGAAAGCATGATGAATTTTCTTTCCAGACACTGTGGTTTCTATTGCCTTTATTTACCTCCACCCCATCAGTGGAAATGCCAAGCCGAAGATTTCTTTGATCATTAGCAATTTCGAGAAATTTGTCATCTATGGCTTTCCATGCGGGTGAATCAGATGGGTGGCGTAAAACACCAGGTTTATTGGAACTGGTGGCATGCAATCTTAAATCTTATGTTGTGCTCTTTGCTTGAAAGAGTCGTTTAAATCGTGGAATGGGAAAGTACCACAATACCTTTGCAGGAATATTTGCATACATTATTTTAGTCTTCTCATCCACCTTCCACCTTGACTTCCCACATCTTGGGCATACTGTCAAGTCCGTGTACTCCTTCCTGTAAAGAATGCGGTCATTGATACATGCATGTATCTTTGTATATCCTGAACCCAATGACTTCATTATTTTTTTGGCGTCATATGTATTGTTCACCATTTCGTTACCTTCTGGTAGCATATTTTTCAACAAAACTATAAGTTCAGTAAAGAACTTATCTGATAGTCCATGCTTACTCTTCAAGTTGAGTAGTTGAACTAGTGTAGACAACTTTGTGACATTAGGACATCCTTCATACAGGGGCTTCTCAGCGTCTGCAAGTAGTTTTTAAACTTTTCATGGTCATCTATGAAATTGTCTTCTATAGCTCTTACCATTTCTATTGTTTCATAGGCATATGTTGGAATTTCGGTGTCAACAAAGTCTGTATGATCAGCAATCACTATTTTTGCTGGGTCGTCTTTTTCTCCTTGTTTAATCCACCTTGTATAATTTGGATCGATTCCCTTCATGAACAAGTGAAGCTCTACATCGTCCACAGGAAAAGAGTAGTGGTTTAAACAATTCACACATGGACATGGAATTTTTGTTATTTGTTTATCACATTTTAGCGGGTCCATCTTCAAATTACGAATTGCATAATCTACAAATGCCTCAACTCTAGCCAAATATGGTTTTTTGGTTCTGTCGGTTAACATCCAAGACTTATCCATCTCAATTCCAAGAACTGCATCAAAATTACTACTAACTAATCACAATATTATGAGATTAACATCAAGGGCCATTCAATTAATATATATATATACACACACGCACACCAACATCAATTGGGAAACCCAAAGTCAAAAACCGATTAACATAACTCATGATTAACATCAATTTGAAGAATACTAATGACATTAATACCAATATCATGAAGATTAGTTCAAACCAGCTGCTTATTAAGACTAATTAATCACAAGATTAACATAACTCATAACATCTATGACATTAAAGACCAAAAGTAACTTGATGAGACATCGATTAGAGCTTCAATAACTACACTGGCAACTTAGGGTTTGGTGATACGGCAATTAATGATCGACGAAAACCAAAATCGATTACCTTCAATAACTTGGCAGCTTAGGGTTTGGTGAGACGACATTTAACTTGGTAGTCGATTAGATGACAGATATTGAAATTGGGGATGGAATTGAGAAATTAAATGGCTTCAATAACAATCTCTTACAATTTGAAAAAAAATGAAATTTTAAGAACCCGCGAGTTTTCGTGTTAATTCTATTTAAATAAACCAAAACTAACATTTTTTTTATCTATTTAAAAAAAGTACAATATTGACGGCCAAATATCAACAAACCCTAATCTGCCACAAAGACCTTTGAACTACATTTTTCTATATATTCACAATCTCAACAAAAGTTACCACAAATATTGACTAGTGAAATAGAAGAACAATCAACAAAAAATGGAGGTACTTGCAAACATTGATGCTATGATCAACACAGTGACCCGTGAAATAGAAGAACAAAGCCAACTACTAGAAGATCTCCTTACCAACCACCAACGATGACCCGATATGAGTATAGAGCTCTACTCCTAGAAAAAGTCGAGCTAAGCAAAGCCACTCTTGAGAAATTGAACAAGATAAAGATAGAAGTTCTGCAAAGGTGGGTAGAGATTGCAAGAGGGGGTTGACCATGAAGTTCTGAAGACATAAGTTCTGGAGATCTTCTAGTAGTTGGTTGTTATTTTTTAGTTTTTGGTAGTTAATTATGTTTTTAGTACTTTGATCATGATCTTTGTTTGGTTGTTAAGTTTTATATTTTGGTAATGAAAAGTTTAATGTAATTAAAGGTTTTATGGTATTGTAATATGTACCAAACTGTTGGATGTCGATTAAGAGTATTAAATGGAGCCTTATTTTATTTATATTTATAACTCTATGACTAGTCATATCTTCCATTAGCCATGATTACCCCATTCTATCGCAGTGATAAAAGAAAAGAAATAAATTATCCAATTCATTGCAAAATTTTATCGTTTGATTCTAAATATTGTTTCATAATTTGCACTACCAGATCGTTGGAATGGATAGCCCTTTGATATTTTGCAAAACAATGAACAGATGTTAAATTGACAATAAAATATAAAATAGATTTTTGTGGTGAACGTTTTTTAGTTGTTTTTTGTATTTTGTTACAAGCTGATGTAAATGGTTAATTTTGATGCATGATCAGGACGACCCATATGCAAAACAATGGACCAGGTTTTTAACAGCAGTTCGTTTTTTAAGTCAAAAAACCTCATATAGTTTTTTGTTACATGATGTAAATGGTTTTTTTTAAATAGAGTAATGACGGTTTGGTTTAGCTACTAGCACATATCTCAATGGAGTAATGATGGTTTAGGCGCCATTATAACCATTTCTTAACTTCTCAATGTAAAACTAAAACGAATGGCATTAACTAGCTGTTCTAACCAGCTGTTATAACCAGCTTCTCAAACTGAAATGACTGTTGGTTTACCAATTATTATAACCATTTCTTAACTTTTCAATTATAAATAACCATCATTCACCTTAAGCAAACACCATTCTATCCAACATTCTTGTATTCTCCCATAGTCCCATACACAATTAAAATGGCTACTTTTGGAGGTTTGGTCATACATTTCTTTGAAATGTCTCAACTATAGATCATAACAGAGGTTGATGCTGCCATCAACACGGTCAGGAGGGCGATACAAGAAAATCAACATCTGCTTGACGATCTTCTGAAGCAACCACCCACTCCAGCACGCTACAGGTATGGCACACTGCTGCTTGAACAACTCTACGCCAACTAAGCCACACTTGGGAAGCTCAACAACTTGAGGCTGGAACTACTGGAAAGGCGGATTGAGCTTGCAAGAACTATGGCATTAAGGTTTGGTCAGTGAAGGTGCTAAAGCTTTTGTTGTGCTGGTTTTTTGGTGAAGCTGAAGGTTTTTTGGTTTGTAAAGCTTTGGTTGTAAAGTCTTTTTGGTACTTGTGGATGTAATCATGGATCGTTTATAGTGAAATCTTTTAGTTGGATCACAATACTTTTTTCCATATTTATTACAAATCTTACAAGCCCTAAAATTATTATAAATTAACAATCCCTATTACAAGCCCTAAAAAAACAACACCAATTACAAGCCCTAAAAATACAAACAGGTAATAAAGAGTTTAAACAACAATCTCTTTTTTTATTTCAGTCCTTGAAGCTTCACTCATTGCGAGTTGATTCTCTAATTCGTTTTTTGCCCTCAGCGAGCCATGAATGATATCCTTACATCTTTTGCACACCACAGGATCAAACTACTTAAAATTGCCACATTTTGATGATCCCTATTTCAAATATAGAGAGTGAGTTTTAGGTCAAGAAACGACAAGAATTCCATTTTCAATTTCTCTTACCTTAGACGCACAAGTGTAGAACCTCCGACCTGGATTTTTTGAGGTCCATGATGTTCTTAGCATCGCTTCTTGACCACGAGAACAATAAACATGGTCATGATGACCATGAGATCGATTGCTTCTGCTACTGGGTGTGGAAGATTCCATGGCAATCATGACTTAGGGTTTTTATTTGCGATTAACGACGAAGATATTCAAAGAATAAATGCTAAATTCTTTCAACTATAATTTATGACACGTCGCTTGTAGAAATCACGTATAAAACAACAGAAAAGTTTAACGTTTATTTTAGTTTAATAAAATAAACTAAAATATGATGATGATAATGATGGTATATAACCCATATATTATGATGATGATTATGATGTATAACCCATATGATGATGATAATGATGGTATATAACCCATATATGATTATGTATAACCCATATGATGATGATGATGTACAACCCATATGAGGATGATAATAATGGTATATAACCCA
The DNA here is from genome assembly GCA_023525975.1 of Smallanthus sonchifolius. Lineage (NCBI taxonomy): Eukaryota > Viridiplantae > Streptophyta > Magnoliopsida > Asterales > Asteraceae > Smallanthus > Smallanthus sonchifolius. The sequence goes on along the minus strand of CM042036.1, from coordinate 70,715,448 downwards.
TATATGATGATGATCATGATGATATATTACCCATATGATGATGATGATAATGATGGTATATAACCCATATATGATGATGATGACACTGGTGATGATGATGTATAACCCATATGATGATGATAATGATGGTATATAACCCATATATGATGATGATGATGGTGATGTTGATGTATAACCCATATGATGATGATAATGATGGGATATAACCCGTATATGATGATGATGATAATGATAGTATATAACCCATATATGATGATGATGTATAACCCATATGATGATGATAATGATGGTATAGAACCCCATATATGATGATGATGATGATGTATAACCCATATGATGATGATGATGATGATGATAACCCATATGAGGATGATGATGAAGCTGAAGATGATCATCATGACGACCCATTTGATGATGATGATGACGATGACGATGACGATCATAACCAATAAGCCTTGTAATGCCACAACCCATGCCACCCATAAATCAACCAAACCCACAACCAGTGTGACCCCTATAAGTCTTATGGGTCATACAGGCGGTCATGGGTGATATGGGATATGTAATTTTAACCCATGACCCATATGTCGTGTAATTCCATAACCCGTGCCACTTTTACTTACAACCGGTGTGACTCACCCCTACAAGGCTTATTGGTCATATGGGTCATGGGTGATATGTGTTATGACATTATCACCCATGACCCATGGTCATATGGGTCATGGGTGGTATGGGGTATGACATTATAACCCATGACCCATGGTCATATGACCATATGGGTTATGGGTGATATTCAGTAATGTTTTTATGTGTTTTATACATGTAATGATGATGATGATAACAACCCATAAGATGATGATGATGACAAACCATATGAGGATGATGATGATGACAACCCATTAGCCTTGTAATGCCATAACCCATATCAACCATAACTCACAACCAATAACCCACGACCAGTGTGACCCCTATAAGGCTTATACATGTGTCATACGGGCCATGGGTCATGAAGATATGGGATATGGCATTTTAACCCATAAGCCTTGTAATGCCATAACCCATATCACCCTGACTCACAACCTGTGTAACCCTTAAAAGGCTTATTGGTCATATAGGTAGATCATGGGTGATACAGGTTATGACATTAATTATAACCCATTACCCATGGTCATATGGGTCATGGGTGGTATGGGGTATGACATTATAACTCATGACCCATGGTCATTGGTGATATTAAATAATGTTTTTATGGGGTTTATGTAACGATGATGATGAGAAGCCATATGATGATGATGATGATAACCCATAAGATGATGATGATGATGATGATAACCCATAAGACGACCATGATAACCCATCGGAGGATATAATGATGGTGATGATCAGGACGACCCATATGATGATGATGATAACCTATTTCACCTATGACTCACAACCAATAACCAACGACCAGTGTGACCCATATAAGGCTTATGTATGGGTCATACGGGCCATGGGACATGGGTGATATGGAATATGGCATTTTAACCCATAAGACATGTAATGCCATAACCCATGTCACCCTGACCTGACTCACAAACAGTGTCACCCCTACAAGGCTTACTGATCATATGGGTCATGGGTAATGTTAAGTAATGTTTTTATGTGGTTTATGTAATCTTTTAATTTTAATTTATGCTTTGTTTTTTTAGGGGTTAATTATATAGGTAGTTTATGTAAATTTTTATTTTTTTTAATTTATGCAAAGTTTTAAGTAGGTTTATTATAAACTTAATTAGTTTTTTTTTACAAATATATTTTAGAAACCGTAATTAATTTTTGGTTTAAAAATTCCCCAAAACTACATGGCGGGATCTTAAACAAAATCAGCGGTAAGATTTTAAGAAAAATGTTGAAACTTCATTTAGGTTACAAAATCAGCGGTAAAATTTAAAAAAAAAATTCCCCAAAACTACGTGCCACAATTCGATTTCAAACCCTTCCTCTTCCACTTCGATTTCAAATCTGTCCTCTTCCACTCCGATTTAAAATCCGAGCTTTTTGTATTTCCGATCTTAAATCCGATTTCATTAATTTGACACTGTTGCACAATGAAAATGATCAATTCAACGACGATGGATATAACTATTCATCAGACGACTATGAAAGCGATGATATGGATCATCACAATGACGATTTGATGGTTACCAAGTTAGGTGAATCACAAGTCAATGAAGATATGGATCTAGATCTTTGTTTAGCTACAACGAAAACAACTAAGAGGGGGTTGACCAGGTTACCAAAGTTACGTGCAGCATATACAAACTCAGGTGAAAGAAAACACAAAGTTTCGTTTGATGAACTGGGTAGGTTAACTGGGAATATAGATCAGAATTTCCAAGTTATTTGGGAGACCTGGTAAGGGAAAAAGTTGGATTAAGGTTTCTAGCATGGAAGGCGGTGCCAAAAGAAGTAAAGGATAAGCTATGGGAAGAATTAACGGTTAGTCTACTTCTTATAAGTTTTAATTAAAAATATGCATTTATACTGTTTCTTTTCCATGTGACTAATTAACTGAAGAAACTCATGGTAATCAGGTATGAATCAACATCTCATATCATCCCAATATATAGTAAGTTAATACAATAACATATTTTGTGGCCTAAAGCGAACGTTGAAATTGAGGCCTTCAGTGAAAGTTTTGTAAGTATATAAAAAAATGTAACATGTAATTTAGTTGCGAATAATGTTGACATTGTGAAATTATCATTTCTCTCTGAAAACACAAAAGTTGAGAATACAAATTAAATTAGTTTTCAATTTTTGGGGGCGTAAAGCGGTTGCTTTAGTTGCTAATTAATACTAACAAACTAGCCTATATATTGCAGAAATATTATGAGATTGATGCATGTCGTAGGCGTTTTGTGATGAATAAGCTTGGTCACCTTCTTCAAAATTTTTGAAGAAAACTGTATGTGGGATACATAGTACCCAACCTAGGTAAAACGGTGAAACTTAAGATAATTCCTACGTAGTATCGTACATTGGGGGAGCAAATTGACTGGGACAAGTTCATTACATATACACAATCAGACGAATTCAAGGTTTTAATTATTTACTCTAATTAATGTTCATCATCATTATATTTTTAATCTTTCTCTTTTAAACTATAATGAAATAATTAAAATGTGTGTTGGAAGAATCTGTCGAAAACAAGAAAAAAAGCACGATCAAATTACGTTTATGATCATCACCTGCGACGACGAGGATATACTTATCTAAGAGATAAACTAGTAACTTTATTCTCTAATCCAAGTGACTTTTTCTGTTGTATGTCGGATGAGTGGGTGTCTGATGCTTTTCTATTGAATATATTACAAGGTATAAATCAACGAAATTTCACCCGAGGAAATCCCCTCTCGTGCTTTGATGTGGAGGAAAGCCAGGGAAGACAAAAAGTGAGATACAAGAATGTTGATGTCAAAGTCTTGGCAGATAAAATAGTAAGTTTAATGTAGTGGGAGCCTCGTCGCGCAGCGGATAAACACGGACCTGTTCTGTGATTTGTGTGGGAACAAAGAAACGAGACAGAGAAAACACGAACAAAGACAACAGATAATGAAACGACACATAATCCATAACATAGATGTCATCCCGTATTACAGACTACATACCGAAGGAGCACACATCTCTCATATAAGCTCACGGTCCAGGGGTCGGGAGAGCTCTTCCCGACCCGGACACCTCTCGACCTTGTTCCAGAAGTTCTACCTACAAATGAAGACAAGTCTTCTATTTATAGGGGAAGGAACACTACCTGCGTACTTACTAAGTACGCATGGTTTGGTCATGCGTACTTACTAAGTACGCAGGACCAAACCGGTGTGCGGGCTAAGTACTCAGGAACACCCTCCAACGTACTAGCCACGTACACCGATACATAGAATTTAATCTATTGTTACAAAACATGCTTCTACAAACTCCCTCTTAACTATAACATCAAATTCTATCCATCACTAACACTGATAATCATCAGTTTACAAAGAATGTCCTAACAGACTCCCTCTAAACTAATGACATCACGTCTCTTCTAGCGAGACTTGATCTTCTGGCATTCCACTTGAGATCTTCAAATCTTCAAAATTCAGTCTTCAGTTGCCGTGTGATGACAAACCCAACTCCCTCTAACTGTAGCTTTCATTGTAGACCAAACCAAGTGCTTCAATAGGAACCAACTAACCCAACACAACTCATTGTAGTCCATCCTCTCAGCAGTAGCAACCTCCACCCTGACTTAGAATTCTGAGTCTCACAATGTCTTCCTCAACAGGTAACAATAGTAGACTAAGACAACTCCAAATCAGCTGACATATGATAGAGAGTTTGAGTTTCCAATAACCTGCATCAAACTAATCAGCTCCCATAGGAATTCCATTAAGATAAACTTAAGTCTTCAACCAGATGTGTCCAACTCTATCCTGTATCTTCACGAGTCAACCAAATTCCCGAAGATGTTCATTTCCAATATCCCTTTTCAGTTTAAGCTCCATCTGACTAGACTAGAAACAAGGGTATGTTTCCTATCCCATCGGTCAATGGTAAAAGGTTCCATCTTCAACTAATAATCCAACGAATATCCAGCTTTATCTTGAAAACACACGATAGAATCAAACACGAAAAATACAGTTTACACGAGAAATCATAATTGAGATCCATGTTACGTCAAATAGGTATATATATAGGAATTACCAACGGCTTTTTCACCACCTCTTTAATATCTCATGAATACTAGATTTTATCCCCCTCATTTCTCTGTAAACTATGACCAGCTTCATCATCACTTCACTCAAATCCTCAAAAAGCACAACTAGCCAAGTCCAGGATTTTATTCTTTTATTTCTTTGCAAAGATCCAAAACAGCAAATCCTTAGATTCAAGTTGTTCCAGTGTTCATCCCCTATTAAAGAAGTATCCCGGATACTCGTAGCCTACATATTCTGGTTTGAATACCTAAACAATATGATTCTTTTTCCGAAAGACCCAAAGCAGCCACATCTTCACAAATAGAACGAGACCTTTAGCCGATGATGACCCAATTGCTCCCATTAGTTCAGCATTCATACCCTATTAAATAAGTATCCCTGATACTCGTAGCCTACATTTTCAGGGATGGACCCTTAAACAATGTATGACAAGTGGTATCATCCAACAAAAATCTCGTCCGTGTTTCGCCAAGCCACATCATATACAAATTTTGGTCCGGAAAAACCAACATTACTATCTTCTCAAAAATGGGCCGAAACACACATACAAATGATCACTAAAAATTTTGGCCAAGAAAAGTTTTCCCGCCAAAAAACTTTTTTTTTTAATCCCAGAGGCTAGTTCATGCGTACTTAGTAAATACGCACATAAAGGGTGCTCATGCGTATTTAGTAAATACGCAAAGCCAAGTGCTCATGCGTATTTGATAAGTTCGCAAAGACAACCATGTGTACATGCTAAGTACGCAGAGTCAAATACTCATGCGTACTTAACAAGTACGTTGGACAACTTCCCTTGCGTACTTAGTAAGTACGCCGGGCAAAATCCATGCGTACTTAGTAAGTACGCAGAAAAGCTGAATTTGCGTACTTATCAAAAAGTAACAGCGTTCTTGACGGATCTCGAGGAGAATGCTCGAAAAGTGACGGATCTGATAAATTGATGCTTCCAAAAGCTTAGAAATCATCTTCTAACAAACCCTCAGCCTTCCAAACACCAAATGAAGTTATAACAAACTCGGATTTAAGGATTTTTGGAAGAAAAAGTAGCGACTTTTATATCTTAGATCTGCTCAAAAAACCCTAAAACCCGAAACGGGAACACAAATCAATGAACACCGAGGCTCTGATACCACTTGTTGGTCCCGGGAGCCTCGTCGCACAGCGAATTTACATAGACCTGTTCTGTGATTTGTGTGGGAAAAAAGAAACGAGACAGAGAAAACACTAACAAAGACAACAGATAATGAAACGACACGTAATCCATAACATAGAAGTCATCCCGTATTACAGACTACATACCGAAGGAGCACACATCTCTCATCTAAGCTAACCACCTCTCGACCTTGTTCTAGAAATTCCACCTACAAATGAAGACAAGTCTTCTATTTATAGGGGAAGGAACACTACCTGGGTACTTGACAAGTACGCAAGGCAAAAGTCTTGCGTACTTACTAAGTACGCATGGTTTGGTCATGCGTACTTGACAAGTACGCAAGGCAAAAGCCTTGCGTACTTACTAAGTACGTAGGACCAAACTGGTGTGCGGGCTAAGTACTCTGGAACACCCTCCTAGGTACTAGCCACCTACACCAATACATAGAATTTAATCTATAGTTACAAAACATGCTCCTACAAACTCCCTCTTAACTATAGCATCAAATTCTATCTATCACTAACACTGATAATCATCAGTTTACAAAGAATGTCCTATCAGACTCCCTCTAAACTAATGACATCACATGTCTTCTGGCGAGACTTGATCTTCTGGCATTCCACTAGAGATCTTCAAATCTTCAAACTTCAGTCTTCAGTTTCCGAGTGATGACAAACCCGACTCCCTCTAACTGTAGCTTTCATTGTAGATCAAACTAAGTGCTTCAATAGGAACCAACTAACCCAACACAACTCATTGTAGTTCATCCTCTCAGCAATAGCAACCTCCACCCTGACTTAGAATTTTGAGTCTCACAATGTCTTCCTCAACAGGTAACAATAGTAGACTAAGACAACTCCAAATCAGCTAACATATGATAGAGACTTTGAGTTTCCAATAACCTGATAAACTTAAGTCTTCAACCAGATGTGTCCAACTCTATCCTGTATCTTCACGAGTCAACCAAATTCTTGAAGATGTTCATTTCCAATATCCCCTTTCAGTTTAAGCTCCATCTGACTAGACCAGAAACAAGGGTATGTTTCCTATCCCATCGACCAATGATAAAAGGTTCCATCTTCAACTAATAATCCAACGAATATCCAGCTTTATCTTGAAAACACACGATAGAATCAAACACGAAAAATACAGTTTACACGAGAAATCATAATTGAGATCCATGTTACGTCAAATAGGTATATATATAGGAAGTACCAACGGCTTTTCCACCACCTCTTTAATGTCTCATGAATACTAGATTTTATCCCCCTCATTTCTCTGTAAACTATGACCAGCTTCATCATCACTTCACTCAAATCCTCAAAAAGCACAACTAGCCAAGTCCAGGATTTTATTCTTTTATTTCTTTGCAAAGATCCAAAACAGCAAATCCTTGGGTTCAAGTTGTTCCAGTATTCATCCCCTATTAAAGAAGTATCCCGGATACTCGTAGCCTACATATTCTGGTTTGAATACCTAAACAATATGATTCTTTTTCCGAAAGACCCAAAGCAGCCACATCTTCACAAATAGAACGAGACCTTTAGCCGATGATGACCCAATTGCTCCCATTAGTTCAGCATTCATACCCTATTAAATAAGTATCCCTGATACTCGTAGCCTACATTTTCAGGGATGGACCCTTAAACAATGTATGACAAGTGGTATCATCCAACAAAAATTTCGTCCGTGTTTCGCCAAGCCACATCATATACAAATTCTGATCCGGAAAAACCAAAATTACTATCTTCTCAAAAATGGGCCGAAACACACATACTAATGATCACTAAAAATTTTGGCCAAGAAAAGTTTTCCCGCCAAAAAACTCTTTTTTTTTTAATCCCAGAGGCTAGTTCATGCGTACTTAGAAAATACGCACATAAAGGGTGCTCATGCTTATTTAGTAAATACGCAAAGCCAAGTGCTCATGCGTATTTGATAAGTTCGCAAAGACAACCATGCGTACATGCTAAGTACGCAGAGTCAAATACTCATGCGTACTTAACAAGTACGTTGGACAACTTCCCTTGCGTAGTTAGTAAGTACGCAGGGCAAAATCCATGCGTACTTAGTAAGTACGCAGAAAAGCTGAATTTGCGTACTTATCAAAAAGTAACAGCGTTCTTGACGGTTCTTGAGGAGAATGCTCGAAAAGTGACGGATCTGATAAATTGATGCTTCCAAAAGCTTAGAAATCATCTTCTAACAAACCCTCAGCCTTCCAAACACCAAATGAAGTGATAACAAACTCGGATTTATGGATTTTTGGAAGAAAAAGTAGCGACTTTTATATCTTAGATCTGCTCAAAAAACCCTAAAACCCGAAACTGGAACACAAATCAACGAACACCGAGGCTCTGATACCACTTGTAGGTCCCGGGATCCTCATTGCGCAGCGGATTTACACAGACCTGTTCTGTGATTTGTGTGGGAAAAAAGAAACGAGACAGAGAAAACACGAACAAAGACAACAGATAATGAAACGACACGTAATCCACAACATAGAAGTCATCCCGTATTATAGACTACATACCGAAGGAGTACACATCTCTCATCTAAGCTCACCACCTCTCGACCTTGTTCCAGAAGTTCCACCTACAAATGAAGACAAGTCTTCTATTTTTGGGGAAGGAACACTACCTGCGTACTTGACAAGTACGCAAGGCAAAAGTCTTGCGTACTTACTAAGTACGCATGGTTTGGTCATGCGTACTTGACAAGTACGCAAGGCAAAAGCCTTGCGTACTTACTAAGTACGCAGGACCAAACTGGTGTGCGGGCTAAGTACTCAGGAACACCCTCCTAGGTACTAGCCACCTACACCGATACATAGAATTTAATCTATAGTTACAAAACATGCTTCTACAAACTCCCCCTTAACTATAGCATCAAATTCTATCTATCACTAACACTGATAATCATCAGTTTACAAAGAATGTCCTAACAGACTCCCTCTAAACTAATGACATCACGTGTCTTCTGGCGAGACTTGATCTTCTGGCATTCCACTGGAGATCTTCAAATCTTCAAACTTCAGTCTTCAGTTTCCGAGTGATGACAAACCCGACTCCCTCTAACTGTAGCTTTCTTTGTAGACCAAACCAAGTGCTTCAATAGGAACCAACTAACCCAACACGACTCATTGTAGTTCATCCTCTCAGCAGTAGCAACCTCCACCCTGACTTTGAATTCTGAGTCTCACAATGTCTTCCTCAACATGTAACAATAGTAGACTAAGACAACTCCAAATCAGCTGACATATGATAGACACTTTGAGTTTCCAATAACCTGCATCAAACTAATCAGCTCCCATAGGAATTCCAGCAAGAAAAACTTAAGTCTTCAACCAGATGTGTCCAACTCTATCCTGTATCTTCACGAGTCAACCAAATTCCCGAAGATGTTCATTTCCAATATCCCCTTTCAGTTTAATCTCCATCTGACTAGACCAGAAACAAGGGTATGTTTACTATCCCATCGGCCAATGATAAAAGGTTCCATCTTCAACTAATAATCCAACGAATATCCAGCTTTATCTTGAAAACACACGATAGAATCAAACACGAAAAATACAGTTTACACGAGAAATCATAATTGAGATCCATGTTACGTCAAATAGGTATATATATAGGAAGTACCAACGGCTTTTCCACCACCTCTTTAATGTCTCATGAATACTAGATTTTATCCCCCTCATTTCTCTGTAAACTATGACCAGCTTCATCATCACTTCACTCAAATCCTCAAAAAGCACAACTAGCCAAGTCCAGGATTTTATTCTTTTATTTCTTTGCAAAGATCCAAAACAACAAATCCTTGTGTTCAAGTTGTTCCAGTATTCATCCCCTATTAAAGAAGTATCCCGGATACTCGTAGCCTACATATTCTGGTTTGAATACCTAAACAATATGATTCTTTTTCCGAAAGACCCAAAGCAGCCACATCTTCACAAATAGAACGAGGCCTTTAGCCGATGATGACCCAATTGCTCCCATTAGTTCAACATTCATACCCTATTAAATAAGTATCCCTGATACTCGTAGCCTACATTTTCAGGGATGGACGCTTAAACAATGTATGACAAGTGGTATCATCCAACAAAAACTTCGTCCGTGTTTCGACAAGCCACATCATATACAAATTCTGGTCCGGAAAAACCAAAATTACTATCTTCTCAAAAATGGTCCGAAACTGTAACATTTCTGATTTTAGTATTCCTATTTCAAATCAATGTAATGCAATTTCAAGTTCTATACTCGTGCAATGTCTCATTATTTTCTCGTCGTAAATTTAATGCAATAATTCTATACAAATTCGCAAGTATTACTCGGTTACATACATTTAAACGCTATACAAGAAACTATTTTATACAAACTTATCAAATCTGATAAGTCAAGGACTAAAGTTGAAAAATGTCAAGAAACCCTAATTAGACACGGTCGTGCTTCGTATAAGCACGGTCGCGCCAAGTGCTTTGGCACGGTCGCGCGACCTGCTTTGGAACGATCGCGCCCGGTGCTTAGGCACGGTCGCGCCTATCTTGGCACGGTCGTGCCTGCGTAACAGTCAAATCGTAATTGTGACTTTAATCATCCGATCGTTCGAATTCGTAACTTTAACACGCTTTAATCACATTAACAAACTCAATAAACCATTCCCATTACTCGAATTCACTTCGGTTTTGTCCTACCAAATTCCAAACGATTAAGCATTTCAAGAAAAACCCAAATTCTCTCAATATTCTCAAAGAAATCCAATCAAGCAATTCCAGATCATCACTGAATCAATCCGAAGCCATTGAAGCAGTCGTAATCGCAGTCGAAGTCACCGGAAATCTTTATCTCCGTCGCCGGAACTCCTCGCTGCCGTTCTCTATCGATCCGCTCCTATTCCGGGTAATTGAATCCTCTATTTCATTCCTCTCTGTATCATTATCGAAAGCCCCTATTCAATTTGGGCTTCCATTATAGAAATCGATCCGAATCAGAAATCTTGCTTTAAATAAAACGATTTAATCGAATCCATACTTAATCGCGATTTTCATACAATTAAACTATATGAAAAGACTCGTAATAACCCATTAATCAAAAGCCCTAACAATTCTATCGTTATAAATACAAGAATCTGTCAATTCGTGTCTGATTTGGAATAGACACGGTCGCGCTAATCATCTAGCGCGGCCGTGCCTCATTTAGCGTGGTCGTGCCGATTAGCAGCGCGGTCGTGTCCTCCTGTCCAGACCTTGTCATGCCCTCTGGGCTAGTCCCTGTTGTGTCTAAAGATCATAGACACGACCGTGCCGGGCCAAGGCACGGTCGTGCCTGTCAAACTTGTCTAGATTGTGCTCCTGTTGATCAACCCGGTCGCGCCCCGACTATCGCGGTCGCGCCCGTGGCTTGAGCACGATCGTGCCCTTCCAAGGCACGGTCGTGCTAGACTCAGAATTTGTATCAAAATTAAAATTTTTATATTTTAATCAGTAAATGATTCAGATTTTATAAAAATATGTTTTTCTGTATTTAAAAATAGATTAAAAGTTTAATCTTGGCATAAATATAAATTATTGAAAAGTTTATAAAAATTAAATTTATTTATCAACTTACACTTAAATGATATTTTAAACAATTAAGTTACAAAATTTATAAATAATAATGATTTATTTAATTTACAAAATCATTCATTCACTTATACTTAATTGCAATTAATATTTACATAAACTATAGTTATACACTTATTTATTTAATTCAAACCAAATTAAATTGTTTTAAACATATTTTACCTCAAACTTTATATATTTTATCCAATACTTTTTAAATACAAATCAATGGTTTTATATACAAATTCAACTTTCATTTTAGACTTAAACTTTATGTATCTATGTGATTCAATACATATTACTCTTTAGGTTAAAGTGTGCATTTCAAGGATCTTATTTGCTATCTATATTCCTTGTTAGCTTCACTTCCATACCAAGTGAGTATTCACAACCCCCTTTTACTCTTTTACACTTTTGGGGTGAAACATGAACTATATACAAATTACATGTTTACATTTACGCAAACAACACAATTACAAAACCTATTACATTCATGTGTGCAATCTGAGCTTTATGCCCGAGGACTATTTGTGCTAACTTTTGCATGCTATTATGTACAATCATTAACTATACAAGCCGACGGTTTTCAATGATAGATCTATTGAGTCTGACAAACCCACCCAAGTGGAGGTGATTGATACCGACAACACAATTTGCATACTAGTTACTAAGGTTTGATTGTACTTGGTTACACAATAGCGGCTCCCCATAAATGCCTTATTTTATCATGTCTTGTAAAGGATTTGTTTTTAACTATATGCTATCTATATACAACTGTGTTATACTCACCAACTTTTTAGTTGACTTTATTTTATTCATGTTTCAGGCCCCTATATGTGAGATTGATACAAGACGTGTTCAACATAGGATTTGGACTTAGCAATATAAATCAAGAATTTTATGAGTTGTTTATGTTTCTTGTTTAAATTTGATTTTGTACTTGGATTTTGTGTAATGGAAATTTGACCTTAATATTATTTCAATCTAGTCAACCATGTGCTATGAACAGTCTTACATGTCCCGCCCCGATGATTCCGCCATCGGTCGGGGTGTGACAGATTGGTATCAGAGCCTTGGTTATAGGGAATTAGGTTATTAGACACCTTGACCTAAACTATAACTTTAGGACACCCACTTATGCTATATTTCATGATTTTGTGCTATGTGTTACATGCTACGTGCTACATGCTTACCATGATAAATTGTTTATTATATTTGGTACCTTACTTGTTAGAAATGCATGACTTATTAGGATATTCTTAATAATTAAATAAATAATATCCTTTTCTATCTCCTAAAAAATATTTCTATCTTCCTTTCTTTCTTTATTCTTTCTAAGCATGTGGAAAAAAATTCTTGAAGCAAAAATCTTTAAAATTTTCTTTTATTTTCTTCGTTAAGGTTTTTAAACTTGTTAAATTATTTGAGGACACGTGCAATCTGGAAGGGTGACACCTGTATTTTGGGTTTTCTGTCTAGGAAAGCATTTCGCATAAATCCCAATCAACCGAGGGACCCGTATGCTTTCCTGGGAATTCCCGAGATGAGTGTTTACTTATAGGCTAAAGCATGTCTCCTTGAAAATTATATGAGTTTAAATTAACCTTTATGTGCCTTAGTATTCAAGTGATTTTATCACTTTTGAGTACAATCCAAACTATGAATATCTATCTTTTATTTGGTTTTCTCATTCTATTAAATCCTAGTAATTCTCATAAGTTCTTACAATCTTTCTTGTCTTGTGAAAATCTGTAGAATGCCTCCTCGTCGTGCTCCCGCAACCAACGCCAACTCCGACATTGCTGCTATTCTTACCCAATTGGTGACACAACTCACCCAAGCCAATGGTGCCACTAATGGCAATGGTGGAAATGGAAGCAATAGTGGTAACAATGGTGGTAATGGTGGAAACAATCCATCTCAATGCACCTTCAAGCACTTCAATTCGTGCAATCCCCTAAAGTTTTATGGAACCGAAGGAGCTACTGGACTCCTTCAATGGTTTGAAAGTATTGAGAATACCTTTCTCAATAGTGACTGTCCCGACAACCTCCGTGTTCGGCATGCTACAAGTGTACTCCAAAAGCGGGCACTTACATGGTGGAATGGGGAGAAAAGGAATAGGGGTATTGATGTAGCTATGGCTTTACCTTGGGATGAGGTCAAAAGGCTTATGACCGAGGAATTCTGTCCTCGAAATGAAGTGAAGAAGTTAGAGGCCGATTTTTGGGATCTTGCCCAAGATAGTGGGGAAAACTTAGCATATACAACTCGGTTCCATGAGTTGAGTCTTCTTGTGCCCCACATGGTCACTCCGTTATCTCGTTGTATAGAAAAGTATATTGGTGGGCTACCAAGACAAATTCAAGATACTGTCTTAGGTAGAAATCCTGCTACTCTGGAGGATGCTATTCGTCTTTCTGCTACTTTGACTGATAATCATGTAAAAGCTGGGACTCTTACCAAAAGGGTTCTAAGAAAGTTGCTGAAACCGTAACCCCTTCTACCCACAACAAAGAAGCCACAACTGAACCCTCTCGCAATAACAAAAAGAGGAAAGTTAGAAACTTTGCTGTGGTTACTCCTGCTGTACCCGTTAATCAAGTTGCACCCGTAGTTCAAGCACCGGCTAAAAAGCCATATGTTGGGATTTATCCTCTTTGTGCCACCTGCAATTTTCATCATCCTCAAAATATCCCATGTCGCCTTTGCACTCATTGTGGGATATATGGCCACACTATCAATATTTGTAGGGCCAAAGCTTTTGCGGGTCAAGTCAATCCACCGAACCAACCTAACCCGCGAGTGGCTAATCAAAGTGCTCCCACCATTGCTAATAGGCGTGCTTGTTATGAGTGTGGTGACCCGAACCATTTTCGTAATCTATGTCCAAGACTTGCAAATGCTACACAAAGTGGAGCTCGTGGGCGTGCGTTCAACATAAATGCCATTGAAGCTCAAGCCAACAACGACGTGGTTAATGGTACGTTCCTTGTAAATAGTCATTATACCTCCATTTTGTTCGATACCGGTGCTGATAAAAGTTTTGTGTCACTTAATTTTGAGCCTTTACTTGCAAAGACGCGATCCCAATTAGAGAAAACCATCACCGTTGAAATAGCAAATGGTGACTCCCTTACAATTGAGTCTATTATCTATGACTGCTCTTTAGAACTTAATGATCATGCATTCCCAATCAACCTTGTTCCAATGCCACTAGGAAGCTTTGATATTATCATAGGTATGGATTGGCTATCAAATCATCATGCCGAAGTCATTTGCTTTGAAAAATGTATCTGAATTCCGCTACCATCGGGAGAAACATTAAGGGTTTTTGGTGAAAAGCCTTGCAAGGGTCTTAAGTTGATGTCTTGTACTACCGCTCAAAAGTACTTACGAAAGAAGTACATCGCCTTCTTAGCTCATATTGTTCAAAAGGATGTCAAGGAGAAGAGTATCCAAGACATTCCTATCATTATAGATTTTCCCGAAGTGTTCCCTAAAGATTTATCCGGTCTTCCTCCTGTTCGTCAAGTAGAGTTCCGCATTGATCTCTTGCCCGGAGCTAACCCCGTTACTAGAGCTCCTTATCGTCTTGCACCTTCGGAAATGCAAGAACTCGCAAGCCAACTTCAAGAACTCTCCGACAAAGGTTTCATTCGCCCGAGTCATTCACCGTGGGGTGCACCCGTCTTATTTGTTAAGAAGAAGGATGGATCATTTCGCATGTGTATTGACTACTGCGAACTCAACAAGCTTACTATCAAAAATCATTATCCTTTGCCTAGGATCGATGACCTCTTTGATCAACTTCAAGGTTCTACTTGCTTCTCGAAGATTGATCTTCGATCCGGTTATCATCAGCTCCGTGTTCAAGAAGATGACATTCCTAAGACTGCTTTTCGAACAAGGTATGGTCATTACGAGTTCATGGTTATGCCTTTCGGGTTAACCAATGCACCCGCAGTTTTCATGGATCTCATGAACCGTGTGTGCAAACCGTACCTTGATAAATTCATGATCGTTTTCATTGACGATATCTTAATCTATTCCAAGACTAAAGCCGACCATGAAGAACACCTTAGATTGGTTTTGGACCTTTTAAAGAAAGAACAACTATATGCCAAGTTCTCCAAATGTGAATTTTGGTTAAAGGAAGTTCAATTTCTTGGTCACATCGTCAACGACAAGGGTATTCATGTTGATCCTGCTAAGATTGAAACGATTAAGAATTGGAATGCCCCGAAGACTCCTACCGAAGTTCGTTCATTTCTTGGTCTTGCGGGTTATTATCATCGTTTCATCTCAAACTTCTCAAAGATTGCGGTCCCTCTTACCGCTTTGACTCATAAGGGTAAAACTTATGAATGGGGACCGAAACAAGAAGAAGCTTTCCAAACTCTTAAGCATAAGTTGTGCAATGCTCCTATATTAACTCTCCCCGATGGAAATGATGATCTAGTTGTCTATTGTGATGCTTCAAACCAAGGTCTTGGTTGTGTCCTCATGCAACGAGGAAAAGTGATCGCTTATGCATCAAGACAACTCAAAATTCATGAAAAGAATTATACGACGCACGATCTTGAGTTGGGTGCGGTCGTATTCGCGTTAAAGATTTGGAGACATTACCTATATGGCACGAAATGTGTGGTATTCACCGACCATAAAAGTCTTCAACATATCTTCAACCAAAAAGAACTCAATATGAGGCAGCGACGTTGGGTCGAACTCCTTAACGACTATGACTGCGAAATTCGTTACCATCCCGGCAAAGCGAATGTCGTAGCCGATGCTTTGAGTCGAAAGGACCATGTTATGCTTCATTGTGCCCGTATTCAAACCAATATTCAAACCCGTATCTTAGACGCTCAACACGTCTCGGTAACCGAGGGTAACGTGTATGAAGAAATGTTGTGTGGTGTTGAACTTCTTCTTGAATCAAAACCCAATGGCTTACTATATTATTTGAATCATATTTGGGTTCCCGATCGCGATGATCTCCGTGCATTTCTCATGAACGAGGCTCATAAGACTCGTTATTCTATTCATCCTGGTGCGGATAAAATGTACCAAGATCTTCGCCAACTTTATTGGTGGCCTGGTATGAAGAAGGACATTGCTCTTTATGTTGCCAAATGCTTAACTTGCTCCAAAGTCAAAGCCGAACATCAACGTCCTTCTGGTTTGCTTGAACAACCGGAAATTCCCGTGTGGAAATGGGAAAATTTAGCTATGGATTTCATTACCAAGCTCCCTCGCACCTCGAGTGGTTATGATAGTATTTGGGTGATCATTGATCGTCTCACCAAATCTGCCCACTTCTTGCCTATTCGTGAAAACTTCAAAGTGGAGAAATTAGCCCGAATTTACATTGATGAAATCGTGAGCCGTCATGGTGTTCCCTTGAACATAATATCCGATAGAGACGCTCGGTTCACTTCTTGATTTTGGCAATCTCTCCAAAAGGCTCTTGGTACTCGATTGGATTTGAGCACGGCTTACCATCCGCAAACTGATGGTCAAACCGAGCGAACAATCCAAACTCTTGAAGACATGCTTAGAGCTTGTGTAATCGATTTTGGTGGAAATTGGGATTCACATTTATCCCTCATTGAGTTTTCTTACAACAATAGCTACCACACAAGTATCAACATGGCTCCATTCGAAGCTCTCTATGGTCGCAAGTGTCGTTCTCCTATCTGTTGGAGTGAGATTGGTGAAGCACAAATCACTGGTCCCGAGTTAATTCAAGAAACATCCGACAAGATTATTCAAATCCGTGACAATATTCGAGTAGCGAGGAGTCGGCAAAAGAGTTATGCCGACAAACGTCGAAAACCCTTGGAATTCCAAGTCGGTGACCTTGTTCTTCTAAAGGTGTCTCCATGGAAGGGTGTGGTCCGTTTTGGAAAGAAAGGCAAGTTAGCACCTCGTTATGTTGGTCCATTCAAAATCCTTGAAAGGATTGGGAAAGTGGCTTACAAGCTCGAGTTACCTCCATCTCTTGGCAATGTACATCCTACATTTGATATATCTAATCTAAAGAAGTGTCTCGCCGATGAAAATCTCCATATACCGCTCGACGACGTGCGCATTGATGAAACGATGCACTTCGTTGAGAAACCGGTAGAAATTATGGATCGTGAAGTCAAGCAGCTCAAGCGAAGTCGCATTCCTATCGTTAAAGTTCGTTGGGAATCTAAGCATGGTCCTGAGTTCACTTGGGAACGAGAAGACCAAATGAAGCTCAAGTACCCTCATCTTTTTACTAATAATGTTGTTTCCTATAGCTAAATTTCGGGACGAAATTCTCTCAACATGGGGAGACTGTAACATTTCTGATTTTAGTATTCCTATTTCAAATCAATGTAATGCAATTTCAAGTTCTATACTCGTGCAATGTCTCATTATTTTCTTGCCGTAAATTTAATGCAATAATTCTATACAAATTCGCAAGTATTACTCGGTTATATATATTTAAACGCTATACAAGAAACTATTTTATACAAACTTATCAAATCTGAAAAATCAAGGACTAAAGTTGAAAAATGTCAAGAAACCCTAATTAGACACGGTCGTGCTTCGTATAAGCACGGTCGCGCCAAGTGCTTTGGCACGGTCGCGCGACCTGCTTTGGAACGATCGCGCCCGGTGCTTAGGCACGGTCGCGCCTATCTTGGCACGGTCGCGCCTGCGTAACAGTCAAATCGTAATTGTGACTTTAATCATCCGATCGTTCGAATTGGTAACTTTAACACGCTTTAATCACATTAACAAACTCAATAAACCATTCCCATTACTCGAATTCACTTCGGTTTTGTCCTACCAAATTCCAAACGATTAAGCATTTCAAGAAAAACCCAAATTCTCTCAATATTCTCAAAGAAATCCAATCAAGCAATTCCAGATCATCACTGAATCAATCCGAAGCCATTGAAGCAGTCGTAATCGCAGTCGAAGTCACCGGAAATCTTTATCTCCGTCGCCGGAACTCCTCGCTGCCGTTCTCTATCGATCCGCTCCTACTCTGGGTAATTGAATCCTCTATTTCATTCCTCTCTGTATCATTATCGAAAGCCCCTATTCAATTTGGGCTTCCATTATAGAAATCGATCCGAATCAGAAATCTTGCTTTAAATAAAACGATTTAATCGAATCCATACTTAATCGCGATTTTCATACAATTAAACTATATGAAAAGACTCGTAATAACCCATTAATCAAAAGCCCTAACAATTCTATCGTTATAAATACAAGAATCTGTCAATTCGTGTCTGATTTGGAATAGACACGGTCGCGCTAATCATCTAGCGCGGCCGTGCCTCATTTAGCGCGGTCGTGCCGATTAGCAGCGTGGTCGTGTCCTCCTGTCCATACCTTGTCATGCCCTCTGGGCTAGTCCCTGTTGTGTCTAAAGATCATAGACACGACCGTGTCGGGCCAAGGCACGGTCGTGCCTGTCAAACTTGTCTAGATTGTGCTCCTGTTGATCAACTTGGTCGCGCCCCGACTAGCGCGGTCGCGCCCGTGGCTTGAGCACGATCGTGCCCTTCCGAGGCACGGTCGTGCTAGACTCAGAATTTGTATCAAAATTAAAATTTTTATATTTTAATCAGTAAATGATTCAGATTTTATAAAAATATGTTTTTCTGTATTTAAAAATAGATTAAAAGTTTAATCTTGGCATAAATATAAATTATTGAAAAGTTTATAAAAATTAAATTTATTTATCAACTTACACTTAAATGATATTTTAAACAATTAAGTTACAAAATTTATAAATAATGATGATTTATTTAATTTACAAAATCATTCATTCACTTATACTTAATTGCAATTAATATTTACATAAACTATAGTTATACACTTATTTATTTAATTCAAACCAAATTAAATTGTTTTAAACATATTTTACCTCAAACTTTATATATTTTATCCAATACTTTTTAAATACAAATCAATGGTTTTATATTCAAATTCAACTTTCATTTTAGACTTAAACTTTATGCATCTATGTGATTCAATACATATTACTCTTTAGGTTAAAGTGTGCATTTCAAGGATCTTATTTGCTATCTATATTCCTTGTTAGCTTCACTTCCATACCAAGTGAGTATTCACAACCCCCTTTTACTCTTTTACACTTTTGGGGTGAAACATGAACTATATACAAATTACATGTTTAAATTTACGCAAACAACACAATTACAAAACCTATTACATTCATGTGTGCAATCTGAGCTTTATGCCCGAGGACTATTTGTGCTAACTTTTGCATGCTATTATGTACAATCATTAACTATACAAGCCGACGGTTTTCAATGATAGATCTATTGAGTCTGACAAACCCACCCAAGTGGAGGTGATTGATACCGACAACACAATTTGCATACTAGTTACTAAGGTTTGATTGTACTTGGTTACACAATAGCGGCTCCCCATAAATGCCTTATTTTATCATGTCTTGTAAAGGATTTGTTTTTAACTATATGCTATCTATATACAACTGTGTTATACTCACCAACTTTTTAGTTGACTTTATTTTATTCATGTTTCAGGCCCCAATATGTGAGATTGATACAAGACGTGTTCAACATAGGATTTGGACTTAGCAATATAAATCAAGAATTTTATGAGTTGTTTATGTTTCTTGTTTGAATTTGATTTTGTACTTGGATTTTGTGTAATGGAAATTTGACCTTAATATTATTTCAATCTAGTCAACCATGTGCTATGAACAGTCTTACATGTCCCGCCCCGATGATTCCGCCACCGGTCGGGGTGTGACAGAAACACACATACAAATGATCACTAAAAATTTTGGCCAAGAAAAGTTTTCCCGCCAAAAAACTCTTTTTTTTTAATCCCAGAGGCTAGTTCATGCGTACTTAGTAAATACGCACATAAAGGGTGCTCATGCGTATTTAGTAAATACGCAAAGCCAAGTGCTCATGCGTATTTGATAAGTTCGCAAAGACAACCATGCGTACATGCTAAGTACGCAGAGTCAAATACTCATGCGTACTTAACAGGTACGTTGGACAACTTCCCTTGAGTACTTAGTAAGTACGCAGGGCAAAATCCATGCGTACTTAGTAAGTACGCAGAAAAGCTGAATTTGCGTACTTATCAAAAAGTAACAGCGTTCTTGACGGTTCTTGAGGAGAATGCTCGAAAAGTGACGGATCTGATAAATTGATGCTTCCAAAAGCTTAGAAATCATCTTCTAACAAACCCTCAGCCTTCCAAACACCAAATGAAGTGATAACAAACTCGGATTTATGGATTTTTGGAAGAAAAAGTAGCGACTTTTATATCTTAGATCTGCTCAAAAAACCCTAAAACCCGAAACTGTAACACAAATCAACGAACACCGAGGCTCTGATACCACTTGTAGGACCCAGGAGCCTCGTCGCGCAGCGGATTTACACAGACCTGTTCTGTGATTTGTGTGGGAAAAAAGAAACGAGACAGAGAAAACACGAACAAAGACAACAGATAATGAAACGACACGTAATCCATAACATAGAAGTCATCCCGTATTACAGACTACATACCGAAGGAGCACACATCTCTCATCTAAGCTCACCACCTCTCGACCTTGTTCCAGAAGTTCCACCTACAAATGAAGACAAGTCTTCTATTTATAGGGGAAGGAACACTACCTGCGTACTTGACAAGTACGCAAGGCAAAAGTCTTGCATACTTACTAAGTACGCATGGTTTGGTCATGCGTACTTGACAAGTACGCAAGGCTTTTACCAAACTGGTGTGCGGGCTAAGTACTCAGGAACACCCTCCTAGGTACTAGCCACCTACACCGATACATAGAATTTAATCTATAGTTACAAAACATGCTTCTACAAACTCCCTCTTAACTGTAGCTTTCATTGTAGACCAAACCAAGTGCTTCAATAGGAAGCAACTAACCCAACACAACTCATTGTAGTTCATCCTCTCAGTAGTAGCAACCTCCACCCTGACTTAGAAATCTGAGTCTCAGAATGTCTTCCTTAACAGGTAACAATAGTAGACTAAGACAATTCCAAATCAGCTGACATATGATAGAGAGTTTGAGTTTCCAATAACCTGCATCAAACTAATCAGCTCCCATAGGAATTCCAGTAAGATAAGCTTAAGTCTTCAACCAGATGTGTCCAACTCTATCCTGTATCTTCACGAGTCAACCAAATTCCCGAAGATGTTCATTTCCAATATCCCCTTTCAGTTTAAACTCCATCTGACTAGACCAGAAACAAGGGTATGTTTCCTATCCCATCGGCCAATGATAAAAGGTTCCATCTTCAACTAAAAATCCAACGAATATCCAGCTTTATCTTGAAAACACACGATAGAATCAAACACGAAAAATATAGTTTACACGAGAAATCATAATTGAGATCCATGTTACGTCAAAGAGGTATATATATAGGAAGTACCAACGGCTTTTCCACCACCTCTTTAATGTCTCATGAATACTAGATTTTATCCCCCTCGTTTCTCTGTAAACTATGACCAGCTTCATCATCACTTCACTCAAATCCTCAAAAAGCACAACTAGCCAAGTCCAGAATTTTATTCTTTTATTTCTTTGCAAAGATCCAAAACAGCAAATCCTTGGGTTCAAGTTGTTCCAGTATTCATCCCCTATTAAAGAAGTATCCCGGATACTCGTAGCCTACATATTCTAGTTTGAATACCTAAACAAGATGATTCTTTTTCCGAAAGACCCAAAGCAGCCACATCTTCACAAATAGAACGAGACCTTTAGCCGATGATGACCCAATTGCTCCCATTAGTTCAGCATTCATACCCTATTAAATAAGTATCCCGGATACTCGTAGCCTACATTTTCAAGGATGGACCCTTAAACAATGTATGACAAGTGGTATCATCCAACAAAAATCTCGTCCGTGTTTCGCCAAGCCACATCATATACAAATTTTGGTCCGGAAAAACCAAAATTACTATCTTCTCAAAAATGGGCCGAAACACACATACAAATGATCACTAAAAATTTTGGCCAAGAAAAGTTTTCCCGCCAAAAAACTATTTTTTTTTTATCCTAGAGGCTAGTTCATGCGTACTTAGTAAATACGCACATAAAGGGTGCTCATGCGTATTTAGTAAATACGCAAAGCCAAGTGCTCATGCGTATTTGATAAGTACGCAAAGACAACCATGCGTATATGCTAAGTACGCAGAGTCAAATACTCATGCGTACTTAATAAGTACGTTGGACAACTTCCCTTGCGTACTTAGTAAGTACGCAGGGCAAAATCCATGCGTACTTAGTAAGTACGCAGAAAAGCTGAATTTGCGTACTTATCAAAAAGTAAAAGCGTTCTTGACGGATCTTGAGGAGAATGCTCGAAAAGTGCTGGATCTGATTAATTGATGCTTCCAAAAGCTTAGAAATCATCTTCTAACAAACCCTCAGCCTTCCAAACACCAAATGAAGTGATAACAAACTCGGATTTAAGGATTTTTTGAAGAAAAAGTAGCGACTTTTATATCTTAGATCTGCTCAAAAAACCCTAAAACCCGAAACAGGAACACAAATCAAAGAACACCGAGGCTCTGATACCACTTGTAGGTCCCGGGAGCCTCGTTGCGCAGCGGATTTACACAGACCTGTTCTGTGATTTGTGTGGGAAAAAAGAAACGAGACAGAGAAAACACGAACAAAGACAACAGATAATGAAACGACACGTAATCCATAACATAGAAGTCATCCCGTATTACAGACTACATACCGAAGGAGCACACATCTCTCATCTAAGCTCACCACCTCTCGACCTTGTTCCAGAAGTTCCACCTACAAATGAAGACAAGTCTTCTATTTATAGGGGAAGGAACACTACATGCGTACTTGACAAGTACGCAAGGCAAAAGTCTTGCGTACTTACTAAGTACGCATGGTTTGGTCATGCGTACTTGACAAGTACGCAAGGCAAAAGCCTTGCGTACTTACTAAGTACGCAGGACCAAACTGGTGTGCGGGCTAAGTACTCAGGAACACCCTCCTAGGTACTAGCCACCTACACCGATACATAGAATTTAATCTATAGTTACAAAACATGCTTCTACAAACTCCCTCTTAACTGTAGCTTTCATTGTAGACCAAACCAAGTGCTTCAATAGGAACCAACTAACCCAACACAACTCATTGTAGTTCATCCTCTCAGCAGTAGCAACCTCCACCCTGACTTAGAATTCTGAGTCTCACAATGTCTTCCTCAACAGGTAACAATAGTAGACTAAGACAATTCCAAATCAGCTGACATATGATAGAGAGTTTGAGTTTCCAATAACCTGCATCAAACTAATCAGCTTCCATAGGAATTCCAGTAAGATAAACTTAAGTCTTCAACCAGATGTGTCCAACTCTATCCTGTATCTTCACGAGTCAACCAAATTCCCGAAGATGTTCATTTCCAATATCCCCTTTCAGTTTAAGCTCCATCTGACTAGACCAGAAACAAGGGTATGTTTCCTATCCCATCGGCCAATGATAAAAGGTTCCATCTTTAACTAATAATCCAACGAATATCCAGCTTTATCTTGAAAACACACGATAGAAACAAACACGAAAAATATAGTTTACACGAGAAATCATAATTGAGATCCATGTTACGTCAAAGAGGTATATATATAGGAAGTACCAACGGCTTTTCCACCACCTCTTTAATGTCTCATGAATACTAGATTTTATCCCCCTCATTTCTCTGTAAACTATGACCAGCTTCATCATCACTTCACTCAAATCCTCAAAAAGCACAACTAGCCAAGTCCAGAATTTTATTCTTTTATTTCTTTGCAAAGATCCAAAACAGCAAATCCTTGGGTTCTAGTTGTTCCAGTATTCATCCCCTATTAAAGAAGTATCCCGGATACTCGTAGCCTACATATTCTGGTTTGAATACCTAAACAATATGATTCTTTCTCCGAAAGACCCAAAGCAGCCACATCTTCACAAATAGAACGAGACCTTTAGCCGATGATGACCCAATTGCTCCCATTAGTTCAGCATTCATACCCTATTAAATAAGTATCCCTGATACTCGTAGCCTACATTTTCAGGGATGGACCCTTAAACAATGTATGACAAGTGGTATCATCCAACAAAAATTTCGTCCGTGTTTCGCCAAGCCACATCATATACAAATTCTGGTCCGGAAAAACCAAAATTACTATCTTCTCAAAATGGGCCGAAACACACATACAAATGATCACTAAAAATTTTGGCCAAGAAAAGTTTTCCCGCCAAAAAACTCTTTTTTTTTTAATCCCAGAGGCTAGTTCATGCGTACTTAGTAAATACGCACATAAAGGGTGCTCATGCGTATTTAGTAAATACGCAAAGCCAAGTGCTCATACGTATTTGATAAGTTCGCAAAGACAACCATTCGTACATGCTAAGTACGCAGAGTCAAATACTCATGCGTACTTAACAAGTATGTTGGACAACTTCCCTTGCGTACTTAGTAAGTACGTAGGGCAAAATCCATGCGTACTTAGTAAATAGGCAGAAAAGCTGAATTTGCGTACTTATCAAAAAGTAACAGCGTTCTTGACGGATCTTGAGGAGAATGCTCGAAAAGTGACGGATCTGATAAATTGATGCTTCCAAAAGCTTAGAAATCATCTTCTAACAAACCCTCAGCCTTCCAAACACCAAATGAAGTGATAACAAACTCGGATTTAAGGATTTTTGGAAGAAAAAGTAGCGACTTTTATATCTTAGATCTGCTCAAAAAACCCTAAAACCCAAAACTGGAACACAAATCAACGAACACCGAGGCTCTGATACCACTTGTAGGTCCCGGGAGCCTCGTCGCGCAGCGGATTTACACAGACCTGTTCTGTGATTTGTGTAGGAAAAAAGAAACGAGACAGAGAAAACACAAACAAAGACAACAGATAATGAAACGACACGTAATCCATAACATAGAAGTCATCCCGTATTACAGACTACATACCGAAGGAGCACACATCTCTCATCTAAGCTCACCACCTCTCGACCTTGTTCCAGAAGTTCCACCTACAAATGAAGACAAGTTTTCTATTTATAGGGGAAGGAACACTACCTGCGTACTTGACAAGTACGCAAGGCAAAAGTCTTGCGTACTTACTAAGTACGCATGGTTTGGTCATGCGTACTTGACAAGTACACAAGGCAAAGCCTTGCGTACTTACTAAGTACGCAGGACCAAACTGGTGTGCGGGCTAAGTACTCAGGAACTGTCACAACCCCGGGCTACCCCTGCCCGGGCGTCGCGAGACAACGCTGGTATCTGAATGCGGTCCCATATATTTGGGCAGCGGAAGTCTTTGTTTTTACTTGATGCCTTTTTGTAATGAAATGTAATGTAAATAACCTCAAGGGTTAATTCTATACATTTGTCAAAACTTGGGATCCACGTCCCTTTTCATTTCATGATAATAGACATTCAAAAGTCTATTATATAATGTACATCTGCTGAATTAATTTACATAATACAAGCCATTTAAAATGTCTAGGATCTATGTCCGTTCCAACATTTGGTCTTGTATTAGTCTGCCACAGGGATTTAAATATGCCTAAAGATCTTGTCTTTACTGCACCACCCTGAATTTAATGATTTCTTTCACTACCTGTGAAAAACATTTTAAAAATGAACATCAGCATAAAGCCGATGAATCACATTTAACTGACACGAAAATGATTTCTAACATAAACCAAATTAAAGCCTTTAAGCACGTTTTCTATGACGATAAATCTACACATTCAGCAGTCTTTTTCACCTGAAGTATATACCACCTACATACACCGGGTCTCTGCCATGGGGTCAACTGGCTGAGCTCTATGTCTCAGACTGATAGCCTATTCCCAGGGTCGTGATGCTAAGAACCTTGTTCTTAGTCTTACATGATCTGCTA
This sequence comes from Smallanthus sonchifolius, assembly GCA_023525975.1. Taxonomy (NCBI): domain Eukaryota; kingdom Viridiplantae; phylum Streptophyta; class Magnoliopsida; order Asterales; family Asteraceae; genus Smallanthus; species Smallanthus sonchifolius. Next base: position 70,689,032 of record CM042036.1, on the reverse strand, counting down.
AGGAACCATATCCTCAGTCTTATGATATCCCCTTACATGATCTGTACCCAGCCACGGAAGGGGATTTCACCCTCCTCATGTATACCATTTGATCAAATATACGTATGCTTATGGCCTGAATGCTATCACGTAGATTACCCTTATGATTAAAGCATTTAATTTGTTTCATGCCGTTTTCGTAAATAAAATGGTTTTCTTGTTTGAAAAGTGTTAAATGTGTTCACCTTGATTTTGATGGCTGGTAGGGTTGTAGGCTTTGGAATTTGAGCAGAACCTCGACACGTTTCTTCCTAGGGAAGACACGATTAACGAGAATATATATGAGAGAATATATATATAATTGCGGCTATATATATATGAATAGTTTTAATGATACCTACTTTGCGGGATTTGGACAGAACTACGGCTTGAGTTGGGTGTCGTAGGATTCTTGAACAGCGCTTCGGGACGTTGTGGAGTTTTGAGATATCGGGTTTGTGTGAAACGAATGTTTGGAAACTGTACAGAATTTCAATCCCGTTGAAGGCCTTTTATAGGCTGATTTTCCAGTCCCTCGCGTACCGCGAGGCCGGCCAAGGAAATCCCTCGCGCACCGCGAGAGGATGAGGTGTCACGAACGGTGCTGAGTCAGCATGACACGTGGCGGCTGGTGGCAAGGGTGAATGACACGTGTTTTCTGGCCCTGACGCGTGTACTATTCCCTCGCGTACCGCGAGGCTTGGTTGGGAATCTTCTCGCGTACCGCGAGAAGGTGTAAATCTGGCGTATAAGCAGTCCCCTCGCGTACCGCGAGGTTTTGTCAAAATCTCCCTCGCGTACCGCGAGGGAGTGAAATTTTGAATTTTTCTTTTCTTTTTATTTTTGGGTGTTACATCCTCCCCTCCTTTAGAATAATCTCGTCCTCGAGATTCATTGAAAGAGATGTGGATACTTTTTGCGCATTTCTGACTCAAGTTCCCAGGTATATTCTGGGCCACGTCTGGAATCCCATCTTACTTTGACCAACACCAATTGTTTCCGTTTAAGCTTTTTGATTTGTCGGTCTTCAATTTGTAACGGGCGTTCGATGAATTTGAGCTTTTCATTTACTTCCACATCTTGTAAAGGCATCAGCAAGGATTCATCAGCTAAACACTTACGTAGGTTTGATACATGGAATATATCGTGTACCCCACCCATCTCTACTGGTAGTTCAAGCTGATAGGCAACAGATCCGATTCGTTTAATGATTTTGAAAGGTCCAACAAAACGTGGACTTAACTTTCCTTTCTTTCCGAAACGAATAACACCTTTCCAAGGTGAAACTTTTAATAATACCTTGTCACCGATTTGAAAATCTAACGGCTTTCTTCGTTTATCTGCATAACTCTTTTGTCGATCTCGAGCCATTTTTAGACGTTCTCGTATTTGTAATACTTTATCAGTGGTTTCTTGGACTATCTCTGGTCCTGATAACTGATTTTCTCCGATATCTGACCAACATACAGGCGTTCGACATTTCCGTCCGTACAATGCTTCAAATGGTGCGGCCTGAATACTTGTGTGATAACTATTGTTGTATGAGAATTCCATTAGAGGTAAATGATCATCCCAATTACCTCCAAAGTCTATCACACAGGCTCGGAGCATATCTTCTAGGGTTTGTATGGTTCTTTCGCTCTGCCCATCAGTTTGTGGATGATAAGCAGTGCTAAGATTCAATCGAGTTCCTAGAGCTGTTTGAAAACTTTGCCAGAATCGAGATGTGAAGCGACTATCTCTATCTGACACTATGGATAGAGGCACACCATGTAACGTTACAATTTCATTAACGTAAATTTGCGCCATTTTGTCCATACTCATGGTGTCCTTGATAGATAGAAAGTGAGCTGATTTGGTTAAACGGTCAATGATAACCCAGATTGCATTATTTCCACGAGTGGTTCGAGGAAGTTTTGTAATAAAGTCCATAGTTATCAGTTCCCATTTCCAAACTGGTAATTCTAACTGTTGCAATAATCCAGCTGGCTTTTGGTGTTCGGCTTTGACTTTGGAACAGGTCAAACATTTTGCTATGTAGATAGCAATGTTCTTTTTCATACCAATCCACCAGTAACTTTCTTTGAGGTTCTTGTACATTTTATCACTTCCTGGGTGCATGGTGTATTTGGACTTGTGTGCTTCTTCGAGGATTTGCTCTCGAAGATCACCTGTAACTGGTACCCAAATACGTTTATTCATGCGAAGGATATTATCTTCTCCTTTAATCAGTAAATCAAGCATTCCTTTCATTCCTTCTTTTTCAAAGTTACCTTCCTTCAAAGCTAACTCTTGTGCCTCTTTTAACTGACTTACAAGATCAATTTGTAGTTCAAGTCTGAGAGAACGTACTCTCTTTGGCTTGACATTTTCTTTTCGGCTCAAGGCATCTGCTACTACATTTGCCTTTCCTTCATGATAACAAATTTCACAATCATAATCATTCAGGATTTCCATCCATCTTCTTTGTCTCATATTTAACTCCTTTTGGCTAAATATGTACTTGAGACTTTTATGATCAGTGTAGATTGTGAACTTAACCCCATAGAGATAGTGTCGCCATAATTTCAAAGCAAAGATTATAGCGCCCAATTCTAGATCGTGGGTTGAGTAGTTTTTCTCATGAATTTTCAACTGACGAGATGCATAAGCAATGACTTTCTTGCGTTGCATTAATACGCAACCTAAACCAGTATGTGAGGCGTCACAGTAAACTACGAAGTCTTCAATACCATCTGGTAAGGATAAGATAGGTGCGTTTGTCAGTTTTTGTTTCAAGGTTTCAAAAGATTCAGATTGTTTGGGTCCCCATTCGTACTTTACAGATTTTCGAGTTAAGGATGTGAGTGGGATTGCTATACGAGAAAAATTTTGAATGAACCGGCGGTAATATCCCGCTAATCCCAGAAAACTACGAATTTCGGTGGGTGACTTGGGAATTTCCCATTTGGATATAGCTTCAATTTTGGAAGGATCTACTTGAATTCCGTTCACGTTGATGACATGACCAAGAAATTGTACTTCCGTTAACCAAAATTCGCATTTGGAAAACTTAGCATATAATTTCTCTTTTCGAAGAAGTTCAAGTATGGTTCGAAGATGAGTTTCGTGTTCAACTTGGGTTTTGGAATAAATAAGTATGTCATCAATAAAAACTATGACAAACTTATCCAAGTAAGGTTTGCAGACACGATTCATCATGTCCATGAATGCGGCAGGAGCATTTGTAAGTCCAAATGGCATAACCGTGAACTCGAAATGTCCATACCGTGTTCGAAATGCAGTTTTCGAGATATCGTTATCATGCACTTTCAACTGATGATAACCTGAACGAAGATCGATCTTTGAAAAATGACAAGCTCCTTGGAGTTGATCGAATAAATCGTCAATCCTTGGGAGTGGGTATCGGTTTTTAATGGTAACTTTATTTAATTCCCGATAATCAATACACATGCGCATTGATCCGTCTTTCTTCTTAACAAAGAGAATTGGAGCTCCCCAGGGTGAAGAACTTGGTTGGATAAAACCTTTCTCAAGAAGTTCATCCAATTGTTTCTTGAGTTCTGCCATTTCTGTGGGTGCCAGTCTGTACGGGGATTTGGCAATTGGAGTTGCACCAGGTACAAGGTTGATTCGAAATTCTACCTCTCGTTCTGGTGGTAATCCAGGCAGTTCTTCAGGAAAAATGTCTGGAAATTCAGATACTACATGTACTGATTCTATCTTCTTCTCCTTTTCCAAGGCAGTAATTGATACCAGACATGCCAGATATCCTTTTCTTAAGCACTTGGTTGCTTTAAGTATGGAGATTATCTGGATAGGTTTTGTGGGTTTATCACCTTGGATAGTTAGAGTTTTGTTTGTTGGTGTAACGAGTTTTACAACTTGTTGATTACAAAGGATTTCGGCTTGGTTATTTGATAACCAATCCATCCCCAAAACAATGTCAAAGCCAGTTATTGACATTGGTAACAATTGTACTGGGATAGTGAAACCAGCCAATGTAATGTAACAATTGTTCAGTGATTGGGATATTTTTATCAAATCACCGTTCGCTGTTTCTACTTCATATGTTTCAGCTAAGGGACTTAATGGTTCGTTTAATAGATTACAGAAATTATAATCTATAAAACTCCGGTTCGCACCCGAGTCAAATAAGACCTTAGCATAAACATTATTAAGAAGAAACGTACCGGTAATTACGTCCGGCGTTCTCTCAGCTTGATTAGCATTCATGACAAATGCTCGCACGATCTTTTTATTTTCTGGAGTGATCTTGGCTCCTGATCCTCCAGCTCTTCCGGTCCTTGCAAACTTAGGGCAATTAGTGCTGATGTGCCCCAGCTCTCCACAACTAAAACAAGTTATTCCCTTTTTCTTGAAGCAATTCTCAGTAGAGTGACCTGAGACCTTGCAATAATTACAGAATGGAGTTTCAAAAACACACTTTCCACTATGCCTGCGTCCGCATGTTTTGCATGATGGATTGTTAAATGGTAACCCCTTTTGCCCAAAGTTCTTGCTAAATCTTTTGGCCTCGGGTTTTGATTTTATAGAGGATTCGACTTTCTTCTTTTCCTCTATATTTCTGATTAGTCCAGCCGTCATGGTACCGGTCAATTCTACGGTGGACTCAATGGTTTTTGGTGAGACAACCTTCACCAAATCACGGATCTCTGGAACTAAGCCATAAATATATCGAGTTATGAGAATTGATTCAGGTTTAGCCAGGTGAGGTGCCAATCGAGCATATTCAAAGAATTTGGTGGTGTACTCTCGATCGTTGGTACCCACCATTCGGTGCTCCAGAAATTTTCTTTCAGCTTGTTCTTTTTCAGTCTTGGGGCAAAATTTCCTTTTCACCTTTGCTCGGAATTCTTTCCAATCCATAGCATTGGTCTTTCTTCTCCCTTTGGCAGAAATGATTGAATTCCACCATTCCAACGCTTCATTTTTGAAGGAGTTTGAAGCATACAGTACTTGATCTTTCTTAGCACACTTGCTAATTGCTATTACTGACTCCATCTTCTCTAGCCAGTGAAGAGTAGAAATACCGCCTTCGGTGCCCTTAAATTCATAAGGTTTACAGTCCTGAAAGGTTTTGTAAGAACACTCCTTGTGTTTATACCTTTTTGTTTCATTTTCTTCTTCTGAGCTCTCACTGCTTAGATTTAACGATTCTTCAGATTCAGAATACTTATTGCTTGATGTTCTGGATCTTTTCGAGGTTTGAGGTTTACGAGAGCTTGCTACTTGCTCTGTGTGGGTTTTCGAAGGGTTTTCCATTCTTTTTGAAGGAAGAGTTACGTGGCTTGGAGTTTTGATGTTTTCTTGTACTTCCTTTATTATGGCAGGAAGCATTTCTTTAATGCTTTGTTTGACCAGTTGTTGCAATTCTGGTTGTTGAGTAGTTATTTCAGGATTATTATTAACTTCTTTTCCTTTTTCCTTGATAATGTAGGTAGATGGACCGCTATTGTCATTGTTTTGTTGAGACATCTAAGAACACAAGCACGAATTTGGGTCAAAATTTGAAGTTTATTATCGTTAAACTTCATCTATTCATTACAAATACAGAAATATAGATATGTATCTATATCACGTAGGGTTAGCTAATTATACAAATACTATTATCAACTTCAACCTAGAAACACATCTCCCAAATCCTGATAGAACCTCCCCAGGGTCTCAGTCATAGCACCCTTCTGGATCAACTGATCTGCCACCCATTGCTCTGCATACTTCCTGTCTTCCTGAGCTAGCTCATAATCAATTATAGTTTGTTCATTCTGGACTACAACTTGTCTGGTGAAGAACAGTTCAGCACGTAGATCGTCAGCCTCTCTAAGAGCACGATCGAGGTGTTCATCAATTGATTTTGGCAGTTTATCATGGTATCCATAACAAGGAGGTGGTTCCCTGTGTCCCATCCTAAGATCGTGATATGCTGAGTTAACAGACCACACGACTTTTCCGTCGGTTGCATACTGACGTCCATCGGAGGGATCTACATAGAAGAAAGGTTCCTTGAAAACGGGATGTTCTGGAATAGGATCAAAGAAATACTTTCCACCACTGCCTTCACAAATGGCAGCCTTGTCGGATTCAGAAATCGAATGTGGAGTTTCTTCACTTGGACTGGGTGGATGTTCTTGAATTGTTCCGGTAGGGTATACTATGTCTAATGATTGAGGTAGTGGCATAGATGTCATAACAGGACGTAAAGATTCTCTTGAATCTTCCATTTCCACTGAATACTCTGATTCTTCTCTTAGAGGTTCAAGCCTTGCTTGAGTCTGCTCCACTTGTTCTGCGACCATTCTGTTCCAATTCTCCGGGGTCGGCAGGTAGTGGATATAATCGTCATATCTTGGTACTACTTGATTAGATGATTCTCCAGGGAAGTAGTTTGGGTAATTATAAGGATAATAGTATGGATCTGACATACTGCAATTCATTGGTTATGTTAAAGGCATCTTCCTATCGTTTGTTCAGTAGGCACAACTATTGGTTAAAGCCTAGATACAATCATATAAGTATCTAGTTTTGCTAAAACCCTTGAATGTGGCTCTGATACCAACCTGTCACAACCCCGGGCTACCCCTGCCCGGGCGTCGCGAGACAACGCTGGTATCTGAATGCGGTCCCATATATTTGGGCAGCGGAAGTCTTTGTTTTTACTTGATGCCTTTTTGTAATGAAATGTAATGTAAATAACCTCAAGGGTTAATTCTATACATTTGTCAAAACTTGGGATCCACGTCCCTTTTCATTTCATGATAATAGACATTCAAAAGTCTATTATATAATGTACATCTGCTGAATTAATTTACATAATACAAGCCATTTAAAATGTCTAGGATCTATGTCCGTTCCAACATTTGGTCTTGTATTAGTCTGCCACAGGGATTTAAATATGCCTAAAGATCTTGTCTTTACTGCACCACCCTGAATTTAATGATTTCTTTCACTACCTGTGAAAAACGTTTTAAAAATGAACATCAGCATAAAGCCGGTGAATCACATTTAACTGACACGAAAATGATTTCTAACATAAACCAAATTAAAGCCTTTAAGCATGTTTTCTATGACGATAAATCTACACATTCAGCAGTCTTTTTCACCTGAAGTATATACCACCTACATACACCGGGTCTCTGCCATGGGGTCAACTGGCTGAGCTCTATGTCTCAGACTGATAGCCTATTCCCAGGGTCGTGATGCTAAGAACCTTGTTCTTAGTCTTACATGATCTGCTAAGGAACCATATCCTCAGTCTTATGATATCCCCTTACATGATCTGTACCCAGCCACGGAAGGGGATTTCACCCTCCTCATGTATACCATTTGATCAAATATACGTATGCTTATGGCCTGAATGCTATCACGTAGATTACCCTTATGATTAAAGCATTTAATTTGTTTCATGCCGTTTTCGTAAATAAAATGGTTTTCTTGTTTGAAAAGCGTTAAATGTGTTCACCTTGATTTTGATGGCTGGTAGGGTTGTAGGCTTTGGAATTTGAGCAGAACCTCGACACGTTTCTTCCTAGGGAAGACACGATTAACGAGAATATATATGAGAGAATATATATATAATTGCGGCTATATATATATGAATAGTTTTAATGATACCTACTTTGCGGGATTTGGACAGAACTACGGCTTGAGTTGGGTGTCGTAGGATTCTTGAACAGCGCTTCGGGACGTTGTGGAGTTTTGAGAGATCGGGTTTGTGTGAAACGAATGTTTGGAAACTGTACAGAATTTCAATCCCGTTGAAGGCCTTTTATAGGCTGATTTTCCAGTCCCTCGCGTACCGCGAGGCCGGCCAAGGAAATCCCTCGCGCACCGCGAGAGGATGAGGTGTCACGAACGGTGCTGAGTCAGCATGACACGTGGCGGCTGGTGGCAAGGGTGAATGACACGTGTTTTCTGGCCCTGACGCGTGTACTATTCCCTCGCGTACCGCGAGGCTTGGTTGGGAATCTTCTCGCGTACCGCGAGAAGGTGTAAATCTGGCGTATAAGCAGTCCCCTCGCGTACCGCGAGGTTTTGTCAAAATCTCCCTCGCGTACCGCGAGGGAGTGAAATTTTGAATTTTTCTTTTCTTTTTATTTTTGGGTGTTACAGGAACACCCTCCTACGTACTAGCCACGTACACCGATACATAGAATTTAATCTATAGTTACAAAACATGCTTCTACATTTAACTTCAAACTTTTGGAAATTATGTTAAAGAAAAATCATTGTCAAACTCAGTTAATAGAGTTGGAGTTGTGAGATAAGACTGAAGGGTAATTACAACTGTCATTAGCAAGGATCAGTGTTTTAAACTTAAATCCGGTAACAACTGACATCTAACTAGGCTAACAAACTTGATTCTATTTATACATTAGTAAGAACTACTGGTTACATCACCCTGATTGTGACATCTAAGTAGGCTAACAAGCTTGTTTCTCAGCACTTAGTAAAATTGTTGGAACAAGTAAACAGCTGGAATAGACACAACTATTGGTTTGGGGAACTGATGGTGAACAACATCAACAGCAGTTCATGTAACCATCAGTTACAGCCAGATGTTCTATGCTTGAAGGGAATCATCAGTTTGCTCTTTGAAAAGTCAAAGCCTTATTCTTTTGTAAAGTTCTGTTCAACGCCTTGAGTTTCAGCTTTTAGAATCAGTAGTTCATGTAACCAGCAGTTACAGCCATATGTTCTATGCTTGTAGGGAATTAGCAGTTTGTTCTTTGTAAAGTAAAAGCCCTATTATTTTGTAAAGTTCTAGCCAACGCCTGGAGTTTCGGCTTTCAGAATCAGCAGTTCTTTTCAGGATCCAACAATTTACTATAATACATGTTTACATTGTAAAAAAAACATCTCACTACATTCTTTTGACATTTTTTTGCAGATCGATAGTGAAACACTAATCATGGATGGAACCCTGAACCTTGAACCGGGCACGGATGCCCTCACAGTAGTACTTGGCAAGGAAAGAGGTGGATTTTTAAAAAGGTTGGCTATGGAGTGACTTCCAGTAGATATTGGAATGTTCCTCGAACAAAAAGATCATCAAAACAACGAATTGCACTACTTGAGTGTTAACTATACAAAAAAGATGAAAAGATTAACACCCTGTCCATCCAGATGGAAGAAACACAAAACAAACTTAAACAAGTTCTACAACATTTGGCTACACAAGGAGTGCCGTTGTTAACAACACAAGTAAAAATGACCTATTTTATTCACAAATTAATTAATGCTTTAACATTTTCCCCTCTATCGTTACATTTTGTATGTGAATTCTTTGGACAATTATGTTGGATCAAACCAAAGTACTAGTGCTACCACATATAAACTAGGGCAAAAGAAAATGGTATTTGACAATTTCATTCTTTTTTTATGTCTGCTCCATAACCTAATTAATTGAATTGTAGGTCAATTCTGTGGACAACAATGTTGGCTTTAAGGACAATACTAATGCTACCCAATGTAACGGATCATGTAAAGAAGTGCAAACATAAGTCACTCCTCAGGTAAGTATCTGACAAATTATTTCTTTTTTTTATAATTTTCCATGTGAGTGCTGATTTTCCATGACCTAATTAATTGAATTGTAGGCCAATTCTACGGAGACCAAACTTGACAAAACAGCAGTGCAAACAGAAGTCACTACTTAGAGTAACTTATCTAAAAGGGTGCAAAAAACACCGGTGAAAACCATGAAAAGGAAAGTTGATGTATTACAAGAAGATATCCCATCTCATTTGGAATCAAAAGAAGATGACAAACAGGTACATACTGCGTGAAATGCACATATATATTGATTAATGCTTTAACTTTACCATGTTAATACAAAAATTTCTTGTATTACAAGAAGATGTCCCATCTCATTTGGAATCAAAAGAAGATGACACACAGGTAAATACTGGGTGAAATGCACATATATATTGACTTATTTTATTCACAAATTAATTAATGCTTTAACTTTACCATGTTAAAATGACACACAACACAGATAAAAGTGACTTATTTTATTCACAAATTAATTAATTCTTTAACTTTACCATGTTAATATATCCCACAAATTTTTGTAGACATTTAAGTGTAGTCTGAGTCATATAAATTTAAACAACTGCGTGGCACGCGGTACAATTCATTGGTTAACGAAATCATAAACCATTCATTGAGTTCCACTACAAGATGATTGCTACAGAGTTTCTATTGATCAATCTATAAAGCAGGCAACATTTCTACCAATAGAAACTAGTGAGTTCAAAACAGTTAAGGAGGCACTCCATTCTTCTGTTCCTTGGCCAAAATCTCTTGTCAAAAGTGACGAGTAGGTTTTTTCCTTAATTAAAATCTGTTTAAATGCAACTAATTAAAACAAGTATTAATATTTATTTCCATGTTTTGTTGCTCCAGCTACGAGATCCACCATCCAATCAAACACAAAACACTACAACTGAAGTTGCTAAGAAGCAAACGAAAACTTTTACAACGCTAAAAGACATCAAAAACCAGCAAGGAATAAGAAGAAAACCAGCAGCCAACAAATATACATTCTTTAGTATTTAACATAAAACTTATGTATTGATTCTGGTTTATTATTCAGAATTATTCTTAATATAATTTGGTTTTCTCATGCATGTTTACTGTTGTTTATAATTATTATATACAAAAAAAATGAAAATAAAATGGCAAATTACACAAAAATAGCCACATAGAACCCCAGTAAATATGTGTGATCAAAAGTAAGACAATAGCCACACATAAAATTCCAAAATTTCATGTGGCTATAAATAACCATTAGCCACACCATAGTTACATTGTTTTATGTTAGTGTGACGGAATGATAGCAAACGTCGTGTGAAAAAACTATATGTGTGACCAAAGGTAAGACAATAGCCACACTTAAAATTAAAAAAATTCGTGTGGCTATAAATGACCATTAGCCACACCAAAGTAACTTTGTTTTTTGCTTATGAGACGGAATGATACCAAACGTCATGAGATAAAAACAATTATGTGTGACCAAAGGTTAGACAATAGCCACACTTAAAATTACAATAATTTTTTATGTATCAAATAAAAGATTTTAGCCACTCTTAAAATAAATTCAAATGACTATATAATATAAACGGCCACACTTACAGTAAATTCAAGTGGCCGTTGTTACCATTTAGCCACACTTATTGGGACAAAATGTTTGATCACAACAACCCTTTTGCCACAGTTTTATTAAATAAGTGTGGCTAAAACAAACTTTTTAGTAAATTCATGTGGCCGTTGCGACCCGTTAGCCACACTTAAAGTAACATCATGTAGCCGTTGCTACCCTTTAGCCACACTTAATGGAGGGAATGCTTGATTTCATTGAGAAATGTTGATACCCTTTAGCCACCCTTTTAAGCTGTTACGGCCACTAAAAAGCGTGTGTGGCCGTATGATACCAACGATGACTCGAGCTATGGTCACACTTGAGCTGGAAAAAAGAGTGTGGCTGTCACACCCCAACCGACGGCGGAATACGTCGGGGCGGTACATGGAGACTGTTCATAAGCACATGATCAAACTAAAATTTCATATATCATATAATCCAAATTCCATAACATTTGTTCCAACAAAACAAAGTCAAACATACAAGAAAATAAGTAATCCAACAAAATTCAATTGTTTAATTAACTAAGTCCTCAATTCATATGAGTAGCATCTTGAATATGATTCTCAAATGTTAGCACCTGAAACATGATGAAAACAAAGTCAACTAAAATAGTTGGTGAGCATACATAGGTTTTGACACCACAAGTAATATCAAGAGTTGTGTACAATTCACTTGAAACATGGTTTAATAAGGCAGTTATGGAGAACCACTATAGTTAAAACTGGGGTGTACAATCAAACCTTGTGACTGTACCCATTTTTATCCCAAATGTAATGTCGGAAACACTCACCTTAACTGGGTGGGTTTGTCAGACACAATAGATCTATCATTGTTACTGTCGGCTTGTATAGAGTTAATGATTGCACTTGCACTATGAACACATATATGTAATTGTAGTTAAACTCATAGTGTTCAAGAATAAGGCACAAATTGCACACATGTTCAAAATGTAAAATTGTATAAATTGCAAATAGTTTCTATGAAATTATTCTAACACCCTACTTTTAAAACACCGGTTATAATAAACATTTAAAACGTGCGAAAGCATTTATCCCAAAGTTTATTTTTTTTACTTCCTCGCGTACCGCGAGAGACCAAGCCCCATCCCCTCTTCTACCGCTGGGTAGCCTTAGAAAACCAAGCCAGAAAACAGGTCCTTCGCGTACTGATAGGCGCCAAATTTCCAGTGAGTTTCCTGGACCTGCAGATTTCAACACTTAGGCATTTTTCCAACTTTTCCATTTCAACATGACACCAAAAATTCCCAAACACCTGGGATTTTGACCAAAAGTACACATACACCACAATATCACCAAAACATCAAATCTTGTCCCAAAATCACACCCCTTTTGAGGATTTCACTACGCATCCCAAAATTAACCATTTACACATACGAAAATCCGCCAACGCCTTGGACGTGACTTGGACCACATCGGAGCTTTTCCTACATAACCACATAACATATCACCATTAGCAATGAAGATAAAACATAACAAACAAGTAAAATTCTACTTCTTTCATCCATTCACCCATTTGACCCGTTTCCACCCAATTTGTCATTAGGCAATCTATCACTTGCATATTCATCTACAAGTTTCACCCTTTTCGTTTCATATTCATGTTTATCACATTTCCATTTCCATTAGGACACATAGGCCATAACTTTATCACCACATTTCCATTATGATTCTTAGATCATAACTTCATATTCACATATCCATTATGGTACCTAGACAATATAACTCCATATCCACATATCTATTATAGTATTAATACTATAACTACATTCTTTCACTTATTCATGCTCTTTTATACACATTCATACTACATAACACATTAGCAACTTAACACATGATGCATACAACATTGCATATAACACCATTTATCATCAATTACTAAGTAAGTGAAAAACCACTTACCTTGTGGATTTGATGGTCCCGATTCCACTTCACGTTTTGCAATTTGATTACCTAAACACATTCATCTAGTTTAGTAATCTAACATACATCAAAATCACATTTTAATTGGGTTCACAACCCAATTTACCATTTCCAACCCAAACTGACCCGTTTGAGTTATACTCATATCCAAACACCATCTTTCACTCCAAACTCACCTACTTGAGTTTCATTATCCTTACATTAAAACTAATTTTTCATTCAATAATTATTATTAGGTTAATTTGGTGTTTGTTCAAGTGTCTAACATCATACAAACACTAAATCATTATTAATTCAACATTCTATCATCATAATCCAAACACCCCCAAATTTCTCCATATGAACCCTAACTCCTCATAATCAAAATCAAAGGTTTCTAGGATGTTAATCACCATTCTTTACCTTTAGTTTAGCTAGATTATCAACAATCTAACACTAATTATCAACATGCATTCAAAACTTCTGGATTTCTACAAAACCTACCAACTAACACATTCAAAAGTGAAATCAAGGGAAGGCTACACTTACTTGATGTTAGAAAGGTGTTGTGTGAGCCAAAACCTTCACGAATTCAAGTTAAATTGCACGATTTAGCTCTAACTACTCTTTTCTCCTTTTTCTCTCTTGCACAAGAACGAACAAAACACAAATGACGTCTCAATTTTGACTTTCACTAGTCAAATATGGCAGATTTTGCCATTTTACACATTTAGCCCCTCAACTTCCATTTCACCCATTTCATTCCATAATTAGTTAAAAACTAATATAACCCCATTACTAACTTGAAACCCACTTGTTTCAACTTATTTATAAAATATTATTTCCACCATAATATTTATTAGAATATTTAATTATTTATAACGAAACCCAGATTTTGGTTCGTTACAAATCACCTCCCCTTATTTGGGTTTCGTCCCCGAAACCCGACTTCACATAAAAAGGTTCGGATAATATTTGAGCATTTCTTCCTCGGTTTCCCAAGTTATTTCCACTCCCTTCTAATATTTCCACCTCACCAAAACTTGGCAAATCTCTTTATTGCTTAAATGCTTCACCTTTCTATCCAAGATTGCCACCGGTTCCTCTACATAATTCAACTTTTCATCCAATTCAATATCATCCAATGGAACAAAAGTAGATTCATCCGCCAAACATTTCCGCAAATGAGACACATGAAACGTGTTATGAAGTCTACTTAGTCCTTACGGTAGCTCCAAACGATAAACCACCGCACCCACCCTTGATATCACCTTAAACGGTCCGATGAAACATAGACTAAACTTCCCCTGTTTACTAAACCGTATCACCCTTTCCAAGGAGAGACTTTCAAAAGCACAAAATCCCCCACTTGAAATGTCACACCCCAACCGACGGCGGAATACGCCGGGGCGGGACATGTAGACTGTTCAAAAGCTCATGATCAACTATATTACAAAATTTTATTAAAATTGTTTAAATGTACAATACATATTGATCAAACAATCAAAAGCTAACAAATTCTAGTTTATTTGTCACTAGGTCCATAAGCTCCTAAGTGATGACCTTGTACTTCAAATAATTCAACCTGAAACATGTTTAAAATGAGAGGGTCAACTACAAATAGTTGGTGAGCAAACATAGGGTTAGATATCTCATGTAATTTTCAAAGGATTTGTACAATTCTTATGACATATGGTAAGTAAGGCATTTTAGGGAGAATCTATAGTCTAAACTAGGTGTACAATCAAACCTTGTGACTGAGGCATAACACGCAGGTTACCCTAAAGTAATTGTCGGTAACAAACACCCTACCCGGGTGGGTTTGTCAGACTCAATAGATCTATCAATGTTAACCGTTGGCTTGTACTGAGTTAATGATTGTACGAGTATGTCATGTATATGTAGTTCAACTCATAGCATTCAGGCACAAAAGCACAAATTACAAAAATAGTCATAATGTAGAATTGTATATTGTAATTGCAAATAGTTTTTAATGCACAACATGTTTCACCCCAAAATGTACAAAAATGATAAAAAGGGGCTATGTAAACTCACCTTGCAAGTTTAGAGGGTTGAACTTGAACTTGTAGTAACTTGGATTCAATGCCTTAAGGATTGCCTAAGTTAAGTTTGTTACGTTAGAAACACGTTATGGATAGTCAAGGGGTTGACAGTGTAATTAGTTGAAAGTGGTTATTGTACACTAGAGTGGTTATCATTCCAGAGTAGTACCTCCGACAGAAAAGTTCCCAGGAAAGAGTTGGCCGGATCAGAACCCCGTCTTTTCCTAGCCAGAACTTTAACGTTTGTCAGATAACTACATACTGGTTTGAAAGTTACTCTATTTGCATACGTAACCAAGTTTAGGGTGAGTTTGGTAAGCTTGGAAAGTGTAAGGGCTAAAGTGAAAATATGAGTTTAGTAAAGACATAAATAAATTTAATTTAATATTAAAGGGTTTTAAAAATAAGGAGTTTTGGTAAAAACATGATTTTTTTGAAATTGAAAGGAATAATAAAGATCAAAACCTAGTTTTTAAATAAAGTTTGAACAAGTTTAATTAAAATAGGGTTTTTAATCTTAGATAGATCTATGATTATAACATAAACATGTTAGGGATCATAGATCTAGCCAGTTATGATGAACTTTTAAAAAGAAAAGTATGAACAAGTAAGAACATAAGAAGAACTTACTTAGAATGGAAAGATTTAAACTAGAATCTTCCAAAAGATGAGAAGAACAACTTTAGTTGCTAGAGAGCCCTAGAGGATTGTTGAGGTGTGAAAATGAATGAGGTTTAAGGCTCTATTTATAAGTGAGACTAAGGGACTTATTCGCAAAAATCAATTTGTTGATAAGGACTAGGATTGCAAAAGGTGAAGAATAGCATTTAATGCTCATTAATGTTATGTTTGACTCCATAATTCATATTTTAAATTGTCTTTATAAAGTTTATAAAATCTTAAATATGTTGCTTGTTTAATTACAAATGTTTATAAAAAAATGTCTTTCATTTTTATAAAGACTACAATTTGTGTAAATGGTTTACTAAAATAGATATATGTTTACATATTTATTTAAAATTAAATACATACATTTAGAAAATGTAAACTCTTGATTAATGCTCATAAATTTTAAAACTTATAATTTGTATAGATGATTAATTTAATAACATCAAATACATATTTATAATTAGATTCCTATATCTATATAGAACAATATGTAAAAACGTGATTAAAGATGTATAAGTCCTATATCAAAAATTGTATAATTGATTTATTTGATATAATCATATATAAATATATATATGAATGTACATACATATCTTATATATATAATAGGAGGTTAATATTTAAATGTAAGATCAAAAATCTAAATTGATAGATGTTAAAATAATAATTAAAGTGACATATTGTTTTGAACAAGTACGGGGTTCATTAGGAGTGTCGTTACTGTATAAAGTAAAATAATGTACTGTTAGAAAAATCTTGGATGTTACAGTATCCCCAAGTTGATGGAATTTCGTCCCGAAATTCAATTGTTTGGAGACTACTGAATCAGAAAGGAGGTGAGCTTGGATCGTCGGTTTGAGGAATATAGCTGATGTCAAGGTTCAAGTCTAGTCATCGTGTCAGGCATAGATGGTGGTAGTGGGTTTAGTTTGAATGGAATTAAGGGGAAAACTGTTGAAGAATATTTTGGACTTCAAAAATGAAATGAATCACTCGAAATGAGAATGATGAGAATTGATGATTAAAACTTGTTTTTAATATGTAATCTAATAAATTCCAGATACAATACTGGACAAGAGTTTTCACAAACATTGGTCATGGTCAGAATAACGTAAAATTTCTCGTGATACGAACAACGCTACTTCTGAAAATATGACAGGAACACTTATATATAGGAAGTACCAGCGGCGTATCCACCATGCCATTGTCATATCACATTAGTTTCCTTATTATATATCACGATATGTTTCATGTCATAACACACGACAAAATTTACTATGTTTTTCATGCGCTGATTTTTATAATTACGTGTGCACCCGTAATTACTCAAATCGTCGCATGGTTCGTATAGATCCATCTGTTGTGTGCGGGTCAAGAGAAGACACAAAGTTACTTAGGTTATATCTATTGTTTTCACGTATGAGTTGATAATAACTAATTGTGCTCCTAGATAGTAAGGTAAGTAAAAAAAAAAACTAAAAAGTAATAATGTGGCATAACTTAGAGTTCCATAGTTTTCTCGTCTTTGAAAAAGAATACGTCAAACCCCGAGTAGTTTTAAAGTTTTGCAGCTTCCTCGCTTTTGAACAAGAATATGTCAAACCCCGAGTAGCTTTCATGGATAAAGTGAATAATCATGCCTTATGTATGATGTACTTAATCAATTGTCACAATGTAAACAATCTAGTTCTATGTATAATGTAAGCACTCAAGTTCATGTATGATCTACTGTCATGTACATTGTAAACAAATGGGCTTTATGTATACTGTAAGCAATTTAGTATCAAGTATATTGTAACTAAATAAGTTTAATGTATAATGTGAGCAATGTAGTATCATGTGTTTAGTATCATATATATCGTAAATAAATAAGTTTCATGTATATTGCGAACAATTTTAGTATTATGTGTTTAGTATCATGTATAAATGTAGTATCATATATATCGTAAATAAATAAGTTTCATATATAATGCGAACAATTTTAGTATCATGTATTTTGTAAATAAATATATATAACGTAAACAATTTAGTATAATGTATTTTGTAAATAAATAAGTTTTCATGTATAATGTAAACCATTTAGTATAATGTATTTTGTAAATAAATAAGTTTTCATGTATAATGTAAACAATTTAGTATCAATAAGTTTTCATGTATAATGTAAACAATTTAGTATAACGTATTTGGTAAATAAATAAGTTTTCATGTATAATGTAAACCATTTAATATAATATTTTTTGTAAATAAATAAGTTTTCATGTATAATGTAAACAATTTAGTATCAATAAGTTTTCATGTATAATGTAAACAATTTAGTATAATGTATTTTGTAAACAAATAAGTTTTCAGGTATGATGCAAACAATTTAGTATTATATATTTTATAAATAAACATATATAATGTAAACAATTTAGTATAATGTATTTTGTAAATAAATAAGTTTTCATGTATAATGTAAACAATTTAGTATAACGCATTTTGTAAATAAATAAGTTTTCATGTATAATGTAAACAATTTAGTATCAATAAGTTTTTATGTATAATGTAAACCATTTAGTATAATGTATTTTGTAAATAAATAAGTTTTCATGTATAATGTAAACAATTTAGTATCAATAAGTTTTTATGTATAATGTAAACCATTTAGTATAATGTATTTTGTAAATAAATAAGTTTTCATGTATAAAGTAAACAATTTAGTATCAATAAGTTTTTATGTATAATGTAAACCATTTAGTATAATGTATTTTGTAAATAAATAAATTTTCATGTATAATGTAAACAATTTAGTATCAATAAGTTTTCATGTATAATGTAAACAATTTAGTATAATATATTTTGTAAACAAATAAGTTTTCAGGTATGATGCAAACAATTTAGTATTATATATTTTGTAAATAAACATATATAATGTAAACAATTTAGTATAATGTATTTTGTAAATAAATAAGTTTTCATGTATAATGTAAACAATTTAGTACAATGTATTTTGTAAATAAGTTTCATGTGATTAATCTAGTATTATGTATATTGCAAACAAACAAGTTTCATGTATCATGGGATCAATCAAGTATCATGTATATTGTGAATGTTCATATGTAAGTTATTGAATCTCTTGTGTATCGTAAACTATCAAATTTTGTAGGTGTTCGAGTGTTGCGGACAAGCGTGTTGCTTGACGTTTATGTATAATGCGGGTAGTTGGGTTATAATTTTTTTTTTCAATCTTGTTGAGGTTTATATGGTTGGTTAACGCCTACGCGAAATGATTCATCTCCTTGTAGTACCTAGTGTACATTTTCGAAGGTGTAAGATAACGAGAAGGTTGTGTAGATATTTAGAGTAGTGTGCTTATGAATAACTAATTTGTGCTCTTTGTTTGTAAATAAACAAGCAATTGCAATTTGTTCTTTTTTGTAAATTAATAAAATAGTGAAAATAATAAGTTGAATAACTAGATAGATTGATGAATAAATAAAAACTTTTTATTAAATTTTTAATCATCGTAAAGAGAATGTTTCAAGGGAAAATAATGGCTAAGTTATCTAATAATTAAGCAACAGTTTAATAAAAGTTATTTTAACGAAATAAAAGTCATAAATAATTATTAATTAAGATAATGTTTTTTTGTTTTTTTTATTATTTATTAATTTTTTTTATAAAAGAAGTTGTATTATGTATTTTTTCAAGGTGAAAAGGTTTATAAAAAAATTGATACTCGAGATAATATTTATACACTAATTTGTTTGAATGGAATATCGATGTTGTTTAAATAAGATAGTAAAATGATTAATTTACAAAGAAGGCTTATGTACATGTACTAAACTGTAATAAACAAAATGACGATGTTTAGAATGTACTCATTTGGTATCATAATAAAATGAGTACTTTGACAAATCAAAGTGATTAAAATTCTTATACTCTCAAGAAGACATGCTTTAGCCTATAGGTGAACACTCACTTCAGGAATTCCAGTAAAGCATATGGATCCTTCGGTTAATTTGGATTTATATGAAATGCTTTCCTAGACAGAAGACCCAAAGTACACACATTCACCCTTCAGGATTGCACATGTTCTTTACTAATTTTTAGAACTCTAGACTTTGAACGGATTTTTTCTTTAAATTCAATAGGCTTTAGGCCTAAGAGTTTAAATTCTTCAGAAGTTATGATAATGATATAATTCTCAGTGTATAAGAGTGAGGGTGTATAAAGACTTAGATATGAATAAGTGCATGATATGATAATACTTTGCATAACATCTAGTGTAATCAGGTAGGTAATGTGTAGATTAATTAAATAATGTAGCAAATAAGGTATCACATAAGTAGCAAATAGTGTAAACATACTAGATATCAAATAACATGGCACATAATATAGTAAGTGTTTGTAGCATGCAATGTAACACATAAGATGACATGTATGATAATCACACAAGGGGGTATCCTAAGGTTATAGACTAGGTCAATGGTTTCTAATAACCTAATTCCCTATAACCAAGACTCTGATACTAATCGGTCACACCCCAACCGACGACGGAATACGTCGGGGCGGGACATGTAGACTGTTCAAAAGCTCATGATCAACTATATTACAAAATTTTATTAAAATTGTTTAAATGTACAATACATATTGATCAAACAATCAAAAGCTAACAAATTCTAGTTTATTTGTCACTAGGGCCATAAGCTCCTAAGTGATGACCTTATACTTCAAATAATTCAACCTGAAACATGTTTAAAATGAGAGGGTCAACTACAAATAGTTGGTAAGCAAACATAGGGTTAGATATCCCATGTAGTTTTCAAAGGATATGTACAATTCTTATGACATATGGTAAGTAAGGCATTTTATGGAGAATCTATAGTTGAAACTAGGTGTACAATCAAACCTTGTGACTGAGGCATAACACGCGGGTTACCCTAAAGTAATTGTCGGTAACAAACACCCTACCCGGGTGGGTTTGTCAGACTCAATAGATCTATCAATGTTAACCGTTGGCTTGTACTGAGTTAATGATTGTACGAGTATGTCATATATATGTAGTTCAACTCATAGCATTCAAGCATAAAAGCACAAATTACACAAATAGTCATAATGTAGAATTGTATATTATAATTGCAAATAGTTTTTAATGCACAACATGTTTCACCCCAAAATGTACAAAAATGATAAAAAGGGGCTATGTAAACTCACCTTGCAAGTTTAGAGGGTTGAACTTGAACTTGTAGTAACTTGGATTCAATGCCTTAAGGATTGCCTAAGTTAAGTTTGTTACGTTAGAAACACGTTATGGATAGTCAAGGGGTTGACAGTGTAATTAGTTGAAAGTGGTTATTGTACACTAGAGTGGTTATCATTCCAGAGTAGTACCTCCGACAGAAAAGTTCCCAGGAAAGAGTTGGCCGGATCAGAACCCCGTCTTTTTCTAGCCAGAACTTTAATGTTTGTCAGATAACTACATACTGGTTTGAAAGTTACTCTATTTGCATACGTAACCAAGTTTAGGGTGAGTTTGGTAAGCTTGGAAAGTATAAGGGCTAAAGTGAAAATATGAGTTTAGTAAAGACATAAATAAATTTAATTTAATATTAAAGGATTTTAAAAATAAGGAGTTTTGGTAAAAACATGATTTTTTTGAAATTGAAAGGAATAATAAAGATCAAAACCTAGTTTTTAAATAAAGTTTGAACAAGTTTAATTAAAATAGGGTTTTTAATCTTAGGTAGATCTATGATTATAACATAAACATGTTAGGGATCATAGATCTAGCCAGTTATGATGAACTTTTAAAAAGAAAAGTATAAACAAGTAAGAACATAAGAAGAACTTACTTAGAATGGAAAGATTTAAACTAGAATATACCAAAAGATGAGAAGAACAACTTTTAGTTGCTAGAGAGCCCTAGAGGATTGTTGAGGTGTGAAAATGAATGAGGTTTAAGGCTCTATTTATAGGTGAGACTAAGGGACTTATTCGCAAAAATCAATTTGTTGATAAGGACTAGGATTGCAAAATATGAAGAATAGTATTTAATGCTCATTAATGTTATGTTTGACTCCATAATTCATATTTAAAATTGTCTTTATAAAGTTTATAAAATCTTAAATATGTTGCTTGTTTAATTACAAATGTTTATAAAAAAATGTCTTTCTTTTTTATAAAGACTACAATTTGTGTAAGTGGTTTACTAAAATAGATATATGTTTACATATTTATTTAAAATTAAATACATACATTTAGAAAATGTAAACTCTTGATTAATGCTCATAAATTTTAAAACTTACAATTTGTATAGATGATTAATTTAATAACATCAAATACATATTTATAATTAGATTCATATATCTATATAGAACAATATGTAAAAACGTGATTAAAGATGTATAAGTCCTATATCAAAAATTGTATAATTGATTTATTTGATATAATCATATATAAATATATATATGTATGTATATGAATGTACATACATATGTTATATATATAATAGGAGGTTAATATTTAAATGTAAGATCAAAAATCTAAATTGATAGATGTTAAAATAATAATTAAAGTGACATATTGTTTTGAACAAGTACGGGGTTCATTAGGAGTGTCGTTACTGTATAAAGTAAAATAATGTACTGTTAGAAAAATCTTGGATGTTACATGAAACTCAATCGCTCGCTTTATATTATCCACATAAGACTTTTGGCGATCTTGAGCCGCCTTCAAGCGTGTCCTTATTTGGTCAATACTACTATCAGTTTTCTTGACCACCTCTTTACTACCAAGTTCCCGTTAACCAATCTCACCCCAACACACGGGTGTTTGAAATTTCCTCCCATACAATGCCTCGAAGGGAGGCATACCAATGCTAGAATGGTAGCTATTGTTGTAAGAAAATTCCGCCAACGGTAAATGGTCGTCCCGATTACCCCCAAAATCCAAAGCACACGCTCGTAACATATCCTCGAGCGTTTGAATCGTTCGCTCGCTTTGACCATCCGTTTGTGGATGATAAGCGGTGCTAAGATTCAATCTAGTCCCCATATCCTCATGGAATTTCTTCCAAAAATGAGAAGTAAACCTCGTATCATGATCCGATACAATCGACACCGGCACACCATGACGTGACACAATTTCTTTCACATAGATTTCCGCCAATCTATCCGATGAATACGTTTCCTTTATAGGAAGGAAATGTGCACTCTTTGTCAACCGATCTACTACTACCCATATCGCATCATACCCCTTTCGAGTCTTTGGCAGTTTACTGATCAAATCCATGGTTATGTTCTCCCATTTCCAAAGCGGTATTTCAAGCGGTTGAAGCTTTTCATATGGCTTTTGGTGCTCTGCTTTTACCCTTAAGCATGTGAGACATCTTTCCACATACTTAACAATATCACGCCTCATACACGGCTACCAAAAATGACACCTCAAGTCATAAAACATCTTTGTGGCCCCCGGATTGATAGAATACTTGGATTTATGCGCCTCATCTAAAATAGTTGTCAAAACACTTGACAACCTTGGAATCTAAATTCTATCAAAGCATGTCTTTAAACCCGTGTTATTTTCCCCAAGCTTGTCAACATAAGCAACCATCCGTTCCTTCTTCAAATCCCCACTAAGTGCTAACACTTGAGACTCCCGAATTTCATCAATAAGAGATGATGAAATTGTCATCTTGAATGACTTCACCTAAAAAGGTGCATGACTCGTCTTTCGACTAAGGGTGTCCGCCACCACATTTGCTTTACCCGGATGATAAAGTATCTCATAATCATAGTCCTTGACCAATTCAAGCCACCGCCTTTGCCTTATGTTGAGGTCCTTTTAGTCAAGAAATACTTGAGACTTTTGTGATCCGTGTAGATCGTACACTTAGCCCCATATAAA
This sequence comes from Smallanthus sonchifolius, assembly GCA_023525975.1. Taxonomy (NCBI): domain Eukaryota; kingdom Viridiplantae; phylum Streptophyta; class Magnoliopsida; order Asterales; family Asteraceae; genus Smallanthus; species Smallanthus sonchifolius. The sequence goes on along the minus strand of CM042036.1, from coordinate 70,665,309 downwards.
TAATGCCTCCAAATTTTGAGTGCGAAAACCATGGCCGCAAGCTCTAATTCGTGAGTAGGGTAATTCACCTCGTGAGTCTTCAATTGCCTAGATGCGTAAGCAATCACTTTTCCCCTTTGCATAAAAACACACCCCAACCCCGAATGCGAGGCATCCGAATACACCACAAAATCTTTAGTCCCGTATGGCAAGGATAAAACAGGCGCCTTAGTCAACTTTTCTTTCAAGAGTTGAAAGACAGATTCTTGCTCGGAACCCCATACAAACTTAGTATCTTTACGCGTCAACTTCGTCATCGGCAAAGCAATCCGAGAGAAGTTTTCAATAAACCGCCAATAATAACCCGCCAACCCCAAGAAACTTCTAATCTCCGAAGGCGTTTTCGGTGATGACCAATCTTTAACGCCACTTTCTTGGATGGGTTGACAGTAATCCCTTTCTCATTAATCACATGACCCAAGAATTGGATTTCGCGCAACCAAAATGCACACTTAGAAAATTTTGCATAAAGCTTTTCCCTTTGAAAAACTTAAAGAATCTCACGTAGATGACAAGCATGATCACCCTCACTTCTTGAGTAAATGAGAAGATCGTCAATAAACACAATGACTGAACGGTCGAGGAACGGTCTACACACTCGGTTCATAAGATCCATGAAAACCGCAGGTGCGTTGGTTAAACCGAATGGCATAACCGTAAACTCGTAGTGACCGTATCGAGTGCGAAAATCCGTCTTATGAACATCATCTTCTTTCACTTTCAATTGATGGTACCCGGATTTTAAATCAATCTTAGAGAACCATGACGCCCCTTGCCATTGATCGAAAAGGTCGTTAATCCGAGGTAATGGGTACCTATTCTTCACCGCCAACTTGTTCAACTCCCGATAATCTATACACATTCTCATGCTTCCGTCCTTCTTTTTAACAAAGAGAACAAGTGGACCCCAAGGCGAGACGCTCGGGCGAATGAAACCTTTATCAAGTAGTTCTTGTAATTGCTCCATTAGCTCTTTCCACTCCGGCGGTGCCAACCGATAAGGTGCTTTGGCTACCGGCTTAGCACCCGGTAACAAATCAATCCCAAACTCTACCTCCCTCTCCGGAGGAACCCCCGGTAATTCATCTGGAAACACATCCTCAAACTGATTCACAACCGGAACATTGCGAATATCTTTCACTTTCTCGATCACATCCGCAACACAAGCCATGTACGCCTTGCACCCACACGCCATGTACTTTGTTGCCTTCACATAAGAACACAATCTTACCTTACCTTTCTTTTCACCTTCTATGTAAAAGGACTCACCCGTCGAGGAAACGAGTTGCATCACTTTAGGTCCACATAGAATATTCGCTTTAATCTTTGATAACCAATTCATCCCTACTATTACATCAAAATCCCCCATTGTCATAGGAATTAAGTATATAGGGAACGTTTCATCCCCCGCCCTTAACATGCAATTTTTATAAATATCAAACACTAGGAAACTCTTGTCATTTGTTGCCTCAATTTCTATGGGTTCATCTAACTTGCTACTTAGAAACGAAAAATGCTTAACAAATTTCAAGGACACAAATGAACGACTAGCCCCCGAATCAAATAGAACTAGTGAAGGTAAAGAGTTAATCCTGAATGTACCTGACACCACCTCCGAGATATTACTTGCCTCTTCCGCCGAGATGTGGAAAGCTCTACCCTTTGGCTTTGGTATTTCAACCTTCCTTTCACTTCCACCTTGCTTTAGATCGGGGCAATCTGCCCTATTGTGCCCCGTCTTGTAACAATTACAGCATATACGGATTTAGCTTGGACATTGATTAGCGATATGCCCCGGCTTCCCACATTTATAATAATTCGATGTCCCCTTCCTACATTCTCCGAAATGTTCTTTCCCACAAACCTTGCACCCTCGAGGAGAGAACATGTTAAAAGGCTTCTTACTTGGGCTCTCGCCCTTTATCTTTTTTACCACTTGTTCCAAAATTTCCCGCTTTCTCTTCTCACCTCTTGCCTCCTCCTCCACCTCTCTTCCCCGACACCTATTTATCAAATCCACAAGTGTGGTAAAGGAGGATGGAGATATGCTATCTCTGAACTCCATTGTCAACATAGAACCTGTCAATCTTTGCCTTCTCAGTCGACACCACGTTCGGACAAAACTTGGTGGGATCAAAGAAAGCCCCAGCCAATTCATCTATCGACTCATTCTTTTGCATCATGAGGAGGAACTCCTTAATCATCCTGTCCACTGCGACCTAAGGGCAATGATATTTAAGAAAAGCCATCTTAAACTCCTCCCAAGTCACGGAGGGCACATCCAAACACCCCTCTCCTTTCGGAGATTCCACAACCATTCCTTTTGCCCTCCCAGTCAACAGTGGCACATTGAACATCACCCTGTCTTCGGGCTTACATTTAGTCGTTTCAAAGTTGGATTCCATATCCACCACCCACCTGTGGCTAAGGATCGGGTCCACTTTCCCGTTATACTCCGTTGGCTTGATTACCATGAACTCCTTAAGAGTACAACCTTGAGGTTCCATCTCTTTCTCTTTCAATACCTCCTCGAGAGCAAGCTTAATAGCCCCTCTCAATTCTTCCATCAACAGAGATGTGGCTTGCTCGAATACCTTGGCCACTTCTTCCTTAATCAACTCTTGGATTCTTGGACCCAACGGTTCATTGTTCGCTTCTTTTGCCATCTCTTAACTGAGAATTAGAACAAAACACATTAACATCCTTATACTTTCAATACCTTAGGTATCCATCACACCTACACACTTATATGTATTAAGTATATATATATATATATCTACCTATATACAAACATACATATATAGTCACCTTCACCTAATCCTTGCAATTGTTCATTGTCATATGGTTATCATAAAGACCCTTGCACATCTCGTCTTATTAATCATATTGGCCAGACATGTTTAATAATACGTTATGCCCAATTGTAATTACCATATTCATATAACAGATCACAAAAACAAGTTTCGACACACATAACACCATTGCATTCATTCATACATATACATATACACCATATAATATATATATATATATATCCACTTTATCAAATCATTACTAACCTTTCATTTTTGTAACCTCCGAGTCTTAGTCAAGTCCTTCATGGATTCTCGTATCATTTTCCCCCATATCAAGAGCATCCTGTTTGAGTTTGGTACCACCCACACCAAATCCCTAAAACCATTCCTCTGATACCAAGTTGTAACACCCTACTTTTAAAACACCGGTTATAATAAACATTTAAAACGCGCGGAAGTATTTATCCCAAATTTTTTTTTACTTCCTTGCGTAGCGCGAGAGACCAGGCCCAATCCCCTCGCGTACCGCGGGGGAGCCTCAGAAAACCAAGCTGAAAAATATGTCCCTCGCGTACCGCGAGGCGCCAAATTTCCAGTGAGTTTACTTGACCCGCAAATTTCAACACTTTGCCATTTTTCCAACTTTTCCATTTCAACATGACACAAAAAATTCCCAAACACCTGGGATTTTGACCAAAAGTATACATACACCACAATATCACCAAAACATCAATTCTTGTCCCAAAATCACACCCCTTTCGAGGATTTCAATACGCGTCGCAAAATCAACCATTTACACATACGAGAATCCGCCGACACCTTGGACTTGACTTGGACTACATCGGAGCTTTTCCTACATAACCACATAACATATCACCGTTAGTAATGAAGATAAAACATAACAAACAAGTAAAATTCTATTTGTTTCATCCATTCACCCATTTGACCCGTTTCCACCCAATTTGTCATTAGGCAACCTATCACTTGCATATTCACCTACAAGTTTCACCCTTTTCGTTTCATATTCATGCTTATCACATTTCCATTTCCGTTAGGACACATAGGCCATAACTTTATCATCACATTTCTAGTATGATTCTTAAATCATAACTTCATATCCACATATCCATTATGGTACTTAGACCATAACTCCATATCCACATATCTATTATAGTATTAATACTATAACTACATTCTTTCACTTATTCATGAACTTTTATACACAATCATACTACATAACACATTATGCAACTTAACACATTATGCATACAACATCGCATATAATACCATTTATCATCAATTACTAAGTAAGTGCATAAGCACTTAGCTTGTGAATTTGAAGGTCCCGATTCCACTTCACGTTTTTCAATTTAATTACCTAAACACATTCATCTAGTTTAGTAATCTAACATACATCAAAATCATATTTTAATTGGGTTCACAATCCAATTTCCCATTTCCATCCTAAACTGACCCGTTTGAGTTATATTCATATCTAAACAGCCTCTTTCACCCCAAACTCACCTACTTGAGTTTCATTACCCTTACATTAACACTAATTTTTCATTCAATAATTATTATTAGGTTAATTTGGGGTGTGGTCAAGTGTCTAACATCATACAAACACTTAATCATTATTAATTCAACATTCTATCATCATAATCCAAACACCCCCAAATTTCTCCATATGAACCCTAACTCCTCATAATCAAAATCAAAGGTTTCTAGGATGTTAATCACCATTCTTTACCTTTAGTTTAGCTAGATTATCAACAATCTAACACTAATTATCAACATGCATTCAAAATTTCTGGATTTCTATAAAACACACCAACTAACACATTCAAAAGTGAAATCAATGGAAGGCTACACTTACTTGATGTTAAGAAGGTGTTGTGTGAGCCAAAACCTTCACGATTTCAAGCTAAATTGCACGATTTAGCTCCAACTCCTCTTTTCTCCTTTTTCTCTCTTGCACAAGAACGACCAAAACACAAATTAAGTCCCAATTTTGACTTTCACTAGTCAAATATGGCATATTTTGCCATTTTACACTTTTAGCCCCTCAACTTCTATTTCACCCATTTTATTCCATAATTAGTTAAAAACTAATATAACCCCATTACTAACTTGAAACCCACTTGTTTCAACTTATTTACAAAATATTATTTTCACCATAACATTTATTAGAATATTTAATTATTTATAACGAAACCCGGATTTTGGTTCGTTACAATCATGTTCCACACCAAAAGTATTAAAATGAAAACGGGGATATGTAAACTCACTTTGTAATATGTAGCTTGGAATCACATGACCAAGTTGTTGCACAAGTTGTTAGCTAACCACAAGGTTAACCTATAATTTAATAGTATAGTTGTATTAATGATGGATTCAATTGATTAAAAGAAATCATAGGGCAAAAGGGATGGATGTAGGGGTCCTTGATTATGTAGGAAGATGTTTGTTTGAGTTTCAAAAGATACTTAAAAGGTATAAGTGTATAAATGGTTTCGTTTGTTTTGTAAACATTTAGATAAGTGTATATAATGAATAACTAATTAGTGTTATTCGTTTATAAATAAACAAGAATTTGAATAAACAATTTACTCTTGTTTGAAAGTTAATTATTTAAATAAGTAAATGAACTATATAAATAAATAAAGTCTCTTATTTATTTAGTTATAATTTTTATAAAAAAACACGCATTTAAGTCTTGATCGAATTAATAAAACTTTTAGTCATAATTAATTATCTAAAATATAATTTTGTTTAAACAATTGTATATATATTTAGGAAAGTAGGAACGAAATAAATGAGTTTAAATAATAACCCAATTAGTAAATAATTAAATCAAAATATAAAATTATTTCATTAAAAATAATTATATAAATTAATTTAAGGTATTTTTATTAGATTTTTACCCTAAAAGTGGTTAAATAAATGGTTTTACTTGGTCAATTAATAGCTTGGTTCTATAAAAATAATTTTGAGTCTTAGGGGTTTTATAAAATATTTTTTATAGAAAAGTTTGGATAAAAATTAATTTTAAAAATTGAAAATAAAACAAAACAGCCCCCGGGACTCGAACCCGGGTATGTCCGGAGGAGGCTAAGGCACGCAACCACTAGACCAATGACTCCTTGGTGAAATATGGTCGGCCCTTTAATTGATAACCCAAGTCTGAGAGGGGACCGAGTTTCAGGACAAAACCACGCGCAAAAAGGTGCGGGGCTAGACTTGAACCCACGACCTTGTATGTATGGGGATAATGCCTTAACCGGTTGAACTGGGCATTTGTGTTGACAAAGGACTAATTCGAATTGTTTTTAACACCCAAGTCTCTCTCGTCTTCTTCCCCAAACCGACCGGCCCCAAACCCTAACCCCAAATCGATCCGATTGGTTCCCGTTTAGCCACGAAACCATGAGGCTTTCACTCCTTGGATCAAAACGAGTCTAATGGTATAACGTTTACCTGAAATGGTTATTAATCGAAGGAGAACGACAGGGAGAAAAGGTTCGGCGATCCTTAAACCCGACATGGCTAATGCGATGGAATCGAGGTGAACGAGAGTTTAGAAAGTTTGTAGTAGGTTTCGTGAAGGTGTGGAACCAGGTTTTATAGATCAATTTTACGTATAACGCTCGAATTGATTGAGAGATTGATTAGGAACGGTTATTTGTCGTTTGAGCTCGAATTCATTGAAATTGGATTGTTATGCTCACTCGAATAGGCTTGAACTCGTTAATACATGATTACACGTTGTTATTACACAATGAGATCGTGGAATTGCAACAAATTGATTTGAAATTCGTCCCTGTTGACTTTCCCGAGTCAAAATTGATGAGGGAATAAGGGTCAAGGTTAAAGGGGTTCAATTTTGAAGGTTCAATGAGTCCAAGGGGTTCAGTTGCTTGAGGGGGGGTTCAAACCAAGTTTTAATCCCTTTGTATAAATTGATGATTCTTTTTATGAACTTTATAAAATTCATTTTGTTTAAATTATAAATCTTTTATAATTGGATAAATTCTATTTTTTTTATAAAAACTATAAATTTTATAAATGGAAATCAGTTATATATATATATACACACCTACATGTGTACTTTTATAAATAAGAACATATATTCGTGTACATATATATATATAAATATATATAAAAGTGTAATTACATGATTATAGGTTTATAGGTTTTATTTATTATTGTAACAAGGTAATAAAATGTGTATATGTACCTATATTATTTATGGGTTTGCAAGTTTGATAACTCCGTAGTTATTGCAAATGAAATAATAATTGTTGTGACACAATGTTTTGAATAAAAATGAAATTGGCATTATTGCACAGAACAAGGTACTAGAAAATTATGGATGTTACAGTATCCCCTAGTTGATGAAATTTCATCCCAAAATTAAACTAGTTGAAGCTACTGAATCAGGAAAAAGGTGTGGGTACTTGAGCTTCATTTGATCCTAACATTCCAATGTAAACTCTGGGCCATGTTTAGATTCCCAACGGACTTTGACAATCGGAATACGGCTTCGCTTGAGTTGCTTTATCTCACGATCCATAATCTCCATGGGTTTTTCAAAAAAGTGCATAGTGTCATCAATGTGCACTTCCTCTAGCGGAATGTGAAGATTCTCATCCGCTAAACATTTCTTTAGGTTGGATACGTGAAATGTAGGATGCACATTGCCAAGTGCCGGAGGTAACTCGAGTTTGTAAGCCACTTTTCCATTCCTTTCAGGGATCTTGAATGGACCCACATAGCGAGGTGCTAGCTTACCCTTTTTCCCAAAATGAATCACGCCCTTCCAAGGAGACACATTTAGATGTACAAGGTCACCAATTTGGAATTCTAAGGGTTTTCGTCGCTTATCGACATATCTCTTTTTCCGACTCCTCGCTACTCGAATGTTGTCACGGATTTGAATAATCTTATCGGATGTTTCTTGTATCAACTCGGGACCGGTGATTTATGCTTCACCAATCTCTTACCCACAGATAGGTGAACGACATTTGCGACCATAAAGAGCTTCAAAAGGAGCCATGTTGATGCTCATATGGTAGATGTTGTTGTAAGAGAATTCAATCATGTAAGGCCCCTTTCCCGGGTGACCTCACTTGTTGGATTTACTCATAAACATAGTCATAAATACTGAACTTAAATTTATGACATTCATCATTCAATTACATAATCAAAACAGCGGAAGTCTTTACGAATAAAACATAACATATTCTTAACAAACAAAAGTGGGATGTCAGTCTTGTGCCGGGTAACCTTCACGCCATCGCACGACCTTTTCTTCCTTTACCTGAAATGTATACTAAAGTCAGCTAACGCTGGTGAGTTCTAGTTTAATGCGTTTAGATATAAACATTCTTTTCTTTACTTCATAGGTAAACATTATTATAAAGTCATTCATATAAATACGTATTCATAGCTTTTGCTTTTCTTTCATCTTTCTTTTCTTTATTAATGTGATTACATATATATATATATATGCGTTCACCCTTTACTTTCTTTAACTTTCTTATGTGACTACATAGATATGCATTCACCTTTACTTTCTTTACCATTTATTGGTCATACACATAAGGGTGATCAACCCGTTTTTTTTTCTGCCCTTAAGCTACCGTCGTAGCCCTTTTACTCGTCCGGTCCTAGAAACCGTCCGCCTTAACCTTTCCGTCCGGCCAACCTTCGGCCGTCCGCCTTAACCGTCCTACCGTCGTAGTCCGTCATATTCGCCCGTCTGCCATAAGGCATCCGTTTCCCACTTGAACTAATTATACAGCCGAATATTGATTTAGCGACTTACTCCACCGTAGTGGCCTTTATTTAGTCTACCTTTCTAGACTTCCTTCTCTAGCTGCATAATAGTCAAGTGGTCGTCCGTCTACCGTAGTAGCCGTTAGCTTCGTTTCCGTCCATAACGTATACTTACCTTCTTAGCATGCAATATATATTTATAAAGCAAGATTTCATTTATTTACGTTATACCATTCATTCACTAATTCTTTGTAAACATACGTGTCGTTCTTTGTTCATAATTCATTATTCACTTTCATATGTATCTACACATATACCTTAATATATCACGTATGATCACATTGACATTCATTTCATTTATTCATTTAGTGTATACATTTCAGCCCCAAAACATTTATAAATCATTTGCACATAACTTAGAAGGGGGCACATAAAACTCACCTGATAGGCGGGTCCCTGAAGTATAATAGCTGGTTTCGAAACGTCACTAAGGTCACCCACTATCTGTATAATAAAGTCATACATATAAGGTAGGGCTCCTAAATGACACTAGACATTACTGTTCTTGAACTCAGTAGTTTCGGGAGGTGGGTCGCATCGAAACTATGGTAGTTTCGAGCTATGGTCTTACACTCGAAACTAGGTAGTTTCGAGTCATAATCCTTCTATCGAAACTAGGTAGTTTCGAGTCATTAACTTATGAAAAATCTTAGTTTAGGTTCAAGGTGACACTCGAAACTAGGTAGTTTCGAGTCCTGAGTTCCTATCGAAACTATAGTAGTTTCGAGTCATTGGCTGCTATCGAAACTAGATAGTTTCGAGTCAAACATGACTATCGAAACTAGAGTAGTTTCGATGGGTCTGCATGTATCGAAACTATAGTTTCGAGTCATGGGTCTGCATCTTCCCTGACCAGAACCTTGCTCCAGCCAACTTATTTCCAATCGATTAAACCTTGAACATTTTACGTTAAACACCTTCCTTTATCGTTCTTGAGTTCAAATACGTGATTTGTTTCAAGTTTCATATGCAAAAATCGTATCTTTATTTGATTTAAACCCGAGACATGCAAAGACTCAGAATCAGAGGCGATGCTTACCTCAACAGGCCCGATTTCTGTTGCTATGCGTTGAAATGGTGGAGTCGGATGATTCCCGAGCCCTTGAGTCTTCTCCTTGCGGTTTTCTTCACAAGCCGATCGCTCTCTCTCTCTCTCTCTCTCTCTCTAGTATTCTTGCGCAGGAAGATGAAATGAAAGGGGTTTGGGTTGAAGCTGCTGTTTTGTAATGGGGTTTCCCCCTTTTCTTTTCGGCCCATGGGCCGAAATTTTGGCCAAGCCCACTTTATTTCCTTTTTCTATTTGTCTTGTCATTATTTGGGATGTTACAAGTCTACCCTCCTTAATGAGGTTTCGTCCTCGAAACCTGTTACACGTTAAACAACTGGGGATACAGTTCCTTCATCTCGTCTTCTTTCTCCCAAGTAGCCTCGGACCCCTTTCTGTGTTTCCATTGTATTTTGACTAAAGGGATCGACTTATTGCGTAATCGTTTCTCGGCTCTGTCAAGAATAGCTATTGGTTCTTCTACATAGTTCAAGCTGTTATCCACTTCGATTTCGTCATAAGGTATGTGAGCCGTATCGTCAGCAAGGCACTTGCGTAAGTGTGATATGTGGAATGTAGGGTGTATTCCACTAAGCTCGACGGGTAGGTCGAGTCTGTAAGCAACTTGACCCACTCTTGCTACAATCTTGAAAGGTCCGACAAACCTTGGACTTAGTTTGCCACGCTTTCTGAACCGAATGATTCCTTTCCACGGTGATACTTTCAACAGTACCATGTCCCCTACTTGAAACTCTAAATCCCTCCTTCTCTTATCCGCGTATGATTTCTGTCTGTCTTTTGCGGCTTTCATACGAGCCTTGATTTGATCAAATTTCTCAGAAGTAGCTTTGACCACTTCGAGACTTGCAAAATCCTTCTGTCCAATTTCCCCCCAACAAACCGGGGTCCTACATTTCCTCCCATACAACATTTCAAATGGCGGCATGCCAATAGTCGAGTGATAGCTGTTGTTATATGAAAATTCTGCCAATGGTAGATGGCTGTCCCAACTCCCACCGAAGTCAATGATACAGGCCCGGAGCATGTCCTCCAAGGTCTGAATGGTCCTTTCCGATTGTCCATCGGTTTGGGGGTGGTAAGCGGTGCTGATGTTCAGTCTAGTGCCCATTGCTTCATTGAATTTCTTCCAAAACCTTGACGTGAATCTAGTATCCCTGTCAGACACAATCGACAGCGGCATACCATGTCTGCTCACAATTTCCTTGATAAATACTTCTGCTAGCTTTTCAGAAGAAGAAGTTTCTCGTATTGGCAAGAAGTGAGCACTCTTTGTCAAGCGGTCGACGATCACCCAAATGGTATCATTGCCTTTAGCTGTTCGCGGTAGCTTGGTAATGAAGTCCATTGTGATCTCTTCCCACTTCCATTCCGGTATTGGTAAAGGTTGCATTTTACCGCATGGTTTCTGGTGCTCGGCCTTAACTAGAGAACACGTTAGGCACTTGCTCACGTATTCTGTCACATCATTCTTCATGCCAGGCCACCAGTATTCTTTCTTCAAGTCTTGATACATTTTGTTTGTCCCGGGGTGGATAGAATAGCGAGACTTATGGGCCTCATCGAGTATTTTGGCTCTAAGCTCACCAATCTTAGGTATCCACATCCGGCCAAACCTAGTTCGTACTCCGTATGCATTCGCATCTAAGTTCCCTTGTTGTCCTACTATTCTTTCCCGTTTCACATTTCTTTCTAACAATGCTTCATCTTGTGCCTTTGATATTTCACCCATTAAGTCTGGCGTTATAATTAACTGACACGCTTTGATCCGGATAGGTGCCGATTCTTCCTTTCTACTTAAAGCGTCAGCCACTACGTTTGCCTTGCCTGGATGGTACAATATCTCACAGTCATAGTCTTTCAGTAGCTCTAACCATCTTCTTTGCCTCATGTTTAGTTCCTTTTGTTCGAAAAAGTATTTCAAGCTTTTGTGATCGGAGTAGATGGTGCATTTAACTCCATACAAGTAGTGTCTCCATATTTTCAACGCGAAAACTACTGCTGCTAATTCTAGATCATGTGTTGGGTAGTTAACTTCATGAACCTTTAGTTTCCGCGATGCATAAGCAATTACCTTTCCTCGTTGCATGAGTACGCACCCTAATCCTTGCCCTGAAGCGTCAGAGTAGACTACTAAGTCTTCATTTCCCTCAGGTAGTGTTAATACTGGAGCTTGAGTTAATCGTGTCTTAAGTTTCTCAAACGCGTTGTTTTGGGTTGGACCCCATTCATACTTTGCTTCCTTCCGTGTCAGTTTGGTTAGCGGCGAGGCAATTCTTGAGAAATCTTGGATGAACCTTCGATAGTAGCCTGCCAACCCTAGAAAGCTTCGTATCTCTGTTGGTGTCTTTGGGATGTTCCATTCCTTTACTGTCTCGATCTTTGCAGGATCCACCATGATGCCGTTTGGGTTTATTACATGACCTAGGAATTGGACTTCCCTAAGCCAGAACGCGCATTTGGAGAATTTTGCGTACAACTTTTCCTGCTTTAGCACCTCCAATACTTCTCTTAGGTGATAGTGGTGATCACCTTCATTCTTTGAATATATGAGGATGTCATCTATAAAAACTATTACTGATCGATCCAACATGGGTCGGCATACTCTGTTCATTAAATCCATAAATGCTGCTGGTGCGTTAGTTAATCCGAAGGACATCACGAGAAATTCATAATGCCCATAACGCGTACGAAACGCAGTTTTCGGTACATCTTCCTCTCTTACTTTCAATTGATGGTAACCCGACCTGAGATCAATCTTTGAGAACCAACTCGCGCCTTGTAATTGATCAAAGAGGTCGTCTATTCTAGGCAGTGGGTATTTGTTCTTTACTGTTCTCTTGTTCAGTTCACGGTAGTCGATGCACATGCGCATGCTGCCGTCCTTTTTCTTTACAAATAATACCGGAGCGCCCCATGGTGAGATGCTCGGTCTGATAAATCCTTTCTCTGTTAATTCTTCAAGTTGGGACATTAATTCTTTCATTTCTGACGGAGCCAATCGGTATGGTGCCTTGGCAACGGGCTCAGCTCCTGGCAGTAAGTCAATCTGAAATTCTATTTCCCGATCGAGCGGCAAACCAGGTAGGTCCTCTGGGAACACTTCTGGAAAATTGCACACCACGGGTACATCTTTTAGCTCTTTCGTTTTCATTCTATCGTCAATAACATACGCCAGATAAGCTTCGCAACCGCGCCTCATGTAACTTTCGGCCTTGATCATCGAGATGACGTTCGGCATTGTGCTATTCCAGTCACCATAAACCGTAATCGGACTGCCGTCAGTGGCCTTGAGATGTATCATCTTTCGTTTACATATGATTTGAGCTTCGTTGGCAGCTAACCAATCCATTCCCAATACTACATCGAATCCTCCTAAGGTTAGAAGGTACAATTTAGATGGAAACTTATGGCCCTCTATTTCTACCATGCAATCGTCAGTCACTTGGATGACTACTGAGTTTTTACCAATAGCAGTTTGTACGCTAAAGGCCCTTATAAGGCTAGTGATTGTGCAGTCTAATTTGCGGCTAAATGCAGTGGATATAAAACTTTTACTAGCACCAGAATCAAACAGAATAGCAGCATGTTCATCATTTACTAGGAACGTACCCGACACGACGTCAGGGTTTCCTCTTGCTTCTTCCTCGGTTAAAGCATAGGCCCGAGTCCTAGCCTTTGGCTGTTCCTTTTCCTTTTCTTTTCCCGAACCAGATTGGCCGGCCTTCCTGCAGTTCTTTGTCAGATGTCCAAACAATCCACATACTTGACACTTGACGTCTCTTACACATTCTCGAGAGAAGTGCCCCGGCTTCCCGCACTTATAGCATGTGGTGGTGCCGATTTTACATTCGCCAAGATGTTGCCTTCCACATTTCTTGCATGTTTCATATTCGTCTGACCTTGACTTCTTAGTTTCAGTTGTTACGTTCCCTCTTCCTGTGCCTCTAGACGGGTTCTCCCACTTTCTCTTTTGGGTCTCTGTTGGTGGGTCCTCATTGGCATAATCGTCGTAGACGATTCCGCTCAGATTCACTACCGACTCGAAGGTCGAGGGTAGGTTAGCTTTTACATGAACACGGACCCGTTGTGGAAATCCCTTAACATAGTACTTGATCAAACGATCTTCATTTTCCACCAGGTGTGGTACTAGTTGAGCCAGTTCATTGAATCTTGATGTATACTGGCGATGAGTCTTGTTGCCAGCCTTGAAGTTCAGGAACTCGTTCTCCACACGATCAATCTCATTTTGTGGGCAGAACTTTTGGATTACGAGCTTTTTCAAGTCCTCCCATGTCATTCTGGCAAGAGCATGTGGTGACTTTGTTCTTTGAATATTTCTCCACCAACCTAGTGCTTCATTGGTGAAAGAATGAGCAACATATTTAACAGCTTGGTCTGGTCGACACTCGCTGATGTTGATGACTGCGTTCATCCTCTCGATCCATTCGAACGTGGCCACCGAATCCTTGGTTCCATCAAACTTAGGTGGGTCTCCGTCCTTGAATCCTTTGTAAGTACACCCACGATTGCTTGATGCCACTTTTACTTCATCCCCGTCACTATCATAAATTTTCTCTTCATTGTTCCCTTCATCCTCCTCTTTACTTTTCTTTATTGCCTCAGATAGTAGATCAGGCAATACCTTCTTCAGTGTGAGCACAACTTCACGGGCAATAGCATCCCTGACTTCGGGTTCCAACTGTATCGGCCCTGGATTGTCGTCTCCAGCTGGGGTCACTTCTGTTTCGTGTACACTCTCGGTGTGTTCCGCGTGCACACTCTCTTCTTCTTCTAGTCTTTGATTCAACGGAGGTCTACCTCGTCGGCCAGTGCGACCGCCTCGGCGTCCAGTTCTTCCTCCGCCAGCCATAATTTCTTAATTTCCTGATAGTCATAAAGGGAATACATCAATGTCATTACTTCAGATCATAGTTTGGAACAGTACGAGCAAGGTAAATTTTTAATTACAGTGACCGGTTTGTGATTACTAATTTACATTGCTTTTCGGGTTCAAAACTCTTCAAATCGGTTGTGACATTGACATCTATTTGTTCTAAGTTAAGGTATCTATCCTTATTTAGAGCATTGGCTTTAGTACTTACTTACCGTGCTGCGTTGGCGTTGGTTACCCATACTGACATCCGTGCGTTGGTCCCATAATCAGTTTGAGTCCAGACATTTAGGGATGTCTGAATCTCTCAAACTATTGCTCTGATACCAACTTGTAAGGCCCCTTTCCCGGGTGACCACACTTGTTGGATTTACTCATAAACATAGTCATAAATACTGAACTTAAATTTATGACATTCATCATTCAATTACATAATCAAAACAGCGAAAGTCTTTACGAATAAAACATAACATATTCTTAACAAACAAAAGTGGGATGTCAGTCTTGTGCCGGGTAACCTTCACGCCATCGCACGACCTTTTCTTCCTTTACCTGAAATGTATACTAAAGTCAGCTAACGCTGGTGAGTTCTAGTTTAATGCGTTTAGATATAAACATTCTTTTCTTTACTTCATAGGTAAACATTATTATAAAGTCATTCATATAAATACGTATTCATAGCTTTTGCTTTTCTTTCATCTTTCTTTTCTTTATTAATGTGATTACATATATATATATATGCGTTCACCCTTTACTTTCTTTAACATTCTTATGTGACTACATAGATATGCATTCACCTTTACTTTCTTTACCATTTATTGGTCATACACATAAGGGTGATCAACCCGTTTTTTTTTCTGCGTATGTCACAAAGACATACGCCCTTAAGCTACCGTCGTAGCCCTTTTACTCGTCCGGTCCTAGAAACCGTCCGCCTTAACCTTTCCATCCGGCCAACCTTCGGCCGTCCGCCTTAACCGTCCTACCGTCGTAGTCCGTCATATTCGCCCGTCTGCCATAAGGCATCCGTTTCCCACTTGAACTAATTATACAGCCGAATATTGATTTAGCGACTTACTCCACCGTAGTGGCCTTTATTTAGTCTACCTTTCTAGACTTCCTTCTCTAGCTGCATAATAGTCAAGTGGTCGTCCGTCTACCGTAGTAGCCGTTAGCTTCGTTTCCGTCCATAACGTATACTTACCTTCTTAGCATGCAATATATATTTATAAAGCAAGATTTCATTTATTTACGTTATACCATTCATTCACTAATTCTTTGTAAACATACGTGTCGTTCTTTGTTCATAATTCATTATTCACTTTCATATGTATCTACACATATACCTTAATATATCACGTATGATCACATTGACATTCATTTCATTTATTCATTTAGTGTATACATTTCAGCCCCAAAACATTTATAAATCATTTGCACATAACTTAGAAGGGGGCACATAGAACTCACCTGATAGGCGGGTCCCTGAAGTATAATAGCTGGTTTCGAAATGTCACTAAGGTCACCCACTATCTGTATAATAAAGTCATACATATAAGGTAGGGCTCCTAAATGACACTAGACATTACTGTTCTTGAACTCAGTAGTTTCGGGAGGTGGGTCGCATCGAAACTATGGTAGTTTCGAGCTATGGTCTTACACTCGAAACTAGGTAGTTTCGAGTCATAATCCTTCTATCGAAACTAGGTAGTTTCGAGTCATTAACTTATGAAAAATCTTAGTTTAGGTTCAAGGTGACACTCGAAACTAGGTAGTTTCGAGTCCTGAGTTCCTATCGAAACTATAGTAGTTTCGAGTCATTGGCTGCTATCGAAACTAGATAGTTTCGAGTCAAACATGACTATCGAAACTAGAGTAGTTTCGATGGGTCTGCATGTATCGAAACTATAGTTTCGAGTCATGGGTCTGCATCTTCCCTGACCAGAACCTTGCTCCAGCCAACTTATTTCCAATCGATTAAACCTTGAACATTTTACGTTAAACACCTTCCTTTATCGTTCTTGAGTTCAAATACGTGATTTGTTTCAAGTTTCATATGCAAAAATCGTATCTTTATTTGATTTAAACCCGAGACATGCAAAGACTCAGAATCAGAGGCGATGCTTACCTCAACAGGCCCGATTTCTGTTGCTATGCGTTGAAATGGTGGAGTCGGATGATTCCCGAGCCCTTGAGTCTTCTCCTTGCGGTTTTCTTCACAAGCCGATCGCTCTCTCTCTCTCTCTCTCTAGTATTCTTGCGCAGGAAGATGAAATGAAAGGGGTTTGGGTTGAAGCTGCTGTTTTGTAATGGGGTTTCCCCCTTTTCTTTTCGGCCCATGGGCCGAAATTTTGGCCAAGCCCACTTTATTTCCCTTTTCTATTTGTCTTGTCATTATTTGGGATGTTACAAATCAAGGATAGATGAGAATCCCAATTGCACCAAAGTCAATGACACATGCTCTGAGCATATCCTCGAGAGTTTAGATTGTTCGTTCGGTTTAACCGTTAGTTTGAGGATGGTAAGCTATACTTAAATCCAATCGTGTACCAAGGGCAGTTTGATGGGATTTCCAGAACCGGGAGGTGAATCTGGCATCTCGATCAGAAATTATGTTTAAAGGAACACCATGATGACTCACAATTTCGTCAATGTAAATTCGAGCTAATTTCTCCTCTAGACCAAGGAATGAATGAACCTCGGTAGGGGTTTTAGGTGTACTCAAATTCTTTACGGCTTCAATCTTAGTAGGATCCACATGAATTCCCTTCTCGTTGACAATATGACCCAAGAATTGAACTTCATTCAACCAAAATTCACACTTGGGAGAATTTGGCATATAGTTGTTCTTTTTTCAAAAGGTCTAAAATCAATCTAAGATGTTGTTCATGATCCGCCTTAGTCTTGGAGTAGATCAAGATGTCGTCAATGAAGACCATTACGAATTTATCTAAGTAGGGTTTGCACACACGGTTCATGAGGTCCATGAAAACCGCGGGTGCATTGGTTAACCCAAAAGGCATAACCATAAATTCGTAGTGACCGTATCTCGTAAGAAAGGCAGTTTTTGGAATATCTTCTTCATGCACACGAATTTGATGATAACTGGATCTAAGATCAATCTTTGAGAAGTAAGTCGAACCTTGAAGTTGGTCAAAGAGATCGTCAATCCTCGGCAACGGATAACGGTTTTTGATGGTAAGTTTGTTAAGTTCGCGATAGTCAATACACATCTGGAATGAACCGTCCTTCTTTTTTACGAACAAGACAGTTGCACCCCATGGTGAATGACTTGGACGAATGAAACCTTTATCAGAAAGTTCTTGGAGTTGACTTGCAAGTTCTTGCATTTATGAAGGTGCAAGTCGGTATGGAGCGTTGGCTACGGGGTTATCTCTAGGTACGAGGTCGATACGAAACTCCACTTGTCGAATGGGCGGCAGACCGGATAGATCTTCGGGAAACACCTCGGGAAAATCTCGGATGATAGGAATGTCTTGAATCTTCTTCCTTTTGTCCTTTTCAAAAACATGTGCTAAGAAGGCTACGTACTTCTTTCGTAAGTACTTTTGGGCCATTGTGCAAGACATGAGTTTGAGTCCACTACAAGGCTTTTCACCAAAGATTTGTAACGTGTCGCCCGATGGAAGAGGAATTCGAATGCACTTCTAAAAAAAATGACTTCGGCATGGTGGTTGGATAACCAATCCATACCTATGATGATATCGAAGTTGTCCAGTTGCATCGGTATGAAGTTAACATGAAAATTGTGTTCGTTAAGCTCAAGAGAACAATCGCGGATAATAGAGTCAATAGTGATGGGGTTTCCATCTGCTACCTCAATAGTAAATGTTTTCTCTAACTTAGTTCGTGTTTTTGCAAGTAAGGCCATAATTTATGTGATACAAAATTCCTATCGGCACCGGTATCAAATAAAATGGAAACTTATTGGTTATTGACGAGAAACGTACCATTAACAACATCGTTGTTAGCTTAAGCTTGATTGGCGTTTATGTTGAAAGCACGCCCACGAGCATCGCCTTGATTTGAATTAGCCAGTCTTGGGCAATGGTTCCGGAAGTGGTTTGGATCTCCACACTCATAGCAAGCACGTCGATTATCAATAGCCGGTGCAACTTGGTTGGCAACTTGCTAGTTGGTTCATTTTCCCTGGTTGAATTGATTACCGAGAGGCCTAGATCGGCAAGTGATAGCCACTTGCACATAGGTGGCACGTCGTAGTTGGGAAATGGTGATACTTCCAGGTGTTGCATTGGGGATTGATGCCCACATATGGCTGTTTGTTCAAATTCTGGGCCATGGGAGCTACTTGGTTGATGGGTGCAGCAGGGGTAACGAAGACAAAGTTCTTAGCCTTACGCTTCTTGTTGTGGAAAGAAGGTTCAGGCTTATCCAGTTTGGTCATTTCAGATGGAGTTTCCTTGTCATTGGTTTTCTTTGTACCCTTTCTTGTCAACGTGCCCGCCTTCACATGATTGTCGGTTAACGTGGCTGCTAGGCGTATAGCTTCTTTAAGAGTGGCGGGATTTCTTCCCAACACGGTGTCTTGGATATTCATAGGCAGACCGCCTATGTACTTCTCAATGCACTGAGATAGTGGTGTGACCATGTGTGGCACAAGGAGACTCAACTCATGGAAACGAGTTGTGTAGACTAGGTTTTCACCACTGTCTTGGGTAAGATCCCAAAATTCAGCTTCTAGTTTCTTCATCTCATTCCGAGGACAAAACTACTCGGTCATTACCATCTTCACATCATTCCATGGCAAGGCCATTGCCACGTCAACACCTCGAGCTCGTTTTTCACCGTTCCACCATGTGAGCGCCCGCTTTTGAAAGACACTCGTAGCATAACGGATTCGAAGTGTTTCAGGGAAATCACTATTGCGAAAAGTATTCTCAATGCTTTCAAACCATTGGAAGAGGCCGGTAGCTCCCTCGGTACCATGGAACTTGATTGGGTTGCAGGAATTGAAGTGCTTGAAGGTGCATTGGGGTGGGTTAGCACCACCACCACCACCATTGTTGTTAGCACTACCACTATTTGCACCACCATCGTTGTTGTTGTTTGCTTGACCGAGTTGATTCACAAGCTAGGTAAGGAGGGTGTCATGGTCATTGTTGTTGTTGGTATCGTTGGCACGACGGGGAGGCATGCTACATAAGAAACAACACAAGGAAAAAGGATAAGAATTATGAGAACTTTGGATTTTGATAAGGATAAAACAAACATATGTCACTTTAACTTATAAAATAATCATATCTAGATCGTACTCATTTGGTAACATAAACATTTGAATACTATAACATGTCAACGTTATTTAAATTCGTATAATTTTTGAGAAGACATGCTTTAGCCTATAAGTAAACACTCATCTCGGGAATTCCCAGGAAAGTATAGGGATCCTTCGGTTGATTTGGATTAATATGAAATACTTTCCTAGACAGAAAACCCAGAATACAAGTGCCACCCTTCCAGATTGCACATGTTCTCTAATAATTAACAGAATTTAAAACCTTGACGGGGTTTAAGAAGTTTAATAGACTCGTGTCTATGAGTATGACGTTCCACATGAGAAGATGATGATGTCATAGCAAATGAAGGGGGAATGAGAGGTTTAGGGTAGGAGTATTAGTATTATTATTTATTTGTCACTTAGGGTAGGAACTAATGAGTCAGGTAGTCTAACAAACAACGCATCAGGTATCTCAGCACATAATGTAGCATGGATCATGTAGCAAGTAATCATAGAATGGGCATCCTAAGGTTATAGTCTAGGTCATGGGTTTCTAATAACCTAATTCCCTATAACCATGGCTCTGATAACAATCTTTCACACCCCAACTGACGGCGGAATACGTCAGGGCGGGACATGGAGACTGTTCATAAGCACATGATCAAACTAAAATTTCATATATCATATAATCCAAATTCCATAACATTTGATCCAACAAAACATAGTCAAACATACAAGAAAATAAGTAATCCAACAAAATTCAACTTTTTAATTAACTAAGTCCTCAATTCCTATGTGTAGCATCTTGAATATGATTCTCAAATGTTAGCACATGATGAAAACAAAGTCAACTAAAATAGTTGGTGAGCATACATAGGTTTTGACACCACAAGTAATATCAAGAGTTGTGTATAATTCAGTTGAAACATGGTTTAATAAGGCAATTATAGAGAACCACTATAGTTAAAACTGGGGCGTATAATCAGAACTTGTGACTACACACAATGTTATCCCAAATGTAATGTTGGCAACAATCACCCTACCTGGGTGGGTTTGTCAGACACAACAAATCTATCATTGTTACTGTCGGCTTGTACAAAGTTAATGATTGCCCTTGCACTATGCACACATGTATGTAATTGTAGTTTAAACTCATAGTGTTCAAGCATAAGGCACAAATTGCACACATGTTCAAAATGTAGAATTGTATAAATTGTAAATAGTTTCAATGAAAGCATGTTCCACCCCAAAAGTATAAAAATGTAAAAGGGGCTATGTAAATTCACTATGTAATATGTAGCTTGTAATCACACGACCAAGTTATTGCACAAGTGGTTAGCTAACCACAAGGTTAACCTATGATTTAATAGTATAGTTGTATCAATGATGGATTCAATTGATTAAAAGAAATCCTAGGGCAAAAGGGATGGATGTAGGGGGTCCTTGATTATGTAGGAAGATGTTTGTTTGAGTTTCGAAAGATACTTAAAAGGTATAAGTGTATAAATGGTTTCGTTTGTTTTGCAAACATTTAGATAACTGTATATAATGAATAACTAATTAGTGTTTTTCGTTTATAAATAAACAAGAATTTGTGTAAGGACCAAAAATAAAATAGGGTGACGCATCAAAGAATCACCGAGTTGTTTTGAAATTCGGATGACGAATATTGGAAGAAGCAAGAAAGTATGCAGCAATATACTTCATCTGGCATCATACTTCATGGCCAGCAGCATACTTCATGCAACAACATACTTCATGGCAAACATCATATTTCATGCAACAGCATACTTCATGCAGCAGCATACTTCATCCAGCAACATACTTCAGAGCCAGCAAGCATACTTGAAGTATGCGGTTCCCGGTAGCATACTTGAAGTATGCGGTCCAGGACCAGGCCCACCGAATACTTTTGACTTGGTTATAAATAGCTTATTTTATAACAGTATTCATGTTAGACAAGTTGGACGACTGAGATAGTCAGAGAGTGGACGAGTTAGAAGAGTTATTAAACGATATTATACTGTGTAATCAGTGTTTAATCTATATACGAGTCATTTGATAATCAATTGTGTCTCGTCCTTATTGTTTTTACCTACAAGTCACATGTCGAGTCTGTTTTCGCCAGGTTCAACATGTCGTTGAAACCGTTGATTGAAGATCCTCAGGAATACGGACCTTACAATTGGTATCATAGCCTTAGCTCTCATTTGGTGAAGCTTACAATGGATTTATTTGACTCTACAGGTATCAAAGTTACTGTTTTAGCATTTATTTGAACTGACTTGTGTGTTTGGAAGAGTTTCTGGACAGATTGATAGGTTTTAGACCTTGTTTCTATCACGTTTGTTGAAGTTTACGGTTTAACAGTTGTTGTTTCGGGTTGAAAATCAAAGTTACTAGTAAAATTTCTTCATCTGGAAGTTTGAGGTACGTTCAAGTTTGCGGTTACTTCAAGTTTGCGGTCACTCAAGTTTGCGGTCACTCAAGTTTGCGGTCACTTGTCACACCCCAACCGACATGGAGACTGTTCATGAGCACATGGTTGACTATGTTGTAATATATTAAAGCATCAAATTTCATTTCAAGTTAAAACCAAACAAAATTCAACAATTACAAGAAATGGAAATACATAACAAGTTCTTTTATTTTAATAACTAGGTCCACAACTTAAGTGTAGCAAACTTGATCAATCTCAAACATTCGTACCTGAAACATGGTTAAAACAATGTCAACTAAAAAGTTGGTGAGCATACATAGGTTTTGACTCTAAATAGTATCATTGTGTTGTGTGCATACAATCTATACAAATCATAATTAATAAGGAAAATATGGAGAGTTACTATTGTGAAACCAACTTGTACAATCAAACCTTTGTAACTAGCATGCAAAAACCAAAATGTGTTATCGGTAACAATCACCCTACCTGGGTGGGTTTGTCAGACTCAATAGATCTATCATTGTTAACCGTCGGCTTGTGTAGTTAATGATTGTACGTGTAAATTGCACATAAAATTGTAGTTTGCACACCTAGTACTCAAGCATAACGCTCAAATTGCACACATGAATGTAGGGTGGAATTGTATTGTGTGATTTGTAAACATTGTATAATTGTACTCATGTTCCACCTCAAAAATGTAAATAGTGTAAAAAGGGGCTACGTAAACTCACTTGTATAAGTTTTGTAGATAACACGAGCAAATAAAAACCATAAATGATTCTCAAATCACCAGTTTAACCTAGAGTGGAATGTATGAACTTGGATGTATAATGTGTACAAAATCTAAGGCAAGATCTCGGGTACAATGGATCTATGTGTAGGGAGTTGTACAAAGGGTTTGTGTCATTTTATGTAAAGGGTGTATGTAAGTTGATGTTTGGATATGAACAAAAGTCCAAATGTTAAATGTGGTAGTAAGGTATATTTGAGTTAAAGAAAGTAATAATTGTTTTACGGTTTTGATAAATAGTTTAAATAAATAAATTCTTTTTATTTACTTACTTAATATTATAATGATATGCCTTTTGCAAAGGAGGGGGGGTAAATATATATATTGGTATATATATATAAAAGAGAGTTATAAAATGTAAATTATACACTAAATGGAATTTTTAATGTAAAATGGTTTATAAAATGTTTTAAGAAAAATCTTTACAAAGAAAGATAACGTATTTTATAAAATCTTGACACAATATTTTTATAAAATAGGTAACATAAATGCTTTATTCAAAATTAATAATTTTAATCAAAATAGTTTCTAAATGGTTTTATATTGGAGAAATGAGATTCCAAACAATTTATATTGCAAAACTAATTATCTTATATTGAAAATTTGTTAATTATTTTACAAATCAGTACTAGAGATAACAGGGTTTTATAAAATAATTTTTATAAATAAATTGGGGCTGTAAAAACGGTTTTAAAAATAAATGGGGTTGGCCCGGATCGAACCCGGGTCTGCCCGGTGAAAGTAACAATCGCCAACCACCGGTCCAGGGGCACATCCCTGATACAGATCTGGGAAGGAGCCGGGTCTAGGTTTGATATGCACGCAAAAACGTCAGGGTTGTGGGTTTTGAACCCACGCCACCGGGTCCGATGTTGCAGTGGCTTAACCAGTCGGACCGGTGGTTTCGCTGGTCATATAGGGATTCTACAAATTTAAAAACATCAGTTGGATTTAAAAGTTGAATTTGAATCCCGCAAGAACAAGTCAAGAACTCTACTCGAATTCGAACCCGATATGACCAGTCATGATGAATTAGTATAGGGCTATTGATAAGCGTACTAAAACGATTCGAATGACATAAGACTTACTTGGTTTGGTGGAGGATTGCGGGTGAACGGCTGAAACAAAACCCCGACTGTTCTTGGTGCTCGTCAGGGTTCCAGAGATGAAATGTGGATCGTACGAGAGTTCTGAGAGGTTGTGTGAGGGTATGCGAAGGTGTATGTGTGGTTTGATTCGTTTAAATTCATCTAGATCGCACAATTTGATTAGAGGTTTGAATGTGACAACTGTCGATGGAATTATGCATTAATCCAGCCGATAGGGGATGAATTGGGTCATGTATTAGGGTCAGGTACATGCGAGGTCATTTAGCGCATGAATTACAGAATTGAACGCGTTGAAATTGCTCGATTAGGAAAGGATTTGGGCTCGGGTTGAGTCTAAAGAGTCAAACCTGTTTGAATTTAATGTTTGCCGCTCAAGGACTGATTTGGGGTGGGTAATTGGGTCTGGATGTGATCGGATATCGATTGTGAAGACATGGGAAGTCCATATTCATCGAGTCTGATCAATTCCAGCCCTGAATTTGCGAGTTTCTTGAGTTGTTTGACTTTGAAGTCAAAATAGGTCAATGTATGATGAATAAGGTCAAAGATCAAAGTCAAAGGTTCAAATTTAGACTTAAGGGTTCTATTTCAAGGGTGGGGGTTCAAATCGAGAGTTCAAATGTTTAAGGAGGGGGGGGGGGTTCAAACCTTTATATTGTAGCTATATATAATTTTTGACTTTTGTTTAAAACCTTATATATATATATGTATATATATATATATATATAACTTTATAAATCAAAATTTTTTAATTTAATAATGTTTTAGTTATAAGTATTTTGTTACCTTTCAATTACATATATATATATATATATATATATATATAAAATAAGGATGTAAAATCCTTTGAAATAAAGATGTGTGTGTACACAAAACAAAATAATTTTATGAGAAAGTTGAATTATAATGTGTGTATAGATAATATAGGGTATTGCACTAGAATTGGAAATTGAAATGTCGTTTATTGCACTGAAACAAATACGTGAAAATCAGAAATGTTATATCACTCAAGTATACGGCATTCGAAGTTTACGGTATTCAAAGTTTGCAGTATTCAAAGTTTGCGGTATTCGAAGTGTACGGTATTCGAAGTTTGCGGTATTCAAAAGTTTGCGGTCTTGAAGTATACGGTTTTGAAAGTTTGTGGTTTTGAAAGTTCGCGGTTTTTCAAAGTTTGCGATTTTTCAAAGTACTTGTCACCGGGTGTGAGTACTTTTTGTTACGTGAACTTGTGACATGGGAGAACGTAGAAAGGAGATGCTGAAGCAAGAGTTTAATATGTTCAATCATGTTAGAGGTGAAAATTTGGAGGCTCAGATTAACATATTCACGCACTTGATGACGGAGATGAAGAGTGCTGAAATAGAGTTGACAAAGCTAGAAATCAACAAAAGGCTACTCAACTCTTTACCAATAACCTGGAACTTCAACTGCACCGCCATCAAGAGAACCAAGGATATGTATCAGACATCCTTGAGTGAGTTGATTTCTGTTTTGTACTCTTATGATATGGATGATAAAAAAGTGTTACCTTAATCATATGAGTTCAATGGATGTTTCTGAAATTGCTAGATCCAGTACATCTACTTCATGTGAATCAAAGACACTTGTGATCCACCAAGACATGAGTGATAAAGTTCAAGATTCGGAAGTGAAACAACATCATGTCTTCGTAGTTGAGGTCACCGACACTGAGGTAACCAAAGATCTTTGCTCTGCTATTTGTATTGAGAAAGTCAATCATTACAAACATGATAACGATATCTTAAATCAAGAAATAACAAAGCTTAGATATTCCAACTCACAACACAAACGATCAGAAAAGATTTTCAAAGATAAAATTGAAGCAAGCAAAAATGATTTTTCAAAACTTGTTTTGGAATTTAGCAATAAGGAATGTCTTTATCGTGATGCATTAAAACGGATAGACGACCTTTGCTTAAAATTAAATGATGGTGTGACTCAATTGGAAAATACTAAACTAACAATCGAGAAAATTGAACACCCTCGATTAGTAGTTTATGACATGATAGATTCTCAAGACATAAAGAAAGGGAATCCGGGGGTGGGTTATCATGCTGTGGAACATCCATTTAATGAAAAATTTTCATCTTTTCCCAATGACTACCCTGAAAATGTTGAGATGGCTTACGGTATGGGATGTGAGCCTTCATCATCCAAGCAATCAACTCCTGCGACTGCTAGTCCCATGACCCCCTGTGTGAATATTGCTAATGTTTCTAAGCCTTGTGCAGAAGAATGTTTAGTAGAAGATTGGGATATCGATGATGAGGAAGAGAGTAAGGAAAAAGAGCCTATGAGTGTTAGAAAGTTTGTCCGTAGAAAAACTGATGATACTTTTGGAAAAGGGAATCAAATTAAGTTTGTAAAGGGTGGTGAGTTTGAAAAAGAAGAAAATATCAATAAAGAAAGTAATCATGATTTTTTTAAAAAACAAGGTTACAAATTCTAAAAAGGTTAATAAAAGAAACTCAAAACCATCTGCTAGTCAGTCAAACCACAAACAATCTCCTCAAAAGTTTACAAAGAATGAGTTTTATTCAAAATTTGATAATCATCAAAGAGTTTTTGAACAAAACTTTAGAAGAGAAGAGAGAGATTGTATTAAGAGAAATCATAGAGATTATGATAAAGAGTCTGTTAGGAGAGATGATAGAAGAGATCACAGGCACACTGAGAATACAGGTTAGTTGAAAAGGTCACCTACTCTGTCATCATCATGGTTCGACATATCGGGATATGCTCCTTATGCTAGGAAGCAGACATGCTACACATGTGGCAAAGCTGGTCACATTGCAAGAAATTGCACACATCGTCCTTATGAACCCTATTATTTGCAAAATCAGAGGGCTACACCAAGGGAAAAGTATTATTCTAAGCCAATGAAGGTTGAAAAACCTAAGGCAATGAAGAATAAGCATACCAAAGTTAAGCCTTCTGATGGTGATTGGAATGCTGCTAAGAAGAAATAAAAGGTTTTTGTGAAAACAAGCAATGCAAAAAACCTAAACAGAAAGAGAAACCTAAAGTTAGTACTCCTCAAGTAACTAAAAAGTTTGTTAAACCTACACCAATTTGGAACACTAAATCAAAAGCAATTGAATCACCAGTGTTAGAGAACGATAAGGATATGTGCTTACAGGAAGTATCTTACATTGATGCTTTGGGTGTACCTAGGACCACTATGGCTTGGGTACCTCTGTCTAACTAACTTGCTTGAATCATGCAGGAATAGCCAAGAAGGACTGTCAAAAACCTATGGTATGTTGATAGTGGTTGTTCCAGGAACATAATGTGGGACATCTCTCTACTACATGATATCAAACACTTTGATGGAGGGTATGTTTCCTTTGCAAGAGATAAATGAGGTAAGATCAGCATGAAAGGTATGGTCACTAATGGTACTCTTTGCTTTGAGGATGACATTTATGTTTAAGATGTTTTTACAAAATTCTTTGATCTGACCAGACTCGATTTTCTGGTTCAGTGTTTCAAAATGTTCTGCTTCGATTAACGAGTCACAAGTTCGGTTACCAAAAATATTGTTTTTGTTTATTTTGTCTTTCTTAGGATATAATTTTGTTTTGTTTATTAGTTGTACACAAACAAAATTTTTGGGGGAGAAAATTTAAAAAATACCAAAAAGATTTTATCTTTGAGTCTTTCTATTTTTAAGTCTAGAAAAATACAAAAAGATTTCATGTTTATATCTTGTTTTATTACTATAAAAATGAGAACTCTGTCTAATGGGAAATGATAGTACATCATTTTAGAGGTCGGATCATCACTTGCAAGGCCTGTAGTTGAAAAGATTAGGATCTTAGGGAGATATGTTGATAGGCTCTGCTAAAACTGTAAAGACAGCATGATAGTGTTTTACTTAAACATAAAGGTCATTGTCATAGTGGGGAACATCTCATAGATTGGTAGAATAAATATTTCCTATTAATAATCGAGCACTTAAACAAAAAGATTGGTGAATTGTGGATAAAAGTCTGTACATATTATATATATAGACCCTTCACAGAGGGGTTGCGAGCTAACTTTATACAAGTCTGTACATATTATATATATAGATAAAAGACATGCATTGACATGCAATAGGTAAAAAGACACTCAATGATAGTGCAAAGCTACTATGCGAAGTAGAATTCTGAGCAAAAATACAGGCAATGTTAATGTCGTGCTATAGGAAAATTTCAAAAAGATATATCTAAATACGTACATATAAGTATACTTGTAAATATTTTTCTCTTTGGGAATATGTGACTGGGAAGGAATCTCTTATCAAGGCATGTAAATCCGTCGTGCTATGTTTTTTATCACATTTGTCAGAGATCTCCTAAACAGTTCACAGACCCGTGCTAGTTATGCTCTTTTATTTATTCCTTAGGCGCTCAGAAGATCATGAGGAAGGGAAGGTTTATCCGATAAGTTGTGGGGTCCATTCAGTTCATTAACAACTCATCTAATTCACATTAAAATAAATGCAGGTTTCTGAGATGCGAGTGTGGGATCCACTAAGACATGAATAATTATTACCCATAAAACATGATAAATCTATTCACTGCTTGCTTGTCAATTAAGGTATATAGGCTTGAGTTTAGAAGGATACTCTATATTGGCAATCACCGAGACCTGTCTAAGAAAATGGGCGGCTAATAAGTATGGTTTGGTCTGCACTAGAATGATATGATCCCATAACAGATTTTCTATAAAAAATAATGTGTTTTTATAAGTGTTGTATGTTGTCAAAAGAACAAAAAGATTTGTGTTTTTAACTTAGTTTGAGTCATTTTATGTTTATTTTACTTTGTGTTTATTATGTTTTTCATCAAAAATTGACCGTTCTTGTTTGATTCAATAATCGTGAAAAATAAGGTGTTATAAAATGGAGGAAAGTTTCAAAGTTTTTATAAGTTTGAGCATAATTGCATTTTGCACATACTCGTATTTAAGTGAACTTTCAGGAGCAACAAGCTAACATTCCTTATCCAAGGGATGATGAAGAACAGATCAACATTGTTGCACCAAGTGTCATCACTGCCGAAAAACATGATATTTTCATGAAGAAAATGAAGAAGAAGATGTTGACTCTTCAGAAATAGAAAGTGATAGAGAGAAAGTGCCGATCAACAACCATCATAAATCTATATTGAAAAAGAGAAAGGCTATTGGGAATCCTCCTCCTAACAACTATTCTTAACATACTGATGATTTTAATGATGCTGATTATGATCTTTGGGCGGATCAAAATCCAAAGAAAAGAAAGAAAGCAAGTGAACAAAACAACAACCTCAACAACTGCAATGTCGTTCGTGAAGGTTTTGGGAATGGCTCTTGGAAAGAAGTTTTTGCAAGAGGTGGTGATCATAAGTCGATTTTGAAATTTGAAGAACGCTTTGAATGCATCAACCTAGGGGGGATTGTAAGGACCAAAAATATAATAGGCTGATGCATCAAAGAATCACCGAGTTGTTCAGAAATTCGGATGATGAATATTGGAAGAAGCAAGAAACTATGCAGCAACATACTTCATCTGGCAGCATACTTCATGGACAGCAGCATACTTCATGCAGTAGCATACTTCATGGCCAGCAGCATACTTCATGCAGCAGCATACTTCGTCCAGCAGCATACTTCATGTAGCAGCATATTTCATCCAGCAGTATACTTCAGTGCCAGCAACATACTTGAAGTATGCGGTTCCCGACATCATACTTAAAGTATGCGGTCCAGGCCCAGGCCCACCGAATACTTTTGTCTTGGTTATAAATAGCTTATCTTGTAACAGTATTCAGGTTAGACAAGTTGGACGACTGAGACAGTCAGAGAGTGGGCCAGTTAGACGAGTTGTTAAAGGATATTGTACTGTGTAATCAGTGTTTAATCTATATACGAATCGTTTGATAATCAATTGTGTCTCGTCCTTATTGTTTTTACCTACAAGTCACGTGTCGAGTCTGTTTCCACCAGGTTCAACACGTCGTTGAAACCGTTGATTGAAGATCCTCAGGAATACTGACTTTACAAGTTGAATAAACAATTTACTCTTGTTTGAAAGTTAATAAATAAATAAGTAAAAGAACTATATAAATAAATAAAGTCCCTTACTTATTTAGTTATAATTTTTATAAAAAAACTCGCATTTAAGTCTTGATCGAATTAATAAAAATTCTAGTCATAATTAAATATTTAAAATATAATTTTGTTTAAACAGTTGTATATATATTTAGGAAAGTAGGGACGAAATAAATGAGATTAAATAATAACCTAATTAGTAAATAAGTAAATCAAAATATAAAATTATTCCGTTAAAAATAATTATATAAATTAATTTAAGGTCTTTTTATTAGTTTTTTACCCTAAAAGTGGTTAAATAAATGGTGTTACATGGTAAATTAATAGCTTGGTTCTATAAAAATAATTTTGAGTCTTAGGGGTTTTATAAAATAATTTTTATAGAAAGGTTTGGATAAAAATTAATTTTAAAAATTGAAAATAAAACAAAACAGCCCCCGGGACTCGAACCCGACTCTGTCCGGAGGAGGCTAAGACGCGCAACTACTAGACCAAGGACTCCTTGGTGAAATATGGCCAACCTTTAATTGATAACCCAAGTCTGAGAGGGACCGGGTTTCAGGACAAAATCACGCGCAAAAAGGTGCGGGGCTAGACTCAAACCCACGACCTTGTCTGTGTGGGGATAGTGCCTTAACCGGTTGAACTGGGCATTTGCCTTGACAAAGGACTAATTCGAGTTATTTTTAACACCTAAGTCTCTCTCGTCTTCTTCCCCAAACCAACCGGCCCCAAACCCTAATCCCAAATCGATCTGATTGGTTCCCGTTTAGCCATGAGACCATGGGGCTTTCACTCCTTGGATCAAAACGAGTCTAATGGTATAACATTTACTTGAAATGGTTATGAATCAAAACGACAGGGAGAAAAGGTTCGGCGATCCTTGAACCCGACATGGCTAATGCGATGGAATGTGAGGTGAACGAGAGTTTAGAAAGTTTGTAGTAGGTGTCGTGAAGGTTTGGAACCAGGTTTTATAGATCAATTTTACATATAATGCTCGAATTGATTAGGAACGGTTATGTGTCGCTTGAGCTCGAATTCGATGAAATTGGATCGTTATGCTCAGTCGAACAGGCTTGAACTCGTTAATACATGATTACATGATGTTATTACACATTGAGATCGTGGAATTGCAACGAATTGATATGAAATTCGTCCCTGTTGACTTTCCTGAGTCAAAATTGACGAGGGAATAAGGGTCAATGTCAAAGGGGTTCAATTTTGAAGGTTTAATGAGTCCAAGGGATTCATTTGCTTTAGGGGGTTCAAACCAAGTTTTAATCCCTTTGTATAAATTGATGATTCTTTTTATAAAATTTATAAAATTCATTTTGTTTAAATTATAAATCTTTTATAATTGGATAAATTCTATTTTTCTAATAAAAACAATAAATTTTATAAATGGAAATCAATTCTATATATATATATATATACACACTTACATATATACTTTTATAAATAAGAACATATATCCATGTGTATGTGTATATATATATGTATATATATATATATATATATATATATATATATATAGGGGAAGGTTCCACTAAGAAGTGGTTTTTCGCAAAGAAACGCTAAGAAATGGGTCAAACGAACTCCGATTGAGCTCATTCCAGCGGCGTTGTAACCGTCTCATCGAACTCTAATACGGATCCAAAAACCTAAACCCCCCTCCACCCGCACCCCCAAAAACCTAAAACCCCCTCCAACCCCACCCCAAAAAGTATAAAACCACCACCCCCACCCCCCAAAAACCTAAACCCCCCAACCCCACCCCCCCAAAAACCTAAACCCACCCCCAAAAAAACTAAACCCCCCACCCCCACCTCCCAAAAAAACCTAAACCATAAACTCTAAACCCTAAAAGCTAAACCCTAAGGCTAAGCCATAAGGCTAAAACCCTAAAATTCAAACGTAAAATCTAAACCTTAAAAGCTAAACCCTAAAAGCTAAGATGATAGAGTTCGACGAGACGGTTCCAACGCCGCTGAAATGAGCTCAATCGGAGTTCGTTTGATATCGTTTCTAAGCGTTTTGGTCATTTCTTAGACTTCTTAGCGAAAACATACTTTTTATTTGATCCTCCCCCTATATATATATATATATATATATATATATATATATATATATATCTATAAAAGTGTAAGTACATGATTATAGGTTTATAGGTTTTATTTATTATTGTAAAAAGGTAATAAAATGTGTATATGTACCTATATTATTTATGGGTTTGCAAGTTTGTAACTCCGTAGTTATTGCACATGAAATAATAAGTGTTGTGACACAATGTTTTGAATAAAAATGAAATTGTCATTATTGCACAAAGCACGGTACTAGAAAATTATGGATGTTACAGTGGCGAAAGGCCTACGGTTACACATTTTTTGTGTTGCCGTAGGCCATTTCTGACGCAGTGACATTACCTAATATCACCCATGACACATATGACCAGGGGTCATGAGTTATAATGCCATACCCCATGACACAAACGACCATGGGTCATGGGTTGTAATGTCATAACCCGTATCACCCACGATCGACCCATATGACCAATAAGCCTTTTAGGGGTCATACAAGTTGTGAGTCAGGGTGACACGGGTTATGGAATTAAACGGCTTATGGGTCATGGGATAAAATACCATATCCCATATCCCCCATGACCCATGGCCCATATGACCCATATATAAGCCTTATTGGGGTCACACTAGTCGTGGGTTATTGGTTGTGAGTTATGGTTGACATGGGTTATGGCATTACCAGGCTTATAGGTTATCATCATCAACCTCATATGGTTTATCATCATCATTTTATGGGTTATCATCATCATCATCATCATTACATAAAACACATAAAAACATTACTTAATATCACCCATAACCCATATGGTCATATAACCATGGGTCATGGGTTATAATGTCATACCCCATACCACCCATGACCCGTATGACCATGGGCATTGGTTATAATGTCATAACCCATATCACCCATGACCTATATGACCAATAAGCCTTGTAGGGGTGGGTCACACCGGTTGTGAGTAAAGGTGGCATGGGTTATGGCATTACACGACATATGGGTCATGGGTTAAAATGCCATATCTCATATCACCCATGACCGCCTGTATGCCCTATAAGACTTATAGGGGTCACACTGGTTGTGGGTTTGGTTGAGTTATGGGTGGCATGGGTTGTGGCATTACAAGGCTTATTAGTTATCATCATCATCAGCATCATATGGGTCGTCATGATGATCATCATCAGCTTCATCATCATCCTTAAATGGGTTATCATCATTAACATATGCGTTATCATTATCATCATCATATGGGTTATCATCATCATCATCATATATGGGTTATATACGATCATTATCATCATCATCATCATATGGGTTATATATCATCATTATCATCATATGGGTTATCATCATCATCATATGGGTTATATATCATCATTATCATCATATGGGTTATGGCATTAGAAGGCTTACGGGTAGGTCATGTGTCATGGGTCATGGATGACATGAGTTATGACATATGTATATCTCTAACTTATTCATTTATAAATTGACATATTAAGACTTTTACAAGTGAAACGTAACTTTTTTTTGAATTAAACTAAAATAAACGTTAAACTTTTCTTCTGTTTTACACGTGACTTCTACAAGGCGCGGGTCATAAATTATAGTTTGAAGATCTTCGTCGTCAATCGCAAATAAAAACCCTAGGTCAAGATCGCCATAGAATCTTCCACATCCAGTAGCAGAAGCAATCGATCTCATGGTCATCTTGACCATGTTTATTGTTTTTGTGGTCAAGAAGCGAAGCTAAGAAAATCATGGACCTCAAAAAATCCAGGTCGGAAGTTCTACATTTGTGCGTCTGAGGTAAGTGAAATTGAAAATGGAATTCTTGTCGTCCCTTGACCTAAAACTCACTCTCTATATTTGAAATAGGGATCATAAAAATGTGCCTATTTTAAGTGGTTTGATCCCGTGGTGTGCAAAAGATTTAAAGACATCATTCCTAGCTTGCTGAGGGCAAAAAATGAATTAGAGAATCAACTCGCAATGAGTGAAGCTTCAAGGATTGAATCAGAGACTGAACTAAAAAAAGAAGTTAAGAGATTGCAGTTTAAACTCTTTACTACATGTTTGTTTTTTTAGGGCTTGTAGTCGGTGTTGTTAATTTTAGGGCTTGTAAGTATGAATGAAATGCAAATACTTTAGGGATTGTTAATTTATAATAATTTTAGGGCTTGTAAGTATGTTATAATTTCATTATAAACGATCCATCATTACATCCACAGTTACCAAAAAACATTTAAAACCAAAGCTTTACAAACCAAAAAACGTTAACAACCAAAGCTTCACCAAAAAACCGGCACAACCAAATCTTTAGAACACTCACTGACCAAACCTTATAGCCATAGTTCTAGCAAGCTCAATTAAGCTTTCCAGCAGTTCCAACCTCATGTTGTTGAGCTTCCCAAGTGTGGCTTTGTTGGCGTAGAGTTTTTCAAGCAGCAGGGTGCCATACCTGTAGCGTGCTGGAGTGGGTGGTTGCTTCAGAAGTTCAAGTAGTTGTTAATTTTCTTGTATAGCCCTCCTCACAGTGTTGATGGCAGTATCAACCTCTGTTAGTATCTCCGGTTGAGACATTTCAAAGAAATCCCTGATCAAACCTCCCAAAGTAGCCATTTTAATTGTGTATCGAAGAATACAAGAATGCTGGATAGAATGGTGGTTGCTTCAGGTGAATGATGGTTATTTATAGGTAATAATGGGTAAACCAATAGTCGTTTCAGTTTGAGAAACTAGATAGAACAGCTGGTTAATGCCAGTCATTTCAGGTTTGCATTGAAAAGTTAAGAAATGGTAATAATGGCGCCTAAACAATCATTACTCCATTGAGATATGTGCTAGTAGATAAACCAAACCATCATTACTCTATTTTTGACCAAAAAAGAACATTTACATCATGTAACAAAAAACCATATGAGGTATTTTGACTAAAAAAAAGGAAAACACAAATTAATTAGTAATTATAAACTATTATAATTTTATTATAATGTCAACATCTGATCCACCCTTACAATCCGATAGAAATGCTGTTAAAAACCCGATCCATACATTCATAACATACATCCATCAAAACCATTTACATCAGCTTGTAACAAAATAGAAAAAAACCTTCACCACTAGCATAAATGGGGAATAAATGGAGTAATGATGGCTAATGGAAGATATGACTAGTCATAGAGATAGAAATATAAATAAAATAAGTCTCCATTTAATACTTTTAATCGACATCCAGTGGTACATTAGAAACCAGCAGTTTGGTACATATTGCATTACTATTAAACCTTTAATTACCAAAAACTAAAACTTAACAACCAAACAAAGATCATGATCAAAGTACCAAAAACTTAATTAACAACCAAAAACTAAAAATCAACAACAAAAACTAAAACTAAAACTTAACAACGATCTCCAGAACTTCTATCTTCAGAACTTCATGGTCAACCCCCTCTTGCAATCTCAACCCACCTTTGCAGAACTTATGTCTTGAGCATGTTTAGTTTCTCAAGACTGGCTTTGCTTAGCTCGACTTTTTCAAGGAGCAGAGCTCTATACTCATATCGGGCCACCGTTGGTGGTTGGGTAAGGAGATCTTCTAGTAGTTGGTTTTGTTCTTCTATTTCACGGGTCACTGTGTTGATCATAGCATCAATGTTTGTAACCCAAAACTACTATTTGACTAATAACCTGTTGACTTTGACTTAATACTCACAACGCTAACAACCACTTTAGTTGATTATAATACATGGATAATCTAAATGTTACTTCTGTGGTTCCGAATCAAAGAAATCATAGGAAACATTTTTGGGTATTTGATCGGTCGTCCTATACCTTATGGATGTTTTTATTGACTATACATCATATTAACCTCATATATACCACTTTCTTGGAAACCATGCTTTTCGATGTGAGTTTGTCCTTGCAGAATGTGTGATTATTGTGTATTTTAATAAATCATTTTACAATTTCAATGTTTGTAGTGTTTATTAGACAACGATAATTTGGGTTATGGATTCTTTAAGATATATTTAAGTACCAGTTATGGATTCTTGATTCAGCTGACACTTCTCTCTTCTTTTACACACCTAGAACCCCAATTTGGGTTTCTTGATTTACCTCAAAATTCTCCCTTTTTTGGTAATTTGCACACACACATACACACTCAGTATGGAAGATTCTTGAAACCCCACTTTGTTTTTCACTGATTCAGCTCATGATTGTCTCAATTTGAAATTTTTTTTATCTGGGTTTCTTTATTTCACCCTTTTTATTTGTGTTTTGAGAAAGATTCTTGAAAACCCAGTTTGTGTGTTCTTGATTTTGCTCACCATTTCTTGAAAATTGATGACGTCAACCACGCTGACGCTCGATCCAACGCAACAGCCGCCGGTGATCCAAGAACAGGGCTACAAACCTCATTCTGGTCACGGGTCAGTGGGGCTGGTGATCGGAGTTCATGCGGTGATTATGGTATTGGGTGTGGTGGCTGTGGTGATAGGTCGCCTCTGTTCGGATCAACGGGTCATGGGTCACTTGCAATACGACTTTGAAGGTTGGGTGGAGACCAAATGTTCAACATGCCGGCTCGGCCCTCCTCCGCAGTGGCAGGCGGTGCCGACGGTGGTGGTGGTGGTGGAGATTAATCGGTGGACTCAGACAGGGACGCAAAAAGATATTACATGTTTCCAGGGACGCATACTGATATACAGTAAAAGGGTACAACGGACATTTCACCTAAATTTAAATGGAAATTTTTAACGAAGTTAGGTCCAAGGACTCAAAATGTTACAGATTGTATACCACATGTACTCAAAGCGTTAAAAATTCGTGTTAGGGACGAATTATGTTAAATCGTGTAAACCACAGGGACGCAAACGGTAATTTACTCCATAATTAATTATTGGGTTCTCACCAATAAATGCTAGAGTAAATGGTATATAAAAATGTAGTTCAAAGGTATTTATGTGTTCTCAAGGTCACTATGTTGATATTTGACCATCAATATTGTATTTTTTTATTTGAAATTTAGTGATTAAAAAAATAGGTAAAAAATGTTACTAAGGCTCGAACTCGCGATCTATGAAATATATCACAAGCGCCTCAACAGTTTGAGCTGTACCCTGAGAACGAAATAGATTGCTTTTGATTTATTTAAATAGAATTAACATGAAAACAAGCGAGATCTTAAAATTTCCTTTTTTCAAGATGTAAAAAATTGTTATTGGAGCCATTTCTCCATTCCATCCCCCATTTCAAAATCTGTCAGCTAGTGTAGTTATTGAAGCTAATCGAATTTGGTTTTCGTCTCATTAATTGCCGTCTCACCAAACCCTAATTTGCCAGTGTAGTTATTGAAGGTAATCGACTTTGGTTTTCGTCTCATTAATTGTTGTCTCACCAAACCCTAATCTGCCAGTGTAGTTATTGAAGCTAATCGACGTTGGTTTTCGTCTCATCAATTAGATTTTGGTCTTTAATGTCATAGATGTTATGAGTTTTGTTAATCTCATAACTTGTGATTAATTAGCTAGTCTTAATATGTGATTAGTCATAACATATATGATTAATTAGTCTTAATACAATAAGCAGCTGGTTTCAACTAGTTAACATACATGATGTTGGTATTAATATCATTAGTCTCTTCAAATTGATGTTAATCATGAGTTATGTTAATCGGTTTTTGACTTTGGGTATCCCAATTGATGTTGGTATATATATTAAATGGCCCCTTGATGTTAATCACATAATATTGTGATTAATTAGTATTAATCTCATACAGTTCTTGGAATTGATGGATAAGTCTTGGATGTTAACCGACAGAACCAAAAAACCATATTCGGCTAGAGTTGAGGCATTTGTAGATTATGCAATTCATAATTTGAAGATGGACCCACTGAAATTTAATAAACAAAGAACAAAAATTCCATGTCCATGTGTGAATTGTTTAAACCACTACTCTCTTCATGTGGACGATGTAGAGCTTTACTTGTTCATGAAGGGAATCAATTCAAATTATACAAGGTGGATTAAACATGGAGAAAAAGACGAGCCAGCAAAAAATGTTATTGATCATACGCACTTTGTTGACTTTGTTGAGACCGAAATTCCAACAGATGCTTATTAAACAGTAGAAATGGTAAAAGCTACAGAAGACAATTTCATAAATGAACATGAAAAGTTTCAAGAACTACTTGCAGACGCTGAGAAGCCCCTGTATGAAGGATGTCCTAACTTCAGAAAGTTGTCTACACTAGTTCAACTACTCAACTTGAAGAGTAAGCATGGAGCATCCGATAAGTTCTTTACTGAACTTATAGTTTGTTGAAAAAGATGCTACCTGAAGGTAACGAAATGGTGAACAATACATATGAGGCCAAAAAGATAATGAAGGCAATGGGTTTAGACTGCATTATTTACAGGAAGGAGTACAAGGACTTGACAGTATGTCCAACATGTGGGAAGTTAAGGTGGAAGGTGGATGAGAAGACTAAAAGAATGTACGAAAATATTCCTACAAAGGTATTGTGGTACTTTCCCATTATTCCACGATTTAAATGACTCTTTTAAGCGAAGAGCATAGCAGAAGATTTAAGAGGGCACGCCACCAGTTCCATTAAACCCGGTGTTTTACGCCACCCATCGGATTCACCCGCATGGAAAGCCATAGATGACAAATTTCCCGAAATTGCTAACGATCAAAGAAATATTTGGCTTAGTATTTCCACCTATGGGGTGGACGTAAATAAAGGCAATAGAAATCACAGTGCCTGGCCTATTTTAACTGTCATTTACAACCTTCCACCTTGGTTGCGTATGAAAAGAAAGTTCATCATGCTTTCGTTATTAATATCGGGAGCGCCTAGAAATGATATTGATGTGTTTTTGGATCCTTTGATTGACGATCTGGAACTCTTATTTGAAGAAGGAGTTGAAACATATGACGCCTATGCACAAGAAAAGTTTACACTACGTGCAGATGTTTTATGGATGATTAATGACTACCTTGCTCTTGGTACACTATGTGGTTGCCCTTACAGTGGATTCAATGGTTGTGTAGTGTGTTGGAAAGAAACTCACTGTGTTAGACTTCCTTACTCTGCTAACCAGAGTTATGCCAGGAGATATCTACCACATGACCACCGTTTTAGAAACCAAACAAAGGCGTTCAATGGAAAACAAGAGTTGTGAACTGCTGCAAAGCCTATGACAGGGGAAGAAATATTCAACGTGGTTAAATACGTTAAGAATATGTGGGGAGAGGGATTTAAAGAATAAAAAATCCTACAAACTTCGACTGGAAGAGGGGGGAATACAAATAAGAGAAAAAGGAAAACATCAAATTCTGGAAACCAAGAACAGACCTATTGGAAGAAATTCAACATATGGTTCGACAGATTAGGTATTGGCGATATAATTGTGTACAACATTGTATTGATTTCATGCTATTGAAAAGAATGTGGCTGAGAGTATTTTCGGAACGTTGCTAAACGTTCCGGGAAAGACAAAAGATGGATTGCCTGCTCGATTAGATCTGGTGCATTTTGGGTTAAAACGAGAGTTGCAGGCTAAAAAAGAAGGAAACAATTCAATACTTCCTGTAGTATGATACACATTAACGAAATAGGAAAAAGACATGTTTTGTGATACATTATACAACTTAAGGGTTCCACAAGGGTATTGTTCTAACTTTTCTAGTTTGGTGAGTCGTAAGGATATGAAGCTTGTGGGACTTAAATCACGTGATTATCATATGCTTGCGCAATGGTTTTTGCCCACTTCAATATGATCTATCATGCTAGAACCCACAAAATATGCTATAATCAGGCTTTGTTTTTTTTTCAAGTCAATATGTAGCAAAGAAATCAAGGTAGAAGAACTTGATAAGCTGTAGGAAGAGCAATGTGTGACACTGTGCCTGCTCGAGAAATACTTTCCTCCATCATTTCTTGATGTTATGGTTCATTTAACTGTGCACCTTATTAAGGAGATAAAATTGTGTGGGCCAATATGCTTTCGGTGGATGTATGTCACACCCCAACCGACAGCGGAATACGTCGGGGCGGGACACGTAGACTATTCATGAGCTCAAGGTTGACTAAATTGTAATATATTAAATTCATTTCAGTCCAAACAAAACAAACACAAACCAAGTACATAAATGAAATACAAATTGTTCATTGTTCAAAATTAACTAAGTCCAAACTTAAGTGTAGCATGTCTTGATCAACTCACACGTTAACACCTGAAACATGAATAAAATACGGTCAACTAAAACGTTGGTGAGCATACACAGGTTTGTACATAGGTAGTATATATAGATGTGAATAAACAAATCCTTACATAACATGATAAAACAAGGCATTTATGGGGATCAACTTTTTTGTAACCAGAGTACAATCAAACCTTTGTAACTAGCATGCAAATTGTGTTGTCGGTAACAATCACCCCAATCTGGGTGGGTTTGTCAGACTCAATAGATCTATCATTGTTAACTGTCGGCTTGAATAGTTAATGATTGCACATAAATTGCACACAAACAGTTAACACACCTAGCACTCAAACATAAAGCTCAAATTTTGTATACATGAATGTAAAGAGGATTTGTGTTTGTGTAGTTTGTGTGACAATCCGAACTTTTCAGTTAGTTTCGCTAGCAACCCCGTTAACATAACCCGGTTAAATCCTAACCTAGTTAACCCTATCTATAACTTCATGGACTAATCCTGTCAACAATCCAAACTAAAACTCCAAGGACTAGTTGTGTAATAGCCTTAAACCATTCTGTTGACTTTTCAAAGTCAAAATTATACTACTGTTGACTTGTGCTAGTCAAACTAACCAAGTTCTAACCTCAATTCAAACCACAAGGGTTATTCCTGCCAAGATTCTAAACCTCAAACCAGAAACCTCAGGGACTAAATCTGTAATTCAATCAAAGTCAGTATAGTTGACTTTTGAAAGTCAAATTCATGACCTACGACTCAATTCAAGCTCCATAACTGTTTTTCAGTTTGAATTTGTAACTAAATTGCATGATGGTGTCTTTAACAATCGACATTACAGCCTTAATTATCATTGGTAGTAGAATTAAACTAAATAATGGACGATTAAACCATAACCGTCGAGTTCGTCCTCTTACTCATAAAATTCATGTTAATTCGCATACCAATTCATGAACTAATCATCTACACACACTAGACGAATCCCCCTGCTGCTTCTGCACGCTTCAACTCTACCGGAGGAGTAGATACAAGTGCCGGAGATCAAGCTTTCCACAGTCAGAGTCCGTTCTAGTCGATCACCACAAATTCATCAACGTTTCTGGTAACTAATCGCACCCTTAGTTTCGTTTTTACCCTCTGAATGAAAGCCCTATCATTATCAGAGGTTACATTACCAATTCAATCAAGATCACGACTCTAGGGTTCATCACAAACCGGTTTAATCGAACCCTAGTCTAGACTCAAACATAATTCAATTAAACTATACAGTTTGATTCGCAATATCATCCTCTTTGAAAACCCTCTGTCAATTCAACGTTTTATTATAGAAATTGTTGTGAACCGTAATCTAGGATTCATATGAAACCAATTTATCGAATTCAACTATAAACCATGTTTAAATCCAATTAAATTGTACCGTTAGAATCGTAATCTTCTGTAGATCGAAAGCCCTATGAAATCTCTGGCTTCTATCATCGATTTAATCTTGATCCAGTAATTAGGGTTTGTTCTTGAATCAATTTGGGGGTTTTGATCTTAACGGCTATCTCTATCAAATTAAACCTCATGGTTGGATTCGCAACCATCTTTTTATCAAAAACCCCATGAATCCAGCAGTTTCTAACATCAGAATCGATCTAATCGAATTGGCATTCATATCTTAGGTTTCGGCTTGTTTTTCCTAAATTTAACGATCTTAAACTTAACCATTTTGCAATTAACTTCACTCACAGACTCGCAGTAGATCAATGAACAAAACCCCTATATTCCTATGTTTAATCGAAGTCGAAATCGTGAGTATTGGGACAGTTTCGATCGAGGGTGTATTTGGGGAGGGATACCACAGGTACTCGTATCATAAAACCAATTCAATCCGGGTATCTAACGCGATACCCTAGCGGGCGGGACTGGTTAGAGACTTGTGCGTGTGTGGGAGAGACCCGGGTTCGAGACCGGGCTCCCACAATTAATTTGGAACATTTTTTCATAATATTTAATTAGTAAAAATCAAACCCTATATTATTATAATATTATATAAACATGTTTTAGCCCGGGAAACAACCCGTGGGCTCGGGTTTGAATTTGTAACAAATTTTATTATATCTTCCACTTTTAAAAAATAATGTATTTATGTATTTTTTAAACCGTAATCTCGTATAAAATAATATAATTATATTATTTTCAACCCGTGACCAGTATTAATAAAATAATATATAAATTATATTATTTCTCTAACCTTTGTAAACAACTCAAACGCATGAAAATAATTATTTAATTATTATTCGTTATCAACTTTCGACGCGTGACGCAAATTCCCTAAAATCGTTATAATAAGATATGTATATATTTATATATATAAAAAGCTCCGTCGACACGTTCGTTTATTCCTAAATTCTTAGAATGCACTTGAACATTCTAATTTTCCGTGTCGTCGTCACAATTCCCATTATTATCCCTAATTTATGTGTTTATAATTTTAGGGCATTCGTAAGTCTTTTGAGACTTACACTCGTGGTTCCAACTTATCCTTTGTGTGATACTACCTACAACGCAACGCAGGTGAGTTTTCACGGCCCCTTTTTACTGTTTTAACCTGGGGGAGAAGACATGATTAAACTATTTTGAGATTTTGTAATTCGTATGTTATCGATGTTAAAGCTAAGCGTAACACGCTATCACAGAAAGTCCTCATCTTATATCGGACCGTTAATATGGATCTTAGCGAGGTAATATTTAGTAGTACTACTGGGTTTGACAAATCTCACCCGTGTTAGTCGTGCTAACTCGAATAGAGATCGAACGGGTGAAATGTTAGCCTACTCACACCGCCAGTGTTGATAGACATGGCAGGAGGTAAATAAACAAACAGTCAGCTTCGCTTGCGAGCGCTTAAGTTAAACATGAACATAGGTTAGCTACCAATAGATACATATTGAATGATCATAAATCTGGTAAACGCTTATTTATATATTGAAACCTGTGAACTTACCAACCTCGTGTTGACATATTTTTTTACATGTTTTCTCAGGTCGTTAAGATAAGGGACAGGTGCACATTAGGGCATGCATGGGATTCATCTATTTTGATTGTTGCTTATTTATGTTTGTTTGGATTATTTTGTATTGTACTTGGTTTGGTTGGACTTTTGGACTTTTGGTTTGGGCGCGTGTGTTTTGCGCATTTACTTTTCTTTACGCTTCCGCATTGAAACTCTGATTAATATGATATTTTCATTTGAGTCCCATGTAGATTCGTTCAAATTAACTAATGTCTGAGATCCTGGTTCGTCACTTCCCAAACGGTAAAACTCCGTTAGTTGAAATTTGGGGGTGTTACAGATTGGTATCAGAGCTAGGGGCCGAACTGGTGTGCCAGCGAGGGAGAACGAAGCCTTCCTTATCTTAACGACCTGGGCTCCGTAAGGGGGGTGGATTGTAATATCCCACATCGGTTGAGAGGGAGAACGAAGCCTTCCTTATATGGGGGGTGGATACCTTCTCTATCAAGACGCGTTTTGCCTGGGCGAGCAACTCGTCGGGTAAAAACAAAACCGTGAGTTCCTGGATAGGCAACCCATCGTGGACAAAGCGGACAATATCTTGATACGGTTTGCTTGGGCTATTACAGAATTGTAATATCCCACATCGGTTGAGAGGGAGAACGAAGTCTTCCTTATAAGGGGGTGGATACCTTCTCTATCAAGACGCGTTTTGCCTGGGCGAGCAACTCGTCGGGTAAAAACAAAACCGTGAGTTCCTGGATAGGCAACCCATCGTGGGCAAAGCAGACAATATATTGATACGGTTTGCTTAGGCTATTACAGATGGTATCAGAGCCATTGGTTATAGAGAACTAGGATTGCATACAAGGCTATAGCCTCACACATTAGTTACATGTCATTTGGATGTTTGGCACTTATACATATTATTACAGGAACATGTCGTCAACTCCACCTCCATCACCTTAGGCACCCAGACGTGATGCACCTATCCTATCATCCCCTAGTTCTAGTGACTATTCAGTTGACCAGGGTGAACCGAGTAGCACG
This sequence comes from Smallanthus sonchifolius, assembly GCA_023525975.1. Lineage (NCBI taxonomy): Eukaryota > Viridiplantae > Streptophyta > Magnoliopsida > Asterales > Asteraceae > Smallanthus > Smallanthus sonchifolius. Next base: position 70,620,630 of record CM042036.1, on the reverse strand, counting down.
CGTGCAATGAATTTTACTCTTAATTGGAATGTATACCCGCAAATGATCCAAAGATGGATTGAAATGGGAGATATCCCATCACCATACTTTGGTTCTGCATCCTCATCATCCACATTACCTAGCTTACCATGCACTATGGAACAAGCTTTCGCATCCTTTATATCTTACATGTATAGGGAATTGAGCATTGTGCAAGATGCTACTGAGGACATACCTGGATTCTGAAGAAAGGGCCTCAAATTGAGGAGAATAAGGTAGGAATAGAACTCTTGACTGCCGAACTAGCAGTAACGGACCAAGTCCATAACCTTTTAGTGGATCGTGTGACACATTTGGAGGCGAAAGTAGACACCCCGAACGATGATATGGGAGGAGTTCTATAGAGAATGGCTGCTCTGGAAGCTCAGTTACATGTAGCAAACCATACTGCTGAAGGACTTCAAGAGAGAGTGACTCACTTGGAAGCCCAACTGCAAGCAGCCCTATTTCTTGAGGAGATTCCATTTTCTGATGGCAAGGAGGAGCCCTTCGAGGAAGAGCCCTTCGAGGAGGAGCCCTTCGAGGATGAGCCCTTGGAGGAGGAGCCACCCGAGGAGGAACCAGTGGAGATCGACGATGCACAATCATATGTTTCTTCCGATGACGAAGATGTTTGATGATCTTCCTATTCTATCTTTCCTTTTCATGCATGTTTTGCTTATGTTATTTCTCTTTTCAAACCTAGATGGGTAAGGTTGTTCCCATTCAATAAAAGCATGAGAAGTTTAATGTTTGAGTTATTTATTTCGTAGCCTAACAAATTATTTAATTTTCAAATATTAGATGTTGTATTTCCTTACTTGTGCATAAATAATGTTTAATATGCGATGTATTTCTCATTTTTTTGTATTTGTGAGTATGAAAAATCATGTCAGGAAGAGGACGTGGAAGTCGTGCTGGTGGCCGAGGTACCATCAACATGACGGCGGCGGAGCTAGCGGCACTAATAAACGATGGTGTGGCGGAAGCTCTAGCAGGACATAATGTTGCAGGTAAACTCTTTAGTTATTGACTATTAATGTCAATTCATCTTCTAAAACACCTTCCTAAACTCTATAATCCTAATCCTATATTGTTTCTAACTCCAGGCCCGCAAAACCCACAACCAGCCTACACCTTCAAGGCATTCATGGACTGTAAGCTTCACGCCTTTAGTGGAGCTGCAGGAGCTGTCGGACTACTTCGTTGGTTTGAGAAAGTAGAATCAGTGATTTCCATGTGCAACTGCCCAGTGGCTAATTAGGTCAAGTTCGTCGCTGGAACTTTGGAGGGCCCGGCTCTCACGTGGTGGAACGCCCAGGTCCAGATGTTGGGTCTTGCCATGGAAAATGGACTCCCGTGGGAGGAGTTTAAATCAATGATGAAGGGGGAGTACTGCCCTCGCGATGAAATTCAGAAGTTAGAGGGAGAGTTCTAGAACCTAAAGATGGAGGGTTCTGAAATTGAACTCTATACCACACGTTCACATGAACTTGCTACTATGTGCCCGCATATGGTGACCCCTTATTACAAGAGAATTAAACTATATATTGGAGGTCTAGTGCCTCAAATACAAAGCATGGTTACTTCATCCAACCCTACCACTATCCAACAAACTATCTGACTTGCCCATAAGTTAACCGATCAGGCGGTGACTTAAGGGACTCTACCTCCGAGGGGTTCAGTCTCGAAACCCACCGACAATCATAAACGCAAGTTTGACCACCACTCTAACACTCACTCCAACTCCAAAGGACCCCAATTCAACCAACCCCAGTTTAATCAACCGCAGCATCAGCAGCGTAAGTTTGAGCCTGCTAATAACTTCAACCAGTCGACCTCTTCAAGTCAAAATCATGGTGGTTATACGAGAAAATCTCCTAAGTGTAACAAGTGCAACTTCCATCACTTCGGGTTTTGCAACCGTTGTCAGCGGTGTGGCAAAATAGGTCATGCTGCCAAAGATTGTAGGGGTGATTTGCAAACTAAGCAACCTTTTCAACAGCCTGGATCTACAAGGGGTTGTTTCGAGTGTGGGAAAGAGGGACATATTTGGAAGAATTGTCCTCAGTTAAAGAAAGGGGGTAAAGGAAACCACAACCATAACCAGAATAACAGCAATGGTGGTAACGACAATGGTGGAGGAAATGGTGCGAAGGGACGAGCCTTCGTGCTAGGATCTGGAGAAGCTCGTTATGATCATAATGTGGTCACCGGTAAGTTTCTCTTAAATAATTACTTTGCTTCTGTCCATTTTGACACTGGCGCTGATAGGAGTTTTATATCTAAGAAACTTAGTGATATGATAAAAGGAACTCCAACTCTGTTAGAAGCTAAGTATATAATAGAGATAGCTGATGGCCAAATAATTGAAGCAACTCAAATTCTTAAGGGATGTAAGTTTGAGCTAGCTAGACATATACTTGATATCGACCTTATGTCGGTCACACTTGGTAGTTTTGATGTAATTGTCGGCATGGATTGGTTATCTAAAAACCAAGCTGAAATTATCTGTCATGAGAAAATTGTTCGTATACCTCTCCCGAATGGAGAAACCTTTTCCGTTCAGGGCGAAAAAGTTGGTGCAGTCATGGGCATCATATCTTTTATGAAAGCACAGAAATGCCTTTGAAAGGGACATACGGCTATTTTGGTTCTCGTTGCTGAGCAGTCGTCAGAAGAGAAGAAAATTGATGATATTCCCGTCATTCATGAATTTTTAGAAGTATTTCCCGAGGATCTGCCTGGTCTGCCACCACACCGTCAAGTTAAATTTCAACTCGATCTATCACCCGGAGCAGCACCGATCGCTCGGGCACCATATAGTTTAGCATCTAGTGAATTACAAGAATTATCCACTCAGTTACAGGATTTGTTGGATAAAGGTTTCATCCGACCTAGCTCATCGCCATAGGGAGCTCCATTCTTGTTTGTCAAGAAGAAGGACGGGACTTTTCGTATGTGTATCGACTACCGTGAACTAAATAAAGTCACAATCAAGAATCGTTATCCTTTGCCTCATATAGATGATCTATTTGATTAACTCCAAGGATCAAGTTTCTATTCGAAGATAGATCTTAGGTCCGTGTACCATCAATTAAGAGTACGAGATGAGGATATCTCTAAGACTGCTTTTAGGACAAGGTACGGCCACTATGAATTTATGGTCATGCCTTTCGGATTAACCAACGCACTCGCGGTATTCATGGACCTCATGAACCGTGTGTGTAAGCCATATCTCGATCAATTTGTCATCGTTTTCATTGAAGACATTCTCATTTATTCCAAGAACAAGGAGGAACATGAGGAACATCTACGCCTAATTTTGGAATCACTTAAAAAGGAGCAACTATATGCTAAGTTTTCCAAGTGTGAATTTTGGATCCGGGAAGTTCAATTCTTAGGAAATGTGGTTAACGAGAAAGGAATACATGTCGATCCATCAAAGATAGAAGCCATCAAGAATTGGGAAGCACCGACGACTCCGACTGAGGTGCGACAATTTTTGGGATTGGTTGGTTATTACCATCGATTCTTCGAAGGATTTTCATAAATAGCACAACCTCTCACCACCTTAACTCAAAAGGGTAAAGCCTATAACTGGGGCGATAACCAAGAGTCAGCATTCCAACATCTTAAACAGACACTTTGCTGTGCGCCTATTCTAGCTCTTTCGGAAGGAACAGATGATTTTGTGGTGTATTGTGACGCGTCTATTCAGGGTCTAGGTTGTGTGTTAATTCAACGGGAAAAGGTGATTGTATACGCTTCACGTCAACTAATGATTCACGAGAAAAACTACACCACTCATGACCTAGAGTTGGGAGCCATAGTTTTTGCACTTAAGATATGGAGACATTACTTGTACGGTACCAAGTGCACTATCTACACCGATCATAAGAGTCTTCAGCACATCTTCAAGCAGAAAGAGTTAAACATGCGACAACGTCGTTCGGTCAAGCTCTTAAATGATTATGACTGTGCGATCCGGTATCATCCGGGTAAGGCTAACGTTGTAGCTGATGCCCTAAGTCGAAAGGAAACGAAACCCAAACGAGTTCGAGCATTACAGCTTACTATTCACCCCGGATTACTTGACAAAATCCGTAGTGCTCAACTCGAAGCCCTGAAAGAGGAAAACCTACCGCTGGAAGGTACACGTGGCATGGAAGTACAACTCGAGGTCAAATATGGCGGTATTCGCTACTTCGCCGAGCGGATATGGATTCCGGTATTCGGAAATTTAAGGGAACTAGTCATGGATGAGTCTCATAAATCTCGTTACTCTATTCACCCAGGTTCCGACAAAATGTACCATGATCTAAGAGTGTTGTATTGGTGGCAAAAGATGAAGGCCGATATAGCCACCTATGTGAGTAAGTGTCTAAATTGCGCGAAGGTCAAAGTTGAATAGCAAAAGCCATCCGGTCTTCTCCAACAACCAGAAATTCCCAAGTGGAAATGGGAACAAATATCCATGGACTTTATCATGAAATTGCCACGAACTCCTACTAGATGTGATGCCATTTGGGTAATTATTGATCGTTTAACAAAGTCCGCTCACTTCTTAGTAATCAAAGAAACCGACAAAATGGACAAGCTTACTCGTATTTACTTGAAAGAAGTAGTCTCTCGGCACGGGGTGCCAATCTCTATCATTTCGGATCGTGATGCACGATTCACTTCTCGTTTCTGGCATTCATTACATAAAGCTTTAGGCACGCGTCTAGATATGAGCACATCATACCATCCTCAAACTGATGGCCAAACAGAACGTACTATACAAACTCTGGAGGACATGCTACGAGCTTGTGTGATCGATTTCGGTAACACTTGGGAGTCTCGCCTACCATTGGTGGAGTTGTCACACCCCGACCGATGGCGGAATCATCGGGGCGGGACATGTAGACTGTTCATAAGCACAAGGTTGACTAAATTGTAATATATTAAATCCATTTCCATTCAAACAAACATGAATCATTTCCAAAGTACATAAATGAAATACAATTTTTTTGAATTAAAATTAACTAAGTCCAAAGCCTATGTGTAGCATGTCTTGATCAATCTCACACATTAGAACCTGAAACATGAATAAAATAAAGTCAACTAAAAAGTTGGTGATTATAACACAGGTTTGTATATAGATAGCATATAGTTGTAAAACAAATCCTTACATAACATGATAAATAAGGCATTATGGGGAGCAGCTATTGTGTAACCAAGTACAATCAAACCTTTGTAACTAGCATGCAAAATTATGTTATCGGTATCAATCACCCCAATCTTGGTGGGTTTGTCAGACTCAATAGATCTATCATTGAAAACCGTCAGCTTGAATAGTTAATGATTGCACATAAGTGTTCACAAAAGTTAGCACACATAGCACTCGGGCATAAAGCTCAAATTTGCACACATGAATGTAAATAGGATTTGCACTTGTGTTGTTTGTGTAAATGTAAACATGTAATTTGAGTAGTGTTCATGTTTCACCCCAAAAATGTAAAAGAGTAAAAGGGGCTATGTATACTCACTTGGTTTGAAGGCGTAGCTAACACGAAATACTAGTTAGAAATGAGATCCTTGTAAGGCACAACGTTAACCTAGTATGGAATGTATATAGGATTAATAGTATGCTCAATATTCTATGTTTAAGTCTAGGATTGAATTGGTTGTGTGTATAAAGCGTGTGGTTTGTACTTGAATGATGTTGTATAAAATGAAAGATTTGGAATGAATACTTTGAGAACATTTTGATTAGGGTTTGAGTTTAAATAACTAAATAAATTAAATAATTATTATTTATTTATTTAGTTATAAAAATAATGTAGGTAATAGGTTTAGTTAAGTATAACCTAAATAGACAATTTTTTTTAAAATATAAATTAAATAAATAATCGTTACTTTATTTATTTATTTATAAAAATATGTAACTTAGTCATTTAGTTATAAAGATGTACCGAGCGTTTTAGATTAATAAATAACTTTTGTTAATCTATTTTTATAAATATGTATATAATTTTGTAGATTTAAATGAATAAATTTTTGAAATAGGAATTTGATCCTTTTTAAATAAGGTCAATATAAATCTTTATTTATTATTTTTATTTGAAAATTCATTTGGAATGTTTATTGGTTTTAAAATATAAATTTTAGTATTCTGCCAAGATTTTCTCACACACATGACCGTGCCTGGGACAAGGCACGATCGTGCTAGGACCACGGGCGCGACCATGCTAATTAGGGCGCGACCGTGTTGATCAAACAGAAGACACAACAAGGCTGCTCACTATGCACGACCATGCCTGGGCAGCGCACGACCGTGTCTAGGGTTCTGATAGCACGACCAGGTCTAGCCAAGAGGCACGACCGGGTCAGAGGGTGAGGCACGACCGCGCTTGGAGAGGCGCGACCGTGTCTTTATGGAGCACGACCACGCTAGAAGACTAGCGCGACCGTGTCTGTCCCAAAACAGGAACGAATTGGTCGATTCTTATGATAATAGTGTTAGGAATCATAGGGCTTTCACCCACCAGGTTATTACTAGTCTTTTTGTGTAGTTTAATTGTATTTAAAACACGTACAAGGTACGATTCGATTAAGCCATTTTAGAACGAACACTAGATTCGGGTTCGTGTAAATTTCGCTATTGTAAGCCCAAATTAGTTTGGGGATTTTGATCTATAGACTATTTCGAATGTGTGGAAGGTTTCATTTACCCGAAAGGAGAATGAATCGATGGTGTACGGGTAGAATGAGTTCCGGCAATGACGGTTTGATCTCCGACGCTCTCCGCTGCAACTCCGGCTAACTCAATGTGTTCTGAAGCTTTAGGGAGGATCGAATGATGTGTTTGTGTGTTTGCTTGAGAGGATTGCAATAAAACGATGGAATCGATGGTCACATGGAGGATATAGATAGTTTAGGAGAGGGATCGACCAAAATGGGTTTATTTGTTATAATTAAAATGATTAAACTCTTAATTGGATCTGTTAATACAAGAAACGGTTACAAAATCGAATGGTCTTGCGATAAAAGGCTGCATTTGCGTTTCAACTGATGTGAGGTGCGACCGTGCCTATAAGAGGCGCGACCGTGCCAGACGAGGCGCGACCGTGCCTACTAGGGTTTCTGGTTATTTACAAAATCAGCCCTTGCAACTTCAGCTTTGACAGAATTAGCCTGGTTAGGATTTAACAGAACACCTAATGGGATTACTAACTGGATTAACTCTAGGAGGTGTTACCACATGATTATGAGTTCTAAATCTTTGAATTGAATACGATCGGCTAACGATTAATGAGGTGTAGGTTTGAACAAGTATATGTTTTAATGTCGTGTTGTTATTTTATTAGTTAAAATAAATTTAAAATAGGGTCGAAAAATCAGAAATGTTACAGTCTCCCCATGTTAAGGGAATTTCGTCCCGAAATTTAACTAATGGAGACTACTAAATCAGGAAAAAGGCGGAAGTTTTGAGTTCTCGGTGAGTTTTTATTGTTGGATTCTGGGGAGTGTAACTGTTGTCATGGCTTAGGCCTAATACTCCAAGTTGAATATAAAGAGTGATAATGAATTTTGTTTTGAAATGAATTTAAGGAGGAGATTATCGAATAAAAATCCTGAATTCTAAATGTGAGATGTATTATTTGGAATGAATTTGATGGGACCTTGATCGTTAGGGTTTGTGCATGATGTAGTCTAATATGTTTAAAAATGTCAGTGGGTAAGAGATTTCATATACATTGGTCTAGGTCAAAACTTTACGTGACAGGAACAATGCTACTTCTAATAATATGATAGGACACTTATATATAGGAAGTACCCTCGGCGTATTCACCATGTCCTTGTCATAACACATCAGTTTCGTTGTTACACGTCATGATAAGTTTAGGTCACAACACACGACAAAATTTCACTATGTTTCCCATGTGCTGATTTTTATAATTCCGTGTGCACCCGTAATTACTCAAATCATTGCATGGTACGTATAGATCATCTCGTTGTGTGCGGGTCAAGAGGGGCAAAATTTCACTCCGTCCATGTCCATTGTTTTCACATAAAAGTCGCTAACAAATAACTATGTCTTTAAGCAGGTAAGTTCACAACTAAAGAGTAGTATAACCTAAAGTTTCTTAGTTTGCTCGTGTTTGAACAAGAATACGTCAAATCCCGAATCGTTTCCATGTATTATGGTCTTCAACTTTGGTGAACAAAGTGCATGACCATGTCTTGTGTATAATGTAATCAATCAATTGTAATAATTGTAAGCAATTTGGTTTCATGTATAAAGTAAACACACAAGTCTCATGTATGATCTAGTGTCACGTAGCTCGAAATCAAATAAGTCTCATGTATCGCGTGAAAAATTTAGCGCCATGTATTTTGTAAATTATTAATCTCCCATGCGGAATGTAAGCAGCATAGTATCATGTGTATTGTAGGAGATGAAGTTCATGTATAGTATCGATAACTTAGCATCATGTATTTTGTAAGTCAACAAGTTCTCACGTGTAATGTGAACAACCTAGTATCACATGTATTGTAGGAAACGAATTTCATGTATGGTGTTGACAACTTAGCATCATGTATTTTGTAAACCAGAAGCTCTCATGTGGAATGTAAACAATATAGTGTCATGTGTAATATAAACAGCTTAGTATCATGTATATTGCATAATGTGCAACGTTTAGTATGACGCAACTTCTAACCACATGAGTTTCATGTTAATGTGGTCAATCTAGAATTATGTATCAAACAACCAACGGTTATGTGTCATGTATATTGCAAATAACTAAGTTTCGTGTATTATGTGCTCAATCTAGTAGCATGTGTATAGCAATTTAGCATGTTTCGTGTGTTATGTGATCAATCCAGTAAATTGTGATTTGTAGGCAAACTAGTTTCATGTATTATGTAATTTGTGTAGCATTGGGTATATTGAGAATAATTTAGTTTCATGTATCATGTGGTTGCGTTGAGTATATTGTGAACGTGTATACATAATTTGTTGAACTTCGTGTGTGACGTATACTAACGGGTTTTGCATGTGATCGAGTGTTGCGGACAAGCGTGTTGTTTGGTGTTCCTGTATAATGTGGTAGTTAGGTTGTAGCTCTTAAATCTCATTGAGGTTGATGGGGAGGGTTAAAGTCTACGCGATATAGATCGTCTCTTGAAGCGACAAACGAAAGGTAGCCAGGAGGTTTTGAAAACGTTCGGGGAAATGTGTTTACAAATACTGATCTTTGCTTGAAAATAGAAAGTGGTAAATTGTTCCTTGTTGTAGATATATAAAGTAGTGAATCCATTGATTCACATAATTTAAATAAATAGACAATTTATGGAAAAATCTTTTAATTTAAATTTTTAGCTATTAATAAAAGGATATTTCTAAGCGGAATTATTGGCTAAACAAGTAGTCGCATACTAATCTAGCCAGGGTTTAGGAATATTTTTCTTTAGTGAGGAAAATCATAATTATTTATCAATTCAGAATAATATTTTTATAAAATAGATTGTGTTAAGTTTCTCTATCAGGAGAGAAGTTTTATAGAAAATTTATGTTTTTTTTATACTATCTAAAAGTTTGATAAACATTTTGTTTGAACGAAATAAAGAGGTTTGTTTAAATTAAATAATTGGATGATTTGTTTACGAAGGAGATTGTTGGTAGTGTACTAAATTGTGGTGAATGGGAAAGATAATACTTGGAGAATTTTGATGAAAATATGATGGGTGTAATTCACACTCAACGTATTGAATTTATGAATAATAACTTTGGAAAAATATAAAATTTAGTATTGCTGAAATGTATTCAAAATACAGGGAAATGGTTCTCAACCTGAAATAAATAAGAAAAATAATCTTGTTAACGCCTCCTGTAGCTTTCCACTAGAAGGAGAATAATTCCCAAGGCGAGCACCGCTTCGAGGATGGAGATTAATTCCTTTTGGTACCCTAATTGGTTTGCTAGGCTATTCATTCCTTGTCCTTGCAAGTCGTGCATTAACCCTTGCTCCATTCTTTGCCTCTCAAATTCTGAGGTCCTTACATATTGGTCCGCGTCATTGATTGGAAATTCGATAGTACTAGTGAGTGCCATGATATGCCCTACTCAAGGATTAGAGTAATACAGGCCGGGCATTAGATATGGGTCTCTTAGTGGGAGTGGGAGTTGATTGTGGGGATGGGGTGTCTGATACGGGTTTCTGGGCACGGCTGATCCAGGTGTTCGAAGTCTTGGGCCGGTGTTCCTAATCCAATCTACCCTTACATCAAACCTTGGTCTAGCAGCTGCGGGTGTTAGTGATCGATGTACGGGTGATCCGGTGTCTTCTTCCCAATCAGACTCTTCTTCGGGACGGCATACCGGGAAGGTAGGAGAGTAGGAGTCCATGCTTAGCAGGAAAACAATGGAAAGGTTGTAAGCGATAAATAAATACTGAGTGTCAAACATAGGAGTTCTCATAGGTTTAGAGTTTGACTAGTCATAACGCCGAGTCTTCACAATAGTATTTTAGGAGTACACTTGACCTATAAGTAGTGTATCCTTGAGGAGAATTCCCATGAAAGAGGGGTGGGTCACTAGAACACACTTAAGTACCCTATCTTTTCTTAGCCAGAATTCCTCATGGGCCTACACACTCTTCCAGCCATCATGTATTAATAACACTATTGTTGGGCTCATGGTCATGATGAGAATTGTTGTGAACTGGGCTTTGTGGCCCGAAAGTAAGGTTTATGCATTTCAGTGGGCTTTTGCTTCTTGGAGGATAGATGGACTTCTTAGTTTATTATTGATGGACATTAGGCCCAATAGTTTAAAAAAAATTTGTTGTTCACAAGAGGTGTGGTATTATGTATGTGATTTTAGGGGTGCATGAATAACTAAGTGTGTATAAGTGTGTGTGGAAACTTAGGATAGTACATTTAAATAGATTAAATAGGCAGCATTGAATATGAGAAAAAGTTGGCAGGTAATGTGACACATAGATTATTAGGTATTGTATCATATGATGTAGTTATATAGTATAACATGTAAGAATATTCACATAAAAAAAATAATCATATAGCATGTTGATAGTAATGAGTCTAAGCACAAAAGTTATCAAGTAGTCTGACACATAAGTTATTATGTATTGTATCACGTAGTGTAAATACTTATGATAGCATGTAAGAATATTTAACAAGAACTAATAATGTAACATATAGTAGCATGGCATTGTATGGGTGCCCTAAAGTTATAGTCTAGGTCAAGGGTGTCTAATAACCTAGTTCCCTATAACCAAGGCTCTGATACCAATCTGTAACACCCCGACCGATGGCGGAATCATCGGGGCGGGACATGTAGACTGTTCATAAGCACAAGGTCAACTAAATTGTAATATATTAAATCCATTTCCATTCAAACAAACATGAATCATTTCCAAAGTACATAAATGAAATACAATTTTTTTGAATTAAAATTAACTAAGTCTAAAGCCTATGTGTAGCATGTCTTGATCAATCTCACACATTAGAACCTGAAACATGAATAAAATAAAGTCAATTAAAAAGTTGGTGAGTATAACACAGGTTTGTATATAGATAGCATATAGTTGTAAAACAAATCCTTACATATCATGATAAATAAGGCATTTATGGGGAGTAGCTATTGTGTAAACAAGTACAATCAAACCTTTGTAACTAGGATGCAAAATTGTGTTGTCGGTATCAATCACCCCAATCTGGGTGGGTTTTTCAGACTCAATAGATCTATCCTTGAAAACCATCGGCTTGAATAGTTAATGATTGCACATAAGTGTTCACAAAAGTTAGCACACATAGCACTCGGGCATAAAGCTCAAATTTGCACACATGAATGTAAATAGGATTTGCACTTGTGTTGTTTGTGTAAATGTAAACATGTAATTTGAGTAGTGTTCATGTTTCACCCCAAAAATGTAAAAGAGTAAAAGGGGCTATGTATACTCACTTGGTTTGAAGGCGTAGCTAACACGAAATACTAGTTAGAAATGAGATCCTTGTAAGGCACAACGTTAACCTAGTATGGAATGTATATAGGATTAATAGTATGCTCAATATTCTATGTTTAAGTCTAGGATTGAATTGGTTGTGTGTATAAAGCGTGTGGTTTGTACTTGAATGGTGTTGTATAAAATGAAAGATTTGGAATGAATACTTTGAGAACATTTTGATTAGGGTTTGAGTTTGAATAATTAAATAAATTAAATAATTATTATTTATTTATTTAGTTATAAAAATAATATAGGTAATAGGTTTAGTTAAGTATAACCTAAATAGACAGTTTTTGTTTAAATATAAATTAAATAAATAATCGTTACTTTATTTATTTATTTATAAAAATATGTAACTTAGTCATTTAGTTGTAAAGATGTACCGAGCGTTTTAGATTAATAAATAACTTTTGTTAATCTATTTTTATAAATATGTATAAATATAATTTTGTAGATTTAAATGAATAAATTTTTGAAATAGGAATTTGATCCTTTTTAAATAAGGTCAATATAAATCTTTATTAATTATTTTTATTTGAAAATTTATTTGGAATGTTTATTGGTTTTAAAATATAAATTTTTGTATTCTGCCAAGATTTTCTCACACACATGACCGTGCCTGGGACAAGGCACGATCGTGCTAGGACCACGGGCGCGACCGTGCTAATCAGGGTGCGACCGTGTTGATCAAACAGAAGACACAACAAGGTAGCTCACTAGGCACGACCGTGCCTGGGCCAGGCACGACCATGTCTTGGGTTCTGATAGCACGACCAGGTCTAGCCAAGAGGCACGACTGGGTCAGAGGGTGAGGCACGACCGCGCTTGGAGAGGCGCGACCGTGTCTTTATGGAGCACGACCACGCTAGAAGACTAGCGCGACCGTGTCTGTCCCAAAACAGGAACGAATTGGTCGATTCTTATGATAATAGTGTTAGGAATCATAGGGCTTTCACCCACCAGCTTATTACTAGTCTTTTTGTGTAGTTTAATTGTATTAAAACACGTACAAGGTACGATTCGATTAAGCCATTTTAGAACGAACTCAAGATTCGGGTTCGTGTAAATTTTGCTATTGTAAGCCCAAATTAGTTTGGGGCTTTTGATCTATAGACTAAATCGAATGTGTGGAAGGTTTCAATTACCCGAAAGGAGAATTAATCGATGGTGTACGTGTAGAATGAGTTCCGGCGATGACGGTTTGATCTCCGGCGCTCTCCGCTGCAACTCCGGCTAACTCAATGTGTTCTGAAGCTTTAGGGAGGATCGAATGATGTGTTTGTGTGTTTGTTTGAGAGGATTGCAATAAAACGATGGAATCGATGGTCACATGGAGGATATAGATAGTTTAGGAGAGGGATCGACCAAAATGGGTTTATTTGTTATAATTAAAATGATTAAACTCTTAATTGGGTCTGTTAATACAAGAAACGGTTACGAAATCGAATGGTCTTGCGATTAAAGGCTGCATTTACGTTTCAACTGATGTGAGGCGCGACCGTGGCTATAAGAGGCGCGACCGTGCCAAGCTGAGGCGCGACCGTGCCAACAATAGGCGCGACCGTGCCAGACGTGGCGGGACCGTGACAAAACGTGGCGCGACCGTGCCTACTAGGGTTTCTGGTTATTTACAAAATCAGCCCTTGCAACTTCAGCTTTGATAGAATTAGCCTGGTTAGGATTTAACAGAACACCTAATGGGATTACTAACTAGATTAACTCTAGGAGGTGTTACCACATGATTATGAGTTCTAAATCTTTGAATTGAATACGATCGGCTAACGATTAATGAGGTGTAGGTTTGAACAAGTATATGTTTTAATGTCGTGTTGTTATTTTATTAGTTAAAATAAATTTAAAATAGGGTCGAAAAATCAGAAATGTTACAGGAGTTCTCCTACAACAATAGTTATCACACTAGCATCAAGGCAGCTCCATTTGAAGCACTTTATGGACGTAAATGCCGTTCTCCTATTTGTTGGGCCGAGGTTGGGGATAGTCAACTTACAGGTACTGAACTCGTACTTGAAACTTCTGAGAAAATCGTTCAAATTAGAAACCGTATGGCAGCAGCTCGTGATCGTCAAAAGAGCTATGCCGACATGCATCGTAAACCGTTAGAATTTCAAGTAGGGGATATGGTCTTGTTAAAAGTTTCACCTTGGAAGGGTGTCATTCGTTTTGGGAAACGAGGCAAACTAAATCCACGTTATGTTGGGCCATTCAAGATATTGAAAAGAATCGGACCAGTAGCGTACCAACTGGACCTACCTGAAGGACTTAGTGGTGTACACAACGTCTTTCACATCTCGAACTTGAAGAAATGCCTAGCAGACGAATCACTCGCGGTTCCTCTTGAGGAACTAAACATTGATGAACAGTTACGTTTCATCGAAGAACCTATGGAAATTATGGATAGGCAAGTCAAAACGTTAAAACGCAGTAAAATCCCTATTGTTAGAGTCCGTTGGAACTCGAAACGTGGACCGGAATTCACTTGGGAGCGCGAGGATCAGATGATGCGCAAGTACCCTAACCTTTTAAGGCACTCCGCGTCAAATTCTTAAGGTACTATTTAATTTTCGGGACGAAAATTCTTTCAACTATGGGATGAAGTGATATCCCGGGAATTTTTTATTTTATTATTATTTAATTTAATTTTTGGGACGAAAATTCTTTCAACTAGGGGATGATGTGACAATCCAGACTTTTCAGTTAGTTTCGTTAGCAACCCCGTTAACATATCCCGGTTAAATCCAAACCTAGTTAACCCCACCTATAACTTCAGGGACTAATCCTGTCAACAATCCAAACTAAAACTCCAAGGACTAGTTGTGTAATAGCCTTAAACCATTCTGTTGACTTTTTAAAGTCAAAATTATACTACTGTTGACTTGTGCTAGTCAAACTAACAAAGTTCTAACCTCAATTCAAACCACAAGGGTTATTCCTGCCAAGATTATAAACCTCAAACCAGAAACCTCAGAGACTAAATCTGTAATTTAATCAAAGTCAGTTTAGTTGACTTTTGAAAGTCAAATTCGCGACCTACGACTCAATTCAAGCTCCATAATTGTTTTTCGGTTCGAATTTGTAATTGAATTGCATGATGGTGTCTTTAACGATCGACATTACAGCCTTAATTATCATTAGTGGTAGAATTAATTTCAATAATGGATGATTAAACCATAACCGTCGAGTTCGTCCTCTTACTCACAAAATTCATGTTAATTCGCATACCAATTCACGAACTAATCATCTTCACACACTAGACGAATCCCCCTGCTGCTTCTGCACGCTTCAATTCTACCGGAGGAGTAGATACAGGCGCCGGAGATCAAGCTTTCCACAGTCGGAGTCCGTTATAGTCGATCACCACAAATTCATCAACGTTTCTGGTAACTAATCGCACCCTTAGCTTCGTTTTTACCCTCTGAATGAAAGGCCTATCATTATCAGGGCTTAGATTACCAATTCGATCAAGATCACGACTCTAGGGTTCATCACAAACCGGATTAATCGAACCCTAGTCTAGACTCAAACATAATTCAATTAAACTATACAGTTTGATTCGCAATATCATCCTCTTTGAAAACCCTATGTCAATTCAACGTTTTATTATAGAAATTGTTGTGAACCTTAATCTAGGATTCATATGAAACTAATTTATCGAATTCAACTATAAACCCTGTTTAAATCCAATTAAATTATACCGTTAGAATCGTAATCTTCTGTAGATCGAAAGCCCTATGAAATCTCTGGCTTCTATCATCGATTTAATCTTGATCAAGTAATTTGGGTTTGTTCTTGAATCAATTTGGGGGTTTTGATCTTAACGGCTATCTCAATCAAATTAAACCTCATGGTTGGATTCGCAACCATTTTTTATAACAAAAACCCCATGAATCCAGCAGTTTCTAACATCATAATCGATCTAATCGAATTGGCATTCATATCTAGGGTTTCGGCCTGTTTTTCATAAATTTAACGATCTTAAACTTAACCATTTTGCAATTAACTTCACTCACATACTCGCAGTAGATTAATGAACAATACCCCTATATTCCTAGGTTTAATCGAAGTCGAAATCATAAGTATTGGAACAGTTTCGATCGCGGGTGTATTTGGGGAGGGATACCATAGGTACTGGTATCATAAAACCAATTCAATCCGGGTATCTAACGCGATACCCTAGCGGGCGGGACTGGTTAGAGACTTGTGCGTGTGTGGGAGAGACTCGGGTTCGAGACCGGGCTCCCACAATTAATTTTTGAACATTTTCTGATAATATTTATTTAATAAAAATCAAACCCTATATTATTATAATATTATATAAACGTGTTTTAGCCCGGGAAACAACCCGTGGGCTTGGGTTTGAATTTTGTAACAGATTTTATTATTTCTTTCACTTTTAAAATATAATGTATTTATGTATTTTTTAAACTGTAATCTCGTATAAAATAATATAATTATATTATTTTCAACCCGTGACCAGTATTAATAAAATAATATATAAATTATATTATTTCCCTAACCTTTGTAAACAACTCAAACGCATGAAAATAATTATTTAATTATTATCCGTTATCAACTTTCGACGCATGACGCAAATTCCCTAAAATCGTTATATAAGATATGTATATATTTATATATATAAAAAGCTCCGTCGACACGTTCGTTTATGCCTAAATCCTTAGAATGCACTAGGACATTCTAATTTTCCGTGTCGTCGTCACAATTCCCATTATTATCCCTAATTTATGTGTTTATAATTTTAGGGCATTCGTAAGTCTTTTGAGACTTACACTCGTGGTTCCAACTTATCCTTTGTGTGATACTACCTACAACGCAACGCAGGTGAGTTTTCACGGCCCTTTTTTACTGTTTTAACCTGGGGAGAAGACATGATTAAACTATTTTGAGATTTTGTAATTCGTATGTTATCGATGTTAAAGCTAAGCGTAACACGCTATCATAGAAAGTCGTCATCTTATATCGGACCGTTAATATGGATCTTAGCGAGGTAATATTTAGTAGTACTACTGGGTTTGACAAATCTCACCTGCGTTAGTCGTGCTAACTCGAATAGAGATCGAACGGGTGAAATGTTAGCCTACTCACACCGCCAGTGTTGATAGACATGGCAGGAGACAAATAAACAAATAGTCAGCTTCGGTTTTCGAGCGCTTGAGTTAAACATGAACATATGTTAGCTACCTATAGAAACATATTGAATGATCATAAATCTGGTAAACGCTTATTTATATATTGAAACCTGTGAACTCACCAACCTCGTGTTGACATATTTTCTTACATGTTTTCTCAGGTCGTTAAGATAAGGCACAGGTGCACATTAGGGCATGCATGGGATTCATCTATTTTGATTGTTCCTTATTTATGTTTGTTTGGATTATTTTGTATTTACTTTTGGACTTTTGGTTTGGGCGCGTGTGTTTTGCGCATTTACTTTTCTTTACGCTTCCGCATTGAAACTCTGATTGATATGATATTTTCATTTGAGTCCCATGTATAGTCGTTCAAAGTAACTAATGTCTGAGATCCTGGTTCGTCACTTCCCAAATGGTAAAACTCCGTTAGTTGAAATTTGGGGGTGTGACAGTTTGTGTAAATGTAAACAATTGTGTGTATAGAGTTCATGTTTCACCCCAAAAAGTGTAAAAGAGTAAAAGGGGCTATGTAATACTCACCTTGCAATGAGTAGCTTGAATGTCACACAAGTATGTCGTTGTTGCACGAATGCTCTTGCTAACCACAAGGCTAACCTATGTTAGATGGAATATATGTATATTCTGATTGTATTTTATAACTTAGGTTTGCACCTTTAAAATCGAGTTTGATAATAAACATATATATACTTTTCATTTAATAAGAATCTTAATTATAAACCTTGAACCTTTACAAAAGTTGGTTATATTATTTACTTTATAAAATATACATTTGCACAATCATAATTATATCAAAACTATATGCATGGGCTTTGTATAAGTATAAATATATAATTTGAACCTTTATATACATTTATGTAAACATAAGTGTGGGTGAGGGTGATAAGGGATAAAAGAAAAAGAAAAAAAACCAAGAAAAGGGGGTCTGTCGTGTTCGAACCCGCGACCCGCCCCAATTCAAACTAGAAACAAACCACTAGCCCAAAACCCATTTTTTGTTATAATTTTACAGAAAAAAATACTTAAAACCCAGACAAACAGTTCATCACCATCTTCTCTAAACAACCAACCCAAACCCTAGCCCCGCAATTAGCTGTGTTTAGGCGTAAATCGACAACAGAAAACATAGGACTTACATTCTGGGAATCCAAATGAGTAAATAGACGTATTAATCACCTGAAATGGTCGCAATTAGAGGAAGATCGGCTGAAGCCTCTGGTTCGATATTCTTTGATGCAAATCGAGTCCTAGAAGTGGTAAGCAGAGGGTTTGAGAGGTCGTACATCTTCTAAAAGGCATCGCGTTTGTGAGTGAGTGGGTGATATGTTCCAATTTCAATCGGAATGTATGGTTTGATTCGTGGTTGACAGAAAACGGCAACGGGAATGATTTCTAAGTCAATTCATTTTATTCTCACTGATTTGGGTCATGATTTAAGTTAGTAAACGTGCGAGAAACGTCTGTGCATGATTCACGGGTCTTAATCGCGTTTAATTGCTTGATTGGAGATTGAATTGAACATTGTTTGGCTTTGCGGAGTTAAACTGTTCAAAATTTGTAATTTAACAGCGTGAAATGTCCAATTGATATGCTAGACGGGTTTAGGATGGATCGAGGGTTGAATTCACAAATTTGGAAAGTCCAGAACTGATGTAAATTGATCGATGATGCCTTGAATTGTAAGATTTATGGATTGTTTGACTTTTGAGTGTCAAATTGGGTTCAAAAGGTTCAATTTGAGATGAAAGGAAATGCAAATATTTTGGAGGGCTCAAAACAATAATTGATGTTCAAAAGTTGGGAGTCCAAATGACTAAATGAGGTTCAAGACATATTCATTTGTTTTAATTCTATTTTATTTTTAAAAATTGCTTTTATAAGATATATGAAAATATATATATCCAATTGCTATTATAATTATTTAAATATTTTTTTTTGTAGAATTAATAATGGCACAAATGGTTTATTTAATAAAACCCAATGTGTATATTATTACACATTCATTTGCATTTAAATACATAAATATAATTAAAAAAAAGTAAAAATATAAACCCTCGATTAAAGTTCATAAGTTTTGATTTAATTATAACAATGTATATTCATATATCTATATAAGTATACGTATGCTATATATATATAACAGAAAAAAAATAATACGTTTAAATGCAAGGTTGAAACTTTGGATTAGATTATTGTAACATATTGTGTTGAACAACGGAATTGAAATGGATTGTTATTATTGTATAAATTAAAATAGAATAATGTTAGGAAATCATGGATGTTACAATGTATCCATTTGAAAGGTGTATGAAGGTTATAAAAGGGCATGTGCGAAACAAAACTTATCCAGAAGGATGCATTGCTGAGGAGAATATTGTAGAAGAAACAATTGAGCTTTTCAGCGAATACCAAAAAAGCATCAAGACTATTGGTATTCATGATGATAAGCATAATGATAATGATAATGGGGAGGGAAATCCTTTGTCAGCCGGTAAACCGGATCAAGTTTCTCCAGGACTCTTCTTCAAAGCACATTTCTATGTATTGCAAAATATTCCTGATGTTCTGCCGTATATCGAGTAAGTATTAGTAACATGTTTGTTTTTTTGGTTTTTTTTTATTTCGCAATAGGATTTATCAAATATGATACTCATTTTTGTACTTGCAGACAACACATGACCTTTTTGAAAAACCAACATGGTGGTAAATGACAAGCATGGCTAGAGAAAGAGCATAGCTTAACGTTTGGTAACTGGTTACGCAACAAGATAAATTAAATTTCAGCATAATCTTTGTTTTTTCTTTGTTGTAGTTTGTACAATCTAGGTGAATCTCAATCTTGTAATGAAATTCATGTCAAAAAAGAGTCAGCGGTCTCCCCAGAAAGTATATAAAAAATCGTAAAGTGGATTTAACATGGAGCACACAGCAACGTATTGAAATACGAGGCATATGACATCAATGGCTATACATTTCGTACAAAAGCTCGTGAAGGTATAGTTAACCATAACAGTGGGGTTGGTGTAGAGGCAACTGACATGCACATTTCTAAAGAATCAGTAACCTATAGACAAAACTTTTATTACAGGGTTTTATGAGAGATATGGGTCCTAAATTATTATATTAAAAAAAATCCGCTTTTCATGTGCGACTGGGTTGAGAGAAGAAATGGGGTCAAACATGATAGTCTTGGTTACACGTTGGTCGAACTTAACAGATAAGACTTGTAGGTCCCTCGGGTGTAGCGGATCGTCACATGCAAGTGGGTCTACTAGTCGGACCGGGTGCGGAATACCCGTGACTAGCGGAGAGTCTAGCTAAACAAAGTAAACCAACAAGAGAAAACACTTTAGACGTTCTTTGTATTATAAACACTTGAAGGTTACAGAGAAAAGCATTGAGATTACAATCTACGTATTTGCTATAATGCCTGCGTACTTAACTTCTATCAACCTATCCTATTTATACAAGACCTAATGCCTGCGCACTTAGTAAGTGCGCATGGCAAAATGCTCTTGCGTACTTAGTAAGTACGCAAAGTTGTTAGAGGCGAACTTAATAACTTCGCTTAGGTCTAACTGAGGCGAACTTGTTAAGTTCGCTTAAGCTGTTAGAGGCGAACTTAATAACTTCGCTTATATCAGGTCAGTTGGTTATATATATGTGTGTTTACAGAGTCAGTCATAGAGAACAAGAACGAATCAGAGAGAAGTCCGATTGAGTCTGTAAACATCATTGTGATTGGGTACGAATTGAGAAGTGTATTTACTTGAGTGTTTACTTTGTCTTTTATGCGTATAAACGTTGAGTCGTTGGATTCCGCACTCCGAGTAAACGTCACGTCTTATCACGAGATCGATCCGTAGACGCGCCATGGGGACCTACAAGTGGTATCAGAGATTTTGCTCGTGATTCTTGTTGATTCTAGACGATTTTATATGCAAATTGACATCAAATTCATTATTTTTGAGTTTTTCATTTCAATGGAGTTTTCAAGACTGATTTTGATCTGATTTGGTGTTTTTGAAGAGGATTATGTTGAAATTGATCCGATAGAAAGCTTCTAATTGACAAATTACACGATCCTACGATCTAATTTTGTTTAATTCCTTCAATTCAGTGATTAATGATGATTTTTGGTTGATTTTGGTTCGCGGCTGTGGTCTGAAGAAGTTCTTGATCAAGATTCTGTTACGGCAAGCGAACTTGCTGAATTCTGTGCAGGCGAACTTAGCAGCAGGCGAACTTGCCAAGTTCGCTTCTCACAGGGTTAAGCGAACTTTATAAGTTCGCTTGGGTGTAGTAAAGGTGAACTTATCATCTTCGCCTGAGTGTAAGGGTGTTCAGCACTTAGAATTTTTTTTTTCAGAAAAATGGCAAATATGGTTCAAGTCACGAATATGTTCAATTATGACAATGAGATCGGTACATCTCAAAAACCTCCAAAGTTGTTAAATCTAGCTGATTATTCTAATTGGAAAGATCGGTTTGACCAGTTCGTATCTTTTACCGATACTAGTTTGTGGATTCCGATTTTGGAAGGATATACGCATCCGACTTATTCTTGGATGGGACAGGACAATGTTCCAAAGCCGGTATCAGCGTTAACTACTGAAGAGAAGTTGTTATTTGATAGAGAAAAGAAAGCAATGGCTAGCATTTCGATGTCTCTTCCAAAGGAAATATATCACAGTTTTAAATAGTTCAAGTCTTCTCAACAACTGTGGGAAGCATTACAGAAAAGGTGTGAAGGAAGTTTGGATGTGAAGAAGAGTAGAAAGGAGTTACTAAAGAAGCAGTTCCTGGTCTTTAAACATTTTCAAAATGAATCCTTGGATGATCTTGCTACAAGATTCTATCATCTTCTTAGTGAACTGGCTAGTGCATCTGTGGTATATGAGACTGAGGAAATCAATGATAAATTCTTGGAGGCTTTACCATCAAAGTTTGATGTGTATACGGTTTTGATTAAAGAAAATATTAAATACAAAACCATGTCTCTTGAAGAAGTTCTAGGGAAGATTCAGTCGCATGACATGAATATGAAAAAGAAAGAGACTAATATGGAGCATATCCAGGATCCCTCAATGTATTTTGCCAAATCTACTGGTAAATCTGGTACCGGAGTGGCATTCTTTTCTGGTGATGCTCAAGAGTCTTCAAATGATCAGTGTTCTGGAGTTCCAATTTATTCTAGTCATTCAAGCCATTCTGGATTTTCTGCAACTACATCTTCAACATCATCTGGATCTTATTTGAATCAGAAAGTTGCTGATGATAATCTTGCTATGTTTTCTTCATTCATGGCATCATATGAAAATTTCATTGGAGGTAAAATACATGATCCTAAGGTTATAGAAGAAGATTTTAGACAGATTGACCCTGTTGATCTGGAAGAAATGAATATCCAATGGAATATGGCCATGTTGATGCGCCAAGCTAAAGATTTCTTGAAGAAAACAGGCAGAAAATATATTGGTTCAAATAATCGATCTCGTATGGGTTTTGATAAGAGCAAAGTTCGTTGTTACAACTGCCAAGAGTATGGTCACTTTGCTAAGGAGTGTGTGAAGCCGAAGGTAGAATTTGATTCTCAAAAGAAGCAGTCTAACTTTCAGCATAATAGGAATCAGTCACATGGTCCTTCTGGTAATACAAATCATGCATCTGCATCATCAGCCTTGGTTGCTCATAACGAAGAAAACTATGATTGGGGCATTCATCTGGAAGATTTGGTGGGTGCTGTGAGTCAGGCTTTTGTTGCAGAAATTCATTCTGAAAAACAGAGGAGTCTACTGATGATGAAAGTTCTAGTGATGATTCGTGTGATGGTGATAGTGTTCCAAGCGTTGATGATGAGGTAGAACAAGGGCAGAATATTGATTCTGATGCTGCGTCAGGGGTTGCTGAGGAGGAAATTGTTCTTACAGAAAATGCTTCAGTTGGAGATGATTCGGAGAATATTCCCATTGCCAAAGTATTCATGGCAGACATGTCTGATACATCTAAGGTAAAGGACTCTGTTTGTCATATATACTGTTCTAATTGCATTTCTGTTAAAGATAAACTGCAAAAGGTCATGGATGATAACACAAACTTGATTTGTGACATGAAATCAATGCATTTAGTTAATCTGAAACTGAAAGATAATGATAAGCTGTGCATTGATAGAATTGAGTCTTTGAAAAGAGACTTAAATTCTCTTAGGCTAAAATAAAAAGAACAGGGTTATCATCTAGATATGGCTTATGCTGAGATAGGAAAACGCAATGAAATTGTTGCCAAAAAGAATAAATAAATATCTGATAAAGAGTCTGAGGTGATCAAACTTCATCAAAAGATGGAACAATTTGAAAGTTCTTCAGTTGTTTTGGATTATTTTAACTCAAATGCTGATCCTACTAAGCGTGTTGCTGGTATTGGATTTATTCCTCCACCGTTTAATGCAAATTATGTGGTGGAACCTGAAATTATAAATGAAGAGGAGATAGATCCAAAAACTGTGTTAAAGTTGAATCCGGTAACTAGGGAGGATATGGTATATGAGTCTAATTCTGAAGATGAGATGTTTGATGAAAAGAAAGTTGAGGACATTCCAAAAGAAGTGAAAATTGATGATCCAACAGTTGTTAAAAATGTTACCCGGGATAGATGCATTATGACTGAACCTGAAGAGGTGAAAGTGGTTCCAACTAAACTTTCTCCAATCTTACAGTCAAGTGGGTTTGTTGCGGCTGGTTATCAAAAAGTGAATTCTTCAAAGGTGCCAACATAGGCTTATGTTCCAAAGAAGCAGATAATTTGTTCTAGCCATTCCTCTGAAGCTTATACCTCTGATGGATCCTCAAATTCAAAGAAACCTCTTATTTCAGAACTTACCAAGAAAGAAGAGTATGTTTTCATTGCAATGAGGCTGGTCATATTTTGATCAATTGTCCATTCAAGAACCAGGGTAAAATGAAGACTGTTCCTTCACAACCGAAAGTGGTGAAGATTCTGAAAAGAAAAGATGAGAGAAAGTCGTCTTCTAGTTTGGAGAAAAATATGCCTGGTCGATCTTTTGTTAAATCCCCTGGATTTAAACAACAGGAAAAATTGAATGCTAAATCTTTTGCATGCAAAGTGAAACTTGAGATTCCAAAAGTTGGGATTTCAAAAGATTCTTTTCAGGAGGTTAAATTTTCTAGACCTCAAAGAAGAAGAAGAAACAGAAAATTAAAGAAAATTTTGGAAACATCTGAATCTGATAATAATATATCAAATAATGTTTTTCAAAATAATAAAAATGGTTCTTCTTTGAAAAGGTCTGATTGTCAAACTTCTGTTCCAAAAGTGAATGATAAAATTGATTGTAAATTACAAGAAGTTGTTTATTTTGATCAATCTGGACGACCCAAGACCACGTTGGCTTGGGTTCCACTTTCTAACTGATTCTCGTTGTTTATGTAGGGACAACCAAGGAGGACTATCAACAATACATGGTATGTGGATAGTGGTTGCTCTCGACATATGACAGGGAATGTTAGATTGCTTGAGGATGTAAAACAAATTGATGGATGCGGGCAATAAAGGCGGGTACATAAGTGGCTAGGGAACGTTAAAGAATGACAAAGTCAAATTTGAAAGGTGAATTATGTTGAGCAGCTGGAACACAATCTTTTATGCGTATCACAAGTCTGTGACAAGAAGTTTTCATTCCATTTCAACGATGCTGAATGCTATATTTTGAAACCGGGCTTCGTGATTCCTGATGAATGGATTCTTATGAAGGCTCCAAGGAGAAATGGCACGTATGTCCTTGACATGAGTGTCGCCACTACAACGGATTCAATTCCAACATGTTTACTCTCCAAGGCGAAGGAATCTGATTCAATATTGTGGCACATGAAGCTAGCTCACATTAACTTTAGGAAGATGAACTACATTGTTAGGAATGATTTGGTTCTTGGTATTCCGAAGATGAAATTCTCAGTTCCTGATGATTGTATTCCTTGCAAGAAGGCGAAGCAAAGAAGGAAATCTCACAAATCTAAATCGACAAATTCTATCGTAACTCCTTTGGAGTTGCTGCATATGGATTTGTTCGGTCCTATCAGTATCAGGAGCATCGGTGGGAAATCGTATTGCTTGGTAGTAACTGATGATTACTCCAGATTTTCATGGGTTAAGTTTCTTTCCTTTAAAGCTGAAACCACTGAGTTGGTACAATACTTAATCCTGGGTTTGGAGAATTTATTCAATCTGAAAGTCAGAAGACTCAGGAGTGACAATGGCAACGAATTTAAGAATAACAAAATGGGCTTATTCTGTCTACAAAGAGGAATTCATCATGAATTCAGTGCGCCAAATGTTCCTCAACAAAACGGTGTCGCTGAACGAAAGAACAGGACTTTAGTCGAAACAGCTCGCACGATGCTTGCAGATTCTAAGCTTCCATTCACCTTTTGGGCTGAAGCTATGAATACTGCGTGTCATGTCTTGAACAGGGTCTTGACCGTCAAGCGACATAACAAGACTTGCTACGAATTGCTGAATAATCGAAAGCCGAATCTGGATTATTTACTACCTTTTGGTAATCCTTGCACCCTATTGAAAGTTCGAGATGTCCCAACAAAATTCAGTGCGAAGGCTATTGAAGGGATTTTTCTGGGGTATGTGGCTAATTCGACAACCAAGAGGGTTTATAACAAAGAGACGCGCCAAGTTGAAGAATGGTTCCATATTGACTGTTCAAATCGGTCTTTACCACAAATGGCGATTGGTCCAGATTGGGCATTTGATTATGAAAACTTATTCAAATCTTTTCATTTACCTTCTAATATTTCTGATGAAGATGCTGCTGTTCTTTATGATTCTTGTCAGGATGCACCGCACAATGGATTTCTACCAAATGCAGTTCCAAATTCATCGATTCCATCTACTTCTGCTCCCGATCCTAATGTTGCTTCTTGTTCAGGTCCACAAGATTCAGAGAGTGAGGAGGATAATGCTATTTTTCAAGATTCTTCTGCTGATCCGTTGTTGGGTGATGATCCATTACCTTCGACACAGGCTCAGGGGGAGATTCATACAAATTTAGACTCGGATATTCCAATTAATCAAGATTATTCTTATCAATCTGAATCTACTAAACTTGACGTGTTGCCAGTTCTTGAGGTTGCATCCATCAAGGAACTCAAAGATCATCTGGTGACGAATATAATTGGAAATTTACAGGATGTTGTGAAAACACGTTCTCTTGTTGACAATACTTGTCTGTATACTTGCATTAAAGATTATGGTGTTCTTGATGATTGCTCACATTCTTGCTTTATTTCACGGGTTGAACCCAAGAATGTTGAGATGGATTTAAATGACAACAACTGGATAGAAGCTATGCAGGAAGAACTTGCTCAATTTGACAAACTTAAGGTTTGGAATCTTGTTGATCTTTCGAAGGGTGCGTATCCGATAGGAACAAAATGGGTGTTTAAATGTAAGAAAGACGATCGAGGTGTCGTGGTACGCAACAAGGCAAGATTAGTTATCCAGGGCTTCAATCAACAGGAAGGAATTGATTACACCGAGGTTTATGCGCCGGTTGCGAGGCTCGAAGCTATAAGGCTGTTTCTAGCTTTTGCTTCCTTTAAAGGTTTTAAGGTGTTTCAATTAGACTTAAAAAGTGCGTTTTTATATTGTAAGGTCAACGAGGAAGTCTATGTATGTCAGCCGCCGGGGTTTGAAGATCCATTGAATCCGAATATGGTCTTCAAGCTTGATAAGGCTCTCTATGGTCTTCATCAGGCTCCTCGTGCGTGGTATGAAACATTATCCACACATCTTTTGGTAAATGATTTTGTTCGCGGAAAGACAGACTCGACTTTATTCATAAAGAAATTAGGGGGAGATTACCTACCGGTGCAGATTTATGTGGATGATATTATTTTTGGCTCGACAAATGAAGGGTTATGCAAAGACTTTGAGGGTGTTATGAAGTCGAAATTTGAAATGTCTGCTATGGGAGAGTTATCGTTTTTCTTAGGTTTACAAGTAAATCAAAAGGAAGATGTTTTCTTTATTCATCAGTCCAAGTATGTCAAAGACATCTTGAGCCGGTTCAAGATGGAGGACTGTACCCCATTTGATACTCCAATTCCGGTCAATCATAAGTTGAATTCTGACCCGGAAGGAAAGGATCCCTCATGTACTTAATCGCTTCAAGGCCGGATATAATGTTCGCTGTGTGTATCTGTTCCAGATTTCAGGCAAAGCCAAAAGAATCTCACTTAATTGCTGTGAAAAGAATCTTTCGGTATTTAAAAGGAAAACAACGTTTAGGACTATGGTATCCTCATGGTTCTAACTTTGATTTCAATGCTTATACTGATTCTGATTTTGGTGGTTGTTGTCTGGACGGGAAATCTACAACAGGTGGTTGCCAGTTTTTAGGTAATCGACTTGTATCCTGGCAATGCAAAAAGCAAACCAGAGTCTCGATTTCAACATGCGAAGCAGAATACATCGCTGCTGCAAGTTGTTGTTCACAGATCCTGTGGATACAACAGCAATTGAGAGATTACGGTTTGAATTTCACAGGAACCCCTATATGCTTATTGATAATAATGCTACTATGTCCATAACGAATAATCCTGTTAAACATAGTAAAACTAAGCACATCGAAATTCGATATCATTTTATACGTGATTGTGCAGAGAAAAGGTTGATTGAGCTGGTCAAGGTACACATTGAAGATAATTTTGCTGATTTGTTTACCAAGGCATTTGATTTTACCAGGTTTGAATTTTTAATTAAAATGATTGGTATGATCAATCCCGAATAAAAGTTTTTCAAAATCAGAATTTCATGGAAAATTTTGTTTTTAAGTTCTTTTATTGCTTTATTACATTTCTGCATTTATATTTTCAGTCAAAAAGTGTAATTTATAAAAAGTTAAAACAAATTAAAAAATATAAAATTTGACATCATTTGAGGTTAGAGAAGAAATGATAGTACATCAGTGATTAGTTCATTTCACACGACCTTAGCAGACCTTGATATATGATTGATTAAAATAAGTTGTTTTGATCTAAATTTCAAAGTCTGCATAAATAAGAAATGATAGTGTTGTGAATGCTCTATTCTTGATAATTTGTTTTAAAATTTGTGTATAAAATTTGAAACTTGAATTGTCAATAGGCTAAAAGCGTTTTGAAACTAATAGTAGTGTGAAAATTAAATATAATATGATTATATCTGTGATTTAAATCCATTATATGCCTGGGTGTGTGTGTAAAAGATCATTATCAGATAAAGAATATATGGTTATAAAGAATTTCATGAGACCAATATCGAATTATAACTTTAGCACAAATTTATTTAGATCACTTCACTGCCCATGCCCCGAAAGACATGCAAGGTGTTGCTGAACTAAGATATGCTTTCAAGATCTATTGAAACATATATTCGCCCTTGGATCAGTTAGATACATCATCTAGTCTGATTCCATTGAATTTTATCCAGATAATAGTTGGATCCTCATACCTGAATCTGTTGATTCTCATTAAACAGCCAATCCATTAGAATCTTCTAATTATGAATCATCATGATTTTTATATCCTTTGGGATCTGCTTTTATACTTGTGCTAAAAGGGATAATTTCATATTGGATATTGATCTAATCTTAACATTAACTGTATATGTCTTGAAGATAGTGCAATTTATATTTCTGTTTGGCATATATGTGGGGTACACGATGTTTTTCATCTAAATGGTATTAAATCACATGAATTTGGAGTATAAACGCTTATAGTTTCAAATATTATAATATTGACAAATTTAAGAATTCATGCTTTATATTTCAAATTCGGTATAAATAAAAGAGCATTTTATAACCTGATCTTATTTACTTTGAAATTTATCGCGTATCATTTCAAATATTATTCAAATTGAATGAGTTTCAAAATGAAAAAGATGCAAAGTGCACAAAACTTAGTTGAATAGTTTCATACTATAGGTTACCCTTTGTTATTGCTAAAATGTGTGATGAATTAATTGAATACTGATATGATCTTCTTGCTTATGATGCTAATTCAAAAATATGTGTTTTCGTTTGTACAGATAAAATCCAAAAATATGTGATTTCAGTTTATTCAGATAAAATTAAAAAAGATTTTGTTTTTTATTTTCCATGAAAATTCTAAACTTTTATTAAAATTGTTCGGGATTGGATCGAATACGTGTTGCTGACGGAAGTTCAAGATTTGACAGGTTGAAGTTGATAAAATTTTTGTTCAAGGCAAAAATGTTGAAAAGCTATTAAGTTCGCCTGTGTACAGTGAAGCGAACTTAATAAGTTCGCTTAAAAACAGTGAAGCGAACTTAATCTGATTATCCGGGGTGAAGCGAACTTAGGGGTGAAGCGAACTTATCTTGTTCGCCGAAGGCTTGTTAAGCGAACTTAACAAGTTCGCCTAATTAAGCGAACTTAATGGGTTTAAGGATCTAGAACAAGCGAACTTATCAGTTCATCGTCTTCTTCATTTTTAGGCGAACTTGACTGAATTTTTTTTGAAATTCTTAAACGTTGTTGTTGAAGTTGTTTACCGGTTCTGTCTTAATCCAAATTGAATTGCGAACACAACCAAAGCAATTTTGTTGAATTTCATCCGATAAATAGTGAGTATTTGATGTTTTCATCTCGGTTTTCGTCGAACATTTAAAAGGACGGATTTTGACTTAATTTTGACCGGCTTTATAAAATTGATCATCCGATTTGGTTGGAAATTGATATTCGACTGATATTCATTGCGTATTCCATGATTTCATCTTGATTGGTTGATTTTTGATTGTTTGTGTTTGAATTTGAAACGTCACTGGTTCAGGCGAACTTGTTCCAAACGAACTTAATAAGTTCGCCTCTTGCACTACTAAGTGAACTTATTAAGTTCGCCTAGGGGACAGTGAGAATTTGGACTTGTGAATTTTTTTTTTGTTTGAAAAATTTTTAAAAATTTTTTTTTTATCTTTGTTCTTTTGTTTTGTTTTGTTTGTACTCGTTATTTTTCTAATATGTTTGTTGTCCAACTTTTTCAGATGGCTCGACGTGTCGAATATAAACATAATCAAGTGGCTTTGTTAGATCCAAACATGTCCGAGGCTGTGAATTTTCAAGGCATTGTAGGATTTTTGAACAGATCACGTCTTCATGTTGCTTTATCTGTTGATCCTTACATAAGTCTCGTGTACATGCAGCAATTTTGGGATACTGTGCATCAAGATACGGATGTTGAACCTCATGTTCTCCGTGCCACTGTTAATAATACCGAGATTGCCATTTCTGAAGAGACGATTCGTGCTGCTCTTGATTTGGGTGGAAATGCTGATGATCCATTATCTTATCCAGGCACTCTTATTCTGGGTTGTTTTAAACGAATGGGATATCGTGAGAAACAGAATGAAACCCAAGCACGGAAAGGTGGATTAGTTGGTGAATGGAGATATTTTATGCATGTGATTATTCAATGCATCTCTCCTCGCAAAGCTGGTACTGATGGATTGAAGATGGCTCTTCAAACTGCTATAGTGGCTTTAACATTGAATAAGAGATTCAATTTTCCACTTTACTTCTATCGGGAGATGGTCATGCAAATTAATCCAGCTGAAGGTTAAGGATTCTTGATGTATCCTCGTTTTATTCAAATGATTCTCAATCACCTTATTCCGGATCTTCCGCAACATCCTATATGATTAACTTTGACTCCAATGTCAAAGCGTATCTTTACCGACTGCACTAAGGTGAAACAGCAGAATGCTGCATTGATTCCAATCAATACTCCATTGTTTGGGCACTTAATCAATCCTGATTATGTTGCACCACTGAATGACAACTGGTTTCATCCTGATGAAATTGCTCAAGCTCAAGGCTTCAATGTTCAACAACAACAACAGCAACAACCACAACAACCCTCACAAATACAAGTTCCCGTACAACCACAAATTCCTATTCCTGAACATGTTCCTATTCCACAAGCTGAAGTTGAAATACCTATTCAGGAACCAGTTCAAGAAGAGGTCGTTCATGATCCTAATCAAGATCTAGGAATGAACATGGAAGATTTCATTGATGATGCTGTGAACTCGCCAATTCCAGAAGCTGAAGGGAATGTGGTGACTGATGATGATTCTAGTTCCAGCTCAAGTGATACGATATTATCGGTTAATGAAAGCACTGATTCTGATGACTCTAGGGATTTTTCCTCAGGTCATTATGAACGGTTGGCTAAAATTCCACTGGCTAATGCTGGCAAACGCATTAAATCTCAAGCCAGACGACCAAGAAGAAAGTATGTTCGGGATCCTCCTTCCGGATCAGTACTTCGCAAAAGATCTTTGGTCGATGAGAGTACTGACACTGATAGTGACATTAATCCAGATCCTACGCGTAAAAAGTTGATATCTGCTTCGATTGTTGTTGCAAAATCTTCTCAGGGAGTCGAGGATGCTAATTTTGTTGCTTCATTGATAATTACTCCTCCAAGATCTAAGGATCCATCTCCAGTGTTTTCTCTTGTTCCTCTAGTTATTCCTACTACTTCGAGTCCTTCTATTCCACAATCGTCGGCTGGTCCGTCAAAGCCTTCTGATTCTGAAAGGATTACTTTCCTTGAATCTCAAGTGCTTTCTCTACAAACACAGGTAAACACTCTTGTGTCTACTGATTCACAACGGCAGCTGGTGATTCAGACTCAAGCTCAACAGATTGCTGATATGCAATCATTAGTTTCCAAACTCATTCAGCGTCTTGACGCTCAGGGGGATTTGAGGATACCTGATACTTGTCACACAGAGTCTATTCAAAGACGTGATGATGAAGACAATGATCCTGCTGGAAATATTGAGGGTGATCGTCAATACACTGACGCTAATCCTATATCTAGGGTTCAGGGGGAGTCGACATCACAATCACTTGAAGGAAACAAAGACAAAGATAGTTTTGGTACTAATGAAGAAGAAATTATATTATTGGAGTTCTTTCAAGATTCTGAAGAAGAGGAAGCTAAAAAGATTGCATGTCGTGATGACATTGATGATTTATTCAATGACATGGAAGATGATATGTCGGATAATGAGATAGAAGAAGGAGAAGTAGTAGAGATTGAGATAGAGAAAGATAAAGATAGTGTTACTTATGAAGGCTGTGATGGTCTTAAAGTGCCGTATAACTTCATCCAGGATGATGTTATTCCTAAATTCACTTATGAAGGAGTAACAGATTCTATGGACTCTGTTGAAGACATCACACTGCCTGAAGACACTGCTGATTCAAAGATAGATACTGATGATGAGACTATTCAATCCAATAAAGATGCTAAAACTGAAACTACCACACAGAGTCTCCAAAGGTTTATGAAGAACCTGTGATGTACAGAGATACAGGGATGATAAGAGAACAGTGGAGAGAAGTTGTAAACAGTTGGATGAAGATGCTACCCAAGTCTCCAGCACAACCTGCTCAGAAAGAGAAATATGTGAATAAAGAGCAGTGTGTAGGAAGGATCATAAGTTGGTTCTATGATGATGAATCAAAATTATTTGCAATTAAACGATCTGATGGTGTTCAATACTTAAATCCGAGGATCAAATATTTCAATACCTTGCCAAGGTGTGAAATAAATGGTCTAGCTTTAAAGCCACTCATTAATAGATCGAAGAATGGTTTGGCTGATGTGATAGCAAACTTTATCAAGAAAGAAGGTAGTTCAGGAAAGTATGATCGGCTGAAACCACAAAAGGGAAAGAGAGTGAAGAACACAGATCCAAAGACTGGGAAAGTGACCTGGAGATACAAGTATAAACAAGTGCGTGCTATTCACAAGATACCATTAAAGAAGATTCCTCAAGACTTTCTTGGGAATATGAAATGGTGGTATGTTGACGTTAATACTGGTGAAGCAAGGATTGAAGATGAAGATAATAAGGTCATTGTGTGTTTCTATGACGCAATGAATCTTATTAATTTTTCAAAGAAAGATCAGAGGACGTTGCGAAAGAATGAGATCATGTACACTGATGTTTGGAGAGAACAAGGTCTACAGTACAAAAGAGTTTTGGAGATATGCAGAAGATATGGAGTGCATGCTGGCAGCAGACTACCAGATAACTGGAAAAGTTCAAGATAAAGACTGAAGACTGAAGATAAAGCTATTGTCAAGGGGGAGTCTGTTAGGACATAGATTGTAATGACAAAAGCTTGTAATAGTTAGATAAGTCTTTATGTTTTTGTTATGTAAATGTCAAATGTCACTAAGTGTTTTACAAGTGAGCCTAGAGGCGAACTTGTTAAGTTCGCCTGGTCTATCAGAGGTGAACTTAATAGGTTCGCTTATATCAGGTCAGTTGGTTATATATATATGTGTGTTTACAGAGTCAGTCATAGAGAACAAGAACGAATCAGAGAGAAGTCCGATTGAGTCTGTAAACATCATTGTGATTGGAATACGAATTGAGAAGTGTATTTACTTGCGTTTTTGCTTTGTCTTTTATGCGTATAAACGTTGACTCATTGGATTCCGCACTCCGAGTAAACGTCACGTCTTATCACGAGATCGATCCGTAGACGCGCCATGGGGACCTACACATCCTCGTCTGTCTTTGGATCTACGTACCAGTACCACATGTCACCAAGAATATCCTAAGATAACTTGCTCAGGGGAATCTTAGTTTCACATCGCACTGGCTTGTATACCAATTTCTTTAAGTGCTTCTTAGTCACAGGATTTATAGCGTGCTTATCCTTGACTCTCTTGGGCACTTGAGGCTTGAACATCTCGTATTTCCCTGATCTTGCTTCTCGCTACAGAACCACCCACAAACCCATCACCACTGCGTGATTGGAATGACCCAGCAGCTCTCGGTTTGCTAAGTTCACAAGGTCGTATTTGGGTAAGGAGCTGAACGCTTCACTAGTGGGTTTCAAGTATTGAACCCCGCCAGATCTTTTGATAGCGAACAGCTGCTTATCCTTCTCGAACCTTACAGCCAAGATTATCCCTGTTGCTCCGTGTTTGTCTATTATAGACGTCTTTTGCCACACAGGAGCTGGACCCTTTGATGAAGTAGAAGGCATGTCTGTTTCTTTCGGTGCCTCTGGGTCCATAGGTGCAGGGTCAACTTAGGAGGCTTCAGTCGAGCCTTCTACATTACTAGCCTGCTCGACTGAACCTGTGTCGAGCGGAGCGTCGAAGGATGGAAATTCAAATATTTCTCCATCTTCTAGCTCGTACTCCCCTTCCCCGTCACCCTTGGGAATTTCGATCACAACGTCTTCATCATCATCATCCCAATCGTCACCAGAGTCGATCTCTCCTTCTTCTAGATTGAAGAGAGCATCGATCTGTGCTTCTTTGGAATAGTCAGGCTCTAGATATAGGATCTCATCATCAAATAAGTCCTTAAGTACTTCAGCCACTGACTTTCCTTTATCACCACCACCACCAGAGGTATCTCCACCCTCTTGATGAGTAGACTCCCCCGGAGCCATTGGAACAGCAGAGATGGGCACGATTGCTAAAGCTTGGTGCTCACCTACACTAGGACCGGCTTCAGGATCCTTGTCCTTGTCGTCATCCTTAGTCAAGTCCACAGGATGACATGCCTCATCACCAGTAGACCTATTTACCTTCTCTTTCTCTTTAGCCTACTCCCCCTAAGCATCAAGCTTCATGGTCAGACCAGCAATCAACTTGACTATCAGCTCATGCTCTTTCCTTTGAGCGTCAAACCTCAGCTCCAAGGACGACCCGTGACCCAGAAGCATTTCATTTGTCTTGTTTAGGAGCTCGTTCTGGGCCATGACGTTCTTCAGTCGTTCCTCAGTCCCCGTTCTCTGGCTACGAAGGATTCTGACTTCTTCTACCAAAGAATTGATCTGTGCTTGT
The DNA here is from genome assembly GCA_023525975.1 of Smallanthus sonchifolius. Lineage (NCBI taxonomy): Eukaryota > Viridiplantae > Streptophyta > Magnoliopsida > Asterales > Asteraceae > Smallanthus > Smallanthus sonchifolius. Next base: position 70,585,494 of record CM042036.1, on the reverse strand, counting down.
TGAGCGTCAGACTCCTCCTTTGATTTCCGAACTGTCTCCAGTAGTTCAGCAACTTGGGTTTCCAGAACATCTATCCTTTCATTATTGGGATCAAGATGTATGGATGAGGAACCCTCGGCATTATGAGTAGGGGAAGAGAATATGGTATGAAAGTCAAACCCTTGTGTGAAGTCTCCATAGTTGAAGGGTTGACTTAAAGGCTCAGTGGTGATAGTTAGGATGGAAGATGTGACGAGAGTTGTAGGGGTAATGGTAGGGGTGATGGTGACTGACTCCGTGAGAACTGGAGTAGTCACCACCACCTGAACAGTAGTGGTAAGGAGGGTCACTATCACAGGGATCTCCGCTGTGATTGAAGTGATGGCCACTTCACTTTGTACCTGCGGCCTCCTCCTCCTACGGTAAAGCTGATGTGAAGGTGGGGTGGAGGCTGAATCTGGACTAGCAGCTGATACTTGTACTTGCTGCTGAGCCTCCACCACACTAGGGAAAGAAGGCTGTTGCCTATCGCCCCTGTACTTGTGAATGCTTTCCCTTGTTTGTCTTTGTATAGCAGCGTCAGAGGCAGAGTCTGGCTCGTATTCGCTGCTAGAGGATTGTCGCTTTCTCTTGGAGGAAGACTCAGGTAGGGTTACCTTAGCCGTTTTCCTTGGGTGTACCTGTGACGGTGCATCATCAGAATCGGAAGAATCTGACTCAGTCTCTTCCGAGTCGGATCCCTCAGCACCATCATTTCCTCCTTCATCGTCTCCATCATCAGACGATCCATCATCACTATCCATTTCCTCCCCTTGTTGTTCCTGTTGTTCGTCGGAGTGCTCACTCAATTCCGGCTCCAAGTCGTGACTGTACCATCTCCAGTCACCTGGGGCCACATATGCTTCATTGATGAGGTGGCCAAAGAGTTCTGTATGCTCAGGGGTAGGATCTACACTGCCTGGCTTTAGGAATTGGGCGAATACTTTACTTGCGGTCTCTCCCCTATAGCAGGAAGGTTTGGCAACGCGTCATTAATCAGAAGTTGCATAAACCGAGGGTATAACAAGAACCAAAACCTCTCCGCTGTGTTGATCTGGTCATTGATGGCCTTAAAGATGTAGCGGGGAAAGTTGTAGCCCTTGTTGAGAGAAAGGACGACCATGGCTGCTATAAGGTCATGACCCATGGAATCTTTCCCAGCTTTCCTTGATGAGATGTACATGATCATGACGTGGGCGAAATATCTCCATTGGTCTAACACCCACATCTTTTGTATGAAGCATAGTCCCTCGCACCGACATAGCCCATTCTTTGTCTCCAACAGCTGTCCACAAAGTAGTCTGGATAGGCTATCGGGTCGGTTGCGAGATCTCTGAATTGAAGGACCCTTCGTATAGTATCTTCAGAGAAAGCAATAGCATGACCAGCAACGGTAGCCCTTATAACGTCGGGGGTTACCGTGCAGTCGTGCTCTGCAGTCTCCCAAAACTGCTCGAGGTAGGGTCTTGACACGATCGGGTCAGCAGAAATGGCGTAGCTGATTCTTGAACGGTTCAAGAAATCAACTATGTCTCTGTACTACAATGCTGCACCCTTCCACTCAGGTTCAGTGTTAGCTAACAGGTTGAATTCGTTAGTAAACGCCCGAGCCATGATCTGCAAAAACACACAGAAAACATAATAAGAACAACATGTATCATTGGAAACGGATAAACATGACTTAGTATAGCAGTTACTCTTTGAACTGAATTTCAGATTTAGGAATTTTTGCCAAGTGTTGGTCCTGCGTACTTAGCAAGTACGCAGGAGTTTCCTCTTGCGTACTTAACAAGTACGCAGGAAGTGCTTCTTGCGTACTTGTTAAGTACGTAGGAAACGTACTTGGTGTAAAATTCAGAAGTTTGTAATTCAACTTGATGATCAAAAATTGGGGTGTATTGGGTCACCACTAGGTCGGAATCAACGATTCGAGCCTATGGGACCAATAGTTACACCAAGATACTGCTAACCTTGACCTATTTTGTTCTAACAGTGACCGTAGCAACCGTCGGTTCAAATTCGAGCCCAAAGTCAAAATCAAAGACTCGAATGGACGATTAAATGTCGATTAGTGATCGATTAATGATTATTAACAAGTTTTAATTATTAGGTATTACCCAAACAAGCCAAAAATTATCAAAAAATCTTCGAACAAAAACCTAAGATAATCGGTCCAAAATCAAGATTTTTTTGGATGGATTAAGCCTAAAATCTCACCAAATCGATGTAATGAAGTGATGAAACTAGCAATGGGACGAAAAATCGGATTGGAACACTTGAATTTTCGAGTGAAAGTCGGAGGGAATAATGAACCGGCTTGAAAGTGATAAGGTTCTGAAAATTTTCTAAGTCCGGTTTATATACCCCACGCAAAAAGGTCGTGCGTACTTAGCAAGTGCTCACGTTTTAACTCGTGCGTACTTACAAGTGCGCAATACTTAACTCTTGTGTACTTACAAGTGCGCAAGACTTAACCCTTGCGTACTTATTGAGTACGCAGGACTTACTTCATACGCACTTACAAGTACGCACAAACCCTTAAGTGCGCAAACTTTCAACTCAAATTTATGAAGTTTATCAAGTCAAATAACGAACAAGTTAAAAATATTCAATCAAGAGGATTCAAATACAATTCAGGAAGGTTAAACACAAATATTTTTGGGTTTTCGGAATAAAATTGAACTATGCCTAAACTTAAAATTTTTTTGATCTTTTCTAATAAAAATATACAAGTATTCACACAAACTATTTTTGATCAAAGACACGAGCAGAGGATCATATCAGGCTATCTTATAGCAAAAACGATACAATATAAACATCAAAGAATATGGGATCATGTCATGAATTACTATTTATTCATACGTAATAAGCACATAAACGAGTAATTCAAGTTGACATATTATAAGATTTGAAACTATAAGCATCTTTGTATCACGTTCTTGTGTATTAAGGTATTAATTATAAAATATACAACGTGTACCCCACTGATATGCTACAATAATGTAAATTGCATTATCTCAAGGCATCCAATATTTTCCCAATGATTTTCTAAATTTTCAGAATGAAGTTACATCTATTAGCACAGGAAAAATCAAGCAGAATCCATAAGGATTATCAGGAATCATAAGATTCAGAATCGAGTGATTCATTTGTCTTGGTTTCATTTGATTTTCTTCATTGAATATCAGTATGATGATTCAGGATAATATATATGGTGTTTGAGTTTTAAGGTAAGGGAATCCAACTTTTATCTAGATTTGATTTCAATGAATCAGGAGTGATTCAAGGGTGAATACATGCTCAACGATTAATGTAGAGACATGTCTTGATTTAATCTCTCCTTGCATACTTGTGAGTATGGGGAGTGAGATGAACCACATTAATTGTGCTAACGACATAACCCGAAACTGACCTCAAAAGAAAATTATTACCAAAATCTAACATCCTTTATCTGATAATGATCTTTTCTATTCTTTTACACACACACACACTTGCAAACATGGGTTCAAATCACGGTTGTAATTTAGATTTAGTTTCCACACTACTAGTGATTCAAAGACGCATACAGCCTACTTACAATTTAAATTACTTGTAAATAAGCAGATTAAAAACATAATGATTTAAACAATTAAGTAAGCATGACACAATCATTTCCCATATGAGCAATCTGTGACGTTTAGATCATTTCTGATGTACTATCATTTCCTCTTTTCTCAAGTTAACTTTGAAATTTTCTCCATTTTCTATTTTGTTTTTGTTTTTGTAACATATTTTGAAACTTAAAGGAACTATACAGAAAATTTAAAAGACATAAAAATTTAACTTTCATGAATTGAATTGATTTAAGAAAAATTAATTTTCACTCAGGATTGAACATTCCTATCAAGTTGACAAGATGCTCAAAACGGGATCGATCAAATGCCTTTGTGAAAAGGTCAGCAAGATTGGCATCCGTGTGAACTTTTACAAGTTCAATTAAATGCTTTTCAGCACAATCAAAGATGAAATGATGGCGAATCTCTATATGTTTAGTTTTGGAATGTTTCACCGGGTTATTTGTGATGGACATGGTGGCATTGTTGTCAATGAATAGAGAAGTTCCAGTGAAGTTCAAGCCGTAGTCTCTCAGTTGTTGGTGAATCCACAATATCTCAGAACAACCGCTCGCTGCAGCAATGTATTCTGCTTCACAAGTTGAGACAGAAACCGTCGACTGCTTCTTGCACTGCCAGGAGACCAGTCTGTCTCCTAAGAATTGACATCCACCAGAAGTTGACTTTCTGTCAAGGTTACAACCGCCATAATCTGAATCAGTGTAGGCTTTGAAGTCGAATGACTGCTGCTTAGAGTACCAAAGACCTAATCGGGGTTTCCCTTTCAGGTATCTGAAAATTCTCTTCATGGCTATCATATGTGACTCCTTCGGTTGACACTGAAACCTTGAGCACAAGCACACAGCAAACAGTATATCGGGTCTTGAAGCTGTGAGATACATAAGTGATCTGATCATCCCACGGTACAATCTGCTATCTACATCCTTTCCATCTTTGTCAGGATGCAGACCATGATTGACTGGGATAGGTGTGCCATAGGTACTGCTATCATTCATCTTGTATTTTGACAAGATGTCCTGCACATACTTGGTTTGATGGAGGTAAATGCCATCCTCTCTTTGACTGACTTGCAGACCCAGGAAGAATGACAATTCACCCATATTACTCATTTCAAACTTGGACTTCATCACCTTCTCGAATTCCCTACACATCCCTTCATTGGTAGATCCAAAGATAATGTCGTCGACGTATACTTGTACAAGAAAAATGTCACCTCCTGCTTTCCTAATGAAGAGAGTCGAGTCAATCTATCCACGGTCAAAACCATTACACAGTAAATGCTTAGATAATGTCTCATACCATGCCCGCGGTGCTTGATGAAGACCATAAAGTGCTTTGTCGAGCTTATACACTTTATTGATATTATGCGGATCTTCAAAACCGGGAGGTTGAGTGACATAGACCTCTTCATGAACTTTACCATAAAGGAAAGCACTATTCACATCAAGTTGATAGACCTTGAAGCTGACATATGTGGCATAAGCCAAGAACAGTCGAATGGCCTCAATTCTAGCAACTGGGGCATATACTTCCGTGTAATCCAAGCCCTCTTGTTGGTAAAAACCCTGAACAACCTATCTTGCTTTGTTCTTCACAACCACAAGATGATCATCCGTCTTGCATTTGAACACCCATTTGGTTCCAATTGGCTGAAAGCCCTTTGGCAATTCAACTAAATCCCACACGTGCAACTTTTGGAATTAAGACAATTCATCTTACATCGCCTCAATCCAGCAGTTATCAGTGAGAGCCTCCTTCACGTTCTTCGGCTCTAACTGGGACACGAATGCAGCATGCAGACATGTTTCCATGACACCAGTGTCAAGTATCTCTGTGTTAAGACCGGTGTTCTCAGTGATGGTTCGATGACGAGTCTGAACACCGGCATAAGGATCTCCAATAATGTTGTCGATTGGATGATTCCTTTGCACTCTCGTCTCCGGTACAATCGGTTCCTGAATTTCTGGATCAAGATTCGTGCTTAACTCCCCTATTTCCTGTGTTCCAGAGGAAGAAGATTCAATGTTAATTGGATCAGCTGGAGCTTCCTTTCCTATAATTGTGTTAGGATTAGCTTGAGCGTCATCTCCAACAACAAGAACATCTTCACTGTTATCACTGTCATGAGTTCCAGATGTAGATGCAGCATTGGAATCAGGAGTTATAATTGGTACAGTAGCACGAGTAGAGAAACTGGAGTCATCGCCGCCACCCAATAATTCATAAACATTTGCGGCGTCAACTGCAGATAGATCAGGAAGATTGAATGACTTGAATAGCGCATCATATCCTAAGAAGATGCCTTCCACCACTTTTGTATGAAACTTAGACTGGCGATCTTTGTACTGTAGCAACAAGGAACAGGGACTACCAAAAGGAACTAGGTAATCAAGATTGGGAAGTCGATTGTTGATCAACTTGTAACAAGTCTTGTTGTGCCTCTTCACAACCAGAACTCTGTTTAAGACGTGACAAGCTGTATTAATGGCTTCTGCCCAGAAAGTGACAGGAAGCTTTCCATCCGACAGCATAGTCCTTGCAGTCTCAATCAGTGTTCTGTTCTACCGTTCAGCAACTCCATTCTGCTGAGGCGTGTACGGCGCGCTGAATTCGTGACGGATCCCTTTCTTGAGATAGAAAAGCTCCATCAAATTATTCTTGAACTCAGTTCCGTTGTCGCTCCTTATCCTTCTAACTTTCAGCTTGCAAAGAGATTCCAAGCTCAGGATCAAGTATTGAAGAATATCAGCAGTCTCGTCTTTAGTACCTAAAAAGTGCACCCAAGAAAAACGTGAGAAATCGTCAGTTACTACTAGACAGAACGACTTACCTCCAATACTCCTGATACTTATGGGGCCAAACAGATCCATGTGTAATAGCTCCAAAGGGGTATCAATAGAGTTTTGGAGCTTGGGCTTGTGAGACTTCCGTTGCTGTTTGCCCTTTTTACAAGACATACAGTCATCTGCAACGGTAAATCTCAGCTTAGGAACCCCGGTTACCAAACCGTTTCGGACAAGATGATTCATTTTACGATACGAAATATGTCCGAGTTTCCTATGCCACAAGATGGAGTCAAGCTCTATCGCTTTTGTAAGCAAACAGGTAGCAACTGATGAGGTTGTTGTTGCCACGCTCATATCGATCTGATAGGTGTCGTTTGTTCTTGGCGCTCTCATCAGGACCCAATCTTCAGGAACTTCAAAACCGGGTTTGAGAATCAGGCATTCTGACTTGTCAAACATCACCGAGTACTCCTTATCACACATTTGGGAGACACTCAACAGGTTATGCTTCAGCTGCTCGCAGAAGTTGACATTGTCAAAGCTGACACAACCGTTCGAAACCACACCTTGACACGTGATGTTGCTGCCTTTTTCTCCGGCAAAGGCCACATGATGTTGCTGCCTTTTTCTCCGGCAAAGGCCACATAGCCGCCTCTGAATGGTCTAACATCTTGAAGCAAGGCCATGTTTCCTGTCATGTGTCTGGAGCATCCATTATCTACTTACCAGCGGTTAGAGATAGTACCCTTCGGACGTCCCTGCACGAGTCACAAAAGAATTAGTTAGATTTGGAGACCCAAGCCATTGTGGTCTTGGGTCGTCCATCCTTTTCGAAATAAACTACTTCCTTTAACTCACAGTCGTGATTACTGTTCAAAATTGATGAATCTTTAAAAGAATTAGAATTGGGAGATTGAGAATTTTTGGATTTGGCAGTCCAGGATCTCTTCTGTTTCTTAACCGGAACAGGAGACTTTGATTCAACAGTAGCAGGTGAACTTGTGGAAGCTTCACCTGATTGAACTGAAGTCAGCTGTTCCAGCTTTCTCAACCTCTTGTTTCTTCTTCTTCTCTGTGGCTTTGAGAGTCTTGCCACAGGTTTCTCACCAGTGCGTGTACTACCGGAGGTAGATACACAAGGTACAGCAGGTTGCGTTATCTTTCTTGAAACAGATGGTTTAGCTTCAGATTTGATCTTAGGCTTTACCATCGGTTTGACTGGTGCTTTCACCACATTTTGATTTGGATGTTTGGGAGTTTTCACAGATGCCGACCTGGGGATAACAGCTGGTTGTGGAACAACATGCCGTTTCCCTTGGTTCTTAGAAGGACAGTTTACAATAATGTGACCAACCAAGCCACAGTGAAAACAGTTCCTCTTGTCTACATAAGTTCTCTTGTAAGGCTCATTAGATCTGGCCTTAGATAACTCAGCATTATGAGAAGGAGGAGATGGTTTATGAACATTAGTCTGAACCTTTACAGTTTGGTTTTTGGGAGTATAATATTTTTCCAAATTTTCTTTATACCCAAGTCCATAATGAGCTGAAAAAACTTCTTTCTTTGCTTGGTTAAGACTTTTATACCCCCCATACAGAATTACCTTTAGATTATCATTTGTTTCAATGATATCGGGTTCAGTTAAAATGCAATTATCACCATTAGTGATAACGTTTTTCTTTACCTTTTGTTCAGTCAACAATTCCTCAGATACTACTCCTTCAGGGCAAGAGTTAACCGACCCGTCTTCAGAAGCAGTAACGAACTCCTCACTAGATGTGGAGTTAGCCTTACTTGAGGATTCATCCTTATCAGAGGACTCATCTAGACAAGTGAGATCAATTTCTATTAAGCTATTGACAAACTTCCCGCTCACTGGTGGAGGAATGGCATTAGTACCCAAACCTAACCCATTCAGTTGTCTCACTACAGATTCGTAGTGTTCCACCACAAAGCGAGAGTTTTTTAACTTCTCATTAGCACATTTTAACTGCAAGATCTCATTTTGCAGTTTGTTGATTTCATTGTTCCGTTTTTCCAACCCCCTGTATGCAACATCTAAGTGAAGTTGTTGATCACTTATTTTTAAAGAATATTCACATTTTTTCTTTTTCAACATTTCAATAGAATCTTTAAAACGTTTTTCATTTTCTTTATAGTTTAGAGCTGCCATACTTAGGGGTTCGATTTTGTCTTGGAGCCTAGAATTTTCAAGTTTTAGCCCTAGACATTTAGAACATGAAATAATAGAAAAAGGGTTAGAATCTACCTCAAAAGATGAACTAGTTGCTTCTCCAATGGCCATGAGAGCAACATCAGTAGTCGATTCCTCTTCATCAGCTACAGGAGCTTCCATATCTTCAGCTTCCTTCACCTCCTCTGTAACAGCAGTTGTAGATTCTTCTAGGTCAGCCATAGAAGCTTCCCTTTTCTCTGCTTCCATCATCTCCATGATCTCAGCCATGAGACCAACCTGGGTTTGTGCGATGATGGCATCCTCAAGATGAACACCCCAATCAAAGCTTTCGTCCTGTTGGGCTACCAGTGCATTGGACGTTCCAGCTTGGCTTTGATTGTGGTGGTTTGAGTTGTTGTGGCCATGGCCATTTCCTTGGCTGGGTCGGGTAAATCCAGAGGCCGGTGCTCTGTCTTTCTGACTCTCACGAGCAAAGTGTCCATAGTTCAGACACTTGTAGCATTTGGCCTTAGATTTATCAAACCCGACCTTGGCATTAGGATGCCCGCCAATAAACTTTCTTCCTGTTCTGTTCAGGAAATGCTTGGCTCTCCTCAAAAGCATGGCCATATTCCATTGAATATCCATGTCCTCCATGTCATCAGGATCCACTTGATTAAAATCTTCTTCAATCGTCTCGGGATCAGTAAGCTTGCCACCAATAAAATTCTCATACGCAAGCATACAAGATGAGAATAGTGCTACATGATCTTCAGCTATTCTGGCTACGGCTGATTGGTTAGCTGAAGACATAGTAGGAGGATTACTTGAGGTATTTTGATGATGAGATCCCAACCCTGATCCTGAAGCATAGCATGCATGACCACCACACCCAGTTGAGTGGTCTTCTTCAGTAGGATTTCCAGTGAAGAGGGCAATACAAGAGCCTGATGACTTGGATGTAGAAGTCGTCCCATGATACATAGATGGGTCTTGTATCTGGGGTCTTCCAGAGCTCTCCTTTCTTCTTAGGTTCATGTCATGAGCTTGAACCTTTCCTATTGCCTCCTCTACTGTCAACTCATAGAATTTAGGATTTTCCCTCATCAGGGTTGTTTACATCTCAAATTTGGGTGGTAAAGCATCCAAAAACTTTTCCACCATCTCTTCATCTGGATACCTGAGTTCAAAAGCGTTCAACTCAGTCTGTAAATGATAGAATCTAGAAATGAGATCATCTAAAGATTCGTTCTCTAAAAATCTGAAGCACTCATACTGCTTCCTGAGAAGATCCTTCTTACTCTTCTTGATGTCACTATTTCCTTCGAATCTTTTCTGTAAAGCTTTCCAAAGATCCTTGGAATTGTCATAACCTCGGAAACTGTGGAACAATTCCCGATTTAATGCCATAGTGATCGAACCAAGTGCCTTCTTTTCACGATCATAAGCTTTCTTTTCTTCGTCAGAAAGCTTAGAGATAGGTTTGGGCATGGTTTCATCAAGATAGATGTGTGTGGGATGCTTATATCCCTCAAGGATTGGTATCTATAGCGATGAGTCGGTATAAGAAATGTAGTGCTCAAAACGTGCTTTCCAATTAGAATAATCGTTCACGTTCAGCAACTTTGGTGGTTTCTGTGGTGTACCGATCTCATTATCATAATTTAACAGGTTTCCAAGATTATGAAGATTCGCCATATTGAACACTTAGTCAAATTTCAGAAAAATCAGACACAGTTGCGCACTTGATTTTGGCCTTGCGCACTTGAGAAATGGTCTTGCGTATTTAGATTTCCTCTTGCGTACTTGTAAGTACGCAGGATTAAATGTAAGTACGCAGGATATAACTTAAGTTCGCACAAGTTCAGTCTTGCGCACTTATAAGTACGCAGGGGATAAATCTTGCTTATTTAGTAAGTACGCACAAAACTGTACTTTTTTCCAGAAATGGTAAGTACGCAGGATACCTTTTCAGCAACTTTCACCAAACTTTTTCGGTCACCTGAAACTCGCCGGAGATGGTAAAAATTGGTCTGATGATCAATGCAAATGAGCCAAAGGGTCAGAAACTTGTTTCTAACCAACCTTTGATGCTCAAAACACTCAAGTACACAACAAAAATCAGTTTTTGAGTGATTTTTGCTTCTAAAATAGTGCTCAAGAGCTACCCCTATTTTATCACAAAAATCAACAAAAATACCTCTTTTTGCTTGTAAAAACTCGATAGAAACTCTCCAAACTCACTCACAACACTCGAAATCAGGAGCAATCCTCTGATACCACTTGTAGGTCCCTCGGGTGTGGCGGATCGTCACATGCTAGGGGGTCTACTAGTCGGACCGGGTGCGGAATACCCGTGACTAGGCGGAGAGTCTAGCTTAACAAAGTAAACCGACAAGAGAAAACACTTTAAACGTTCTTTGTATTATAAACACTTAAAGGTTACAGAGAAAAGCACTGAGATTACAATCTGCGTATTTGCTATAATGCCTGCGTACTTAACTCCTGTCAACCTATCATATTTATACAAGACCTGATGCTTGTGCACTTAGCAAGTGCGCAGGGCAAAATGCTCTTGCGTACTTAGCAAGTACGCAGGAGCTTTCTCCTGCGTACTTACAAGTGCGCAAAACACTTAGAGAATTTAGCAACATTCAATATGTAAAACTAAGTACAACTCAATAAACTAATACATAAAGACTCTTACATACAAAGACTCTTACATACAAAGACAATTACAAACAAGAGAAAACAACCTAAGACTATGACTCTATCTATCCAGAGTGTTTGTCACAGGAAAGTGCTTCAACAAGACCACAAGGAAGATCCGTTCATATTGGCTTCACAAGCACGACAAGTGTTTTATGTTAAAGACCAGCTGGATAAAAAATGCATATTGTCCTTATGACACCTCCCAGAAATTATAGAGATTCGTATGACGTTGTTGATGAGGAATTTAGTACTCTAACTTTTCCTCACAATGATAATATATTGCCACCTGTAGATCCACTTGACCTCGGTATTGAGTCCCGCAATAATTACTTTAGAGCCGACTGTAAGGGTATAGTTTTACGTAATGCCGATTGAACCCTGTCATTACGTTGGCCATTTTCTTTATATTTTTATGTAGTGAAGAATATGTACAAGAACTGTTGTTTTATAGAACATCTGGCTAGAACTGTTGGTTACAAGAACTGAGGTTGAAGATTAAAGAAAGAGCTGCCCATAAGACATGGTGAGGGAAACTGCTACCAGCAGTTCTCCCAAAACCAGCAGTTTGTTAGCCTAGTAAGATGTCAATAATGTATAAATAGAATGTTCACATATGATGTCACCAGTCGCCACTTTGTACTTTTTAATTCGATGTAACGAAATCTGTGATGACAACATCCTTTATCATCTTGTTTGTTTTGTGAATAATTGATCTTATTACTTCCGTTGCATATTGAATTTACTCTTTAACCAATTTGGAAAAACACAAAACACACACTCAGATTTCAACAAAAGTGTAGGACTGTATGGCTACTAATGCACGTCTGTTAAGTTCATACATGAAGTGTAATGTTGAAACCAAATAACCAAAACTATTTCTAATGACAATCATCGTTTGACCAGTCTGAGTCTGAACCATGCTTGCTTTCATAAGGATTATGGTAGACCTCCTTTTCTGTACTGTCATAAATCCAAGCCTTTTTCAATACATCAGGATCATAGTCTTTGTATGGATCATGGTACTTGGCTTCTGCTGAATGTTCATCATCCTTTTTAACAGATGGTTTTGTTTCTTGCACAACCACTTTTTCAACATTTTTTTCCTACAAAACATTATCAACTTGGTCAGACTTTGAAGATGGTAGCTTTTGATCCATTTGTTTGTTGGATGACAATCTCTTTGACCATGGGATTCAAACGACATATATAGTATCCTTGTTTGACCAAACCTGTATAGCATTAATCCTGAATAAAATGCCTGGCATTGAGTTTTGGAAAGGGTTTTATCAAAGCCTAAGACCGACACAGATGGCTTAATCACTCAACCCATCTGTGTTGACTAATAAATCCATCTGTGTGTCTCAGGCCTTCATAAAACCCTGTCCAAACTCAATGCCATCACTAATATTCACATATATAGTATCCTTGTTTGGCCAAATATAGCTAAACAATGTCCTCATCTCTTTCACTGTGGAATTCAAACAACATATATAAGGACTCATTTATACAGACATTAAAGTCTCAGCTGTCCATTTTAAAATCAGATAGCCATTTTACCCTTGTTTGACCAAACCTGCATAACATTAAACATGCATAGATAACCTAACTACCATCAAACCTACACACCATGCATTAAAACTACAACCTCACCCATTTAATCTGCACAAATGACTAGTTTAGGCCTTTAGACATCCAAAAAAAATATTTATTTTAATTTTCGAGACGAAAATTCTTTTAACTAGGGGATGATGTGACACCCGAAAAATCTCGGTTAACCCCGTTAACTCTATTACAAACCTCAGGGACTAAAATTATCATTATTCAACTCTAATACACATAAACTACAAGGAATAGTTGTGTAATTACTCAAAACTCAATTCTATTGACTTTGTGAAGTCAGAATCATGTGTGTATGGTTCTGTTGACTTTTAAAAGTCAAACCCCCATTGTTCTTGATCCAAATTCGCATATTTAACCACAAACCTATTCGAATTCGGAGTTACAACGCATAGCATTAATAGTTTCGACCACCATTGCGCCGTTTCTAACCATTTATCATTGCTTATCATTGCAAATTAGTCACATTAATAACGTTGAAACTGAAACCGTCAAACTTATCTCAAGTACTCACAAAATCGATCAAATTCATTACCATCTTTGCAATCAAACCCTCTACGCACCTTGTTCGAACCTCTGCCAAGCATTTGCACACATCAATTTCACCGGAGATGCAGCAGAAGACGTCGGGGACCAACCCGTCGAAGTCGCAAATATGGTCTAGCCGATCTCCATCAATTCGATATCATTCAAGGTAACCAATCACACCCCCAGACTCGCCTTCATTCCTAGAACAAAATCCCTAACATATCTAGGACTTATATCATCGAATTGGACAAGAATCTAACCTAGGGTTCATACGAATTCGGGTTTAATCGAACTCCACCCTAGACTCAACCTCAGTGAAATTAAATTATATGGTTAGATTCACAACCCGCTGTTTAACAAAAGCCCTATGAATCCAACTGTTAATCTTATAGGATTTAATCAATTTGATTTTGTGTTCATAAACTAGGGTTTCGGCTTTCAAATGAGTAATTAACGATTCTATTCTCGATGTTTTTGCAATTAAACATACCAACACATTCGCATAACATTGATGAACAAAACCCCTTTGATCTCTTGGGCAATCGCGATCGAATTCATGAGAATTGGGACTGGTTCTTGATTTGACTTCGCAAGGGGGGGAGATTATAGGGGACGGATGTGTTAAAATCATTTGAAACGGCCCTTGTACACGATACCCTAGCAGGCGGACATGGTTAAACCTATGGACTTGTGGGCAAGAGACCCGGGTTCGATTTCAGTCTCCTTCATTATTTTTTGGGGCCTTTTTCTTGATTTCCTTTTTATTAAACTAAACCCTATGATATTATAATGCTATATTAAAATTTTTTGACACCGAAAAACAACAGTAGGCTCGGTATTGGATTTATAACTCATTTTAGGTGTTTACATATTAAAAATAGTAATAATAATATAATTATTTTATTATCACCTAAACTATTATTTAACTCATAAAAGCACACGAATATTTATTTAATATTAATATCCCGTGTTTGGTGACGTTTTATACGTACCACATCTATTTTAGTTATTAAATTAGGGATTCCTAAATCCCGATGACAAACATCTATTCATTATTCCTAAGTATATTTTAGGACATCCGACCTTTCCCGTATCGTCGTCACAAAATCCTATGTGGTCCTAAATGTCATATATCATACTCTAGGGCATTCGTAGACTGTTCGCGTGTAATCCATTTGTGGTTCTTATTGCATCCTTGTGTCGTGATAACTACTACGCTCTACACAACTCAGGTTAGTTTCACGGCCCCATTTACTGTTTTAAACAAGGGGGAGAAAACATGACGTGAACATATGGTTTATGTAATTCATAGAATATCACTTGTTAAAGCTAAGCGTAACACTCTATCATGAAAGTCCTTACACTTCGAACCGTTTAATATGAACTTAGCGAGGTAATCTTGAGTAGTACTACCGGGTTTGACAAACCCCACCCGCGTTAGTTGCACTAACTCGATTGGAGGTCGAACGGGTGTAATATTGACCTAAACACATCACCATTGTTGATACATATGGTGGAAGGCATTCAAACATTACAAACAGTCTGCTTCAGTTGCGAGCGCTTTAGTAAACATGAACATAGGTTAGCTATCTATTGATATATATTGAGTGTATATAATCTTGCAAACATTATTATGAAACTGAAACTTGTGAACTCACCAACCTAGTGTTGACACTTTTCTTACATGTTTTCTCTGATGTCACTAAGTACAGGTGCACAATTAGGACATGCATTTAAGTCCTTTCATCATTTTCAAACATCTAAACTATTTACCAGTTTACTTTAATAATTTAACTTTGGGCGCGTTTGTTTTACGTATTGAATATTTTATTTATCACTTCCGCATTTATTCTAAACATTAATGGTTTTATTTAAACTCATATAGAGTCGTTTGACGTAGCTAATGACTGAGATCCTGGTTTGTCACACGCCCTGCGGTAAAACCCCGTTAGTGGATTTTGGGGTTGTGACACACCTAGAGCCAATAAACTTACAATCTGACCCATTTAACCATAAGTAATCATCCTACTGGCCCATTTGTCCAAACCATGACCCACTTGACATAAACATGACCCATGTGACCATAAACCAAAGATGGATAAGAGACCCAACCAAAGTTGGGTCAAAATACATATTTTTTTCCAAAATTAGTAACAGAACATGTTTATTGACAATAATAGTAACATAACATCATAACACCAAAAACAAGCATCCAAAAGATAATTTAAATTCAACTGCAACAACTTCTCTTTATTCTTGGAGCAGACAAAGTACATATTTCCTAACCTCAACATATATGGAAATACACACATCAACCAAATACACAATTGAATACAATCATCATTAATTATTAGCTGATATAGACGTATACGTCAACCAAAACCACAAACATCAACCAAATATTTAGATTACTGATCAATACACACAATATCACCAAAAGATCTAAACTAGCTTATCAAAATATTGCCATTTAAATGGCAACTATATAGATACACATTTATTAACATGCATACATTGTCCAAAAAATATATTGTTTTCATCAACCTATATATCATGACCTAGCATCCGAAATCAAATCCTCATCAGATGTGGCATGGTGGCTTCTAGACCATATCCTATCATCACTTACAACAAGCTTCAGGCCTCCGCACATAGAACATGGGTACCCATCATCACTTACAGTAAGCATCAGGTAGCATCCTAGACAATCAGACAAAGTATATAAGTTGGACTCCTCCATCATCTCCCGGTATAAGGATATTTCATCAAAATCCATCACGTAAAGGGCCAAAGCCCTTATATCCCATTGATCGTACAATGGAACCAGTCCATAGTCCAACGTGAGTTTTGTAATCATATAGTGAATGGAGTACCTGTCAATTAAATTTGATGAACACCCAACGACAGAGAGCATTTCTCTAAACTGGTCCACAGTCAATACGCGGTCAATGTCGACGTAGTCCAGGTAGGTCACACGGCCTCCGTAGTACTGTCGGCCCCTGTGATGGATTTTTAAAGAGAACAACGTCCGATTGTCGCCTAATATTTCAAAATAGTTTACACATTAGCCTAAAAAACCCAAATTGTTGAAATTTTAAAGAAGAGAAGTTATATATATATATATATATATATATATATATATATATATATATATATATATATATATATATCAATCATATATACTTACCACCGTAAATCATGTCGTAGTCAGCTGCAGGAGCATCAGCTGTTTGTATTCTCCATGCCATAATTTTGATGAATAAAGACGAAATTAATTAAGGAATAAGTTTAGGTTTTAAATTTGGAGATCATAAAGTGTGGCTAATAGATGTGTTTTTGGTCACATGTATCAAAAAACAAACAAATAATGTGGCCGTAGATCACATTTGGCCATACTTTTATAATGTGGCTACTAAAATGTCACAATTTTTTCTTAAAGTGTGGCAAAAGGTTTTGAACTGTTATACATTCGTCACATGAATAAATAAAATGTGTGGCCAAAAGTAGGATAAAAGGTTTTGAAATGTGATTAATGACCTTTAGCCACACATTTAATCGAAAGTGTGGCAGATCTCTTTTTTGAATATGTGTGGTCGTAGGTCACTTTTGGTGTAGTGTAAGGGCACTTACACTTGTTATCTTACGAATCACACTGGCCATGCATGATTGGTAACATAATATGCATAATTGCATTTATCATCTTCATACAAAAAATCCCAAGACATGTTTCAGCACACATAATTCATTTTGGACACCACATACATCAACCAACGACATTTATCATTACTAACCTTTCGTCTTTAAGCTCCGAACCTCAATCAAGCCTTCACTAGATTCTCATTTCACCCACCACATAAAGAGCATTAGGTTTGAGTTTGGTGTCTCGCACACCCAAATCCCTCAAACCAGTGCTCTGATACCAAGTTGTAACACCCAAAAATTTTCATCCAATTTTAACTTTCAAAATCATGCGGAAGTAGGTCCCATAAAACCTCTTTGACAAAACAATGCATGTTAACTACATTGAAAGGACAACGGCATGGTTTGGTTTAAATGACCGACCAAGATCCCCAAAATAAAAAATGAGTTTCAAAATAAGCAAGTCAACTACGACATTTGACTTAAACCATGTTTAATTGATGTCTAGTTCAAAACAAAAGTTTTACCACCTTAAGTACATCCATTTGAACATCCAAAGGGTTTAAGCACTCATAATGAGGCTTAAACAAACAACCATTTCATCAAAAGATCTTCTAATGAGAATCCGAGACTTGAAACATGACCCAGGACTAGACCAGAGCTTTCCCTACATAAAAACACCCAAACAAACAAACATTAGTAATGATATACACCCCTTAGGACTCTTCACAAGTTAAGGCCTTAACTCTGGTCAAAACGCCACTTTTCGGACTTAATTCAGCGCAAATTAGTGAGATTTCAGCAGAGCATGCGCTGCCCAGCGCAATTTACGCTGGTACTGCACATCCCAAAATTCGTTTTAGGTGTATTTCAGCCCTCCCGACTCGACCCCCGGTCGGTTTAACAATTCCACAACATTATGTCATCATTATAATCATCTTGTAACGCTTCATTAACACACCATGAGGATTCATTTGAATCCAAACACAATTTAAAGTAAACTAATTATACTACCGGTTACAAAGCTCAAGGCTTTTAAATGACAACGCTCCCTCGTGAGGTTCGAGACCTTAATGAAATTCCCAAGAAATTCCGGCCTTTATCTTTACTTTTCTGGTTCTTGTAATTTCATTATTATGTGGTTTGCATCTAGCCATTTCAATAAATTATCTTATTTATACATTCCATTTCGTGAGTATAATACACACATACATTCATTAGGTGCAAATATTTCAAATTCAAAAATAACAAATATTTATATTAAGGATTATGTAAATAAATGTTTAAAATTCTATTAAACAAATACATATATATATATATATATTGGTTATTTTCTAGACCTATGTATGTACTTATATATAAATACAAATATATAAATCTAAATTATAAACTCTATAAACAAAATTAGGGTGATAAAAGTTTATGTTATTTTTAACAAGAATTATTTCTATTTTGTAAATTACATTTTTATATTTTTAACATTTGATTATAACATAAAGATTTATTAGATTCTATAAAAAAAAATCGTAAGGTTTAATGATCTTAGATTTTATAAAAGTCCAGGGTTCAAATTGTAATTTCTGAAACTTTATTTTTAATTAAAAACAAGTTTAAACATAAAATGATGAAACCTTAAAACCTCAGGGACCTGTTGTGCCATTTCCTGAACTTCTTTTCCCTCCCAAACCGATCGCGAGTTCGAACCCCCTATCGGTTTCAGCCCCTTTAATCCTAAACTCGTTCCTGGGATGTTTTCGTGCAAAACTATAACCGGCTACACGTTTAAACCAACCAAACGATTCACCTGATGTGTTTAATCGCATTTTTATGATGATCTTGATGTCTAACTCGTAACCGAAACCTCCACTCTCAATTGTTTAAGCAATCGATTCAATGCAGTAAAATTGAGTATAAATATGCACACACAGATGTCAGCGACACTCATTACAAACTTCCCACACTTCTAATCGCGTCTGTTTTCACTTCCGAGCAACCCAATTCCTCTGAAGAAGCCGTCCCTGTTTCATACAGTAGTCCTCCTTCACTACGTAACCATTTCAGGTAAACATGATGTCGTTAGGTTCGTATTGATATGCGGATCAAAAGCTGGATTTCGGGTTCGATCGAGAGTATTAGAGGGCTAGGGTTACGGGTTTACATTTGGGGAAGATGGTGACTTGAACTTGTATGTTAAAATCAAACCGCATCAGCATAAGACCAAGGCACCATGCCCTGGTATGATGGTTAGTGCGCGTGTGTGGCCGGAACCGGCGCGGGTACGAATCCAACTAGCCCATCTTTTTGATTTATTTCTTTTTAATCCATTTTAATACATTATTTAATATTTAAAAATTCCAAATTAAGTTTTATAAATTATATAAATACATTATGTAATATTTATAAAAAAACAGAAAATATAAATTGATATTTTAATTATTTTACTTTATTAAAACATTTGTAAACTTTAAATAAAATAACATAAATAATTTGTTTAGACAAATTTAATTATGTTATTTATTTATATATTAATAATGTTATTTCACAAATTTTAATTATATATTTAAGCATTATTAAACCATTTTAAACTTATTATTATGACAAGAATAATTATTTAAATCACTTTTAAACTTATAAATACTTAAATAAATATTTTAAATAATTGTTTTATACAATGATCAATTAATTTCATTTAAAGCCTATTTATTCATCAACTCTTTTATAATTCATATTAAATGAGATTGTTTAAATGTTTAACTAATCATTTTATTAAATTAAACAAACTTTTTCCATTTCATAATTTATTTATAAGTTATTTTATAAATAAATCCAAATGAATTATTTTAAACTTTTTCCATTCCATTATTTTATTTATTAAATATCTTTGGAATAATTATATAAATTAATTACTAAATAATTAATTAGAAATCTTAATTAATTCTAATAAATTTTATGAACTACTTTTATTACTATTATTTCAATACTAGTCATGAACTTTTATTTTTTTACAATATATATATATATATATATATATATATGCAAGTCCATCTTCAAAACCCAAACTCCATGAAACCCTAAATTCTCAAAATCTCCTTAATTTCATTTACACGTACATTGAAATTAGAGTGTCATTACCTATGTAGGTTTATTGTGAGAAATCCTCACGAGGCCTATCCATCTATACCAATTCATACCATCCCTAGCTTCAACTCAAGTGAGTATACATAGCCTCTTTTTTCCTCTTTTTACTTTTTGGGGTGAAACATGTCATCAACTATATTTAATGCACAATTCAATACCCTTGTTCTTATGCTATGTTCTTTATGCTTTATGTCTTAAACTGCTTGGTGACCATCCTTGTGTTCATGTTAGTACAATCATTAACATTGTTTGGTGTCAAAACCTATGTTTCTCACCAACTACTTGTAGTTGACATTTACTCACACGTTTCAGGTGCACCTGTTTGAGAACTGCTTGATCACATAGGACCATTGACCAAGCTTTAATAAGTCTTAAGTTTAGTCATGTTATGAATACTTTGTCTTTTATTTCTTGTACCGAATGCTTTTAATTTTGATGAATATATATTATCACATTTAATAGATGATCATGTGCTTATGAACAACCGCGTCAGCCCCGGCATATAATCCGCCGCCGGCCGGGGTGTGACAGATTGGTATAAGAGCCATGGTTATAGGGAATTAGGTTATTAGACACACATGACCTAGACTATAACCTAGGAGTCCCAAACATGAGTTTAACTCATGTCTTTTATTAGGAACTCCCCTCTATACTTATTATACATACTTACCTACATCTATCTACATGATACAAGTACATGAACTACAACATTCAAGGGACTACATGAAACTAATTGAAACTACATGGGTTAATGAAACATACTCTTAGACCTAATGAAACTCTCATCAAAGATATGTAAGTTCTAACTAATGAATGAGAACTTGTGTAATCCAGATGGGTGGATGCCTGTATTTTGGGAAATTCCATCTAGGAAAGCATTTTGTATTAATCCAAATCAACCGATGGACCAGTTATGCTTTCCTGGGAATTCCTGGGATGAGTGACCATTTATAGGCTAAAGCATGACTTCTTAGACATTAGATGAACTTAAAATACTTTGATAAGTCATGCATCCATTTGTACACTGAATGGGTACCATCCATGTTTTATTTAATACCTCATGATTTACTTACAAACAGTTATACAAGATTCATGTCATATGAATTTTCTGTTCATCCCTCTTATGTTTACTATTGTAGAATGCCTCCCTATCATGAACGTAGGAACAATCTCACCGACAGGATTATCCAGCAAATGGCTACGATCCTACCAACCATGGTCAATCAGCTAAACCAGAATGCAGCTCCAAGGAATCCCACGTGCACGTTCAAGCACTTCAACTCCTGCAACCCTACCAAGTACTTCGGAAACGAAGGAGCCACTGGACTTCTCCAATGGTTCGAAAACATTGAGGGAATCTTCATCAATGCCGACTGCCCTGAGAACCTGAAGGTTCGTTATGCTACTAGTGTCTTCCATAAGAGGGCACTCACCTGGTGGAACAGGGAAAAGAGTAACCATGGGATTAAAGTTGCACTGGCCTTACCTTGGGCTAATGTCAAGACACTCATGACCGATGAGTTTTGTCCTCGTAATGAAATCAAGAAGCTAGAAGCAGAGTTCTGGGATCTCAAGTAGGATAGTGGTGAAAGCCTTGGCTACACCACCCATTTTCATGAACTTAGCCTTCTGTTGCTCCATATTGTCACCCCTCTTTTAAGATCCATTGAGAAGTACATAAATGGCCTACCCATGCAGATTCAAGATACCGTCTTGGGTAGCAATCCAGCTACACTCGAGGAAGCCATCCGTCTTGCTGCTACCCTGTCAGATAAACATGTTAAGGCAGGGACTTTATCTAAAAAGCGTGCCAAGAAAACCCTTGAAAAATCCACTACTGAACCCACCAAGGAGACCAAGTCTGAGTCATCCTTCAATAGCAAGAAAAGGAAGGGCAAGAACTTTGCCATTATCACACATGCTGCTCCTCTAGCTCAAGTAGCCCTTACTGACTTCAACCCCAGCAAGAAGCCTTACGGGGGAACCCTACCTTTATGCAACACCTGTAAGCTCCATCATACTGCTAACATACCATGTCGTATGTGCACTACTTATGGACGTTATAGACATTGCGCTAACACATGCCGTGTTCCACCAGTTAATCAAGTCTACAAACCTGTTGTTCCTGTTCCTACTGCTATCACCCAGGGTCGTGCTTGTTACGAGTGCGGTGACCCGAATTATTTCAGAAACCGTTGTCCTAGGTTGGTAATTGTGAACCAAGCTAACCTGAATGTAACATCCCAAAAATAAAACGACAGTTATAATAACGGGATTTAATGTGAGAACGAACGAAATAAACGAACGAGGCATGACGGGCTAGAAGGGGGCGAACATAGGGGAGCCTCCCCTATAAATAGCCTAAGTCACCACCCTTTTCTCTCATTTTGCAACATCTAGATAGAGAAACCGTAGAGAGAGAAAATTGGCAGATTGACCCGAGATTCCAGCCAAGTGTTGCTCCATAGCTCGTGAGAAGAACCTCCGGATCAAAAGCTCGATACAGGTAACGATCTAGCCTAGATATGAGTTTTTGTTCGTTTTGGGGTTTTTCGGGTTTTGGATGAAAAGGTAAAGTTTTTACGGATGAAACTGGAAGAAAAACATAGATTTGAGTTCTTAAACGAAAAGCAAACGTTTTGAATGTAAACAAGTTCAGGATCTTGACGTGATCAGATCTGCATGCGAAAGTTAGGGTTTTTGCGGAGAAGCAGATCCTGCGTACTTATCAAGTACGCATGAAGCAGGTCCTGCGTACTTAGCAAGTACGCATGAAGCAAAGCCTGCATACTTATCAAGTACGCATGAAGCGAAGTCTGTAAACTTATTAAGTATGCAAGAACAAGGCCCTGCGCACTTGCTAAGTGCGCAGGCATCAGGCTGGTTAGTAAAGTCAGTATAGTCTCCTAATTCAGAATGGTTAAACCGTTAGAGTCGGGGTTAGGTCTGATGTGTATTTAACTAATCAATTCAGATCGGAAGTGACGTTGTTGGACCTTGTTTAGGACAAACCAGATTAGCTTATCAGGTGAGTTCTAGAGCCCTCTTTTAAATGTTTTATTAATGTTTTGGGCTGGTGTGCATACTTACAAAATGATGTTTTATGAAATGATGTTTACGAAAGGGAAGTTGAAATGTGTTTATGAAGTGTTTTGCCAAAGAGGTTTATGAATGGTTTGCGAACGGTTTAATGATGAAATGTTTTATAATAAAATATACGAATGCTTTAACTAAAATGATGTAAAGGCGGTAACGGTATTTATGAAAGTCACGAAATGAACGAATCTACCACGAGTTCCTACAGGAACTAAGGTATGTATACATGAATAGGCCTTACCCTTATGGGGGCCTTTGTGGCTGGCTAACGGTTGTACAACTGGGTGGATAAAGGGGTGATGACGGTCACCATGGGATTACCGGGATCCGTATGGAAGGTACTATTCCTTGTGTGGAAATAGTTTCTAAGGTACGGGTTGGTGTTGAATGGCTTTGAGGTATCGGGCCATAGGATTTCTTCACCCGAAGGACAGTACGGTGTTGATAGGCCTAGTGGTGGTGTGCCTCAGGGTTTCTCAGCCAACCGATGATGTGGAATTGACGGTTACGAGAAGGCGCAGATTCAGTTCATGCTGACTTATGATATGATGATATGATTACGAGGTTTTGATGATGTTAAGTTATTGTATGTTTTTACATACGCTTTTATTAAATGAATGAATGTTATGTTTTTGGAAAATGTAAATGTTAAAGTTTTATGTAATGCTAGAACTCACCAGCGTACCTGACTTTTGAGTATGCACATTCAGGTTAAGGCAGGTTGCGAGGATGGTCGGTGATGCTTGGCTAGCGATGAAGAGTTACCCGGCTGCTTATGAAGACTGGCATCATGTTACGTTTTGATTTCGTTATGTTATGTTTAGACAATGTTTATGCTACCGTATGTTGAACAATGTAATGGTTATGTTTTAATGAAGTATTTTCCGCTGCGTTATTTGATAATCAAGTTTAAGAATTGTTTGTGAATGAGTAAATCCAATAAGTGAGGCCTCCCGGGTTTGGGGCCTTACAAGTTGGTATCAGAGCATAGTTTGAGAGATTCGGACACTCCCAGTGTCTGAACTTAAACAGTGAATGGGACCGAAAGCGGATGCCAGTACGGGTAATTCGAGCCATAGCATCAGGTATGAAGGTAGTATATATTTACATGTATAGTATGCCTTAGAAAGGGTTAGGTAAGGACTTGTGTTCTGATGGAATCACAAAGGTGGTCAAATAGAAATCGAAAGGTAGTGTAATGGTTAATTGCAGATGGCCAGTGTATATTAACATCTTACAGTGCTTGTTGAATTCTATTTGTTAACTAGCGTGATGACATTGGATTCCTTGTCTTATAGAACGAAATAGCAAGGAGAGGAAACGGAAGGCGTGGTGGGGGCTGTATCGGCGGTCGTACTGAAGGCCGAAATGGTGGGCGTGGCAGGACCCCTGCGCGCCAAGAGTATAGTGAAGAAGGAAGTGTTCACACTGAACCGGCGGTTAGTGTGCAAGGAACTGAGCAGACACAGGTTGAAGAACAACCTTTCACTTTTGAACCAGAAGTGAGAGCAGCTATAGCTCGAGAGTTCACCGAGTTGATGAAGACTTCTCCGCCAGGTCTGTTGGCAGAAGCGTTGAAGAAGGTTAATGGGGAAGGTGGGTCTAGTGCGGTAACTGGTGCCCAGAACAACGAGACTGACAATGGGCCACCTGCACACGGATGCAACTATAAGTCATTTAAGGCATGTGACCCGCCGGTCCTGATTGGAAAGAAAGACGCATGATACGTATGGAAGCCTCCATCCGTCTGAGCGAGTGTCGAGCAAATCAAGTTTTGAAATTTGATGCTAACTCCTTGAGATAGGAAGCATCCCATTGGTGGGAAGGTGTACGTCAAGCTAAGGGGGACGAGACGGTTGACGCAATGCTGTGGAACGATTTGAAAACATTGGTGATTAAAAACTTCTGCCCGAGGAATGAAATCGAGTAGGTGGAAAGAGAGTTTCTGGGATTTAAAACCGGAAGTAAAACACATCGGCAATACACTACCAGATTTAATGAATTGGCACGTCTGGTGCCGTATCTGATCACGACTGAGGAGAGAAAGATTGCTTGCTACATCCAAGGTTTGCCGGATAAGGTCCGTACTTTCCTCAAAGCAAACACCCCTAGCACGTATGATTCGGTGGTGGAACTCAGTGGTGTAGTGTATGGTGACCTGGCACTAAATGATGTTGCCATTGAGGAACCCAAAAAGAAACTGATCTTCCAAAACAAACGAATAGGTGGAAAGATGTTTGGGGCTCGTGATAAGAGGGCTCGGGTAGAGGAGATAGCGATGTGTAATAAGTGTGGGAAGGAGCATATGGGGGAATGCAAACTGGGATCCAATCTATGCTTCAAGTGTGGTAAGACTGGACACTACTCACGTGAATGTCCCCAGCTCATCAAATGCTACAACTGTGGGGAGAGTGGTCATATGAGCCGGGAATTCACCAAGCCCAGGATGGGTGAAGCTAGGAAAGGGAAAGGCCCGGAGAAGAAAGAAGAAAGGCCCCGAGCAAAGACTCATGCGTACGCGCTGACGCAAGACCAGGCTAGAGTGGACCCCGACGTGGCGTCAGGTACGTTAATCACTGACAACACTTTTGTTTCTGTGTTATTTGATTCGGGTGCCAGTAAGAGTTTTATATCTGCGACTTTTTGTAAACGAGTGAAGTACACTGGCAGTAAGCTAGAAAGGGCTTTTAGCGTAAAAACCGCTGAGGGTAGAACTGCGAGAGTGACCGATGTAGTTGACAAGTCTACGATAAAAATAGAGGGTCATAGGTTCCCTGTCAAATTGTTTGTTATGGTATTGGGAGGGTTTGATGTCGTCTTAGGTATGGATTGGCTAACTGCCAATGAAGCGCAAATTATATGCAAACGAAAGATAATCCGACTTAAGGCTCCGGATGGTAGCAAATTTGAAGTTTTTGGAGTTCGTGACGCCCCGATGCCAAACGTCATCTCGATGATTTAGGCAACAGATTACTTGAGGCGCGGATGCGAGGCTTATCTGGTGTACGTGATTGACAAGTGTAAGGAAGTGAAGGAACTAGATGATGTACCCGTGGTACGCAAGTACCCGGAGGTGTTTCCAGGGGATTTGCCTAGGATACCACCGACAGAGAGATTAAATTCCGAATCGACTTAGTACCAGACGCCCAGCCCGTGGCTAAGGCTCCATATCGACTAGCACCGGTAGAGATGAAAGAACTTATGGCACAATTTGACGAACTACTCGAGAAGGGATTTATACAACCGAGCATCTCGTCTTGGGGTGCTCCGATGTTGTTTGTGAAGAAGAAGGATGGTTCGATGACAATGTGTATTGATTATCGCGAGTTGAACAAACGTACGGTGAAGAACAGGTACCCTTTACCAAGGATCGACGGCCTGTTCGATCAATTGCAAGACGCAAGTTGGTTCTCAAAAATCGACCTTCGATCCGGGTACCATCAGTTGAAGGTGAGGGAAGAAGACATACCAAAAACTGCATTTCGCACGCGTTATGGACATTTCGAGTTTCGCGTAATGTCTTTTGGATTGACGAACGCCCCCGCAACGTTCATGGATTTGATGAATAGAGTTTGTCGACCAATGCTGGATCGATCAGTAATCATGTTCATCGATGATATCCTCATCTACTCCAAGAA
This sequence comes from Smallanthus sonchifolius, assembly GCA_023525975.1. Lineage (NCBI taxonomy): Eukaryota > Viridiplantae > Streptophyta > Magnoliopsida > Asterales > Asteraceae > Smallanthus > Smallanthus sonchifolius. The sequence continues at coordinate 70,558,532 of CM042036.1, read as the reverse complement.
TGAGGGTGATCATGCGTGTCACTTAAAGGAGGTATTGGAAGCTCTAAAGAAGGAAAAGTTGTATGCTAAGTTCTCCAAATATGCGTTCTGGCTTAGGGAAGTCCAATTCCTAGGTCATCTCATTAACCCAAACGGCATTATGGTTGACCCAGCAAAGATAATGACGGTAAGGGAATGGAATATTCCTAAGACGCCAACTGAGATCCGCAGTTTCTTGGGATTGGCAGGCTACTATCGGAGATTCATCCTGGATTTCTCAAAAATAGATACGCCGTTGACAAAGTTGAATCGGAAGGAGGTAAAGTACGAATGGGGATAGACCCAAGATGAGGCGTTTAAGGAATTGAAGGAGAAGCTAACCCAAGCTCCAGTCTTAGCCCTTCCCGAGGGCAATGAAGACTTAGTGGTATACTCCGATGCTTCGGGTCAGGGATTGGGATGCGTATTGAAGCAACACGGGAGAGTGATCGCGTATGCGTCACGGCATTTGAAGATTCACGAAGCTAATTATCCGACTCACGATTTGGAACTTGCTGCGTCGTATTCGCATTGAAGATCTGGAGGCATTACCTTTACGGTGTGAAGTTTACTATTTACTCCGACCACAAACGTTTGAAGTACTTCTTCTAACAAAGGGAACTTAATGTGAGGCAGAGGCGATGGTTGGAACTATTGAAATATTATGACTATGAAATCATATACCATCCCGGAAAGGTAAACGTGGTGGCTGACGCTCTAAGCCGAAAGGACGTGCCTACTCCTATTAGAGTGAAAGCTTGCCAGTTGGTGGTAACATCAGATGTGATGAGGGAAATTGAAAGAGCTCAAGATGAAGCACTTAAGGAAGAAAACATAAAGAAGGAAAGGATGGTTGGCCAACAGGACAAGTTGGAATCTAACACCCTTGGTGTTAGGACACGTTTTGGGCGGGTATGGATACCTATGAGTGGCGAGCTTAGAACCAAAATCTTGGATGAGGCTCATAAGTCTCGTTACTCTATCCACCCCGGTACCAACACAATGTACCAAGATCTGAGGAAAGAATACTGGTGGCCTGGAATGAAACACGAAGTGACAAAGTACGTAAGCAAGTGCTTGACTTGCTCGCAAGTGCTTGACTTGCTCGCAAGTAAAGGATGAACACTAGAAACCATATGGAAAGATTCAACCACTTGATATTTCGGAATGGAAGTGGGAACACATTACCATGGACTTCATAACCAAGCTACCTCGCACATCTAAAGGTCATGACACCATTTGGGTAATTGTGGACCGTTTAACGAAGAGTGCTCATTTCCTACCTATTTGCGAGACGTTCTCGTCGGAAAGGTTAGCGGAAGTATTTATTAACGAAGTAGTAGCACGGCATGGGATGCCTTTGACGATCGTATCTGACCGGGACACACGATTCACATCGAGGTTCTGGAAAAGATTTCACGAGGCGATGGGCACGAGGCTTAATATAAGCACGACATACCACCCACAAACGGATGGTTAGTCCGAAAGGACCATTCAGACATTGGAAGATATGCCTCGTGCTTGTATCATCGATTTTGGAAGCAGTTGGGACAGTCATCTGTCGTTAGCCGAATTCTCCTACAACAATAGTCATCCACGATGATAGGCATGCCGCCGTACGAAATGTTGTATGGGAGAAGATGCAGGACCCCGGTTTGTTGGGGTGAGATTGGGCAGAAGGAATTAGGAAGTATTGAAGTCGTAAGAGAAACGTCGGAAAGGTTTGATCAAATCAAAGCAAGAATGAAGGCCGCACAAGATCTTCAGAAATCCTATGCGGATAAACGACGAAGGCCTATTGAGTTTGATGTTGGGGACAGAGTAATGTTGAAAGTGTCACCCTGGAAGGGAATCATATGATTCAGGAAGAGAGAAAAGTTAAGTCCGAGGTTTGTCGGACCATTCAGGATAATGGCACGGGTTTGTGAAGTCGCCTATCGATTAGAGTTGCCTGATGAGTTAAGTGGGATTCATCCCACCTTCCATGTATCACACTTGCGAAAGTGTTTGGCGGATGAATCGGCTCACGTACCACTTACTGACATCGAGGTCGACAACAACCTTAACTACATCGAATAATTCGTGGCCATCTTAGACAGAAAGGAGAAGCGTTTGCGTAATAAGATGATTCAATTGGTTAAAGTCCAATGGAAGCACCGAAAGGGATCAGAATCTACTTGGGAAACGGAAACGGAAATGAGGAAGTCGTACCCTCAACTATTTGACTCATGATAGGTTTCGGGGACGAAACCTATTGTAAGGGGAGTAGACTTGTAACATCCCAAAATTAAAGCGACAGTTATAATAACAGGATTTAATGTGAGAACGAACGAAATAAATGAACGAGGCATGACGGGCTAGAAGGGGGCGAACATAGGGGAGCCTCCCCTATAAATAGCCTAAGTCACCACCCTTTTCTCTCATTTTGCAACATCTAGAGAGAGAAACCGTAGAGAGAGAAAGTTGGCGGATCGACCCGAGATTCCAGCCAAGTGTTACTCCATAGCTCGTGAGAAGAACCTCCGGATCAAAAGCTCAATACAGGTAACGATCTAGCCTAGATATGAGTTTTTGTTCGTTTTGGGTTTTTTCGGGTTTTGGATGAAAAGGTAACGTTTTTACGGATGAAACTGGAAGAAAAACATAGATTTGAGTTCTTAAACGAAAAGCAAACGTTTTGAATGTAAACAAGTTCGGGAGCTTGACGTAATCAGATCCGCATGCGAAAGTTAGGGTTTTTGCGGAGAAGCAGATCCTGCGTACTTATCAAGTACGCATGAAGCAGGTCCTGCGTACTTATCAAGTACGCATGAAGCAAAGCCTACATACTTATCAAGTACGCATGAAGCGAAGTATGCGAACTTATTAAGTACGTAGGAACAAGGCCCTGCGCACTTGCTAAGTGTGCAGGCATCATTCTGGTTAGTAAAGTCAGTATAGTCGCCTAATTCAGAATGGTTAAACCGTTAGAGTCGGGGTTAGGTCTGATGTGTATTTAACTAATCAATTCAGATCGGAAGTGACGTTGTTGGACCTTGTTTAGGACAACCCAGATTAGCTTATCAAGTGACTTCTAGAGCCCTCTTTTAAATGTTTTATTAATGTTTTGGGCTGATGTGCATACTTACGAAATGATGCTTTATGAAATGATGTTTACGAAAGGAAAGTTGAAATGTGTTTATGAAGTGTTTTGCCAAAGAGGTTTATGAATGGTTTACGAACGGTTTAATGATGAAATGTTTTATAATAAAACGTACGAATGCTTTAACTAAAATGATGTAAAGGCGGTAACGGTATTTATGAAAGTCACGAAATGAACGATCTGCCACGAGTTCCTACGGGAACTAAGGTATGTATGCATGAATGGGCCTTACCCTTATGGGGGCCTTTGTGGCTGGCTAACGGTTGTACAACTGGTGGATAAAGGGTGACGACGGTCACCATGGGATTACCGGGATCCTTATGGAAGGTACTATTCCTTACGGGGAAATAGTTTCTAAGGTACGGGTTGGTGTTGAATGGCTTTGAGGTATCGGGCCCTAGGATTTCTTCACCCAAGGACAGTACGGTGTTGATGGGCCTAGTGGTGGTGTGCCTCAAGGTTTCTCAGCCAACCGATGATGTGGAATTGATGGTTACGAGAAGGCGCAGATTCGGTTCATGTTGACTTATGATATGATGATATGATTACAAGGTTTTGATGATGTTAAGTTATTGCATGTTTTTACGTACGCTTTTATTAAATGAATGAATGTTATGTTTTTGGCAAATGTAAATGTTAAAGTTTTATGTAATGCTAGAACTCACCAACGTAGCTGACTTTTTAGTATGCACATTCAGGTTAAGGCAGGTTGCGAGGATGGTCGGTGATGCTTGGCTAGCGATGAAGAGTTATCCGGCTGCTTATGAAGACTGGCATCATGTTACGTTTTTATTTCGTTATGTTATGTTTAGACAATGTTTACGCTTCCGTATATTGAACAATGTAATGGTTATGTTTTAATGAAGTATTTTCCGCTGCGTTATTTGATATTCAAGTTTAAGAACTGTTTGTGAATGAGTAAATCCAATAAGGGAGGCCTCCCGGGTTTGGGGCCTTACACTGAACCAGGGCAACATGGATCAGGGAAACATAAACCAGGAGAACATGAACCGGGGAAATGTGAATCAGGGGAATGCAAAACCCGTAGCACGAGGACGTGCCTTCAACATCAATGCCAATGAGGCTCAAGCCAACAACGACGTGGTGAACGGTACGTATCCAATTAATCACCAATATGCTTCCATCCTGTTTGATACTGGTTCCAATAGGAGTTTCGTGTCCTTTGAACTTGAACCACAACTTACTATGAGTCAAACTAAGTTAGACGGACCCTTCGATATCTTAGTAGCGGATGGATACTCTGTTACGTGTGATGCCATTATTAGAGATTTTACCCTAAATTTGAATGACCATGACTTCTCAATTAATCTTATTCCTATGGCTCTCGAAGGTTTTGACATCATAGTAGGCATGGATTGGATGACCAAGTATCATGCTGAAGTCTTTTGTTTTGACAAGTATATCCGTATCCCTCTTTACTTGGGCGACATTTTGAACATCTATGGTGAGAAGCCGTCTAAAGGGCTCAAGCTTATGTCTTGCACTACCGCGCAGAAGTACTTACGAAAGAAGTGCGTAGCTTTCTTAGCACAAATTGTGGAGCGAAAAGACAAGGGCAAGAATGTAGAACCAAAGACTGATTGCAACAAAATTCTTCTAAGTACAAATGCTGCTGATAGGCTTATCAGCAGCATTCAACACTCGTTGCTGCTGATAGGCTTATAAGCAGCGTTCAACACTTGTTGCTGCTGATAGGCTTATCAGCAGCATTCAACACTTGTTGCTGCTGATAGGCTTATCAGCAGCGTTTAACAGATCAGTCTTGATGTTGATCCTCATCATTGCTGCTGACAACCTTGTGCCTTGAAGATAAATCATTGCAGCTGACTATCCATGCCAAGCGTCACTGACAACTTTCTGCAAAAGCTACTGACACACTCAAAGCAGAAGGAACCTCAATGGTGCAACCAATAACGAACAACAATGCTCTTCTCCAAGCATACAAGTAATGATGCATAAACAAGATGCTTCAATAAAGTTAGCTAGTTTAGACTAAACTTGTATTATTAGCTTTGTACAAAAGATCAACAGTATGTGTTTGATCTGATCCTTAGAATCAATGGTCTGTCTTGATTCTAAGTTAGTATAAATACTATGTAAACACTTCATTGTAAGTGTGCTTCTTGATAGAGTTTTCATTTGTAATCGTTTATTCACGAAAGCTTAATACAACAGTGTTCTTATAAGTATTCTTTCTGTTTACTCAATTATACTTGTGTAGTTGCTATTGTTTCCGCCAATTTCAACTAAGAACAGAACCATCTTGTACTTTCACGATCCTACAAAGAACATCCAAGACATTCCTATAATCAAAGACTTTCCAGAAGTATTTCCTGAAGACTTACCCGGTCTTCCTCCCGCACGTCAAGTTGAATTCCGTATTGATCTAGTGCCAGGAGCAAATCCTGTGGCTAAGCCACCCTATTGTCTTGCACCATCAGAAATGCAAGAACTTTCAAGGCAGCTTCGAGAACATTTTGACAAAGGATTCATTCGTCCTAGTGTTTCTCCCTGGTGAGCACCCATCTTATTTGTCAAGAAGAAGGATGGTTCTTTCCGGATGTGCATCGACTACCGGGAACTCAACAAGCTTACTGTGAAGAACCGTTATCCACTTCCGAGGATTGATGATTTATTTGATCAACTTCAAGGCTCGACTTATTTCTCAAAGATTGATCTTCATTATGGTTATCACCAGTTACGAGTCCTTGAATCTGACATCCCAAAAACAGCTTTTCGTACAAGATACGGTCATTACGAGTTCATGGTTATGCCTTTCGGACTAACCAATGCACCCGCGGTGTTCATAGATCTTATGAACCGCGTGTGTAAACCGCACTTGGATAAATTCGTGATCGTCATCATTGACGATATCCTTATATATTCAAAATCAAAAGTAGAGCACGAAGAACACTTGCGATTGGTTTTGGATCTCTTGAAGGAGGAGCAGTTGTATGCCAAGTTCTCCAAGTGTGAATTTTAACTAAAAGAAGTCCAATTCTTGGGGCATATAGCCAACGAGAATGGTATTCACGTGGATCTCGCTATGATTGAAGCGGTGAAGAACTGGCAAGCTCCAAAAACCCTACAAAAGTCCACTTGTTTCTTGGTTTAGCGGGCTATTATCGTTTTTTCATATCGAACTTTTCAAAGATCGCGGTGCCACTCACAGCCTTAACACATAAAGGCAAGCCCTATGAGTGGGGACTAAAACAAGAGGAAGGCTTTCAAACCCTGAAGCAAAAATTGTGTGAGGCTCCTATCTTGACTCTTCCCGATGGAATCGAAGACTTTGTTGTTTACTGTGACGCTTCCCACTTAGGCCTTGGTTGTGTTCTTATGCAACGAAGTAAAGTGATTGCCTATGCGTCCCGACAACTCAAAATCCATGAGAAGAATTATACGACGCACGATCTTGAGCTGGGTGGGGTCGTATTTGTCCTCAAAATTTGGAGGCACTACTTATATGGTACTAAGTGTGTGGTTTACACCGACCATAAGAGTCTCCAGCACATTTTCAATCAAAGAGAATTCAACATGAGACAAAGACATTCGGTTGAACTTCTAAACGACTACGATTGTGATATTCGTTACCATCCTGGTAACGCTAACATCATAGCCGATTCTCTTAGTCGTAAAGAATCTATCAAGATCCACAACATTCAAGACATTCAAACTCACATCTTTGAAATACAACACCTTTCCGTCACTGAAGGAAACATGTACAACGAAATGGCATGTGGTGCTGAACTCCAACTTGAAACCAAACCCAATGGGTTACTTTACTTTCTGAATCGTATCTGGATTCCGGACCGTGACAATCTTCGTACCTTTATCATGAACGAGGCTCACAAGACTCGTTATTCTGTGCATCCCGGTGCGGATAAAATATACGAGGACCTTCGTACCCAATATTGGTGGCCTAGTATGAAAAAGGATATTACCCTATATGTGTCCAAGTGCCTTACTTGCTTGAAGGTTAAGGCCGAGCACCAGCGTCCATCTGTCTTAGTTGAACAACCCGAGATTCCCGTGTGGAAATGGGAGTGTATTGCTATGGACTTTATAACCAAACTCCCACATACGTCTCGTGGTCATGATAGTATTTGGGTAATCATCGATCGTTTGACAAAATATGCTCATTTCCTACCCATTCGTGAAGACTATCGAGTCGAGAAATTGGCTCGAATCTATATTGATGAAATAGTTAGTCGTCACCGTGTACCGCTCAACATTATTTCTGATCGTGATGGAAGATTGGCAATCTTTACAATAAGCTTTGGGTATTCAACTGAATCTTAGTACGGCTTACCATCCACAAACTGATGGTCAATCCAAACGATTGATTCAAACTCTCGAGGATATGCTTAGAGCATGTGTCATTGACTTCAAGTGAAATTGGGATCTACATCTACCCCTAGTCGAGTTCTCGTATAACAACTGCTATCACACGAGCATTAGCATGGCTCCTTTCGAAGAACTTTATGGTCGAAAGTGTCGTTCTCCTATCTGTTGGACTGAGATTGGTGAAGCACAACTCACTGGTTCCGAACTATTCAGGCGACTTCCGACAAAATCATGTTGATCCGTGACAACCTTCAAGCAGCAAGGAGTCCGCAAAAGAGCAATGCCGACAAACGTCGAAAACCCTTGGAATTCCAAGTCGGCGATCTGATTCTTCTCAAGGTATCCTCTTGGAAAGGCGTGGTTCATTTTGGCAAGAAGGGAAAACTTGCACCAAGGTTTGTATGTCCTTTTAAAATACTTGAACGAATCGGGAAGGTAGCGTACAAACTGGACTTACCTGAAGGACTCAGCAACGTTCATCCGACATTTCATGTCTCGAACCTGAAGAAATGCTTAGCCGAAGAAAATCTCCACATACCGCTTGACGAGGTTCACATTGACGAGTCAATGCACTTCGTGGAAAAACTTGTGGAGATTATGGACCGAGAAGTTAAGCAACTCAAGCGAAGGCGTATTCCAATCGTTAAGGTTAGGTGGGAATCCAAACGTGGCCCAGATTTCACTTGGGAACATGAGGATCAAATGAAGACTAAATACCCACATCTTTTTTCTGGACCCTCTTCTTAATCAATTTCGGGACGAAATTCCTTAAAGTAGGGGAGACTGTAATCCACAGGAAATTCCGGCCTTTATCTTTACTTTTCTTGTACTTGTAATTTCATTTAAATCACTTTTAAACTTATAAATATGTAAATAATTATTTTAAATAATTGTTTTATACAATGTTCAATTAATTTCATTTAAAACTTATTTATTCACCAACTCTTTTATAATTAATATTAAATGAGATTGTTTAAATGTTTAACTAATCATTTTATTAAATTAAATAAACCTTTTCTATTTTGTAATTTATTTATAACTTATTTTATAAATAAATCCAAATGTTTTATTTTAAACTTATTCCATTCCATTATTTTATTTATTAATTATCTTTAAAATAATTATATAAATTAATTACTAAATAATTAATTAGAAATCTTAATTAATTCAAATAAATTTTATGAACTACTTTTATTAATATTATTTCAATACTAGTAATAAACTTACATTTTTTTACAAAATATATATATGCAAGTCCATCTTCAAAACCCAAACCCCATGAAACCCTAAAGTCCCAAAATCTCCTTAATTCCATTTACACATACATTGAATTTAGAGTACCATTACCTGTGTAGGTTTATTGTGAGAAATCCTCACTAGGCCTATCCATCTATATCAATTCGTACCATCCCTAGCTTCAACTCAAGTGAGTTTACATAGCCCCTTTTTTCCTCTTTTTACTTTTTGGGGTGAAACATGTCATTAACTTTATTTCATGCACAATTCAATACCCTTGTTCTTGTGCTATGGTTTTTATGTTTTACGTCTTAAACTGTTTGGTGACCATTACATGTGTTCATGTTAGTACAATCATTAACTTGTGTGGCAAGCCTAAGGTTGTACCTAACATGATAATTTATAGGGGAATCCGATTCATTACTTAACACGAACCTTGGCAGGTTAGTGTATACATCTTACTACTTTTCAAAAGACAATCAGTTGGATTGTGTAACTATTTCCTATTACATGGCTTGATTGTACGCTTGAAACCTTGTATGTTTTCACATTCATGCTTTAGACATGCTTTGAACATATTGAGTTGTAAACTATACTTAACATTGTTTGGTGTCAAAACCTATGTTTCTCACCAACTACTTGTAGTTGACATTTACTCACATGTTTCAGGTGCACCTGTTTGAGGATTGTTTGATCACATAGGACCATGAACCTAGCTTTAATAAGTCTTAATTTTAGTCATGTTATGAATACTTTGTCTTTTATTTCTTGTAACGAATGTTTTTAATTTTGATGAATAAATATTATCACATTTAATAGATGATCATGTGCTTATGAAAAACCGCGTCAGCCCCGGCATATAATCCGCCGTCGGCCAGGGTGTGACACTCAAGTTATTCACTCCCTTGTGAGACTCTCAGATCTCAAACTCCAAACCACATTTAAGTGGTTCTTTTAACCACAATTCAAACCCACCTTTGTGAGGTTCTTAGACCTCAAATTCCAACACTCTTAAGAGGATCTTTGACCTCAAATTCAACCACCCTTGCGAGTCTCAAAACCTCAACTCCAATCTACCTTTGTGAGGTTCCTAGACCTCATTACAATCCGTCTATGTGAGATTCTTAGATATCACTTACCATCCGCTCCCCCTATGCATATCCAACCCATATGCTTGTAAATAATATCATACACGTAAGTGCACATAAGTTAAATGACATTTCATCATGCATATACATAGTGTGTAATCTCTACCACCTATCACCACTAAGTAATTATAAAACAACAACTAGTGAAGTTCCTGATGTTCTAAAAGTAATATAGTAAAAATAAACTAAATTATCCTAGACCTAGACACTAAGTAATACTCTAGACTCTCTTAAACTACACTACTACTAACCGGCAAGTGAACCGATCGACTCTAGTAAAGCTAAGTAAGTCGGGATATCGAACCCACGAGACTCTATTAAATTACACTAACGACTCTATCTAGACCTAGACTGACACGGACACGACACTAACCATTTTTATTGTTTGAGGGGGGGGGGGTTTACTAAAAATCCTAAAAATGAAATTAAAGTTAATTAAGCTAAAGTACGAAATAGATTAAGGTTGAATTCAGTAGAAATGAATGACTACCTAGACTAGAATCCGGATTGATTTAGGAATGGATTTTCTAATGGTATTAAAGTGCTATGGAACCAGGATCTTTGTGTACTAAACCCTAAGAAATCTCAGCTAAGACCTCCCGACCCTTCTCAGGAAGAAACCTAGGAGACTCTACAAAGCCGTTATGAACACCGGCTGTTAGACTTCCTTTCAGTCCTCTAACGTCTCTAAAAGTGCCCTAACATGACAACCTACCTCTCAGCATGGAAGTCTAAGGCAACTATGGGTTCTAACTTGGTTTAATAGACACAAGAATGACTAGGGAACTAAGACCGGATTCTCTCAAAACCTACCTTAGCTATATGTTAAACCGTGACCTTCTAACAAACTCGAGCCTCTCAGCGACAAGTTAAGCAGAAAACCTAGTTCTAATTGTATTTTAATTACTGTTTTTAAGGCTAGTGGCCAATTTACCAAAAGATTTCTGAACCCGCAAAGACTCGATAATCAACACAAACCCATTACATGAAAGACATTCACCAAAGTTTGTGTAAAACAGTAAACAATCAACAATCAAAGCTAGATACGCATATGCACCAAATTAGAAGTTCCAAAGTTTATTACTTTTTTTTGAAATTAATCCATAAACACAATAAAATCCATAAAAATCCAAACTTTATTCAATCTTTCATCTAATCTAGGTAGTTCAAGAGTTTTAGCCAAGCATCATGGTAATAAAAATCAAAGCACAATGTTTAACAAAGGAATTCATAATTAAAAGAATGAAAACACAAGAATAAGGAAAACCGGATGATAAAACCCGAATGTTCTTCTTTCCTAAGCTTCCGTCTTCAACCGAGTGATTCCCGTGAGTTAGAATATTTCAAAAATCCCAGAACTTGCTGCAAATTTCGCCCTCAAGAAACCCTATTCGTAACTAGGTTAAACTTTTTTTCTTTAAGATGTTTATATATGATTTTCAGCAACAATTCTGCAGCAGCAACATCCTGGGCCGAATAATACCCCCGTCGCGTCGCGCGACAGGAATCCCACCTAGGCGTCGCGTGGCGGGCGCCTTCACTTCCGGGCATTACAATTCCAAGGCTACGCGTTGCGCGTATCCACCCTCCTCAGGGGTGTCGCGTAGCGCGTAAACCTGTTTCTGCCAAATTTTCTCTTTTTTTCCGTTCCCGTTCAGCTCTAACTCGACCCGATTCCAACTGTTAACTCTTTTCAGCATATTTTGACTGTTTTTCGCTCCTTTCAGCAACCGGGACCTGCACAAACACAAACTATCAAAAGGAACTAATCTAACTACGAAAACGCAACGAAACTATACGAAAATTATACAAACTCTAAACGATAAATAGATGTATTTTGCAATACATCAGTTCCTGACATCGAAGGCTACCAGATGAGGTTTTTAGACTTCAATACCGACTCTTTAACACAAAGATACAAGCGTATACACACAACATCTATTCAACTTTTATAACCCTTACGTTATTCACCGACAAGTGGGATTCAAAGATCCCAATCCCTCCTTTCCATTTGTCTTCTAGGACTTCAAACAATAACAAATATAGTAAAGTTCAAGATTTCAAGCAATAACAACACATGTGAGGTTCATAACCTCAATTACTACGAGTAGGGTTCTTAAACTCCAAATACTGACTCTAAAAATACAAACAAGTGTTCACACATATTACCAAATCCATCTTTAAAACACATACATAAGTTACCAACATATGGGATTCAAAGACCCCAAACCCACCCTTTTTATTTATGAAGTTCAAAGACTTCAAACCTCTATTTCATCCTCCTAACCCTTGCATACAACATAGTCATATAATTACTATACTTAACACATAAGTAATTCAAAGACTTTATCACCATACTACAATGTGAGGTTCATGGACCTCAAGCACCTTTAGCACCTTCCCCTTGCATACATTCCCCATATGCAAGATTACCAAATCAGCATATATAAGCATAATTACACACATGATGGTCAACAAAATCAACATGTATAACAAATATATGCGTTTACTACCACCTATAATTACTAAGTAAGTGCAAAGCACTTACCTTTTTGCTAAAGTTGATCTCGATTGATCCTCCAAGCTAGCTTCTTTACTACTTGATCACCTATACCACCCATTTATAATTAGTAATCCAATTAACACCCAACACACCCTTGTGATCTAAAGATCAAGATTCTAACTTAGTTTGATTAACATGACCTTAATCAAACCCCTAACACCAAATATCACCTTTCAACCAAAATGACCCGTTTGACTCATGATAGTAAATTTCAAATCCATCAATTCACCATCAAGGTTCACCATAAGCTTATACCCACTAATTTAAACTTGACTTTTTAATAATTTATATTAATCAAGTAAACCTTGTAAATCATTCAAGTTTTCTACTAAATATTTTGGTTTAAGCATTTAATCAAACACCTTATGGGAATAAACTTTAAATCTCTAATCAATATTCATAGTTCGAGATTTTCACCAAATGTTGTGTCTGTTAACACCATAGACACTAACCAACCTTTAATTTAATAATTTAACATCCCGAAATCAAAACCACCAATTTTCACCTCATGAACCCTAATTTTACAAAAGCGAAATTAGATGATTCTAGGATGTTAAACACTACTCAACACCCTTAGTCAAGCTAGATAACAAGTTATCTATCATCAAATTCACTCAATTCAATCCCAACACCGTTTTTCTCCAAAATCCTCAAGAACACCAACGATAGTGGATGTAGGAGATGATATAACACTTACTTGATGATTAGAAGGCGATGGATACTCAGAAACCGACGGATTTCACATGCAAACTTCAAATTTAGGATTTTGTTTCTTCTCCTTGTCTCCCCTTGATGAAAATCGCAAGAACACACACGCATATGTGGGTGTTCTGCGCAAAACACCCCCATAAAACACCATGGATCTGAATTTACACAAACAACCCCTCATCTTTCATATTCGATCCCTTTTAACTTAAAACCAAGATTTGCTCAATTGCAATTAAACCCCCCATCTATATTTTGGTTTTACATCTTTATAATATAAATAGTATATTATAATAATAACCCGAAAGTTGGTTCGTTACAGTTGCTTGGAAAATGAGGGTGCTTGGCCCTCTATTTATAGTGAAAATCAGGGGAGGCACGGGTGCGCGTCCTTGTATCAGTGCGAATCACCTTTTGTACATAGCCAACTTTTTCTACAAAATTGCACAGATGCACGGTCATGCCTCCTTTTACCATTCGTTGACTCGGCTTCTAGAATCTTCCTAGTGGTTCCAGGGGCACGGTCGTGCCTGGCCTCTGACTTTAATAGATTGTTGACTTTCTTTGACATTTTCTTTCTTTTAGCACGGGTAGCCAAATAACCTGCAATTATCTGAAAGGAACCAATTTAGTCCATATTCCAGTGTAATTACCCAAAAATCAAACAAATATGGGAATGATTACGCATGAAAAATATATATAAATGATCACACATCAACATCGACAAGACTTTTGACAAATTAATCTTATGGCATAGTTAAACTCTAATGTAATGGGTTTTGATTCAAGAACGTAATTGTACTTGACGTTTATGTATGTAATCTTATGGCATAGTAAGTGCTGCTTAGAGAGTTTGGAAAATGTGCAAATTACACAAATTTTGTTTTGAAATGTTTGTACTTTAATTTGTTTAGGTATATTTTGAAACTTTAGACAACATCTTGTTTTTGAAGTTTGGACATCTAATTATTTTTGCAAATTGTTTTGGACAAGTTGTTTACCCATGTTCAAACTACATGTTTTTGAAACTTGGGCCTAAAAGTCTAAACCGGGAAATTAAACCGGAGCCAAACCGTTAGTAACGGTTCGGTTTAGTTCGGTTTTAAATTTCAATGGTTAGGTTTTGGTTTTCTATGATAAAAAACCATTACTAACGGTTTGGCTCACGGTTTCAACTAAAACCGCGAAAACCGGACCATGAACACCCTTGTCAGGTATGTATTTATACTTAATTGAAAAGTTTATGTTTAGTGACGAAAATATTGTTAAACTTAAAATACCACATCATGATCTTGACACCAATATGAAATAGATTAGAATACCGAGCATCTTGGGTCCTAATGCTTTTGCTTTCACTTGGATTGTTAGTAGTGCAAAAAAGTTTACCAAAACTAAGTTGAGCTAGTTAGATACTGTCTTACCTATTTCTGTGTCGAAGTAAACTTTTTGGTCTTTGTCCAGCACCTTAAAGTTACCATCATCTGTAACTGTAAGAACTCCAGAGGAATCCGGCAGTGGATACTCACGGTTAGCAACCCATACCACGGTCTTTGGATCCATGGCATACCAAATCCCAACGTGTCGTCGATCAGATTCCATTTCAAGTGAAAAGAAGCCCATTCGAAACGTTTTGCCGGGTGATTCCAAATAATCGGTTCCATTGATGGTTTCTCCTGTTGTTATGTTGTCTTTAGATGAACAACAATGAATAAAGAAACACAGCAGGAGTGTACAAATGAAGCAAGTGTAAGTAGTTGTATTGGTGGTTGATGATATCATTATAGTATGCTTTTTAGTATGGACGATATTTTGTGAGGAAAATAGATAAACCATTGTTTGCAAACGATTTCGTTGGAGAAAAATATAGCTCAATTATTAGAGAGTCAACGGCTAATTTTATGGTCTACGTTGGCTTAGTGGCGGAGCCTACTTGAAAGGTATGCAAACTTAAAGACATGCATTGATGCATGATTTGATGTTAACATAATAATTTTCTTTTAACTAATCCCGGCCACCAGGATAAACTTATTGGCGAGAGACCACACACGCCCGTGAACGTAGACAACGCTGGCCCATCTGAGCATATTGCATCAAGTGAGTCTCGAACCCATGACCTCCACATTGGAAGGCCATGGGGTGCCTACTCTCAAACCAATTGATGTGAGCCTCATTGGTTGTTAACATAATAAATTAATGAGTAAGTTACAAATTGTGTCTTTTATAAATATATAAAATTTCATGGTGTATCCTTACACTTTAACAATTACGCTGGATGTCTTTTTTTTTGAAAATTTTAAACATTCACCGTCTTTTATACTAACCGATGTTAAGTTTTTCTACTAAGTTCAGTCATGTGTCTTGCTTATGGGAGCAATATGGTCATTTGTCCTCCTTAGAGGACGAAAAATGTAATTTTATCGGAAATAAAAATAGTAAATTGATTTTTTTACCTTCTCTCCCTCGTGATTCTTTCTTCATTCCAACCCTAACCCTAACACATCAGAACATCGTCTTCAAGATTCCTGCATCATCAAAGATTCAATCTTTTTAATAGTAGTAATGCCCACACCCAGACCACTTGCCATTGTGAAACTCACCCTCATACAAATCCACATTGTTATATGCCTACACCCAACACCCTGAACTGTATCCCGTCGACCAGAACACCAGCATTCCTGATCTCGAGACCTTGGCCGACAACGACAGCTTCATTGGGAGCAATCTGGCTAGAAATAGTCGAACCGACGGCAAGCGAGGGAGAACGCGAATGCCGTTAGGAATCGAGGAAGAACGACCGACCATCCCATCGTCTCCGGCCACCCCATCTTCTGTCTTAGCCATCACCACTCTCGCCTAAAAACCGAGAATAAGCCCTAGTCTCTCAAGGGTTTCGATTTTGATTTGTTGTGAAACTTGAATTGGGGTTTCGATTTGATTTTCTGAACAGAAGAATTTGGGAAAGATGGTGAAAATGGTGTGAAAAGAGAGTAGGGTTTTCGTGGGTTGAGAGAATGGTGGTGGTGGTGGATTGACAAAGCTGGTGTTGGTTGGTGGTGTTTCCCCGGAGCTGGTGGCGTGGCGGGTGGCCGGATCCGGTAATGTTGGCGGTTGTGAAGGTCAGATGCTAGAGAGATGAGAGAGCGTAGAGTCTGATCACAATTTTATTTTTCTAATTTATATTTATATTTATTTATTTAATTATGGGGATAAAGTCTGATCATAACATCACTTAAAATGACTGAAACGGCACTCAAGGCAGATGAGTGAACTTAACTTTAAAAGTGGATGAGAGTTACCGTAAAGGACAAGAAATGTATAAAATTTTTCAAAAAAATGACACTAGTGTAATTATTGAAGTGTAAGGACATATCATTTAATTTCATATATTTATAAAAGACACAATCAGTAATTCTAAATTAATATTTGTATTTTATATTTACATTAAATATAAAGTTAAATATGGTTTTAGTCTTTATAATCGACTCAAACAACTATTAGTCCAAAATTTAAATTTGGCATTGTTTATTTTTTTCTGTTAAATATTTTAAAAATACCAAAATACAACTCTTAATAAAAAATATAAAATATAAATTAAATAAAAAAATCAACTACCATCTCTCTCAAATATCTCTCACTTTCTACTTGAAACCCTAAATCCCTCTTTTCCTTTTATCTCAGACAACTACCGGCAACCATTATTGTAGACCACCCCATGCGCGCTCATGCGGCCACCATCCCTAAATCTCTCTTCTCCTTTTATCTCAGACAACTACAGGCAACCACTATTGTAGACCACCACCTGCGTGCTCATGCGGCCACCATCCCTAAATCTCACTTCTCTTTTTATCTCAGACGACAACTACCAGCAAACACTATTGTAGACCACCACCTGCGTGCTCATGCGGCCACCATCGTAGAACACCACCACTTGCATACTCCGACAACTACCATGATAGACGACCAACCCCTTGAAACCCTAACTCCTATTCAATGAATCTTTCATCAGAGTCTTTTTGGAGTTCAAGTGGCATGATCTGTCGCTTCTAGCTATGACCCTATCTAGAGCTTTCCACATTTGAAGATGAAGTGGGTAATTATCATATCCCATCAGTGTAACTGAAGACGAACAAAAGGAAAACCTAATCGAAAACCCTAATCTGATTAGCGAATTTAAGAAAATTGGGGGAAGGTGAAGTGGGTAATTATCCAATCGGTCCTCTCGCAACTGGGTGAAACCCTCAAATGGGTTTCTACTCTCCTCGTTCTAACCGTTTAAACCCCACCACTGTCGGCGACCGTCATCCATCGCTCACTCCATTTTCTTCATCATGAATGGCAAGTAAACATCTAGTTTTATGTTTACTTGATAATCTCCACATTCAGTTTCATCTTACACACATCAACGACGTTTCCACACAGCATCACTTTTGAATTCCCCCATTTCCCCCTCCAAAACATCTCCCTCCTCAGCGACTCCTATACCCACAACGGCATCCCCTCCCTCACCCTCGATTCCAACTTCATGTTCTCCTCCTCCGGCACCATTATCTACTACACACCAATCCGCTTTTTCGTTAACCGCACCAACTCCACCACTTCATTCTCCACAAAATTCTACTTCCCAATCATCAATATCAACCCCTAAACTCGTCGGTAGTGGTGGACTATCGTTCTTCATCTCGCCAGAAACCACACACCCGGTTCCCCGGGCAGATACCTAGGTCTCGTCAACTCTTCCGGGAAATCTGACTAAACAAGCCATTAACATAGATATCTTGGAGCTCAATTTCGATGCCGGAGACTTTAACGAATCTGAATTATATATAAATGTATCAGGTGTTTTAAATAAATGGTATTGCAAGTAACACAAATAGTCCAAGGGAATTTTTGGTCTTTTAATGAAAAGTTAACAGAAAATTTGGATAGGATTAGTGGGCTGAACTTTAATTGATACGAGAATGAAACTATTAGACTAAAAAAGTCAAATTAAAACTAATGAACTAAAATAGTTGCAAATATTTGATTATGTATCATGCGAACATAAGTCATAGCAAGAAATCAAACTCTTTATGTTATTAAGATAAAATAATTCTTTAGGATTATAAAAGCCAGTTCATGATATGAAGCATGATACTAATGAAATAGAGTAGTATTTATTTGTTCTTGATTCGGTACCGGCGGACCCAACTGCTCTTAACACATTAATATTTCCGGCCCAGACGGTTAGCCAACGATTTTGCCCCCCACCGTTACCATTAAAGCCCACAAAAAGTAAATAAATATATATATATACACATAGAGGAAAATCTTCTCTTGAAAACTCATAAATACTTTAGAATCGTAAGAACGTGTGTAATAAATAATTAAAACCATTTTTTTTACCATCTTTATTATTAAAATACAATATAAAAAATAATCTATCTCTTAAATTAATTCATATCTCCTCTCTACATTATTCTTAATAAATGTTGAACACATGTGTAAATAGTAAACTTATCGCTTTTAGTCAATTAGTTTAATTTCATTTGCCTAGTATTCTTATGACGCAACTACTTTTCTTTTATATCAATAATCGCTATAGGTTCCTCAACATAAGTTAGTTTCTCATCACCCTTAATCTCTTCCAGAGGTACATGAGAATTTTCGTCTGCCATACACTTTCGTAAGTAAGATAAATGGAAAGTGTTGTGTATCGTCTTCAATTCATCGGGTAGCTTTAATTGATAGGCTACTTTCCCTACTCG
This sequence comes from Smallanthus sonchifolius, assembly GCA_023525975.1. NCBI lineage: Eukaryota > Viridiplantae > Streptophyta > Magnoliopsida > Asterales > Asteraceae > Smallanthus > Smallanthus sonchifolius. The sequence continues at coordinate 70,539,608 of CM042036.1, read as the reverse complement.
TTTAATGATCCTGAAAGGACCAACGAATCACAGACTTAACTTGCCTCACTTGTTTAATCGAATTAGACCTTTCCAAGGAGACACTTTTAATAGAACGTAATTGATAGGCTATTTTTCCTCTTTTTACTTTTTGGGGTGAAACATGTCATTAACTATATTTCATGCATAATTCAATACCCTTGTTCTTATGCTATGGTTTTTATGCTTTATGTCTTAAACTGCTTGGTGACCCTTACATGTGTTCATGTTAGTACAATCATTAACTTATGTAGCAAGCCTAAGGTAGTACCTAACATGATCATTTATAGGGGAATCTGATTCATTACTTAACACGAACCTTGGCGGGTTAGTGTATACATCTTACTACTTTTCAAAAGACAATCAGTTGGATTGTGTAACTATTTCCTATTACATGGCTTGATTGTACGCTTGGAACCTTGTATGTTTTCACATTCATGCTTTAGACATGCTTTGAACATATTGAGTTGTAAACTATACTTAACATTGTTTAGTGTCAAAACCTATGTTTCTCACCAAGTACTTGTAGTTGACATTTACTCACATGTTTCAGGTGCACCTGTTTGAGGACTGCTTGATCACATAGGACCATGGACCTAGCTTTAATAAGTCTTAAATTTAGTCATGTTATTAATACTTTGTCTTTTATTTCTTGTAACGAATGCATTTAATTTTGATGAATAAATATTATCACATTTAATAAATGATCATGTGCTTATGAACAACCGCGTCAGCCCTGGCATATAATCCGCCGACCGGGGTGTGACACTCAAGTTATTCACTCCCTTGTGAGACTCTCAGATCTCAAACTCCAAACCGTATTTGTGTGGTTCTTTTAACCACAATTTAAACCCACCCTTGAGGTTCTTAGACCTCAAATTCCAACACTCTTGAGAGGTTCTTTGACCTCAAATTCAACCACCCTTGCGAGGCTCAAAACCCCAACTCCAATCTACCTTTGTGAGGTTCCTAGACCTCATTACAATCCGTCCATGTGAGATTCTTAGATATCACTTACCATCCTCTCCCCCTTTGCATATCCAACCCATATCTGCACATAAGTTAAATGACATTTCATCATGCATATACATAGTGTGTAATCACTACCACCTATCACCACTAAGTAAGTATAAAACAACAACTAGTGAAGTTCCTGACCTCGATGGCTAGCAGATGAGGTTTTTAGACTTTAAAACCGACTCTTTAACAAAAACATACAAGCGTATACACACAACATCTATTCATCTTTTATAACCCTTTCGTTATTCACCGACAAGTGGGATTCAAAGATCCCAATCCCCCATTTCCATTTGCCTTCTAGGACTTCAAACAATAACAAATATGGTAAAGTTCAATATTTCAAGCAATAACAACACATGTGAGGTTCATAACCTCAATTACTACGAGTGGGGTTCTTAAACTCCAAATACCGACTCTAAACATACAAACAAGTGTTCACACACATTACCAAATCCATCTTTAAAACCCATACATAAGTTACCAACATATGGGATTCAAAGACCCCAAACCCACCCTTTTCATTTGTGAAGTTCAAAGACTTCAATCCTCTATTTCATCCTCCCAACCCTTGCATACAACATAGTCATATAATTACTATACTTAAGACATAAGTAATTCAAATACTTTATCACCATACTACAATGTGAGGTTCATGGACCTCAAGCACCTTTAGCACCTTCCCCTTGCATACATTCCCCATATGCAAGATTACCAACTCAGCATATATAAGCATAATTACACACATGATGGTCAACAAAATCAACATGTATAACAAATATATGCGTTTACTACCACCTATCATTACTAAGTAAGTGCAAAGCACTTACCTTTTTGCTAAAGTTGATCTCGATTGATCCTCCAAGTTAGCTTCCTTACTACTTGATCACCTATACAACCCATTTATAATTAGTAATCCAATGATCACAAATTGACACCGAACACACCCTTATGACCTAAAGATCAAGATTCTAACTTAGTTTGATTAACATGACTTTAATCAAACCCCTAACACCAAATATCACCTTTCAACCAAAATGACTCGTTTGACTCATAATAGTCAATTTCAAATCCATCAATTCACCATCAAGGTTCACCATAAGCTTATGCCCACTAATTTAAACTTGACTTTTTAATAATTTATATTAATCAAGTAAACCTTGTAAATCATTCAAGTTTTCTACTAAATATTTTGGTTTAAGCATTTAATCAAACACCTTTTGAGCATAAACTTTAAATCACTAATCAATATTCATATTTCAAGATTTTCACTAAATGTTGTGTCTATTAACACCATAGGATGTTAAACACTTCTCAACACCCTTAGTCAAGCTAGATAACAATTTAAAACAAGTTATCTATCATCAAATTCACTCAATTCAATCCCAAACCCGTTTTTCTCCAAAATCCTCAAGAACACCAACGATGGTGGATGTAGGAGATGATATAACACTTACTTGATGATTAGAAGGCGATGGATACTTAGAAACCGACGGATTTCACATGCAAACTTCAAATTTCGGATTTTGCTTCTTCTCATTGTCTCCCCTTGATGAAAATCGCAAGAACACACACGCATATGTGTGTGTTCTGCGCAAAACACCCCCATAAAACACCATGGATCCGAATTTACACAAACAACCCCTCATCTTTCATATTCGATCCCTTTTAACCTAAAACCAATATTTGCTCAATTTCAATTAAACCCCCCATCTATATTTTGGTTTTACATCTTTATAAGTTGGTTCGTTACAGTTGCTTGGAAAATTAGGGTGCTTGGCCCTCTATTTATAGTCAAAATAAGGGGGAGGCACGGGTGCGCGTCCTTGTATCTGTGCGAATCACCAAGATTGCACAGATGCACGGTCATGCCTCCTTTTAACATTCGTTGACTCGACTTGTAGAATCTTCCTAGTGGTTCTAGGGGGCACGGCCGTGCCTGGCCTCTTACTTTCATAGATTGTTGACTTTCTTTGACATTTTCTTTCTTTTAGCACGGGTAGCCAAATAACCTGCGATTATCTGAAAGGAACCAATTTAATCCATATTCTAGTGTAATTGCCCAAAAATCAAACAAATATGGGGATGATTACGCATGAAAAATATATATAAATGATGACACATCAACATCGAGAAGGCTTTTGAAAAATTAATCTTATGGCATAGTTAAACTCTAATGTAATGGGTTTTGATTCAAGAACGTAATTGTACTTGACGTTTATGTATGTAATCTTATGGCATAGTAAGTGCTGCTTAGAGAGAGTTTGAAAAATGTGCAAATTACACAAATTTATCCATGGCTTAAAGTAACCTCCTCATGCCTAGTTTGGGGGATCTAATATTGTGATGACAAAATTTAGTTTACAGAATATTGCATATTATATCTCAGTATTTCTACTTCATCTAACGTGAGTTTCGATAATTAAAACCATGTCTTGGAACCCGCTTCCAAACAAAGAATCTTGGCGGATTGAAATACTTCTAGATGTGTGGAGTGATCCTAGACGGGTCGAAGCTAGAGTATGTGATGCTCTAATGAAACTGAACATAAATATGAAAGCATATGATAAATAACTTTCTCATGAGAACTATAGAAGAATTATTGGAAAATATAAAATCATGGACTTTGATGTATTCTTATGGTTAAATATCTAAAGGGTACATGATCGAGGTTGTTACATCCAGTATATATCAAAATCATGGACACCACACCTCTCTATAGACGATTTTACAATTGTTGACTACAAAATAGATCCTACAAGTAGATTTTCTAGTACCAGTTATTGTGTTCTAATCCAAGATAACCTTGTCTAAGAGCACGAAACGAGATGTTGGATCACGCTTAATCCGAACCCAAGGCATGGTACAAGCTACATGTGTTTAGATTGAGTTTCCCCAAACTAAGCCAATGAACTATAGTGAGATGATGAGACAATCATTCACGTACAAATAATTTGTTTTTCCATGAGAGAGCTAAACATATATAAGTCGATTTTCATTTCACTCGACAAAATCTTTAGGATGAGACTATTGCAATGTCTGATGTTAAATAGGATACAAGGGTGTATTCATGGAAGCATTACATGGGGAGTGTTAATTTTCATAAAATTCAGTTATATTTTTCGTACTTTAATAAAAACTTGATGGTATGATATATCTCACAATAAAAAACTTTCATTTTAGAAAATCTTTAAGAGATTTTTTTCGCAATCGAGTCACTAGAGGTTTAAATTTCTCGCTACATTAGTTATAATTTATATAAGCTACAGTACTGAAAATATATTAGTTATTTAACCACTTTATAAGTTTAATATATAACCCTTTAATTGGTTTCTAATTGTTATAACTTAGAAGTAGCAATACTTTGCATGGTCTAAAATTTGACAAGCACATCCAGCTTCCTTTGCCGCCCTTCTGGGAGAGTCATAGTTATTGTCTGATCCGGTTTATAGGAAGAAGAAGAAGAGTTGGACAAGGTTTTTCGTGCCACAAAAGCTGGTTGTTTTGGATTTGGAAGGCTTGCAATATCACCCGCAAGCATCAGAACTACATTTGTCATGCTAGGACGATCTCCTGGATCTTCTTGCACACACAAAAGCCCAACAATTATGCACTTCAATACCTCAATTGAATTGCTAGATTCTACTAGCCTTTGATCCATCACTTCAAATGGCATATCTTCTTTCCATAAACTCCAAGCCTGTCAATTCTTCCAGTTTAGGATTTTGATCAAATATTAAAGAGGATAATGGTTAAGAGAAAATTAAGTTACATACATAACCTAAAAGGCTCAAATTTTGTCGCAATTGAGGATATCCCGTGTTCTTTTTTCCACTAATAATCTCTAGAACAACAACTCCAAAACTAAAAACGTCTGATTTTATAGAAAAAAAGCCTTCTAGTGCATACTCTGAAGCCATGTAGCCACTGCATGAAGAAACTTTGAAAAGTTATGATCAAGATACATTTGTATTCAATAGATCAAGAAAATAAATATATAGAATGTTCTAGTTACCAACTTATTCCTAGGTCTTTCAAAAATATTTTACCAATTTTTGTATACTTATAATGTTTAGTCACATCTATTTTGTTTCTCATGATATAAACTTATATGGCTTGATTATTCTATGGTTTGACACCTTTTTTGGATTACTATTGCAACTTTTACCATTTTACATGTATGCATTTTTTTCATTAGTATGGAGCAAGGTAACATGAAAGGTAGATTGATTTAGAAGTTAGGAACCTATTGCATATTCATTAGCGAACATTTTTCACTTAGGTTTTTGTTCTAATTAAAAAGGCAATATTTGTGTACTTACTAGGTTCCAACGACTCTATTGGTCGTAGCTTCCATTTCCCTTCCTTGAACTATCTTTGCCAAACCAAAGTCTGATATTTTTGGATTCAGTTCCTTATCCAATAAAATGTTGCTTGTTTTTAGATCTCTGTGAATAATCCTCAATCGAGAATCTTGGTGGAGATAAAGAAGTCCTCGGGCAATTCCTACTATAATCTCAAACCGTTTTCCCCAATCCAAAGATGTTCTTGGTTCTCCATCTTGTAATAGAGATGATTGAATACGCAATTAGTTTATGCTAAATATTTATATGTTGCAATGACAATGTGCATAATGAAACATAAAAGCTAACCAAATATGAATGCATCCAAGCTTTTGTTAGGCATATACTCATATACAAGTAACATTTCGTTTCCCTTCATGCAATATCCTAGCAATCTAACAAGATTCCTGTGTTGAAGCTTAGCGATCAACATCACCTCATTTCTGAATTCTTCAAAGCCTTGGACAGAAATGGCAGACAATCTCTTTACAGCCACTTCTTGTCCTCCAGGAAGCTTACCCTAATATCATTCTAAGTATGATTATATATGTGCAAGAAACGTAATACTTTGGTAGATTAGTTCATTTCTTAGTTAAATGTTTGTGATTATTACCTTATAAACAGACCCAAAACCTCCTCGTCCTAGCTTATTAGCTTCTGAGAAGTTCTCTGTTGCAGCTCGTATGCCTTCTAATTGAAAGAATGGTACACCAATGCTTTCTGAATCTTCTTCCCTTGACTGATCTGGATCTAGTAATTCTATGGCCCATCTTTCACTATTATCCCTTTGATGCACAGAATTTGTTCCTAAAAAGAGTAAACAACCAAACTGCTGATGAACTATTCTTTCAAGTGAATATTTTAAATGCTCTCACATAACTTCTTTTCATTTTTTTTACTTTTGACATGGAAATGATAGGGGATTAATTTTTGCTTGTAACGGACGGTTGCTAGCTAGTTACCTTGTTCAGGAATGACTAATCTCTTGTAGTAGATGTATCTAAGGCTTCCTATCAATAAGATCAGAAGGATTGCCATTAAGACGATCAAAATGTGTGCCTCTGTTAGGAACGATGTTGAATTTTCACGAGAAGATCCTTCTACTTGGTTAAGGTTGCCTTTAATATAAGCGCATTTAAGACAAATGATTTGTCAAGAGACTTACCAGATATGATGCATAAAAGAAAAGGAATGAAGAGAATAAGGGAACAGAAACAGAAGTTTAAAACTTCAATGAAGTACCTAGTGACACGCGAATAGATATATTACGTGTCCCGTTAGCTTGAAGAGTATATAACTCTGAATCCCATATCCAACAACTGTTTGTACCTTCGGGTCGTCCACTCCTTAATAATTTTTCATTTGCAGGAGTATAAGAATAAGCCACGCACAAGCAGCTACCAAGACACCTTTTCTTGCAATCCAACTCATTTTTTATATCCAAATATGGTGGAGTTGGATTTTCAACTTTTATCATGGACATATTCAGGAACTCATCACTGTCGGTACATGATAAATCATATTTTCGCTTGCAGCCAACTGAAGTATCTCCTGGTACAATAGGTTCAAATCCTGACAAACAATCACATGTGGGAAAATTACTTAGGCTACAAAGTGAAAACTTTCCACACACCCCATAAATACCACAATGATCCTTTGGCACTTGCCAATCCAGAACCCATTGTTTATAATCTTCTGCCCAGCTAAAATACTGTATATTTCCTGTGCGATTCATCAACAACCTCGAGTAATTCTTTAAGATGAAAGAAACATTAGCAGGACGAGTGCAAGACAATTTTTTATATAGTGGGTTTGTGTCTGATTTACAGTGATTTGCTTCGTTTGCTCGTTCGTTATAGTTAGATAGCAAGTTGTATGCATCAATGAACAATGGCTCTGGATCAAAGTTCTTAATTGACCCACTTCCACTTTTCCAATGATGTGTTGATTTATCATTATTGATGATGGCATAATGAGTCTCTTCTTGTTTGAACATAAAGCTTCCCGAGCTTGGGTCGTTGATATTTTTCCAGGAAATCAGATTTAAGTTCAAGTCCATTTTCATACCAGGAAGAAAAGTATCGGTTGGATTAAGGAAGCTTTGCCATTTTATACTTTCGGAAACAATGTCTATTAAAACGGCATTTCCAGAATCAAGTAACTTTAACGCGTTCTGAGTAGCCCCGCCTAGCAAAACCAGGATGTTTTAGTTGTCATCATCCAAAAGAATTCACAATTAACAGTACATGAAAATATACCAACTTCAAGGAAATTTTCGCTTAGTAACCCAAAAGGGTCACTAAAAATAAGAAGTCAGCAACTAATGGTATCGAGAAAAATATGCGTCCCCAATTTTCACCTACTTGTGTAAAAGTTTATAAACTAAAATCTAAATCAGGTTTGGTGGGTTTAGTTAAGATGAGTAGATTCGGTGCGGTTAAAAAAACAAATGTTTACTTAAAAGTGTTGACAAATAATACTTTTTTATTTTTTTTTTAACAAACGTTTACACAATTAACAACACTAATTTATACTTGCCTCCCTACCCGCTATCCACTCCCACCACCCGTACTGGTTATACAATTTTTTGGTATTGTGATGTGTTATGTAGATTGATGCAACAAAAGTGGTTGTTTTTTTTTTCATCTTGGTTCACATCGATTGCAACTCAATTTACAAAGGTAGACATGACACGAAGAACACACGAATTTTAATTATGTATATGTAATTCTTATGTAACTTATCATTTATCAAGTTATATATACATATATATATATGTAACTATTGCTTTTACATATACATTATTTCTTTATCATATAGTATGTGTGTATGTATATATAGGGGAAAGATAATATGTAGATTAGGGTTTAGGGTTTAGCACTAGGTTTTATTTCGACCAGCCGGTTCCAACGCCGCTGTAATTAGTTTAATCGGAGTTCGTTTGACCTAGTTTCCTAGGTTTCTTAGCGAAAATTCACTTATTAGTGTAACCTTCCCCTATATATGTATATGTATTTGTCACGAACAAAAAATGTTATAGAAAATTAAAATTGATGACTAATTGTACAAAATGGATAATGCAAGTGTAGAATGGTAGATCACCCATGTATTTAACCTTTTTCATTAAAATCACTTTTTATTTAAAACTATTTATATGTTATCCCATCTGGTACCAGGGGTGTTTATGGTCCGATTTAAAATTGTAAACCATAACGAACGGTTGGTTTACGGTTTATACCAAAAACAAACCGTAAAAAACCGGACCAAACCGTTACATTTAACTATATTTAAAAATTTTAAATAATTTATATTAAATATTTCATAGTTGGACTGTATTTTGTTTCCATTTAGTTTTGAAGTTTTGACTTTAGATTTGTAGTTTGAAGTTTGACTACAAGGAGGAGTTTCTTTAATTTTTTAAGGAGTTTACTATATCATTTTTTTTGTTTTGAAATGTTTGTACTTTAATTTGTTTAGGTATATTTTGAAAGTTTAGACAACATCTTGTTTTTGAAGTTTGGACATCTAATTATTTTTGCAAATTGTTTTGGACAAGTTGTTTACCCATGTTCAAACTACATGTTTTTGAAACTTGGGCCTAAAAGTCTAAACCGGGAAATTAAACCGGAGCCAAACCGTTAGTAACGGTTCGGTTTAGTTCGGTTTTAAATTTCAACGGTTAGGTTTTGGTTTTCTATGATCAAAAACAATTACTAACGGTTTGGCTCACGGTTTCACCTAAAACCGCGAAAACCGGACCATGGACACCCCTGTCAGGTATGTATTTATACTTAATTGAAAAGTTTATTTTTAGTGACGAAAATATTGTTAAACTTAAAATACCACATCATGATCTTGACACCAATATGAAATAGATTAGAATACCGAGTATCTTGGGTCCTAATGCTTTTGCTTTCACTTGGATTGTTAGTAGTGAAAAAAAGTTGACCAAAACTAAGTTGAGCTAGTTAGATACTGTCTTACCTATTTTTGTGTCGAAGTAAACTTTTTGGTCTTTGTCCAGCACCTTAAAGTTACCATCATCTGTAACTGTAAGAACTCCAGAGGAATCCGTTGGCAGTGGATACTCACGGTTAGCAACCCATACCACGGTCTTCAGATCCATGGCATACCAAATCCCAACGTGTCGTCGATCAGATTCCATTTCAAGTGAAAAGAAGCCCATTTGAAACGTTTTGCCGGGTGATTCCAAATAATCGGTTCCATTGATGGTTTCTCCTGTTGTTATGTTGTCTTTAGATGAACAACAATGAATAAAGAAACACAGCAGGAGTGTACAAATTTAGCAAGTGTAAGTAGTTGTATTGGTGGTTGATGATATCATTATAGTATGCTTTTAGTATGGACGATATTTTGTGAGGAAAATATATAAACCATTGTTTGCAAACAATTTCGTTGGAGAAAAATATAGCTCAATTATTCGAGAGTCAACGGCTAATTTTATGGTCTACGTTGGCTTAGTGGCGGACCCTACTTGAAAGGTATGCAAACTTAAAGACATGCATTGATGCGGATTTGATGTTAACATAATAGTTTTCTTTTAACTATTCCCGGCCACCAGGATAAACTTATCGGCGAAAGATCATACACGTCCGTGAACGCAGACAACGCTGACCCACCTGAACATATTGCATCAAGTGAGTCTCGAACTCATTACATCCACATTGGAAGGCCATGGAGATGCCTACTCTCAAACCAATTGATCTGAGCCTCCTTGGTTGTTAACATAATAAATTAATGAGTAAGTTACAAATTGTGTCTTTTATAAATATATAAAATTTCGTGATGTCTTCTTACACTTCAACAATTACACTGGATGTCTTTTTTTTAAAAAAGTTTTGAACATTCACTGTTTTTTATACTAACCGATGTTAAATTTTTCTACTAAGTTCAGTCATGTGTCTTGCTCATGATGGCAATATGATCATTTGTCTCCTTAAAGGAAGAAAAATGTAATTTTATCGGAAATAAAAATAGTAAATTGATTTTTTTACCATCTCTCCCTCGTGCATCATCAAAGATTCAATCTTTTTAATAGTAGTAAAGCCCAAACCCAGACCACTTGCCATTGTGAAATTCACCCTCATACACATCCACATTGTTATATGCCTACACCCAACAACCTGAACTGTATCCCGTCGACCAGAACACAAGCATTCCTGATCTCGAGACCTTGGCCGACAACGACAGCTTCATTGGGAGCAATCTGGCTAGAAATAGTCGAACCGACGGCAAGCGAGGGAGAACGCGAATGCCGTTAGGAATCGAGGAAGAACGACCGCCATCCCATCGTCTCCGGCCACCCCATCTTCTGTCTCAGCCATCACCACTCTCGCCTAAAAATCGAGAATAAACCCTAGTCTCTCAAGGGTTTCGATTTTGATTTGTTGTGAAACTTGAATTGGGGTTTCGATTTGATTTTCTGAACAGAAGAATTTGGGGAAAGATGGTGAAAACGGTGTGAAAAGAGAGTAGGGTTTTCGTGGGTGGAGAGAATGGTGGTGGTGGTGGATTGACAAAGCTGGTGTTGGTTGGTGGTGTTTCCCCAGAGCTGGTGGCGGGTGGCCGGATCCGGTAATGTTGGCGGTTGTGAAGGTCAGAGGCTAGAGAGATGAGAAAGGGTAGAGTCTGATCACAATTTTATTTTTCTAATTTATATTTATATTTATTTATTTAATTATGGGGGCAAAGTCTGATCATAACAACACTTAAAATGACTTAAAGGACAGGAAATGTGTGTCATTTTCAAAAAAAATGACACCAGTGTAATTATTGAAGTGTAAGGACAGGCGATTCAATTTCATATATTTATAAAAAACACAATCAGTAATTTACTCAATTAATTTTAGTATTTTATATTTACATTAAATATAAAGTTAAATATGGTTTTAGTCCTTATAACTTATAATCGACTCAAACAACTATTAGTCCAAAATTTAAATTTGGCATTGTTTATTTTTTTCTGTTAAATATTTTAAAAATATCAAAATACAACTCTTAATAAAAAAATATAAAATATAAATTAAATAAAAAAATCAACTATCATCTCTCTCAAATATCTCTCACTTTCTACTTGAAACCCTAAATCACAATGTTTTCAGAACCGGACCGGACAACGGACCGGACGTCTTAGAGGTTCACCGGTCGGACCGGATTCAAGAACCGGATGACGCAATAAATAATATAAATATTCAAAAAAATATATAGAAAAATATAAAAGTTCCAAATACTACATATACAACCATTTAAACAATTTTGAGTCAAGGACGAGGGTTGTAGGTCTGTATGAATTTTAATTCTTTTGAATCTTCAATTTTAATTTTGATTAGGGTTTTGGAGGACCTGTGGCAGCGTATAAGTTAAAAGGAAAGAGACAAATTGAGTTAAAATTGTAAATAGAAGTAAGTAGGAGGACTATAAGATAAAAAAGATAAAAAATAGTAAAAAAAAAAAAATTTTAAATTAAACTACCCGGTTCGACCGCTGAACCGCTTGAACCGCCCGGTTCAACCAGCAAACGGTCTCAGAGCATGTAACCGGACCGGTGGAGGTCCCGGTTCCCGGTCTGGTCCGGTTTTGAAAACATTGCTAAATCCCTCTTCTCCTTTTATTTCAGACAACTACCGGCAACCATTATTGTAGACCACCCTGTCACACCCCAACCAACGGCGGAAACGTCGGGGCGGGACATATAGATTGTTCATAAACTCATGGTTTGTTACAGTTGTAATAATTAAACAATAAATTTTATTTCATAACTCAAGTAATCAATTACAACATTTACAAGAATTAAAAATACATGTATATCTATATTAAAATTAAAACTAGGTCCTCAATCCTAAGTGAAGCAACTTGAATCTTAACTCAAACATCTGTACCTGAAACATGATAAAATGAGAGGGTCAACTATAAATAGTTGGTGAGAATACATAGGTTTTGATACCACAAGTAAAGTTTAAATGTTCTGTGTACAATTAATATGATAAATGGTTTATAAAGCATTTATGGAGAATCTAAGTTAAGCTAGTTGCACAAATGAAATCTTGTAACTGAAGGGCATAACAACACATGTTATCCTAATGTAGGGCATAACAACACATGTTATCCTAATGTAGGGCATAACAATATATGTTATCCTGATGTAAATGTAAGGCATAACAACACATGTTATCCTGATGTAAATGTAGGGCATAACAACAAATGTTATCCTGATGTAATGTGTTAATGATTGCACGAGTGTATTATGTATATTTAGCCTTAACAAATAGCATTCAAGCATAAAGCACAAATAAACACATATGATCATATTGTAGAATTGTACGTGTGTAATTGCAAATAGTGTTTGTTGAGTAATCATGTTTCACCCAAAAATGTACAAAAGAAAAAAGGGGCTATGTAAACTCACCTTGAATAGTAGAGGGTTGAAACTGTAACTTGTAGTAACAAGAATTAAGGATGCCTAAGTTAAATAAGATACATTAATATAATGTATTGGGAAACAACAATGGAATGATTTAGAATTTAGGATTTTTGGAATGGACAAGTGATCGCGCGTATGGCAAAAGTTTATAAGTAATGTTTTTATAAATTTGATTTATAAAAGAAAACCCGACGTCAACAATAAGTATTATTAAATATATTAATTGTTGCAATACTATTTTTGTATTATTAAGATGATGCCAAATGTACTTAAATTAGGCTAAAATAATCGTCATTTTATAATAATATTCATAAGGATATAATTTTAAATAAATAAGTTAGTGGTGTGAATTTGTAATATTACAATTTATGAAGAATCCAATTTAGTAAATCATGATATAGGAATATGATAAGTACACTAATAAAACAAGCGTTAAAATTTATATTATTAGTAATCCTACTAATAACATGTCGTTTTTAAAGTTTTAGATTAAATATATTTATAACCTTTTCGTTTTAAATAAATTCATGGTTTTACACAGCAAGATCACACAACAATGTTTGCCATGTTTTGAAATGTATATAGTGGTCAAAACGTTTTTAGAAAATGATTAAACATAATTATGAATAGTCTTTCTATTTAAAAGATTATCAATTATAAACCCTTGTAAATCTATAATGGAATTGGTTTATTAACCATAATATGAAAAAAAAAAATAATAATAATAATAATAATAATAAATATAAGTTTGTGTGTATGTGAGTGAGTTAAACAAAGAAACACCAAAAAAAATATAGACTGCGCAGGGAGGGTGCAAGGGTCGAACCCGTGACCTCCCTGCTTGCGCTACATGCTGTTAACCATCAGACCAGTTTCATCTTTGTTTAACAATTCAGAAAGCAACATTTAAAAAGTGAAGGTTCCTGCCTTTCTTCTTCCCTAGATCATCTCACTCAGATCAAAACCCAGTTACCAAATCCCTATACCAAATCGATTTCCAGGAGGAAAATAGAATAAGGATAATAGCGATTAACCGGAAATGAAGATACTTGGACTCGAATTCGTACGATAAGCAATCCGTTGACACCTAGAGCCGATCGAAAGAATAGTGGGGAAAAAGATGGATTTTGTTCGTGGTGCTCTCGCTTGTAAACGGTTAAGGTACTTGTAGAATGATGAGATAACGCGTTTAACAACTATGATTTACGAGATTTGCGGGACTACTCCATAAAATCGCAAGTTTTAAACCATTCTAGCGACTTTCCTAACTGGGTCCAATCCCAACGAATCCGGCTCATAGCCTTTGAATTGAAGCTTCAAATGTGGTTAATAATCGTTTATAAATTATTTGAATCAAGATTGGAAAGTTTTACTTGCAGATTTAAAGGGATTAGAGGATGTTTTACGCGGTTTGACTTTTGGAAGTCAAACCTGCGTTTGAATTTTTTAGGGCACACATAGGGGGGTTTCAAGGGCAATAGGAAAGGGTTCAAGGCTAAAAGGTGGTTCAAAGGAATTGAGGGGGGGGGGGGGTTAATTGGGTTTAAGAGGGTTCATGGTTCAATTTAAATAATTTAAAACCTCTTTATTTATTCATAAAAAAAGTTTTTATAAATTTATAAAACTTGAACATTATATGTTTATTTAATTTATTTAAAAGGAAGAGTTCCCTTTTTTTTAAATAAAATTACAAGTGTATTTGATTTATTCAATATAAACAACTATGTATACTTGCATATATACTTATAAATAAATACACACACGTATATATATATATATATATATATATATATATATATATATATATATATATATATATATATATATGTGTGTGTGTGTGTGTGTGTGTATAAAAAGAATGTATTTATATGATTAAAATTCACAAGTTTTATTTTTGATATATTTATTATAATAAGCTGTATATATATATATATGTGTGTGTGTGTATAATAATATACACATATACGTTATATATATAACAGAAAATAATATGTTAATGTAAGGTTGAAACTTTGGATCGATACACATTGAAATAATAGTTAATGTAATGTATTGTGTTGAGCAAATACGGGATTGAAATGAAGTGTCATTATTGTACATAATAAAATGAATAAGGTAAAATTATGGTCTGAAAAATCATGGATGTTACACACCCCATGCGCGCTCATGCGGCCACCATCCCTAAATCTCTCTTCTCCTTTTATCTCAGACAACTACAGGCAAACACTATTGTAGACCACCACCTGCGTGCTCATGCGGCTACCATCCCTAAATCTCACTTCTCCTTTTATCTCAGACGATAACTACCGGCAAACTCTATTGTAGACCACCACATGCGTGCTCATGCGGCCACCATCGTAGAACACCACCACTTGCGTACTCCGACAACTACCATGATAGACGACCAACCCCTTGAAACCCTAACTCCTATTCGATGAATCTTTCATCAGAGTCTTTTTGGAGTTCAAGTGGCATGATCTGTCGCTTCTAGCTATGACCCTATCTAGAGCTTTCCACATTTGAAGATGAAGTGGGTAATTATCATATCTCATCAGTGTAACTGAAGACGAACAAAAGGAAAACCTAATCGAAAACCCTAATCTGATTAGCGAATTTAAGAAAATTGGGGGAAGGTGAAGTGGGTAATTATCCAATCGGTCCTCTCGCAACTGGGTGAAACACTCAAATGGGTTTCTACTCTCCTCATTCTAACCGTTTAAACCCCACCACCGTCGGCGACCGTCATCCATCGTTCACTCCATTTTCTTCATCATGAATGGCAAGTAAACATCTAGTTTTCTTGATAATCTCCACATTCAATTTCATCTTACACAAATCAACGACGTTTCCACCCAGCATCACTTTTGAATTCCCCCATTTCCCCCTCCAAAACATCTCCCTCCTCAGCGACTCCTATACCCACAACAGCATCCCCTCCCTCACCCTCGATTCCAACTTCATGTTCTCCTCCGGCACCATTATCTACTACACACAATCTGTTTTTGCGTTAACCGCCCCAACTCCACCACTTCATTCTCCACAAAATTCTACTACCCAATCATCAATATCAACCCCTATACTTGTCGGCAGGGGCGGACTATCGTTCTCCATCTCGCCAGAAACCACACACCCGGTTCCCCGGGCAGATACCTAGGTCTCGTCAACTCTTCCGGGAAATCTGACTGAACAAGTCATTAACATAGATATCTTGGAGCTCAATTTCGATGTCGGAGACTTTAACGAATCTGAATTATATATAAATGTTTCAGGTGTTTTAAATAAATGGTATTGCATGTAACACAAATAGTCCAAGGGAATTTTTGGTCTTTTAATGAAAAGTTAACAGAAAATTTGGATGGGATTAGTGGGCTGAACTTTAATTGATACGAAAATGAAACTATTAGACTAAAAAAGTTAAATTAAAACTAATGAACTAAAATAGTTGCAAATATTTGATTCTGTATCATGCGAACAATAAGAACATAAGTCATAGCAAGAAATCAGACTCTTTATGTTATTAAGATAAAATAATTCTTTAGGATTATAAAAGCCAGTTCATGATATGGAGCATGATACTAATGAAATTGAGTAGTATTTATTTGTTCTTGATTCGGTACCGGCGGACCCAACTGCTCTTAACACATTAATATTTCCGGCCCAGACTGTTAGCCAACGATTTTGCCCCCCACCGTTACCATTAAAGCCCACAAAAAGTAAATAAATATATATATATACACACACACTGAGGAAAATCTTCTCTTGAAAACTCATTAATATTTTAGAATCGTAATAACGTGTGTAATAAATAATTAAAACCATTTTTACCATCTTTATTATTAAAATACAACATAAAAAATAATCTATCTCTCAAATTAATTCATATCTCCTCTCTACATTATTCTTAATAAATGTTGAACACATGTGTAAATAGTAAACTTACACATGTACATTTATTTTAGAGTAAATTAAAGTTTTAGTCCCTATGGTTTGGTTCATTTATCGCTTTTAGTCAATTAGTTTAATTTCACTTGCCTAGTATTCTTATGACGCAACTACTTTTCTTTTATATCAATAATCGCTATAGGTTCCTCAACATAAGTTAGTTTCTCATCACCCTTAATCTCTTCCAGAGGTACATGAGAATTTTCGTCTGCCATACACTTTCATAAGTAAGATAAATGGAAAGTGTTGTGTATCGTCTTCAATTCACCGGGTAGCTCTAATTGATAGGCTACTCTCCCTACTCGTTTAATGATCCTGAAAGGACCAACGAATCACAGACTTAACTTGCCTCACTTCTTTAATCGAATTAGACCTTTCCAAGGAGACACTTTTAATAGAACGTAATTGATAGGATATTTTTCCTCTTTTTACTTTTTGGGGTGAAATATGTCATTAACTATATTTCATGCCTAATTCAATACCCTTGTCCTTATGCTATGGTCTTTATGATTTATGTCTTAAACTGCTTAGTGACCTTTAGATGTGTTTATGTTAGTACAATCATTAGCTTGTGTAGCAAGCCTAAGGTAGTACCTAACATGATCATTTATAGGGGAATCTGATTCATTACTTAACACGAACCTTGGCGGGTTAGTGTATACATCTTACTACTTTTCAAAAGACAGTCAGTTGGATTGTGTAACTATTTCCTATTACATGGCTTGATTGTATGCTTGGAACCTTGTATGTTTTCACATTCATGCTTTAGACATGCTTTGAACATATTGAGTTGTAAACTATACTTAACATTGTTTGGTGTCAAAACCTATGTTTCTCACAAAGTACTTGTAGTTGAAATTTACTCACATGTTTCAGGTGCACCTGTTTGAGGACTGTTTGATCATATAGGACCATGGACCTAACTTTAATAAGTGTTAAATTTAGTCATGTTATGAATACTTTGTCTTTTATTTCTTGTAACGAATGCATTTAATTTTGATGAATAAATATTATCACATTTAATAGATGATCATGTGCTTATGAACAACCGCGTCAGCCCCGGCATATAATCCGCCACCGGCCGGGGTGTGACACTCAAGTTATTCACTCCCTTGTGAGACTCTCAGATCTCAAACTCCAAATCGTATTTGTGTGGTTCTTTTAACCACAATTTAAACCCACCCTTATGAGGTTTTTAGACCTCAAATCCCAACACTCTTGAGAGGTTCTTTGACCTCAAATTCAACCACCCTTGCGAGGTACAAAACCTCAACTCTAATCTACCTTTGTGAGGTTCCTAGACCTCATTACAATCCGTCCATGTGAGATTCTTAGATATCACTTACCATCCTCTCACCCTATGCATATCCAACCCATATGTGCACATAAGTTAAATGACATTTCATCATCCATATACATAGTGTGTAATCACTACCACCTATCACCACTAAGTAAGTATAAAACAACAACTAGTGAAGTTCCTGACCTCGATGGCTAGTAGATAAGGTTTTTAGACTTTAATACCGACTCTTTAACACAAACATACAAGCGTATACACACAACATCTATTCATCTTTTATAACCCTTACGTTATTCACCGACAAGTGGGATTCAAAGATCCCAATCCCCCCTTTCCATTTGTCTTCTAGGACTTCAAACAATAACAAATATGGTAAAGTACAAGATTTCAAGCAATAACAGCACATGTGAGGTTCATAACCTCAATTACTACGAGTGGGGTTCTTAAACTCCAAATACCGACTCTAAACATACAAACAAGTGTTCACACACATTACCAAATCCATCTTTAAAACCTATACATAAGTTACCAACATATGGGATTCAAAGACCCCAAACCCACCCTTTTCATTTATGAAGTTCAAAGACTTCAAACCACTATTTCATCCTCCCAACCCTTGCATACAACATAGTCATATAATTACTATACTTAACACATAAGTAATTCAAATACTTTATCACCATACTACAATGTGAGGTTCCTGGACCTCAAGCACCTTCCCCTTGCATACATTCCCCACATGCAAGATTACCAACTCAGCATATATAAGCATAATTACACACATGATGGTCAACTAAATCAACATGTATAACAAATATATTTGTTTACTACCACCTATCATTACTAAGTAAGTGCAAAACACTTACCTTTATGCTAAAGTTGATCTAGATTGATCCTCCAAGCTAGCTTTCTTACTACTTGATCACCTATACAACCATTTATAATTAGCAATCCAATGATCACCAATTGACACCGAACACACCCTTATGATCTAAAGATCAAGATTCTAACTTAGTTTGATTAACATGACCTTAATCAAACCCCTAACACCAAATATCACCTTTCAACCAAAATGACCCGTTTAACTCATAATAGCCAATTTCAAATCTATCAATTCACCATCAAGATTCACCATAAGCTTATGCCCACTAATTTAAACTTGACTTTTTAATAATTTATATTAATCAAGTAAACCTTATAAATCATTCAAGTTTTCTACTAAATATTTTGGTTTAAGCATTTAATCAAACACCTTATGAGCATAAACTTTAAATCACTAATCAATATTCATATTTCGAGATTTTCACCAAATGTTGTGCCTATTAACACCATAGACACTACCCAACCTTTAATTTAACAATTTAACATCTCCAAATCAAAACCATCAATTTTTACCTCACGAACCCTAATTTTTCAAAAGCGAAATTAGATGATTCTAGGATGTTAAACACTTCTCAACACCCTTAGTCAAGCTAGATAACAAGTTAAAACAAGTTATATATCATCATATTCACTCAATTCAATCCCAACCCCATTTTTCTCCAAAATCCTCAAGAACACCAACGATGGTGGATGTAGGAGATGATATAACACTTACTTGATGATTAGAAGGCAATGGATACTTAGAAACCGATGGATTTCACATGCAAACTTCAAATTTTGGATTTTACTTCTTCTCCTTGTCTCCCCTTGATGAAAATCGCAAGAACACACACGCATATGTATGTGTTGTGCGCAAAACACCCCCATAAAACACCATGGATCCGAATTTAAACAAACAACCCCACATCTTTCATATTCGATCCCTTTTAACTTAAAACCAAGATTTGCTCAATTTCAATTAAACCCCCATCTATATTTTGGTTTTACATCTTTATAATATAAAATGGTATATTATAATAATAACCTAAAAGTTGGTTCGTTACAGTTGCTTGGAAAATGAGGGTGCTTGGCCCTCTATTTATAATCAAAATCAGGGGGAGGCACGGGCGCGCGTCCTTGTATCTGTGCGAATCACCTTTTGTACATAGCCAACTTTTTCTACAAGATTGCACAGATGCACGGTCATGCCTCCTTTTACCATTCGTTGACTCGACTTCTAGAATTATTGGAAAATATAAAATCATGGACTTTGATGTATTATTATGGTTAAATATCTAAAGGGTACATGATCGAGGTTGTTACATCCAGTATATATCAAAATCATGGACACCACACCTCACTATAGACGATTTTACAATTGTTGACTACAAAATAGATCCTACAAGTAGATTTTCTAGTACCAGTCATTGTGTTCTAATCCAAGATAACCTTGTCTAAGAGCACGAAACGAGATGTTGGATCACGCTTAATCCGAACCCAAGGCATGGTACAAGCTACATGTGTTTAGATTGAGTTTCCCCAAACTAAGCCAATGATATAGTGAGATGATGAGACAATCATTCACGTACAAATAATATGTTTTTCCATGAGAGAGCTAAACATATATAAGTCGATTTTCATTTCACTCGACAAAATCTTTAGGATGAGACTATTGCAATGTCTGATGTTAAATAGGATACAAGGGTGTATTCATGGAAGCATTACATGGGGAGTGTTAATTTTCATAAAATTCAGTTATATTTTTCGTACTTTAATAAAAACTTGATGGTATGATATATCTCACAATAAAAAACTTTCATTTTAGAAAATCTTTAAGAGATTTTTTTCGCAATCGAGTCACTAGAGGTTTAAATTTCTCGCTACATTAGTTATAATTTATATAAGCTACAGTACTGAAAATATATTAGTTATTTAACCACTTTATAAGTTTAATATATAACCCTTTAATTGGTTTCTAATTGTTATAACTTAGAAGTAGCAATACTTTGCATGGTCTAAAATTTGACAAGCACATCCAGCTTCCTTTGCCGCCCTTCTGGGAGAGTCATAGTTATTGTCTGATCCGGTTTATAGGAAGAAGAAGAAGAGTTGGACAAGGTTTTTCGTGCCACAAAAGCTGGTTGTTTTGGATTTGGAAGGCTTGCAATATCACCCGCAAGCATCAGAACTACATTTGTCATGCTAGGACGATCTCCTGGATCTTCTTGCACACACAAAAGCCCAACAATTATGCACTTCAATACCTCAATTGAATTGCTAGATTCTACTAGCCTTTGATCCATCACTTCAAATGGCATATCTTCTTTCCATAAACTCCAAGCCTGCCAATTCTTCCAGTTTAGGATTTTGACCAAATACTAAATAGGATAATGGTTATGAGAAAATTAAGTTACATACATAACCTAAAAGGCTCAAATTTTGTCGCAAATGAGGAGATCCCGTGTTCTTTTTACCACTAATAATCTCTAGAACAACAACTCCAAAACTAAAAACATCTGATTTTATAGAAAAAAAGCCTTCTAGTGCATACTCTGGAGCCATGTAACCACTGCATGAAGAAACTTTTGAAAATCAAGATACATTTGTATTCAATAGATCAAGAAAATAAATATATAGAATGTTCTAGTTACCAATTTATTCCTAGGTCTTTCAAAAATATTTTACCAATTTTTGTATACTTATAATGTTTAGTCACATCTATTTTGTTTCTCATGATATAAACTTATATGGCTTGATTATTCTATGGTTTAACACCTTTTTTGGATTACTATTGCAACTTTTACCATTTTACATGTATGCATTTTTTTCATTAGTATGGAGCAAGGTAACATGAAAGGTAGATTGAATTAGAAATTAGGAACCTATTGCATATTCATTAGCGAACATTTTTCACTTAGGTTTTTGTTCTAATAAAAAAGGAAATATTTGTGTACTTACTAGGTTCCTACGACTCCAACGACTCTATTGGTCGTAGCTTCCATTTCCCTTCCTTGAACTATCTTTGCCAAACCAAAGTCTGATATTTTTGGATTCAGTTCCTTGTCCAATAAAATGTTGCTTGTTTTTAGATCTCTGTGAATAATCCTTAATCGAGAATCTTGGTGGAGATAAAGAAGTCCTCGGGCAATTCCTACTATAATCTCAAACCGTTTTCCCCAATCCAAAGATGGTCTTGGTTCTCCATCTTGTAATAGAGATGATTGAATACGCAATTAGTTTATGCTAAATATTTATATGTTGCAATGAAAATGTGCATAATGAAACATAAAAGCTAACCAAATGTGAAGCATCCAAGCTTTTGTTAGGCATATACTCATATACAAGTATCTTTTCGTTTCCCTTCATGCAATATCCTAGCAATCTAACAAGATTCCTGTGTTGAAGCTTAGCGATCAACATCACCTTATTTCTAAATTCTTCAAAGCCTTGGACAGAAATGGCAGACAATCTCTTTACAGCCACTTCTTGTCCTCCAGGAAGCTTACCCTAATAGCATTCTAAGTATGATTATATATGTGCAAGAAACGTAATACTTTGGTAGATTAGTTCATTTCTTAGTTAAATGTTTGTGATTATTACCTTATAAACAGACCCAAAACCTCCTCGTCCTATATATGTATATGTATTTGTCACGAACAAAAAATATGTAGATTAGGGTTTAGGGTTTAGCACTAGGCTTTATTTCGACGAGCCGGTTCCAACGCCGCTGTAATTAGTTTAATCGGAGTTCGTTTGACCTAGTTTCTTAGCGAAAATTCACTTATTAGTGCAACCTTCCCCTATATATGTATATGTATTTGTCACGAACAAAAAATGTTATAGAAAATTAAAATAGATGACTAATTGTACAAAATGGATAATGCAAGTGTAGAATGGTAGATCACCCATGTATTTAACCTTTTTCATTAAAATCACTTTTTATTTAAAACTATTTATATGTTATCCCATCTGGTACCAGGGGTGTTTATGGTCCGGTTTAAAATTGTAAACCATAACGAACGGTTGGTTTACGGTTTATACCAAAAACAAACCGTAAAAAACCGGACCAAACCGTTACATTTAACTATATTTAAAAATTTTAAATAATTTATAGTAAATATTTCATAGTTGGACTGTATTTTGTTTCCATTTAGTTTTGAAGTTTTGACTTTAGATTTGTAGTTTGAAGATTTGAAGTTTGACTACAAGGAGGAGTTTCTTTAATTTTTTAAGGAGTTTACTATATCATTTTTTTTGTTTTGAAATGTTTGTACTTTAATTTGTTTAGGTATATTTTGAAAGTTTAGACATCTTGTTTTTGAAGTTTGGACATCTAATTATTTTTGTAAATTGTTTTGGACAAGTTGTTTACCCATGTTCAAACTACATGTTTTTGAAACTTGGGCCTAAAAGTCTAAACCGGGAAATTAAACCGGAGCCAAACCGTTAGTAACGGTTCGGTTTAGTTCGGTTTTAAATTTCAACGGTTAGGTTTTGGTTTTCTATGATCAAAAACCATTACTAACGGTTTGGCTCACGGTTTCACCTAAAACCGTGAAAACCGGACCATGAACACCCCTGTCAGGTATGTATTTATACTTAATTGAAAAGTTTATGTTTAGTGACGAAAATATTGTTAAACTTAAAATACCACATCATGATCTTGACACCTATATGAAATAGATTAGAATACCTAGTATCTTGGGTCCTAATGCTTTTGCTTTCACTTGGATTGTTAGTAGTGAAAAAAAGTTGACCAAAACTAAGTTGAGCTAGTTAGATACTGTCTTACCTATTTTTGTGTCGAAGTAAACTTTTTGGTCTTTGTCCAGCACCTTAAAGTTACCATCATCTGTAACTGTAAGAACTCCAGAGGAATCCGTTGGCAGTGGATACTCACGGTTAGCAACCCATACCACGGTCTTCAGATCCATGGCATACCAAATCCCAACGTGTCGTCGATCAGATTCCATTTCAAGTGAAAAGAAGCCCATTTGAAACGTTTTGCCGGGTGATTCCAAATAATCGGTTCCATTGATGGTTTCTCCTGTTGTTATGTTGTCTTTAGATGAACAACAATGAATAAAGAAACACAGCAGGAGTGTACAAATTAAGCAAGTGTAAGTAGTTGTATTGGTGGTTGATGATATCATTATAGTATGCTTTTAGTATGGACGATATTTTGTGAGGAAAATATATAAACCATTGTTTGCAAACAATTTCGTTGGAGAAAAATATAGCTCAATTATTCGAGAGTCAACGGCTAATTTTATGGTCTACGTTGGCTTAGTGGCGGACCCTACTTGAAAGGTATGCAAACTTAAAGACATGCATTGATGCGGATTTGATGTTAACATAATAGTTTTCTTTTAACTATTCCCGGCCACCAGGATAAACTTATCGGCGAAAGATCATACACGTCCGTGAACGCAGACAACGCTGACCCACCTGAACATATTGCATCAAGTGAGTCTCGAACTCATTACATCCGCATTGGAAGGCCATGGAGATGCCTACTCTCAAACCAATTGATCTGAGCCTCCTTGGTTGTTAACATAATAAATTAATGAGTAAGTTACAAATTGTGTCTTTTATAAATATATAAAATTTCGTGATGTCTTCTTACACTTCAACAATTACACTGGATGTCTTTTTTTAAAAATTTTTTTGAACATTCACTGTCTTTTATATGCCTACACCCAACACCCTGAACTGTATCCCGTCGACCAGAACACCAGCATTCCTGATCTCGAGACCTTGGCCGACAACGACAGCTTCATTGGGAGCAATCTGGCTAGAAATAGTCAAACCGGCGGCAAGCGAGGGAGAACGCGAATGCCGTTAGGAATCGAGGAAGAACGACGACCATCCCATCGTCTCCGGCCACCCCATCTTCTGTCTCAGCCATCACCATTCTCGCCTAAAAACCGAGAATAAACCCTAGTCTCTCAAGGGTTTCGATTTTGATTTGTTGTGAAACTTGAATTGGGGTTTCGATTTGATTTTCTGAACAGAAGAATTTGGGGAAAGATGGTGAAAACGGTGTGAAAAGAGAGTAGGGTTTTCGAGGGTGGAGAGAATGGTGGTGGTGGTGGATTGACAAAGCTGGTGTTGGTTGGTGGTGTTTCCCCGGAGCTGGTGGCGGGTGGCCGGATCCAAGGTCAGAGGTTAGAGAGATGAGAGAGGGTAGAGTCTGATCACAATTTTATTTTTCTAATTTATATTTATATACGTTTATTTAATTATGGGGATAAAGTCTGATCACAACATCACTTAAAATGACTGAAATGACACTCACTTGATGGGCACATGACTGAACTTAACTTTAAAAGTGGATGGGAGTTAGCGTAAAGGAACTTAACTTTAAAAGTGAACTTAACTATTGTAGACCACCACCTGCGTGCTTATGCGGCCACCATCGTAGAACACCACCACTTGCGTACTCCGACAACTACCATGATAGACGACCAACCCCTTGAAACCCTAACTCCTATTCGGTGAATCTTTCATCAGAGTCTTTTTCGAGTTCAAGTGGCATGATCTGTCGCTTCTAGCTATGACTCTATCTAGAGCTTTCCACATTTGAAAATGAAGTGGGTAATTATCATATCTCATCAGTGTAACTGAAGACGAATAAAAGGAAAACCTAATCGAAAACCCTAATCTGATTAGCGAATTTAAGAAAATTGGGGGAAGGTGAAGTGGGTAATTATCCAATAGGTCCTCTCGCAACTGGATGAAACCCTCAAATGGGTTTCTACTCTCCTCGTTCTAACCGTTTAAACCCCACCACCGTCGGCGACCGTCATCCGTCGCTCACTCCATTTTCTTCATCATGAATGGCAAGTAAACATTTAGTTTTCTTGATAATCTCCAGTTTCAGTTTCATCTTACACACATCAACGACGTTTCCACGTAGCATCACTTTTGAATTCCCCCATTTCCCCCTCCAAAACATCTCCCTCCTCAGCGACTCCTATACCCACAACGGCATCCCCTCCCTCACCCTCGATTCCAACTTCATGTTCTCCTCCTCCGGCACCATTATCTACTACACACCAATCCGTTTTTTCGTTAACCGCACCAACTCCACCACTTCATTCTCCACAAAATTCTACTTCGCAATCATCAATCTAAACCCCTATACTCGTCGGCAGTGGCGGACTATCGTTCTTAGACAACCACACACTCGATTCCCCGGGCGGATACCTTGGTCTCGTCAACTCTTTCGGGAAATCTGATTGAACAAGCCATTAACATAGATATCTTGGAGCTCAATTTCGATGCCGGAGACTTTAACGAATCTGAATTATATATAAATGTATCAGGTGTTTTAAATAAATGGTATTGCAAGTAACACAAATAGTCCAAGGGAATTTTTGGACTTTTAATGAAAAGTTAACAGAAAATTTGGATGGGATTAGTGGGCTGGACTTTATTTGATACGAGAATGAAACTATTAGACTAAAAGAGTCAAATTAAAACTAATGAACTAAAATAGTTGCAAATATTTGATTCTGTATCATGCGAACAATAAGAACATAAGTCATAGCAAGAAATCAGACTCTTTATGTTATTAAGATAAAATAATTCTTTAGGATTATAAAAGCCAGATCATGATATGAAGCATGATACTAATGAAATAGAGTAGTATTTATTTGTTCTTGATTCGGTACCGGCGGACCCAACTGCTCTTAACACATTAATATTTCCGGCCCAGACTGTTAGCCAACGATTTTTCCCGCCACCGTTACCATTAAAGCCCACAAAAAGTAAATAAATATATATATACACACACAGAGGAAAATCTTCTCTTGAAAACTCATAAATGTTTTAGAATTGTAAGAACGTGTGTAATAAATAATTAAAATCATTTTTTACCATCTTTATTATTAAAATACAACATAAAAAATAATCTATCTCTCAAATTAATTCATATCTCCTCTCTACATTATTCTTAATAAATGTTGAACACATGTGTAAATAGTAAACTTACACATGTGTACATTTATTTTAGAGTAAACTAAAGTTTTAGTCCCTGTGGTTTGGTTCAGTTATCGCCTTTAGTCAATTAGTTTAATTTCACTTGCCTAATATTCTTATGATGCAACTACTTTTCTTTTATATCAATAATCGCTAAAGGTTCCTCAACATAAGTTAGTTTCTCATAAACCTTAATCTCTTCCAGAGGTACACGAGAATTTTCGTCTGCCATACACTTTCGTAGGTAAGATAAATGGAAAGTGTTGTGTATCGTCTTCAATTCATCGGGTAGCTCTAATTGATAGGCTACTTTCCCTACTCATTTAATGATCCTGAAAGGACCAACGAATCGTAGGATTAACTTGCCTCATTTCTTTAATCGAATTAGACCTTTCCAAGGAGACACTTTTAATAGAACGTAATCTACAACTTGGAATTCTATTGGTCTACGTCTTTTATCTACGTATGATTTCTACCTTTCTTGGGCAGCTTTCATATGAGCTTTGATCAGGTTAAGCTTTTTAGTCGTAACCTGAACAATTTCTTTGCTCCCCAATTCCTTTTGTCCAACTTCTCCCCAACACACTGGATTTCTACATCTTCTTCCATATAACATCTTGTATAGTGAAATACCAATGCTCGCATGGTAGCTATAATTGTTATATGAAAATTCTACCAGAGGTAGATGGTTATCCCAGTTTCCACCAAAATTGATGATACAAGCACGCAACATATCCTTAAGAGTGTGTATCGTCCTCTCGTTTTGTCCGTCTGTCTAAGGATGATATGTTGTGCTTATTAATAACTTAGTTCCCATCTTTTCGTGGAACTTCTTCCAAAATCGTGATGTAAAACGTGTATCGTTATTAGAGAAAATTGAAACCAGCACTCCATGACGCAAGACAATCTCTTTGATAAACAAGTCTGCTAACTTCTCCGAAGAGTATGTTTCACGTATGGGTAGAAAGTGAGCACTTTTAGTTAGCCTATCTACAACCACTTATATGGTGTCATAACCTTTAGCTGTTCTTGATAGCTTTGTTATGAAATTCATAGTAATATGTTTCCATTTCCATTATAAGATTTGTAGTGGTTACAATCTTCCATAAGGCTTTTGGTGCTCTGCTTTAACTTGTGAACAAGTCAAGCATTAGCCACACACTTCACAATGTCAAATACTCAAATTTCATTCTAGGCCATCAATAATATTTGCACAGATCTTGGTACATTTGTTCTTGATTCGGCACCGGAGTCACTATTAGCTTGTATGATTTTACCTTAATGGGAAGATTCTCTTCCTTACGGCTTAGAGAATCGGATACTACGTTAGCCTTTCCCGGGTGATATAAAATCTCACAGTCGTAATCCTTGACCAGTTCTAACCAGCTTCTTTGTCTCATGTTTAAGTATTTTTGGTTAAATAAATACTTCAGACTTTTATGGTCTGTATAGATCGTGCATTTCGTTCTATACACGTAATGCATCCAGATCTTTGGTGCGAAAACTACCGCAGCTAATTCTAGGTTATTGATTGGGTAATTCTCCCCATGTGTCTCTAATTGACGTGAGGCATAGGCTATCACTTTTCCTCTTTGCATTAAGACACATCCTAATCCAAGTTTCGAGGCATCAGAGTATACCACAAAGTCATCTACTCCTTCTGGCAATGCTAGTACTGGAGCTCTTGTTAAACTTTCTTTCAATGTTTGGAATGCCTTCTCTTGCTCTGCATTCCATTCAAATCTTGAATTATTTCAAGTCAGTTTAGGTAGTGTGGTGGTTATTTTTGAGAAGTCATGGATGAATCATTTGTAATAACCAGCTAACCCTAAGAATCTTCTGACTTATGGTGGAGTCTTTGGTATAGACCATCTCATTACGGCCTTTACCTTTGCTAGATCAACTGAAATGCCCTCAACATTTAAAACATGTCCCAAAAATTGGATTTCTCGGAGCCAAAACGCACACATGAAAATTTTTGCATACAATCTTCCTTCTTTCAAAGTAATAAGAACTCTACAAGGTGTTGGACATGTTCGTCTTCGCTCCGTGAATAGATCACGATGTCATCGATAAAGACAATGCCAAATTTATCTAACATTGGCCAGCATACTCTCTTCATGAGGTCCGTGAAAGCAGCTGGAGC
The DNA here is from genome assembly GCA_023525975.1 of Smallanthus sonchifolius. Classification (NCBI taxonomy): domain Eukaryota; kingdom Viridiplantae; phylum Streptophyta; class Magnoliopsida; order Asterales; family Asteraceae; genus Smallanthus; species Smallanthus sonchifolius. The sequence goes on along the minus strand of CM042036.1, from coordinate 70,510,557 downwards.
GTTTGTTACTCCAAAAGGCATCACCATAAAATCATATTATCCATAACGAGTTCGAAATGCGGTCTTAGGTACATCTTCTTCTCGTACCTTGACTTGGTGATATCCGGATCTTAAGTCAATTTTGAAGAACTAACTAGATCCTTGTAACTGATCGAACAGATCATTAATTCTAGGTAAAGGATACCTATCTGGATGGTCATCTTGTTCAATTCTCGGTAGTCAATGCATATTCGCATACTACGTCCTTCTTCTTAACGAATAAAGATACTGCACCACATGGGGACACAGATGGACGTATAAATCCCTTATCTAATAATTCTTGAAGTTGCGTCATTAATCCCTTTATTTCAGTCGGTGCTAATCGGTACGAAGTCTTAGCCACTGCCTTAGCTTCAGGAATCGAGTCAATCTTGAATTTCATCTCTCTCTCTCTCTCTCTCAGGTGGAGTGCCTGGGAGATCATTAGGGAATACGTCAGGAAATTCCCATACTACTGTAACTTGGTCAAGTTCCTTTCCTTTCATCTTTGCATTGGTCACATCAACTAGGAATGCTTGATGACCATGCCTCACGTAGCTTTTTGCTTTAGCCATGGTGCATAGGGTGATTTGGTTCCGTCTTTCTCCATATATGTTAATCTCTTTTCCTGTAATATGTGGATTGCAAGATTTTGAGATTGCAGATGATTGTTGCGGAATAAGAGGACAACCGGTCCGTCTATTGATTACATCGAATTCTTATATCGTCATTGGAATCAAATTGATAAGATATTCTTCTCCTTCAATAAGTAGTCGGCAATCTAGGCATAGTTCGGTTACTACGCAATTTCTATTGCTCGCAACCTCAACTTCTAAAGCTTTGCTAATTTATTTCTAACGAAGGATCTAGAGTTTGCAAATCTTAAGGTGATAAATGATCTACTAGCTCCGGTATATATCAAACAAAACACAAGCAGGTAGGGAGTTTAAGAGGAAGGTACCTGATACGACGTTAGGAATCTTTTTAGCTTCCTTTGTTGTTATCTAGAAGGCCCTACCCCTTGGTTTCAGAGCTTCGATACATTTTACTTCTATGACTTTCTTTGATCCTTTCGCGGCCTTCTCTATTTGCTACTTCAACTCGGGACAATCTCTGCTTATATGTCACGATTTATAACAACTGTAACATAATCTTGTTGGATTCATGCATTGTGGTGCCATATGTCCAGTTCGGCCATATTTAGTACAATTGAGGGTACGAAATCGGCATTTCCCTAAATGTCTTTTTCCACAATGCTACATTCTCCCACTTCCCTTCTTGGAGTGGGGTTACTTTTAGTTCTTCCAACATTAATATTCTTGATGGGTGTAGGAGAGGGAATATTCTCTCTCTTTCTCTTCCCATCTCTTATTTCTTGTCTCTTGAACTCTGACTCTCGTTCTCAAGCCCAATTGATCATTTCTTCTAAATTTGCACATTGTGACGGAGAAGTAAATTCTAGTAACCTCATTTTTAGAACTGGATGATAAAGTGTCATCCACATCTCTAGAGTTGTGAGGAGGGAGGGACAAAATCCGGCTTTACAAAGCAAGTTCCAGTGATATCATCTACTGACTCTTTGTTTTGTTAGAGGTGAAGGAATTCCTTGATTATCCTATCAATTTCCGTTCACGGGTAGTAGTGTTTTAGGAAGATCTCCTTAAATTCTCCCCTATTCATCTATTTTATTACGTCCCTTTGTTTTTCACGTTTCGCGACTCCCCACCAATCTTCAGCTCTTCCACTAAACTGATTGGTGGCAATTGTCACCTCGTCTCCCTTTTCGTAAGAAGATGAAGATGTATTTGCTTCATATTTAAACCATGAAGAAATATATGTTTTCATATTACGTCTAGGAAATTTAGATTTAAATTCACTGCATGATGGACAAAAAGTTTAAATTAGTTTATCATAAGAGCTAAAATAAAAAAAATAATAAAAAATGTATGATTTTTAGACCTTCGATTTTGTCACAGTAGTTCAGAATAAACTTTGTAATTATTTGTTGGCCTCTTCAGAGAGTGCAATGATTTCCTTCTTGAACATTGGTCGACAATGTAATAGAAACACATCCAACTGCCTCTTTGGAAATGCCAGCATCGACATTTCTATCGCGTGGATTAAATTTGGTTTGCATACCCTCTAAATACATAGAGCAGAATGTCAATGCTTCATCTGCAATATAACCCTCTGTTATTCAGCCTTCAGGCTTGGCTTTATTTCTAACATATGCTTTGAGCTTTTTCATGTATCTTTCAAAATGATACATCAATCTCATATGCACAAGCCCACCAAGAATAATTTCTTCATGTAAATGAAGATTTAGATGAACCATTATCTCAAAAAAATGTTAGAGGATATATCATTTCCAAATTGGATAATATCTTTACCACTTCCTCATTTGCTTCATACATGTCTTTCACAACTACTGATCATGCACAAACTTTTTAAAAAAAGTGCAAACGTCACTGATTGATGTTGAAACATTTTTGTGTAGACCTGATTGGACCCCTATTGGCAGAAATTGTTACATGAGGATGTGAGAATCATGAGACTTTAACCCAATTATATTTGAATTACTAGGAAGCACCTTATTTTTAAAGTTCGATCCAAAACCATCAGGCAGTCTCACTCCTCTGTTAAACTGACAAAAACATTCTCGATCACTTGGTGTGAAAGTGTAAGAAGCTTGTGGTTGGTTGAGCTTGTTGTTTTTCTGCGTTAGCCATAGGTTATGTCGAATACTCATATTTTCAAAGTCTTGTCTTGATCCCTGTGTGTCTTTTGATTTTTCATTCATCAGCAAAGTACCCAACAAGCTCTCACACACATTTTTATCCACGTACATAACATCAATATTGTGTTTTAGAAGCAGAGAATATTAATAATCCAGCTTGAAGAAGATACATCGTTTGGTCCAATTCTACTCTGACGCATCACACTTTCTTTTCACACCTCCGTGCCAAGGATGTGTCCCGAGAACACGATCGGGGAGACTTTCTAGTTGTTTTGATATTTGTGCATTACTCAATCGTCAATGAGGATCTCTTATCTCTTTCTTGCCATTAAACAACATATCGTTCCTCCATTTATGCTTTCTAGGCAAGAACCTTCTGTGACCAACAAAAGCTATCTTATTTGTTATAGAGCACAAGGGTGTGTCTACCTTATAAGTAGGGCATGCTTTATAACCTTAACCATTCCATCCTGACAAGCTACTATGAGCAGGATAATCATTAATAGTCTATAACAGTGCGGCACGCATCCTGAATACCATTTTGTTTTATGCATCTCTCATTTGGAATCCTTCTGCCCATGACATTTTCAACACATCCGCCAAAGGCCTCAGGAAAATATCAATGTCCTTTCTAGGTGATTTAGAGCCCGTAATTAGCAAAGTCAGCATGAGAGAAGACTCTTTCATACATAACCACGGTGATGTATTATACGTTTTAAACACTACCGGCCACATAGTGTGAGTTTGACTCATGTTACCGAATGAATTAAAGCCATCGGTAGCCAAACCTAAGCGGACATTCCTAGGTTCTCTAGCAAAATCTGGATATCTCTCATCAAATTCTTGCTATGCCTTCCCATCAATCGGATGACTCATCATACCATCCGTTGAGCATCCAATATTATGCAAGATCATGTCTTTTGTCATGAATCTAGAACTATACTTTCGTCGAAGCCGGGAAGTTAAAGGAAAGTAGCATAACACTCTTTTTTGGTACTTTCTTCCCCTTGTGTTTTTGTTAACCCATCTGTTCTCGTTACAAACCAGATAGTTTTGCATGGAGGCATTCTCCTTCTAAAACAAAGAACGGTCATTAATGCAAGCATGGATAGATTGATATCCTAACCCAGTCTTTCTCAGCTTCTTCTTAGCTTCATAGTGTGATGCTGGAATTTGATTTTCTTTCAGGAATGCAACTCTTAAAAACTCTAAAATTTGGTCAAACGAACTATCTGTCCATTTTTTGATGACTTTAATAAGCATTAATTTTGCTAGGATGTAGGGAAGACATCCAACTATAACCGAGGTATAACTCCGTATTGAGCTCCTTAAACAATGCATCAAATTCTGGTTCTAAACTAGTTCCATCTTCTTCTACATTTTCTTCATTTGTATTTAGCTATGCCATAACATCATCAATTGCATCAAACGTCTCATTATTTGTTGCTGGAGTGTGTGTTATACTTGGAGCAAAAATGGTTGCTATCTCCGAAGCACGAGGATATTCCTCACTATGATAATTCCAATTCTGATATTATTCTAGAAACTCACGGTCTTGTATGTGGGTATAAAATGCCTTCGAATCCTGCCGAGACCCATTGCAACTATGTGTACATGGGAAAAACGCTTTGCCTCGATCGTCAACATGGTTCTTGGCAATCTCTATAAAGTTGTGAAGACCACTTAAGAAAGCCGTATAATTCTGATTTCCCAGTTTAACCCAACTCTTATCAATTGGCATATCTGTTGTGTTATAAACATGCACATATACATACATAAAATAAATGATATCATAAAAAAAGTACACTTAGATCTTTTAGCTAGAAGAGCATTATGTCTGAACATTTGTAAACCTTAAATAAATCAATTACGTGTTGTTCTATGGATGAACTATAGAATAAGATATTATCAAAAAAGACTAATGCACATTTCCTTAATAGGGGTTTAAAATTAAAGTTCATCAAGGCTTGGAAAGTGGCTGGTGTATTTGTTAACCCAAAGGGTAAAACCAAGAATTCAAAGTGACCTTGGTGTATTTTGAAAGATGTCTTATGGATATCAGGTTCATGCATTCGAACCTGATGGTATCCTGATCTCATGTCCAACTGGGAAAAGACAGAAGCTCCACCCAACTCATCTAATAATTCATCCATCAAAGTAATGGGAAAGTTGTTCTTAATGGTAGCATCATTTAACATTCTGTAATCTACACACATCCTCCATGTGCCATCCTTTTTCTTTACTAACACCACTAGTGCAGCAAAAGCACTAGAGCTTTCTCTTATAACACCCATATCTAGTAGTGGGCATAGCAAACACATCATGATATTTATTTAACAATGCTTCAACGTTAGGAGTGAAGTATTATTCTGGACATTAGGGGTCAGAATATGATCAGTACTTGACTGAGGTTGAATAATAAACAGTTGAGCTTGTGAAAATTGATTGGAATTACCCAATAAGTCATTGAGTTTTTCACTAGAACATAAGCTAACATAATAATCCTTTGCCTCTTTCAAATCAAAGGTAATGTTATCTACTTTGAATTTCATAGTGAGATCCTCAAAATTCCAAATAAAATCATCAAGACTTTGCAGCCATCGTAATCCCAACACCATGTCATAATTGGATACAAGAATGAGAAGTACACAAGCTTTAAATCAATTCCCCTGTGTAAGCCATTGTAAGTTGTTACAACTTTTAGTACAACTAATTAGATTGACATCAACCCCGGTGATTTTGATGGGAGGAATACATTTGGTTGGGCATTGCATCTTAGTGGCAATCCTTTCATCAAAGAAGTTATGAGTTGATCTAGAGCCAGTCAATATGTGGAGGGTTATGGTACCAATAGCCCCTGTAACCTTCATTTTAGAATAAGAAGGTACTCCCATGATTGCATTTAATGAAATTTGAGGATCCAAAGACTATGCATAGTCTCTACTGTGGAATCAAGTCCCTCAACATCCTTATAGGCTTCCCATACCTCAATTGAAAACAAATTGCGCATCATCTGATCCTCGCGTTCCCACGTGAATTCCGGTCCGCTTTTCGAGTTCCAACGAACTATGACAATAGGGATCTTACTACGTTTCAGCGTTTTGATTTCCCTATCCATGATTTCTACCGGTTCTTAAACAAACCGTAGTTGTTCATCAATGTGCAGCTCCTCAAGAGGATCCGTGAGTGTCTCGTCTGCCAGGCATTTCTTCAAGTTCGAGAGATGAAAGACATCGTGTACACCACTAAGTACTTCCGGCAGGTCCAGTTGATACGCTACTGGGCCAATTCTCTTCACTATCTTGAAAGGTCCAACATAACGTGGGTTCAGTTTGCCTCGCTTCCTGAAGCAAATGACATCTTTCCAAGGTGAGACTTTGAGTAAGACCATGTCACCTATTTGAAACTCTAAGGGTTTACGACGCTTGTCGGCATAGCTCTTTTGACGATCACGAGCTGCCGCCATATGGTTTCGGATTTGAACGATCTTTTTGGAAGTTTCGAATACAAGTTCTGGACCTGTAAGTTGGCTATCCCTAACTTCAGCCCAACAGATAGGAGATCAGCATTTACGTCCATACAATGCCTCGAATGGTGCCGCCTTGATGCTAGTGTGATAACTGTTGTTGTAGGAAAACTCCACTAAAGGTAAGTGAGACTCCCAAGTGTTACCGAAATCGATCACACAAGCTCGCAGCATGTCCTCTAATGTTTGGATGGTAAGTTCCATTTGACCATCGGTTTGCGGGTGATAAGTTGTACTCATATCTAAACGTGTACCTAAAGCTTTCTGCAATGATTGCCAGAAACGAGAGGTGAATCGAGCGTCTCGATCTGAAATGATAGGGATTGGCACCCCGTGCCGAGATACTTCTTCTTTCAAATAAATACGAGTAAGCATGTCCAATTTGTCGGTTTCATTGATTGCAAGGAAGTGCGCAGATTTTGTTAAGAGATCTATGATCACCCAAATGGTATCGCATCCGCTGGGGTTCTGGGTAATTTTGTTATGAAGTCCATAGAGATTTGCTCCCATTTCCACATTGGGATTCCGGTTGTTGTAGTAGACCAGAAGGCTTTTGATATTCCACCTTGACCTTTGAGCAAGTCAAGCACTTGCTTACATAGGTGGCTATATCGGCCTTCATCTTTGGCCACCAATATAACACCTTAAGGTCCTGGTACATTTTGTCAGAACCTGGATGGATTTGTGCGCCTCATCCATGACTAGTTCTCTTAAGTTCCCATACACAGGAATCCAAATTTGCTCTGCGAAGTAGCGAATACCATCAGACTTGACCTCGAGTTGTGCTTCCATACCGTGTGTACCTTCCAACGGTAGATTTTCCTCTTTCAGGGCTTTAAGTTGAGCACTACGGATTTTGTCAGGTAATCTGCTGTGTATTGTAAGTTGTAGTGCTCGTACTCGCTTGGACTTGGTTTCCTTTCGACTTAGGGCATCCGCTACAACGTTAGCTTTACCCGGATGATATCAGATCGCACAGTCATAATCATTCAAAAGTTCGACCTAACGATGTTGTCGCATGTTCAGCTCTTTCTGCTCGAAGATATGTTGTAGACTCTTGTGATCGGTGTAGATGGTGCACTTGGTACCGTACAAGTAGTGTCTCCATATCTTAAGTGCGAAAACTACAGCTCCCAACTCTAGGTCATGAGTGTTGTAGTTTTTCTCGTGAATTTTTAGTTGACGCGAAGCATATGCGATCACCTTTTCTCGTTGCATTAATACACAACCCAAACCCTGAGAAGATGCGTCGCAATACACCACGAAATCATCCGTACCTTCCGGAAGAGCTAGAATAGGTGCACTGCAAAGTTTCTGCGTAAGATGCTGAAATGCTGACTCTTGGTTATCGCCCCAGTTGTAGGCTTTACCCTTTTGAGTTAAGGCAGTGAGGGGTTGTGCAATTTTTGAAAATCCTTTGATGAATCGATGCTAGTATCCAGCCAATCCTCGAAATTGTCGCACCTCAGTCGGAGTCGTCGGTGCTGCCCAATTCTTGATGGCTTCTATCTTTGATGGATCGGCATGTATTCCTTTCTCGTTAACCACGTGTCCTAAGAATTGAACTTCCCGAATCCAAAATTCACACTTGGAAAACTTAGCATATAGTTGTTCCTTTTTAAGTAATTCCAGGATTAAACGTAGATGTTCCTCATGTTCCTCCTTGTCCTTGGAATAAATGAGAATGTCGTCGATAAAAACGATGACAAATTGATCAAGGTAAGGCTTACACACACAGTTCATGAGGTCCATGAATACCGCAGGTGCGTTGGTTAATCCGAAAGACATGACCATAAATTCATAGTGGACGTACCTTGTCCTGAAAGCAGTCTTAGAGATATCTTCATCTCGGACTCTCAATTGGTGGTAGCCGGACCTAAGATCTATCTTGGAATAGAAACTGGATCCTTGGAGTTGATCAAAGAGATCATCTATGCGAGGCAAAGGATAACGATTCTTAATTATGACTTTAATTAGCTCATGGTAGTCGATACACATACGGAAAGTTCCGTCCTTCTTCTTGACAAACAGGACTGGAGCTCCCCTTAGCGGTGAGCTAGGTCGGATGAAACCTTTATCCAACAATTCTTGTAACTGAGTAGATAGCTCTTGCAACTCACTAGGTGCCAGTCTGTAAGGTGCCCGAGCGATCGGTTCCGCTTCCGGTGCTAGATCGATTTGGAATTCGACTTGACGGTGTGGTGGCAGACCAGGCAAATCTTCGGGAAATACTTCCAGAAAATCACGAACGACGGGAATATCATCAATCTTCTTCTCTTCTGAGGGCTGCTTAGCAACGAGAGCCAAAATAGCAGTATGCCCTTTTTGAAGGCATTTCTGTGCTTTCATAAAGGATATGATGCCCATGACTGCACCACCTTTTCGCCCGGTACTGAAAGGGTTTCTCCCCTCGGGAGAGGAATTCGAACAATTTTCTCTCGACGGATGATTCCAGCTTGGTTTTTAGATAACCAATCCATGCCGACAATTACATCAAAACTACCAAGTGTGACAGGCATAAGGTCAATATCAAGTTTATGACTAGCTAGTTCTAGCTTACAACCCTTAAGAATGTGGGTTGCTTCAATTATTTAGCCATCAGCTATCTCTATTATATACTTAGCTTCTAACAGAGTTAGAATTCCTTTTATCATATCACTAAGTTTTCTATATATAAAACTTCTATCAGCACCAGTGTCAAAAAGGACAGAAGCAAAGTAATTGTTTAAGAGAAACTTACCGGTGACCACGTTATGATCATAACGAGCTTCTCCAGATCCTAGCACGAAAGCTCGTCCTTTCGCACCATTCCTTCCATTACTGGCATTATTGCCACCACTGTTATTGCCTTAATTGTTGTTTCCGTTACCATTGTTAACCTGGTTATTGCCGTTACCATTTCCATTTCCATTTCCATTACAGCTTCCATTACCATTCCTCTTCGACTGAGGACAATCCCTCTCGATGTGTCCCTCTTTGACGCACTGAAAACATCCCCTTGTGGATCCTTGCGGTCGGAACAGTTGCTTATTCTGAAGATCCACTCTACAATCTTTTGCAGCGTGGCCCATCTTGCCACACCATTGACAACGGTTACAAGCACCGACGTGGTGATAATTGCACTTGTTGCACTTGGGGGCTCTCCCCGCATAACTACCTTGATTTTGAACTGAGGCGGTCATCTGATTGAAGTTCTTAGCAGGCTCAAACTTTCGCTGCTGCTGCTGTGGTTGATTGAACTGGGATCCTTTGGAGTGAGAGTTGGAGTGGGTGTTGGAGTGATGATCAAACTTGCATGTATGATTGTCGGTGGATTTAGAGACCGAACCTCTCGGGGGTAAAGTCCCTTGTGTCACCGCCTGATTGGTTAGCTTGTGAGCCAGTCTGATCGTCTGCTGGATGGTAGTAGGGTTGGACGAAGTAACCATACTTTGAATTTGAGGCACTAGACCTCCAATATACAGCTCAATTCTCTTGTAATCTGGAGTCGCCATAGGTGGGCACATGGCAGCGAGCTCATGGGAAGGTGTGGTATACAGCTCAATTTCAGAACCTTCCATTTTCACGTTCCAAAATTCACCTTCCAACTTCTGAATTTCATCGCGAGGACAGTACTCCTCCTTCATCATCATCTTCTTAAACTCCTCCCACGGGAGTCCATTTGCCATGGCCAGACCCAACATCTGGACCTAAGCATTCCACCACGTGAGAGCCGGCCCTCCAAAGTTCCAGCAGCGAACTTGACCTGATTGGCCACTGGGCAGCTGCACATGGCAATCACTGATTCTACTTTTTTGAACCAACGGAACAGTCCGATAGCTCCTTCAGCTCCACTAAAGGCGTGGGGCTTACACTCCATAAATGCTTTGAACGTGCATGCTGGTTGATGATTCTGCTGGCCTGGATTTAGAAATAACACAGGATTGGGATTATAGAGCTTAAGAAAAGCGCTCTTAGGAGATGAATTTACCTCATTAGTCAATAGTTTAAGCATTTAATTGCAGCATTCTGTGCTGCTAATGCTGCTAGAGCCTCAGCCACACTATCGTTGATTAGTGCCGCTAGCTCCGCTGCTGTCATGTTGATGGTACCTCGGCCACCGGCACGACCTCCACGTCCTCTTCCTGACATGATTCTTCACATTCACAAATACAAACAATGAGAAATATATCGCATATTAAACATTATTTATGTACAAGTACGGAAATACAACATCTAATATTTGGAAAATTAAATAAATTGTAAGGCTACAAAATAAATAACTCAAACATTAAACTTCTCATGCTTTTATTGAATGGGAACAACCTTACCCATCTAGGTTTGAAAAGAGAAATAACATAAGCAAAACATGAATGAAAAAAAAAGATAGAATAGGAAGATCATCAAACATCCTCGTCATCGGAAGAAACATATGATTGAGCATCATCGATCTCCACCGGTTCCTCCTCGGATGGCTCCTCCTCCAAGGGCTCATCCTTGAAGGGCTCCTCCTCGAAAGGTTCTTCCTCACCGTCCGAAAGTGGAATGTCTTCCGGAAATAAGGCTGCTTGCAGTTGGGCTTCTAAGTGAGTCACTCTTTCTTGAAGTCCCTCGGCATCATGGTTTTCTACTTGCAGCTGGCCTTCCAGATTAGCCACTCTCTCCAGAATCCCTCCTACCTCAAAATCCGAGGTGTCTACCCTCGTCTCCAAATGTGTCACCCGATCCACCAAAACATTATGGACCTGATTCGTCACTGCTAGCTCAGCAGTCAAAAGTTCAATTCCTACCTTGTTCTCCTCTATTTGAGTCTCTCGCTGCAGAATGTCAGGTATCTCATCAGTAGCATCTTTCACAATGCTCAACAAAAGCTGCAAAAGCTTGTTCCATAGTGCAGGGCAAGCTAGGTAAGGTAGATGATGAGGAAGCAGAACCAAAGTAGGGTGATGGAACATTTCCCATCTCGATCCACCATTGGATCATTTGCGGGTATGCATTCCAATTACGAGCAGGATTCGTTGCTTGCGCGCTACTCGGTTCACCCTTATCAACCGAATAATCACTAGAACTAGTCCGACGCCTTTTGGGCTCCGGGGATGATAAGATAGGTGCATCGTGTCCTGGTGCCTTAGGTGATGGTGGTGGAGTTGATGACATGTTCCTGTAATATGACATATAAGTGCCAAACATCCAAGATTTATGACATGTAACTAATGTGTGAGGTTATAGTCTAGTATACAATCCTAGTTCTCTATAACCAATGGCTCTGATACCAATTTATCACACCCCTAAATTTCAACTAACGGAGTTTTACCGTTTGGGAAGTGACGAACTAGGATCTCAGACATTAGTTACATTGAACGACTCTACATGGGACTCAAATGAAAATTATCATATCAATCAAAGTTAATGCGGAAGTGTAAAGAAAGTAAATGCACAAAACACACACGCCTAAAAGAATAGTCTAAAAGTCCAAACTAAACACAAATTTAAAATAGACCAAACAGTTTAATAAAACAGAAATCATTGGCAGAATTCCATGCATGTCCTATTGTGTGCACATGTGCCTTATCTTAAGCGACATGAGAAAAACATGTAAGAAAATGTCAACACGAGGTTGGTGAGTTCACAGGTTTCAATTTATAGAAGCGTTTAACAGATTAATGTATATTCAATATATAAATCAATAGGTACCTAACCCATAAACATGTTAACTAACGCGCTCGCAACCGACAACTGACTGTTTATATGTCTCTCACCATCATGGTGCATGTTTAGGTCAATATTGCACCCGTTCGACCTCCAATCGAGTTAGCGTGACTAACGCGGGTGAGGTTTGTCAAACCCAGTAATACTACTCAAATTACCTCGCTATTTCATATTAACGGTCCGATGTGAGGACTTAAAGGATAATGTATACGCATAGTCATACAAGTGATATCATATATGAATTACAAGAATCAAAAAGTATTTACGACATATGTTCTCCCCCAGTTTAAAACAGTAAAAAGGGGCCGTGAAAACTCACCTGCGTTGCGTAGTAGGTAGTATCACACAAATGCAAGATTTGGAATCTCAAGCGTTAGCCTGCACGGCTTACGTAAGCCCTAAAATTATAAACACATAAATTAGGGACAAGTCGGGAATAGTGACGACGACACGGAAAGGTAGAATGTCCTAACGCATTCTATGGATTTAGGAATAAAGGAACGTGTCGACGGAGTTTTATATATATAAATATATACATATCTTATTATAATGATTTTAGGGAATTTGCGTTACGCGTCGAACGTTGATAACGGATAATAATAATTATTTTCATGCGTTTGAGTCGATTACAAAGGTTAGGGAAATAATATAATTTAATATATTATTTTTAAGTTCGAAATATTTAATAAATAATCATTAGAGTGGAAAAATAATAAATATATTATTTTTAATCGAGGTAAATAACATAGGTAAATAATATAACTATTTATATTATTTATACTTTCAAAAATGTCACACAAGATAATTAAATGAGTCAAAATAATATAATATATATATATATATATTATTTTATTAACGTTGAATACGGGTTGATAATAATATATTTATATTATTTTATACGAGATTATGGTTTGAAAAATACATAAATACATTATTTTTAAAAGTGGAAATAATAGTAAAATTGGTTACAAAGTTCAAACCCGAGCCCACGGGTTGTTTCCTGGGCTAAAACATGTTTATATAATATTATAATAATATAGGGTTTGATTTTTAATAATATAATATAAATAAAAAATCGTTCAAAAATTAATTGTGGGAGCCCGGTCTCGAACCCGGGTCTCTCCCACACACGCACAAGTCTCTAACCAGTCCCGCCCGCTAGGGTATCGCGAACTAATCCGACTTGGAATGGTTTTATCAAGGAATTCCTGTGAGTTCCTTCCCCACATCCATTCGCGATCGAAACCAGCCCTGATCCGTCAATTTCGGTATTGATCCATCGAAATAGCAAAGGGGTTCTGATTATTAGGTATAAGCGAATCTGGTTTCAGGATTAATTGGAAAAATATCAACTTTTGAATCGTTTAATCCTCGTTTTAGGAATCGAAAACCCTAGTATTTACATCGAATCAATTTATTCAAATCTGATATTAATTCTCGATGAAAACATAGGGCTTTTGACGATTAGGGTATTGCGAAACTACTGATATGGTTTAATTTCATTAAAATTGAGATTAAGATCAAAAACCCCAAAACAGTTCATGAACAAACCCTAGTTTCTGGATTTATAAAAATTCGATTATATCAGATTATATTGATAGAGGGCTTTCATTATAGAGATGATTACGAGTCTAGTGGTATAGATTAATTGGATTTAAACAAAGTTAAAGGTATAGTTCGATTGAGCAGGTTTCATATGAACCCTAGATTACGGATTGAGATTAATTCGATAATAGAACGTTGAATTTGTAGAGGGCTTTTAATGATTAGATGATTACGAAGCTAATGGTATACTTTAATTTGATTTAAATTGATTCTGTAATGATGTTCGATCAAACCGTAAATATCAAGAACCCTAGAACCGGGTCCTGTTTGAATTGATGAAATAAGCCTGATTAATCATAGGGCTTTCAATCTAAATACATAAACGAAGCTAAAGGTCAGACCAATTGCCAGAATTGATATCGGATTGTAGGAGTTCGACTGAAACACAACCCTGTCAACGAGTTCTTGCTCTTCGGTGGCTCCTGTTACGTTTTCGACGGACTTGAAGTGTGCAATTGCTTCAGGGGAGTTCGAATGAGGTTCGCAGGTGTTCAATTCGTGAGAATAACAGATAATTAGAGTGAATTTGTTTATGACCGAGGGGGTTTCGACGGTTATTCGCTTAATACCCATAATTGAGTTTTAATTCGTGCATTAAGGTTATTTAATCCGACTGTTATGGTAGTTAATACCGAGTACGTGCTATTTCGGTTACAGCTTCACACAGAAGTCGATCAAAGCTTACGAATTTGTCTCAAGAACACCGGTTTGACTTTTTGAAAGTCAACAAATTGAGGATGGGTGAATTACAGAACCAGTCCCTATGTTTTCATGTAAATTGAAGTTTGAAACTTGGCAGAACCAGTCCCAAAGGTTTTAACTTGGTTACATAGGTTAAGATTTGGTTAGTTTGACTTTATAAAAGTCAAAAGTAAAACAATTTTTGACATAAAAAGTCAATGGAATAGTTTAAGAGTATTACACAACTAGTCCGTGGAGTTTAAGTTTGGATTATTGACAGAATTAGTCCTTGAAGTTTGAGTTAAGTTAATTTAAGTTAACTTTAACTGGATTTTGTTAACGAAGTTAACTGGAAAAGTCCGGATTGTCACATAAGCACACCTGGAGAGTGCAAGTATGGGCTGAACTTATGCTATAGATGTGGAAAAATGGGCCTCTACTCTTGTGACTGTACCAGTTCCCCAAGTTCTGGAAATTATGAGAAATGCCACAACTGTGGTGAAGCGGGGAATCTCTGCAAGGATTGCCGCAAACTAAGGGTTGTAAAAAATGACAAGACAAAGGAGGCTGAGAAAGGGAGAGCAAGGACCAGAGCTTATGCCCTGACACACGAAGAGGCAAGGGGAGATCCCAACGTTGTGTCAGGTACGTTTATCCTTTTCCACGCCTTGTTTCTGTTCTGTTTGATTTAGGTGCTAGTAAAATTTTTATATCTTCTTCATTCTATAAGAGGCTGAAATACAAAACCTCTATATTACAACGGGCCTTTAGTGTAGAAACTGATGTGGGTAGAACCACTAAAGTAGTAGAACTGGTAGACTACCTTACCATAAAGATAGAAGGCCATAGATTTCCCGTTAGGTTATTATAGCCTTGGGAGGTCTCGATGTAGTATTAGAAATGGATTGGCAAGCTGCAATGAAGCTCAAATTGTATGTAAATGAAATGTGATTCAATTCAAGGCCCCATATGGCGGTGAAGTCGTGATTTACGGGGATCGTGATATCCCATTGACGAACGAAATCTCAATGATGAAGGCCGAAAGGTATATGAGGTGCGGATTACAAAGATGTGAAAGTGAAAGAGCTAAAAGATGTACCCGTGGTGTGCCATTATCCGGAGGTGTTTCCCGAGGACTTGCCTAGATTACCACCGGATCGAGAGACATAATTTCAAATAGATTTTATTATAGGTGCCCAGCCTATGGCCAAAGCACCTTACCGACTAGCGCCGTTGGAGATGAAAGAGCTGATGACACAGTTGGAAGAGCTTCTAGACAAAGGTTTTATCAGACTAAGCATTTCCCCTTGGGTGCTCCGGTACTTTTCATGAAAAAGAAAGACGGTGCCATGAGAATATGCATCGATTATCGAGAACTAAATAAGCGTACAGTAAAGAACAGGTACCCGCTACCCAGGATTGATGATCTGTTTGACCAATTTCAAGGCGCAAGGTGGTTCTCTAAGATCGACCTGTGGTCGGGATATCTTCAGTTTAAAGTAAGAGAAGAAGATATACCTAAAACCGCATTCCGCACGTGGTATAGACACTATGAATTTCACGAACTGTCTTTTGGGTTGACGAACGCCCCCGCAGCATTCATGGATGATGAATATCGAGTGTCATCCAATGTTAGACCGGTCGGTGATAGTCTTTACAGACGATATCCTCGTCAACTGAAAAAGTGAAGGTGATCACACCTGCCACCTACAGGAAGTACTAGACACGCTGAAAGAAGAAAAGTTGTTTGCTAAGTTTTCTAAATGCGTGTTCTAGCTAAAGGAAGTTCAATTCCTAGGCCAAGTGATTAATGCGGACGACATTATGGTTGACCCAGCAAAGAATGAGACAGTGAGGGATTGGGATATACGCAGTTTTCTGGGATTGACAGGCTATTATCGGAGGTTCATTCAGGATTTCTCAGAAATAGCTTCACCCTTGACCAAATTGACATGCAAGGAAGTGAAATATGAATGGGGCAGGCCCAGTCCGATGCTTTTGAGGAATTAAAGAAGAAATTGTCCCAAGCACCGGTATTAACCATGCCCGGCGGTAACGAAGACCTAGTGGCATATTCCGACGCTTCAGTTCAAGGGTTAGGTTGCGTGTTAATGCAACGATGGAAAGTGATCGCGTATGCATCACGACAGTTAAAGACTCATGAAGTTAACTACCCGACTCACGACCCTGAGCTCGCAACGGTTGTCTTTGCATTAAAGATTTGGAGACATTACCTTTACAAAGTAAAATGCACCATTTACTCTGACCATAAGAGTTTGAAATACTTCTTCGAGCAAAAGGAGTAAAACATGAGACAACTATGGTGGTTAGAAATGTTGAAAGATTATGACTGTGAAATCTTTTACCACCCCGGGAAAGCGAATGTGGTGGCCAACGCCTTGAGTCGAACGGAGATGACAACTCGTATCAAGGTTAAGGCATAACAGCTGGTCGTGACTCCAGACCTCATGAACGAAATAGAACGTGCCCAGGATGAATCTTTGAAAGAAGAAAATGTCAGGTACGAGAGAATAGTGGGTCAACATGAGAAGTTGGAAACCAATACTTATGGGGTACGAACACTGTTCGAGAGAATGTGGATACCCAAGGGTGGTGAACTTAGAGTCAATATCCTTGACGAGGCTCACAAGTCTCGCTACTCTATCCATCCCGGTACCAACAAGATGTACCATGATCTAAAGACAGAATACTGGTGGCCCGACATGAAGAACGATGTAGTTGAATATGTGAGCAAGTGCCTAACTTGTTCTCAGGTTAAGGCCGAACAACATAAGCCGTGTGGGAAGATGCAACCGTTATATATCCCCTACTTTGGGACTAGCACTATCAGGTGAGTTTCAAGAACCCCTACTTTTACTGTTTTAGGGTGGTGTGTATACTCAAGAATTTGACGTTTATAATAAATGTATTTTTATTACTTAAACGTTTGCAAAGAAAGATAAGTAAAATAAAGGTTTATTTATTTAAACGTTTTACAAGAAAGATATTAGATAAGCAAGACAACGTTTTATTTAACTATATGTTTTATAAACAAGAAAGGGAAGAAAGAAAAGGTTTATTTAACTTTGTCTTATAAACAAGAAAGGGAAGAACGAAAATGTTTATTTAATGGTATGTTTTATAAACGAGAAAGAGAAAGATAAAAATGTTTATTATATTGGACTTCTAATCATAAACTTAGGTTATATTATATAAGGGGTCTTAGTGTTAATATTAGAAAGTTAAAGTTTAGAGTCAATATGTAATTTGTAAATAGATTAAGGGTCTATGTGTCATGTTTGTAAATACTTAACTCTACATACGTTTGGAACGTTTCTTTGAAATGTTGCATCGGTCTTAGGGTTATAAGAACCCACCGTCTCTTGTAAACAAGATGTTGAGCAATTCACAATTGAATCAAAGCAAGTTTACATCCAGAATTATTGTGTTGTTTCATCCAATTTGTGTCCTTGATTACCAACAATTGGTATCAAAGCACACGTTCAAGTCTAGGGTTAAAAGAAATCATCGACTAAGGAGGAGAAATCGATCATCAAGGATTAATCGATCAAAGGAAGTCTGAAGGAGCGTTCATCACGGGACGATCAGAAGTAAGTTTGAAATCGTGGTTGTTTTAATCCCGTTAAAAACCGTTTTGTTTGTGATTAAACCAAAAATCGTTGGACATCAGAACTTTTTTCATAATCAGTCGGAGGAACGAAGCAAGCAAGAGGGAAATACTATAATTTGAAGATTGTGTTCAATTAAGGAGCAATGATCGAAGGATAAAGTAGCCGTGACTTTAGAACAAAAAAAAATCAAAACAGAAAGAATTAGGAAAGGTTTTTTGGGACTACTGGCATTTATTGAAATCAGAAACAGAAGTCAAAAGGTTGCATCAAAAAGTGAAAAGATCAATTGATAAAGTCAATGACTTTGTTCATTCAAGTGATTTCTGATCACCAAATCAGAAACACGTTTGAGGATTACAAAAGTATCCAGGTTTGCAAAACTCTTGTTAAAATCTCGAAATTTATTGATTTGAATCCAAGTAACCCATAAAGGTTTAGATTTTAGACTTTTGATTGATTGATTTCCTATCTAGGGGGTGTTTGGGATTACTTTTGGAATCTCTTTATGAATTTTGGAAAAGTCATTTTCAAAAGTAAGGAGCTCCTTACTTTTAGATTTTAACTTATCATCTCACATTTTACACCTATCTTTGGATTACCCAAACAACCTTTTAACTTATTAACTTTTTAGAAAAGTTAATAAGTTAATAAGGAGGTTCCAAAAGTAATCCTAAACATGCCCCTAGTCTCATTTTGGAATCAAGCACTGCTATTTTTATTGTTCTTCATAAAACAAATTAGTTAGTCCATTTGAATCAAACTTTGAAAGAAAAATCCAAAATTTTCAAACCTTTGAAAATCATATTTAAAATCTTTTGAAAAACCTTAGTGGTAGAAAACCTTCGTGGTGGAAAACCTTCATGGTAGAAAACCTTCGTGGTGCAAAACCTTCGTGGTGCAAGACCTATGTGGCAAGAAAGTAAAAAGTAAAAAGAGAATTGTGTGTCAAAGATAAGCAAGCAAGACATGTGTGGTGAAACAAAGAAAGTATGACGGGTAAAGAAGACAAAAAGGGAGAAAGCATGTCAGTACCGGTTCGTGAAAAAGGAAACATATCCCTTCAGTGCCCAAATCTGACTGAATCAATCTACACCCAATGGGCAATTCTGATGGAAACAATCTTGAAGGCATATAGTCTTTGGGAAAGAATTGTTTCAATATAAGGGGTGGATGAGAAACCGAATAACACAATGAAAGCAATGATCTTTCAAACGTTACTGGGAGATCTTCTAATGCAAGTTGCACAATACCCAAGTGCAAAGTAGGTATGGGATTTGATTAAAGTTCAATTCCTTGGAGCATATATGGTTCAGAAAGCATATCTACAAACTTTAAGAAGCGAGTTAGAGACGTTAAGGATGAAAGAAAATGAAAGGGTAAGCGACTTCTTAGGAAAATTGGGCAGCATAAGAGCCAAGTTTAAAAACCTTGGTGCTACTCTTAAAGATAAAACAATTGTAAGAAAATTGATCAACTCGGTTCCTAAGAAGTTTCTACCAATCGTGGCATCCATCAAGCAAGTTTCAGAAATTGATAAAATGCCATTTGAAGAAGCAGTGGGTAGAATAACCGCTTTTGAAGAACGCCTCAAAAGCCAAGACGAACTGGAAGACAATAATCAACAAGGAAAACTCTTAATAGCAAGTTCAAGCAATCATTCCAGAAATTGGCATCATGGAAGGGGACATTG
Organism: Smallanthus sonchifolius; assembly: GCA_023525975.1. NCBI lineage: Eukaryota > Viridiplantae > Streptophyta > Magnoliopsida > Asterales > Asteraceae > Smallanthus > Smallanthus sonchifolius. The sequence goes on along the minus strand of CM042036.1, from coordinate 70,490,980 downwards.
TAATAAAAATCATGGTAGAGGAAGAGGCTCTTACAAAGGAGGAAGAGGACGTGGAAGAAGTATGAATCAAGGAAACATAGACAAGAGCGATTGCAAGTGTTTTGAATGCGGTAAATACGGTCACTTTGCATACGAATGTATAAAACGAAAAGACAAGGAGGAAGAAGAGGACCAAGAGGCTCATCTTGTGTGGGATGAAGAACCAACACTCCTGTAAAGAAGAAAAGTTGAAGAATGAAGAGCCAGGTTTATGATTAAGGGGGAATATATTTTAATCATAAATTTAGGTTATATTATATAAGGAGTCTTAGTGTTAATATTAGATAGTTAAAGTTTAGAGTCAATATGTAATTTGTAAATAGATTAAGGGTCTATGTGTCATGTTTGTAAATACTTAACTCTACATATGTTTGGAACGTTTCTCTGAATCGTTGCGTCGGTCCTAGGGTTATAAGAACCCACCATCTCTTGTAAACAAGATGTTGAACAATTCACAATTGAATCAAAGCAAGTTTACATCTAGAATCATTGTGTTTTTTCATCCAATTTTTTTCCTTGATTACCAACATATTAAACTGTATGTTTTGCAAACAAGAAAGAAAGAAAGAGAAAGTTAAAACATTGTCTAATCTATAAGAGTATGCTTATACGAAGAAAGTCTTGAGGTAGTAGCATAGTCTTGATGGCTAGTGACACCCGAACCCTATGGTTGCATCAATGATTGAGACCATGGCGTTACCATATGAACAACCAGGACAATGCTCGGCAGGGCACTGTAACGGGTGAAGTTGCTACCGGTAAAGATGAGTAATGACGGTTACTCTAGCGGCGACGGTCGCTAAGTAAGAATGAAGAAGCCCGATTGGGGGCATAAGATGTTCCTTCGGGAATTAAGAATGAAGAAACGCGCTTGGGGGCACAGAACAAATTGTAGACGTTATTGTATGACTTAAAGAAAAGAACATAAAGTAAATACATATGAATTTTAAAGAAGAAAGAAAGATTTTATTGTACTATGCGTATAATATAATATGTATGTTTAAAGAACGTTTTAAAAAGAAAACCTTTTTTATAAAGCTAAAGAAAACTTGAACTCACCAGCGTTATCTGACTATTTTAGTATGCATATCATGTGACAAGGGAAAGAGAAAGATATGAAGCCGCAATGGCTTAGAAGAAGATGGTTGGATGATTGTTGCTAGCAAGACTGACATCCCCATGATTAGTTTATGTTTTTAAGAGAATGAAAGTTTAAAGTTTTAATTAACTTTGAAAATGTAAAGACTTCCGCTGTTTGATTTAATGTGTATTCGAAGTTTAAGAACTATGATTATGCTTATGTTTGCCAACTATGAAAGGTACCCGGTTTGGGTCCTTTCATCAAGTATGCGACAACCACATCCATCTAATTACAATAACAGCCCCTCTATTATCCTTAACTTGTTTCCAACTTAATGAACTTACTTAGAGAATCCTTAAGGCATTCAAATCCTAGTTACATCAAGTATAAGTTCAACCTTTTAAGCTTGCAAGGTGAGTTCATAGCCCTATCTTTACTTTCTACTTTGGGGTAGAAAACATGCTCTTATATCAAATGGAAACCAAATTTTAGAGTTAAAACTAATCTTTTGTAGTCAATAACATACTTTCTAATTCTAGTAAAACTAAGTTGGTTTATACATGTTGCTATACTATGTCACTTTTTACTTCAATTCTCTCTTATTTTCTAAAACCTACACAACCATTAACTTCGGGGAAGCCACGGGAGTAAGTAAATAGATCTAATGGCCTGACTAGCCCATCCGGTCCTCAAGTTGATGCATGCCAATCAATTTTGGGCATCCTTCATGTTGATTGAATTCTGTTCAACTTGGAAGGAGCTGGGTGTTTTTGAAACTGCATTCTAGACATTCATACTTTGTCTAACGCCCTGACAAGGTGTTAGACGGGAGAGTATCCGATCACTACGGTTGGTTGTGGGCTCATGTATAAAAGTTTAGTTACTTGGAATGTGAAACTTGTTTATGACTTGCATCTTGTTATCTATTACTATGTATCTATTTAAACCTATGTTCTAATGAACTTTTTAGTTGACCTATTTTAACATGTTTTTCAGGTTTTGGAAACTAAGTTGCTACTTTGATCACGCTAGGATTTCAAGGACTCTTGCTTTAGTGGACTTAGCTAGACATTAACAAAAAGAAGACTTATTTGTTCTAATTGTCCTGTTTGACTTTTGTAATCAATGTAATCAACTATTCAATTAACTTAACAAAAATTTCTTTTGATCCTTGTGTGATGATTCAATTTCGTCGCTCCCTCGTGTTTCCGCCTTGGCGGGGGTGTGACGGGTTAGTATCAGAGCCTTGGTTATAGAGAATTAGGCTACCTTAGAATAGACCTAGACTATAACCTTAGGAGTCCCCTTATTATGAAACTATATGCTCTATGTGTTTAGCTTTTTTCTCTAACCCTTACGTGCCTTCTCATTCCTCTTTCTAAGAAACAACACTTTTTATCTTGACTAACCATCACATGGAACAACACAACCTAGAATTGTAGTCTAACGTAGAAAGCCTTTATCGCCCAAAGAACGCAATCATGGTACGACCAGTTAACCCTACTCCATCGGGAGAGTAGAAGTGCAGAAAGTACAGTTAGACTCGACCCATTTGCAGTTGTTCCACTTTTGGAGATACGAAGACTAAGAAACGATGCCGAGATGATTCCATAATTACTCTCATCAGAACCAAGGGCCCGGTTGGTTGTTGACAGGAATATATGTAATTTGGAAGAATGGATACCTGTACACGAAGGATTATGACTAGGAAAGATGTGGCGTATATATTGCTAAGTAAGGACCCGTCACTCTTTGCTGGGAATCTTTGGTGTGAGTATCGCTTATAGGCTAAAACAAATCTTCCTAGTATCTATCATACGGACCCGGAGTTTTGATATGTAATTATTTTACTCTTTAAATTCAAATTCTTGACACAAGCACATACATTGTGTCTCTATCTTTTTTCGTTTGTAATTTGAACCAATTTAATTATAAATGAAATTCCATCTTTGTTTGCTTACGATTCTATCTTCATACTATTACTTATCATCATAACTAATCTCGCCATCTCATCTAAACGTGCTGGAATACCTACTCGTCGTGACATTACAGAAATCAGCGAGATTGCCACCATTGTCACTCAACAACTATCCAATGTCCTGCCTGCTATGGTAACCCCTGCTGTACCAGTAAACACTATTGCCCCAGCCACCCAAACTACTAAACCTTATTCAGGATCACTGCCTAAGTGTCCACTTGATCACACTGGAGAGTGCCGCAAGTGCAACAACTGTGACAAATTTGGACACCTCGCTCAGAACTACAGGGCACCTTCTGCTACAGCTTTCACCAACAATACCGTGATAACTAACCCTGCTCCCATCAACAGTGTCAGAGTCTGTTATGAATGTGATGGCCTTGACCACCTCATAAACTATTGTCTCAAGCTCCGCCCTACAAACAATCAATTTGCTCAAGGTTGAGTTTTTATCTTAGGAGCACCTGAATCCCGCCAAGATCTAGCTATCCAGGATAACGCAGACTCCACTAGTTAAATTTTTGGATGAAATCCTCTTAACTAGGGGAGACTGTGGCAACCCTGATTTTTTATTTCTTCTTTTTACTACTTGGGTTTATCCTAATATGAATTCTATGTTTACTTATTTGGTTTCTATCTTATAATCTGGATTGGAAATTTCATTTTCATGAATCTTAATTGTTTCAATGTCTACTTGGATCTCAAACTAACATGTTCTATCAATTTCAATTCCATTTCAATATGTATGATCTATCAATTTCTATTGCATGTCCATGTTTACTCTATGACATCCACAAATTTCTCCTACATAACTATTATCACTTTATAGATGCATAATGGAAGGACATAGCACACCCGTGTAAGGTAAATTGACGATTGTGATCCAGAACGTAATTATGATTTTACAGGTGCATTGGTGTGTGTTAAAATTATGTTATGTAGCCAGTACCCCATACCCTTGAAAAATTTCTAAACTCAATTTATGCCACCAACACTAGCCGAGTTAGTGAGTAATTTTGGTAGGTGACTAGTATGCTATCGAGGTTCCATAGTTGTGGTGGGTTAGTTGCGGTACACCCTATATATAAACACCAATGGTACGTTGGAAGTGGGACTAGGAGCCGGACTAATAACTAGCCTCAGATAATGACCCTTACCTCATGTTATGCCACCCAACATTAGTTATTCAGTGATTAGTTTTGGTAGGTGACTAGTATGCTTTCGAGGTACTGGAGGTGTGGTGGGTTAGCTTTGGTACACCCTATATATAAACACTAATGGCGCATTAGAAGTGGGACTAAAAGTCGGACCAAGTAATGGCCTTAGATAACATTTAACGAATCCATATCTATTTCATGTTAGCACAGACTCTACTGATGGAATTTCGGGACGAAATTCTCTTAACTACGGAACACTGTGACATCCCTGATTTCTATGTTTGATTCTAAGACTTGTTTACTATATGTTGATCATATGTCTAATTATTATGCCCCATACTACTTATGATATCATTCAATTTAAACTACTAAGCCCTAGTCTAAAATGAGTATTCTATTGCACTTTAGGGCGGCTTACTTATTTTATTGTGATTCTATATTTGATTCTCGTATTCATTCTAGGACAAGCTACTTATGGTAACTTTGAATGCCCTAGATTCTATCTTAAACTAAGCAATTAATGTTTTTGACTTATTTATAACTTAAAGGACAAAACTTACATATGTGTAAATTCAGGGTTTCTTTTATAACATCATTAAAACTTTGGTTAATTATTGTCTAATATTTCAAAATACATATTATTATTATATATAATAATTGTTGGTAATCAAACACAAAATAGGATGAACAACGCACACGAATGTGATAAACTTGCTATTGATTCTATGAATTGTTCATACATACATATATAATCGACGCCTACATACATACGTTCAGTTTGGTATATATAACCCTAGAATTCAACCGACGCGTCCTTTAGTAACAACGTAACTGTTTGGACTTTGACTATTTACAATTTCGACCCGAAACTTATATTTTGGTTTATACTTTCAATATTCCCCCTTAAACTAAAATATAGTTTAACGAGGGTCTTCTTGCTTCATTTGCTCTTACAACAACGTTTGTTCGTCATCGTAGATGAGATTGGATTCTTGCTGCTTGCCTTTCTCCTTGTCCTTCCACTTGGTGCATTTGTTTGCGAAATGACTGAGTTCACCACATTCATAGCACCTGAACTTTCTTTTATCTTTAAATCCTCGACCCATACCTATCCCATAACCACCTTCTTTGTTGAAGTTTCTTCCACGTCCTCTACCGCGACCTTAACTACTTAAACTTTCCATTAGAAGTTTAGTTTGATTGGTTGCCTCCGGTTCATCTTGATCTTTAATACGTTCTTCAAAGGCTGTTATTCTTCCAATGGTTTCTTCAAATGACATTGTGTCAAGTTCTGAATACTGCTCAATTGTTGCCACGATCGATAGAAAATTCTTTGTAACCGAGTTAAGCAATTTCCTTACAAGTACATTGTCCTTCAAAGTACTACCCAGACTTTTGAACTTAGCTTTTATGCTGCTTAACTTTCCTGCAAAGTCACTCGCTGATTCATTCTTGTTCATTCTTAAAGCTTCTAGTTCACTCCTCAAGGTTTGAAACGTGCTTTCTGGACTAGGTCTGCTCCAAGGTATGTGACTTTGATTGAGTTCCAAACTTCCTTTGCAGTCGGGTACTGTGCAACATGCATTAACACATCTTGAGGAAATGTTTGGAAGATCATTGCCTTAGTTGTGTTTTCCTTCTTCTCATCTACTGATTCCTTTGCATTCACCACTTCCGAAAGACCATAGGCCTTCAAGATTGTTACCATCAACAATGCCCAAGTAGTATAATTTGTTTCATCCAATTTGGGACATTGAAGTGAAACATTTCCTTGCTCACGAACTGATGTGATGCTTGATGCATTTTCTATTTTCTTCTCGTCTGCCATGCTTGAATGTTTTCTTGCCTATCTTGCAGTTCTTGCTAACTTACTTGTCGATCTCACTTGCTAACTTCTGATCAGATGATCAGTTTCTTGATTGTTAGATCAAAACATCTTGCTAACTTTTGGCCAACTTATTAACTAATTTTTCTTGCTCCTGACCTACTTGCTAATCAGGTTCTGACCCACTTGCTAATCAGGTTCTTGCGTGTTCCTGACCCACTTGCTAATCAGGTTCCAACCTACTTGTTGTATGTGAGGTTTTTCCACCCAATTTATATTCTGATTTGCAAAAAGGCTTATGTCCTCTTAACCCCAACACCAATCGGAAAAACCCTTTCTTTTATTTCTTATGTCTCCTTCGTGCAAAATCACAATCTCCACCAAAAACAATTTGGTTTCTTTTGAATTCTTCCTGGTCGCAATTCTCAACAGAAAAAAAAATGAATTTTTCTCCTTGTTTTCCCTCTTGCGCACAACACCAACCACAATAATTGTTTTTGCCTCTTGATAACTCCTTCCAATTTCCGGTACAAATATCACCGCCTTTTTTTCTGATCGATAGTAACCGAGAGAAAAAAAACGACCGTTGCTTCCTTCTTCCAATCGCAAATTACACAAACCAATCACCCATGTTCCTGATTTCCGACTGAAATTGTCGATTGTATTCATTGAAGTGATTAAACCTGATTTCAAACGATAATTGTAGAAAACAAATGTCGTTTCCTTTTTCCTTCGGTCGCACATATTCTGATTGCACAAAAGGTCGCTGCCTTCTCTATTTCAATCGTGGATGGCAAACAGAAACTGTTGATGCATTCTACTTTCCTTGGATCGATTAAACTTGTGCTCTGATACCAAATTTTGGTAATCAAACACAAAATAGGATGAACAACGCACACGAATATGATAAACTTGTTATTGATTCTATGCATTGTTCATACATACATATATAATCGACGCCTACATACATACGTTCACTTTGTGATATATAACCCTAGAATTCAACCGACGCGTCCTTTAATAACAACGTAACTGTTTGGACTTTGACTGCAATACATACAGACCCCTAGACTTCTTACAAATACATATGACACTAAAACATACTTTAGACTATTTACAATTTCTACCCGAAACTTATATTTTGGTTTATACTTTCAATAATAATTTTGAAATTTAGTAGGTAATTAAATATAATAAATCAATTAAAACCTTAAACTTATCTTAAAGTTTTAAAATCATTATTTTAATCTACACTAATCTTAATTTAATCCTAATTAGCCAACTAACAACTCAATCATATCCCCCTAATCCCCCAACAAGTTTATTTTATAATCATAGATCTAACCCAAGATCAAAAGCGAAATCAAGCTTTCTTTGATCAAAACTTTCATTATGATCATCAAACATCAAAATTCGTATTTTGGTAGATTCACTTATCTAACTTCGGGAGGCCATATCTCCCTCAAAACGAAACCTTTTTCAGTGATTCTTTTTTTTTACAATCAAGTTTACTCTCTTGTGATTCCAACCGTATTAAAAACTCATTCAAACTCCAACATTTCGACCCCCAAACATCCAAAACAAAATCAGTGCGCAAAGCTGATTTTAATCCGAGAATGCCTTGAGAATCCGAGAATGCCTTGAGATCAGAATCCGAGAATGCCTTGAGATCAAGAATCGAGTGAAGATTTAGGAACAGACCATGGTGAGACGTACCTTTGAGATACCGAAGAACATGTTTCAAGCTTGCCAATGCAGTTGGGATGGTGAATGCATTAATTGAGATAATTTGTTGACAGCAAAGGAGACAAGGCAAGATATTGAAGAGACCTAACGAGTTTTCTGTATGCAGTAGAATCGGTCAGGGGAGAGCCATCATCAGGCGAGACAGAAGTGGAAGAGCTAAGAGGTGTGGTAACCTCTTTTGCGCCATCCATATGGAATTGGGCGAGAAGATCAGTAATGTGTCGGTGTTGGGTAAGGAAGAGACCAGAGGCGGTTTGAAGAGATCCCACTACAAAAAAAATGTCATTCAGTGGCATACAAAAAGTGCCACAAAAAGCTAAAAAAATGCCACTAAAGACCCCTTTAGGAATAGGCGGCACACAAAAAAAGTGTCACTAGAAACGCTACCACTAAAGCCTTTTAGTGGCACTTTTTTTTGCCACTATATTAATAAAAGCTTTTGTGGCACAAATTTTGTGTCACTAAAAATTGTTTCTAGTTATATATTCATACTAGTTTTAGTGGCACATACTTTTTACCACAAAATCACATTAAATTAAATGTCACTAGAGACATTTATCATATTAAATTTGATTAATTAAAACATTATTTATTTACAATATAAAATTAAAATAAAACTATAAAAATGTAGAAATAATAATATCATCACTTCAAATTAAAGTTCGATCGTCTTCCAAACACATTCCAAATGTTTACAAACAAATATCTAATAAGTGTTAAATTAAGTTTAAATATCAAACATATAAAAACAAAACTAACAAATGTTTGAATAAAAACTCAAAACTTCATTGCGTTCATAAACCTATTTCACAATCTTCCTGTGAGTAATACAATCCTCGTGTTAACTCCTTCTTAGCAATGATACTAGCAGTTACCTGTTAAAAAAATAAAAATCTTTAAATATCAGTAGCGAATCTAGGATTTTTGGTCAATGGATGAAAAAAATGGACCTATAAAAATCGGGTCAAGTATGCCAAAATTAATCCTATCAAAACGGGTCAAATAATGATAACTTAGTTAACTAAACATGCCAGAACTACCATAACCTAAAACAATAAAACGAATGCATCCAAAACATGTACCATGTTCACCCAACTAAACCAATCGACAAAAAGAAACAATTCAATTTGCTAACCTTGTAGGCTCGTATGATGGCTGCTCGAATAGACGATTGGTTTCAAGATACTCGGTTTTGAAAATCTGCGATTGAAAGAGGAGATGTGTGATATAAAAAGATATGTTAAATATAACAAATCAACAATAGTCTATAGACACCAAGGAATAGAAGAAGTTAACTAATTATACCAAAATAAGCAAACGTACCATATGTGATCTACTGTTCTTTCTTTTTCATCCTAATTTTAAGAAACTTGGGGCTAACACCATGAACATTGCAAATAATAGATCTTGGGAGTTCCTGTGTTGCACCAGATAACCATATCACCTGTTACAAGTTCAGAATATGTTAAATTTCAAAATAAAAATATAATTCTAAATCTGAAGTTGGTCGTATGCAAAGCTACAAATTTACATCAATATCCCAAAATAAGCAAATGTACCATATGTGTATCTATTTATTAATAAGTAATTTGGTTATGAGTATAATCGACAAGAAATCCATAATTTACATAATTTTGGGTTAGTTGTGGATATTTGGTCTATTTAATTTGTGTATCATTGTCATAGTTTAAGTACATCAAATAATTACCTTATATTGAGCAATGTGTACTAAGACCGTCACCCATACCAGGAAGCAGTGGCATCTGAATTGCAACCAGAAAAACAAAATATTGACTTCAGCATCTTTAGTACTTAATTGACAGAAGCAAAGTGATTTTTTTTTAAATGGCTAAATGTAAAATTGGCCAACCGCACAGTAAAATAAATCATAAATAGATACCATGACCTACCTGCAACCCCATCATGTTAGCAGTTGCTGCAGGTTTTCAAGATTATGGTTTAGCTCAAAAAGCTCTAACACTAAGGAATTCCAGTAGCCTAGGCAAACCTGTTGAAAAAATTGAGATATTAGACAAATTGTATCGTATATGTTATGAACAAAAAATAAATAAATAAATAATAAACAACATGCCTTGAAAACTTCTGTGTTATCAACATAAGAAATGTTGATGAGATAATCAAGGCCAATCCATAGGAAATTGATGTTTTCTTGTGAGGTCTCAGTATAGAATAACTAAATTTGAACAAATTTCAACATCAAATCTTGAATTCCATGCTCCTAAAAGCAATAAAGCATATAAACGAATTAACTCACAGCTTTAGCACCTTGCTTTATCAGCAGCATTTGGCACTACTACATCTATTTCCCATGTTTATGCACTGCCATAAGCAAAGAAACAAAGATTAAACAAAGTTTCATGATCAATTTGAATCATAACCAACAAGTTCTTGGTGAATCTAAGATGCTTAACTGACTGCATCATATAGATATTTATTTGTAATCCTATTAATATGAGACCATAAATAACAGAATCATAGATATACAACTTAGATTTGAAAGTTGAAAACAACAAATGATTTTTCCACAAATTGTGCAAAACTCATGAAAATTAGGTCAAAGTTCATCCTCACCTGAACAATCTGATCAATGAGATTCTTTCTCTGTTATGTATTAGAAACATGGCATACCAAACCAAACCAAACACTTCAATTCCTTCTGCCTTAAGCTTCTTCACTACATCATCAACATTTTTATAAAAGAACACAATTCAATTTTGACAATCGATTTCTTCTTTTCAATTCGTATAAACAAGCGAACACAGAAACAAATAATAATTACGTTCAATTAACGTTCAGAAACATAAATTGGTCGAACAAGTAACCCTAATTTGGGGAAATTGAATATGAAGGAAGATGAACCTGACGACGAGAGGAGATGACGACGAGAAGAGATGACGACGAGAGGAGATGACGACGGAGGAGCCTTCTAAACCAAGCCGGTGAGAGATATAGAAACCTATGCCTTGAGTTGAACGATGACGATTGCAATTTTGCCTTCGAATCTTCTCCCAATCTTCGATTTCTCTATTGTAGATCGAGTGCTTGTTTAGTTTTTGGTAAAATTAGGGTTGTGATAAAACTGATCCACTAATTTGAAGGAGTAGTGAAGGAGGGAAATCGAGTTTTAGGGTGAAATTTTAGGGTCAAACAGTGACATAAAAACTAAATGCTTAGTGTCATTAAAAATTAAAATTAGTGATATAAAAGCTAAATGTTATTAAAAATGTGTGCCATTAAATGGTCTTTTTTTTTTTAGTGTCCGTCTGAATTTTTCAAGATCGAGACCTATTAGGGTTGATTGAATCTGTTTGCGCCAAACAGGGAAGTTTGACGCTATTAATTTGATTGGAAAATGCGATGATGTTGTGAGATGAATGATTGATGAGTTTGAGCCGGTAGAGGTTGAGGCACTTTTGTCGCCCATGTTTGTAGGGAAGAGGAAGAACGAAGGTGAGGATCGTTTCTCGTAGGAGATGTATGGAGCTCTGATACCATATAATGGTATAGAGATATTGCTGTGAATTGTTAATTCATTGATATCTAAAGTTACATATATAGCCAAGCATCACAATGGAAATGAGTAATTACATGAAAGTAAAATAGAAAAATACACAACAGCCTTTTACTAGAGAATATACAATTAATGAGGATAATATATCGATTATAATGTTGCCGTAGATGTAGCCTTTGATATTTCGTTAATAGTTATTCCTAGAAACAAATAGACGTGGAACTTCCGCTTAACCCACATAGTAGAGACCACCGCAAGTACTAGTCTACTATTAAAGTGGTTCCAACATATCTAAAGGAGAAATATCTAAAATTTTTAGCCACATATAAAAAGTATGTCTAATAATTTGGAAAATCATTAAATTCCTTAACAACCATACACGTGTCACTAGCATTCACCACTCATCAAGACCATTACATACGGTGGTCGAGAATTTTGGAAAATGGGCGAAACAAGTTGAAAACAAGAATTTAGCCGTCTTTAGTGGTTCGTTAAGAATTAATTTATAAAAAAACGGTTTAAATCGTGAACATGTTAATTTTACGTGAACTCGACTCGTTTAGTTAAACAGTTTAATGTGTTGCACTCAAAATAAATCTAAATCGTTTAAAATAAACATATATCTACGAATTCCATGTTAGGTTCATGTCGATTTTCTCATCGTGTATTTTTAGCCTTGCATCGTGGGTCGGTTAGAAGTGATAGGGCTCTTTTTGTAGTTAGAAGATAGGTGAGAGTTTACAAAACCATAAATATTGTGAGAACTCACAAGAATCGATATAAACCTTTCATTTATTATTAAAAATTAAATGAAAGTGTATGTGTAATTATATAAGAAATAATTAAATTATTTATGTCTCTAATTATGTAATTCCCCTGTTTTTTATCCATTATCTATTGCTTGTAACAAGTTTCGTAGACATGTGTACCTAGAAAAATTATAGTCAACCTACATATGTGTAGATGTTTATGGTATATAAATTCAAATAAATTTACGCATACTAATTCAAAGATATTCACATAACACTTTATATTTTAATAGTCATGTTTGATTCTTATATAAACACATATAATGAATAATTTTGATTGGTTCCGTGAGTTCTCTAATATTTATTATTATGTAAAAAAACACTCCTCATCTAATATATTACGGCCCACGACCTAAAAGTGGTGTAGGTTCAAATTACTATGAATACATGTTGATACGTGGCATTAGGTGTAAAAAAATTGTTATTAAAAAAATCTAATATATTGCGCTTGTAAATAAGAATTTCCACCATTTGAATACTTTTCCCCGTAGCGAATAGGTCCAGCTCGCAAGATACAAATTGGAAACAATTTTGTGCTTCTTCTCACCACAAAGTACAAAGTCGTCGCGGGATTGTATTATTGCAGCTTTGGGCTTCTACTCACCACAATCTACTTTTTTAAATTCTATTGAACTCCTATAATTCTAATTTTTTATGTCCTTGTAATCTAACCTTAGTATGAAGGTTTAGGCGACATCCCCAAAGATAAATGCAGTCCATTGTCATAAACGAGTCGAGTCGAACCGAGTTTATTTTCATATGAATTTGATTTCGGCTCGTTAAGTTTAATATAGTTTAAGCTCTATATCTAGAGCTCGAGGTCAGCTCAGACCTGGCTCATTTATTATTTGATAGTTCTTATTATTATTATTATATATATATATATATATATATACATAATTATCGTTATATCGATATATTTATCTATACTATCTAATAATAGAGTAACTAAGGTGGCACGTGACATTTTTCTAGGCCATAAAACTGTTTTCTCGAATCTCTCCTATTAAATATATTTTTAGATATTTAATTTAAGTTTAATTATGGATAATTATTATACTATTAACTAAGTGAATTTAATAATAATTAATTATATATAGTTATAAACTTGTATTATGGATAGTTATTATATCATCATGTTTTTACATTTTAATTAATTAGTCCACTATTTTAGCCAACTAAATTAATAATTCGTTTCGGTTTTTATCTACAGATTTTTTAATTCAAAATTTTATTTATCATCAATTAAATTATTCAATCATATTTTTATAAATTCGATAAACTGAAACGATTTCATAGCCAGGTAGGATCCAATTAAAAAAACTTTCAATCATATATTAAGTATTCAAAAATCTATGTTGAACCACTTTCCTGTGACAAACACTCTAGATAGATAGTCTTAGTCTTAGGTTGTTTTGTCTTGTTTGTAATTGCCTTTGTATGTAAAAGTCTTTATGTATTAGTTTATCGAGTTATATTTACTTTTACATATTGAATGTTGCAGAATTCTCCAAGTGTTTTGCGCATTTGTAAGTTCGCAGAAGAAAGCTCCTGCGTACTTGGCAAGTACGCAAGAGTAACTTTGCGTACTTGCTAAGTACGCTAGAGCATTTTGCCCTGCGCACTTGCTAAGTGCGCAGGCATCAGGTCTTATATAGATAGGATAGGTTGACAGAAGTTAAGTACGCAGACATAGACACAAATACGCAGATTGTAACCTCAGTGCTTTTCTCTGTAACCTACAAGTGTTTATAATACAAAGAACGTTTAAAATGTTTTTCTCTTGTCGGTTTACTTTGTTTAGCTAGACTCTCCGCCTAGTCACGGGCATTCCGCACCCGGTCCGACTAGTAGACCCACTTGCATGTGACGATCCGCCACACCCGAGGGACCTACAAGTGGTATCAGAGCATTTGCTCCTGATTTCGAGTGTTGTGAGTGAGTTTGGAGAGTTTTTACAAGCAAAAAGAGGTATTTTTGTTGATTTTTGTGATAAAATAGGGGTAGTTCTTGAGCACTATTTTAGAAACAATGTGTATTTGAGTGTTTTGAGCATCAAAGGTTGGTTAGAAATAAGTTTCTGACCCTTTGGCTCATTTGCATTGATCATCAGACCAATTTTTACCATCTCCGGCGAGTTTCAGGTAACCGGAAAAGTTTGGTGAAAGTTGCTGAAAAGGTATCCTGCATACTTACCATTTCTGGTAAAAAGTACAGTTTTATGCGTACTTACTAAATACGCAAGACTTATCTCCTGCGTACTTATAAGTGCGCAAGACTGAATTTGTGCGAACTTAAGTTATATCCTGCGTACTTACTTTTAATCCTGTGTACTTACAAGTACGCAAGAGGAAATCTAAATACGCAAGACCATTTCTCAAGTGCGCAAGGCCAAAAATCAAGTGCGCAACTGTGTCTGATTTTTCTGAAATTTGACTAAGTGTTCACTATGTCGAATCTTCAGAATTTGGAAACCTGTTAAATTATGATAATGAGATCGGTACACCACAGAAACCACCAAAGTTGCTGAACGTGAACGATTATTCTAATTGGAAAGCACGTTTTGAGCACTACATTTCTTATACCGACTCATCGCTATGGATACCAATCCTTGAGGGAGATAAGCATCCCACACACATCTATCTTGATGAAACCATGCCCAAACCTATCTCTAAGCTTTCTGACAAAGAAAAGAAAGCTTATGATCGTGAAAAGAATGCACTTGGTTCGATCACTATGGCATTAACTCGGGAATTGTTCCACAATTTCCGAGGGTATGACAATTCTAAGGATCTCTGGAAAGCTTTACAGAAAAGATTCGAAGGAAATAGTGACATCAAGAAGAGTAAGAGGGATCTTCTCAGGAAGCAGTATGAGTGCTTCGGATTTTTAGAGAATGAATCTTTAGATGACCTCATCTCTAGATTCTATCATTTACAGACTGAGTTGAAGGCTTTTGAACTCAGGTATCCAGATGAAGAGATGGTGGAAAAGTTTTTGGATGCTTTACCACCCAAATTTGAGATGTACATAACCCTGATGAGGGAAAATCCTAAATTCTATGAGTTGACAGTAGAGGAGGCAATAGGAAAGGTTCAAGCTCATGACATGAACCTAAGAAGAAAGGAGAGCTCTAGAAGACCCCAGATACAAGACCCTTCTATGTATCATGGGACGACTTCTACATCCAAGTCATCGGGATCTGGAATTGCCCTCTTCACTAGAAATCCTACTGAAGAAGACCACTCAACTGGGTGTGGTGTTCATGCATGCTATGCTTCAGGATCAGGGTTGGGATCTCATCATCAGCATACCTCAAGAAATCGTCCTTTTACGTCTTCAGCTAACCAATCAGCTATAGCCAGAATAGCTGAAGATCATGTAGCACTATTCTCATCTTGTATGCTTGCGTATGAGAATTTCATAGGTGGCAAGCTTACTGATCCAGAGACGATTGAAGAAGATTTTAATCAAGTGGATCCTGATGACATGGAGGACATGGATATTCAATGGAATATGGCCATGCTATTGAGGAGAGCCAAGCGTTTCCTGAACAGAACAGGAAGAAAGTTTATTGGCGGGCATCCTAATGCCAAGGTCGGGTTTGACAAATCTAAGGCCAAATGCTATAAGTGTCTAAATTTTGGACACTTTGCTCGTGAGTGTCAGAAAGACAGAGCACCGGCCTCTGGTTTTACCCGACCCAGCCAAGGAAACAGCCATGGCCACAACAACTCAAACCACCACAATCAAAGCCAAAGTGGAACGTCCAATGCACTGGTAGCCCAACATGATGAAAGCTTTGATTGGGGTGTTCATCTTGAGGATGCCATCATCGCAAAAACCCAGGTTAGTCTCATGGCTGAGATCATGGAGATGATGGAAGCAGAGAAAAGGGAAGCTTCTGTAACTGATGAAGAGGATGCGACGACTGCTGTTGCTCTCATGGCCATTGGAGAAGCAACAAGTTCATCTTCTGAGGTAGATTCTAACCCTTTTTCTGTTATTTCATGTTCTAAATGTCTAGGGCTAAAACTTAAAAATTCTAGGCTCCAAGACAAAATCGAATCCCTAAGTATGGCAGCTCTAAACTACAAAGAAAATGAAAAACGTTTTAAACATTCTATTGAAACGTTAAAAAAGGAAAAGTGCGAATATTCTTTAAAAATAAGTGATCAACAGCTTCACTTAGATGTTGCATACAGGGGGTTGGAAAAACGGAACAATGAAATCAACAAACTGCAAAATGAGATCTTGCAGTTAAAATGTGCCAATGAGAAGTTGAAAAACTCTCGCTTTGTGGTGGAACACTACGAATCTGTAGTGAGACTACTGAATGGGTTAGGTTTGGGTACTAATGCCATTCCTCCACCAGTGAGCGGGAAGTTTGTCAATAGCTTAATAGACATTGATCTCACTTGTCTAGATGAGTCCTCTGATAAGGATGATTCCCCTAAAAAGGATGAATCCTCAAGTAAGGCTAACTTCACATCTAGTGAGGAGTTTGTTACTGCTTCTGAAGATGGGTCGGTTAACACTTATCCTGAAGGAGCATTATCTGAGGAGTTGTTCACTAAATAAAAGGTAAAGAAAAACGTTATCACTAATGGTGATAATTGCATTTTAACTGAACCTGATATCATTGAAACTAATGATAATCTAAAGGTAATGCTTTATGGGGGTTATAAAAGTCTTAATCAAGCAAAGAAAGAGGCTTTTTCAGCTCACTATGGGCTTGGGTATAAAGAAAATTTGGAAAAATATTATACTCCCAAAAACCAAACTGTAAAGGTTCAGACTAATGTTCATAAACCAACTCCTCCTTCTCATAATGCTGAGTTATCTAAGGCCAGATCTAATGAGCCTTACAAGAGAACTTATGTAGATAAGAGAAATTGTTTTCACTGTGGCTTGGTTGGTCACATTATTGTGAACTGTCCTTCTAAGAACCAAGGGAAACGGCATGTTGTTCCACAACCAGCTGTTTGCCCAAGGTCGCCATCAGTGAAAGCTCCCAAAAATCCAAAACAAAATGTGGTGAAACCACCAGTCAAACCGATGGTAAAGCCTAAGATAAAGTCTGAAGCTAAACCATCTGTTCCAAGAAAGGTAACGCAACCTACTGTACCTTGTGTATCTACCTCTGGTAGTACACGTACTGGTGAGAAACCTGTGGCGAGACTCTCTAAGCCACAGAGAAGAAGAAGAAACAAGAGGTTGAGAAAGCTTGAACAGCTGACTTCAGTTCAATCAGGTGAAGCTTCCACAAGTTCACCTGCTGTAGTTGAACCAAAGTCTCCTGTTTCGGTTAAGAAACAGAAGAGATCCTGGACTGCCAAATCCAAAACTTCTCAATCTCCTAGTTCTATTTCTTCTAAAGATTCATCAATTTTGAACAGTCATCATGACTGTGAGTTAAAGAAAGTAGTTTATTTTGAAAAGGATGGACGACCCAAGACCACAATGACTTGGGTCACCAAATCTAACTAATTCTTTTGTTACTCGTGCAGGGACGTCCGAAGGGTACTATCTCTAACCGCTGGTATGTAGATAGTGGATGCTCCCGGCACATGACAGGAAACATGGCCCTGCTTCAAGATGTTAAACCATTCAGAGGCGGCTATGTGGCCTTTGCCGGAGAAAAAGGCGGCAGCATCACGTGTCAAGGCATGGTTTCGAACGGTTGTGTCAGCTTTGACAATGTCAACTTCTGTGAGCAGCTGAAGCATAACCTGTTGAGTGTCTCCCAAATATGTGATAAGGAGTACTCGGTGATGTTTGACAAGTCAGAATGCCTGATTCTCAAACCTGGTTTTGAAGTTCCGTAAGATTGGATCCTGATGAGAGCGCCAAGAACTAATGACACCTACCAGATCGATATGAGCGTGGCAACAACCACCTCATCAGTTGCTACCTGTTTGCTTACTAAAGCGACAGAGCTCGACTCCATCTTGTGGCATAGGAAACTCGGACATATTTCGTATCGTAAAATGAATCATCTTGTCCGAAACGGTTTGGTAACCGGGGTTCCTAAGCTGAGATTTACCGTTGCAGATGACTGTATGCCTTGTAAAAACGGTTTGGTAACACGGATGAGTGGACAAAGCTCCTTGCTTCTAAATATGACAAGGTGATTAAGTTCTGCCTTGATTACAAGAAGAAGATGGAAGCTAAAGATCAAGTGCTGTGAAGACCGAAGACTGAAGATTATCTAGAGCTGTTGTCAAGGGGGAGTTTGTTGAAGCACTTTCCTGTGACAAACACTCTTGATAGATAGAGTCTTAGTCTTAGGTTGTTTTGTCTTGTTTGTAATTGCCTTTGTATGTAAGAGTCTTTATGTATTAGTTTATCGAGTTGTATTTACTTTTACATATTGAATGTTGCAGAATTCTCCAAGTGTTTTGCGCACTTGTAAGTGCGCAGGAGAAAGGTCCTGCGTACTTGGCAAGTACGCAAGAGTAACTTTGCGTACTTACTAAGTACGCAAGAGGATTTTGCCCTGCGCACTTGCTAAGTGCGCAGGCATCAGGTCTTGTATAAATAGGATAGGTTGACAGAAGTTAAGTACGCAGACATAGACACAAATACGCAGATTGTAACCTCAGTGCTTTTCTCTGTAACCTACAAGTGTTTATAATACAAAGAACGTTTAAAGTATTTTTCTCTTGTCGGTTTACTTTGTTTAGCTAGACTCTCCGCCTAGTCACGAGCATTCCGCACCCGGTCCGACTAGTAGACTCACTTGCATGTGACGATCCACCACACCCGAGGGACCTACAATCTAATATTTGTTATGATTTTTTAGCACCCAAAAATTTCAATCCAATTTAAACTTTTAAACATTTACGGAAAATGGTCCTTTTTACATTTCAAAATCCAAAATTGTGATATGTGTTACACCCCAACCAACGGCGGAATACGTCGCGGCGAGACATGAAGACTGGTCATAAGCACATGATCAAACTAGATTTCATATATTAATATAAACCAATATTCCATAACATGAGTTCAAACAAAACATCCAAAAAACAAAGTACATCAACATTGTTTAACTAATTATTCAAACTAGGTCCTCAATCGTAAGTGAAGCACCTTGCATATGATCTCAAATCCTGAAACATGATGAAAACAAGGTCAATTAAAAATAGTTGGTAAGCATACATAGGTTTTGACGCCACAAGTAGTTTTCAAATATTGTGTACAATTCACATGAAACATGGTATAATAAGGCAATTATAAAGAATCACTATAGTAAAACCGAGCGCACAATCAAACCTTATGACATGAAGGGCATAACACTCAATGTTATCCAAATGTATTGTCGGCAACGATCACCCTACCTGGGTGGATTTGTCAAATGAAATAGATCTATCATTGTTACCGTTGGCTTGTACGGAGTTAATGATTGTACTTGTTATAAATGTAGTTTAACTCATAGTGTTCAGGCATAAGGCACAAAATACACACATGTACATGATGCTTGAATTGTATAAATTGCAAATAGTTCAATGTAATCATGTTCCACCCCAAAAATATTAAAATGTAAAATGTGGGGCTATGTAAACTCACCTTGCAATGAGTAGCTTGAATGTCACACAAGTATGTTGTTGTTGCACAAATGTTCTAGCTAATAATAAAATAAATGTGTATATGAATAAATAATTATTGTTCTTTGGTAAATAAATGCACAAATAAAAAAATAAGTAGCTTTCTTTTATTTGTAATTGCATAACTTAATAAATGGATAAATAAATAAATGAGTAATAATGTAAGGTCCCAAACCTAGGAGGCCTCACTTATTGTATTTACTCATCAACACCTAGCTCTTAAACACAAGACATTAACAATCACAGTGGAAACGAATTTAAACATAACATAAGCGGCGGAAATACATAACTTGTCTTTAACATACTTGTCTAATACGAAAATTAAACTTGTCTTTGAAACATAATAAACTTTAAACATAAGCGCGATGACAGACTCTGATATTCAGGGTAACTCCTCAAGCCAGCCAAGCATCCAAACTGCCACCTACACTTACCTGATATGCATACTAAAAGTCAGATAACGTTGAGTGAGTTCTAACGTTTACATAAAACATCTTTACATATATTAAAGGAGAAGGTTTTGCTTCTACATGTCTTTACAACCATTTGGTAAAATCTTTGCATATAATATCCTTTAACTTTTATTACTGTATGTATTGTCCCAATGGTTCAAGTCCAAAGGTCGACGAATAAGGAGAGTTAACACGATGCGTCACCGTGATATTTGTAACAGTCCTGACTAGTGTCAATACACTACTACCATACCGTTAATTCTATTAGTCACTTCTTAAGCACAAAGCCCACTTAGGCACTAAGCCTATCTCGGGCACTGAGCCCATCTCAGGCACTGAGCCCCACTTAGGCACTAAGCCCTTCTTAGGCACTGAGCCTACCTCAGGCACTGAGCCCTTCTTAGGCACTGAGCCCACCTCAGGCACTGAGCCCTTCTTAGGCATTGAGCCCATGACTGACTCTCTAATGGTATTCATTCTCGAAGGAAAAACATTTCTCTTTACTAATTACTTTCTTTAAAATCTCATCTTCGTTCTTTTGAAAATATCTTTGTTATTAACAAACCTTTCCTAAGCATCATTCTTTACACAAAACATTTCCTTTGCCTCTTTTAAACATTTCTGTAAGTCATGACTTTCGCCATCGTTTATTAATATAAAATTTGTAATAAACACACTGTTCACTAAGTAAGCACATCACCCCAAAAGTAGGCAAGAAAAGGGATTAGAACTCACCTGGTATCTTAGCTGGAATGGTCTACCGGATCTCACACAATCTGAACAATCATAACAATTCGACCCGTATCAAACTTAACTCGACACTAAACGTTTTCACCATTTCTGGCAGGGAAAACTTAAGGCTAAGTTCGCCTCTTTTTATCCTGGCGAACATACTGACTTCACTAACCAGCTATATATACCCAGAGGCATGATGCCTGCACACTTAGCAAGTGCGCAGGGCCTTGTTCTTGCATACTTATCAAGTACGCAGACTTTTGTTCTTGCGTACTTATCAAGTACGCAGGGCCTTGTTCTTGCGTACTTAAGAAGTACGCAGGGTCTGCGTGTGGGCAGTGTTCTTCCCCACAAAACCCTAACTTTTGCATGCAGATCCGACCTCGTCAAGATCCAAACTTTTTACGTTCAAGACTTGTGTTTTCTAACCGAGAGTCTAGATCTATACTTTATTATTATTTTCAAACATAAAAATCTAACCTTTACTCTATTTTATTTCAAAACCCAACACGGTATGAAAAACTCGGATCTAGGAGGGATCCTTACCTGAAATCGCTTCCCGTCTGTTGCTAAACGCTCTCGAGACTCATGCTAACGATCCTTGAAGCTCGAATCCGAAAACCGGGACTTTCTCTCTCTAGGATCTCTCTCACTTTCTCTCTCTAGAGTCTGAAAATGGTGTTGCAAATGAGGGGCCCAACACTTGCCCTTTTTCGGCCCATACTCCCAACCCAAGCCCGTTCCTCCTATTCTTGCTAAGTTTTAATTTTCTTGCTAACTATTCCAGGTCTAAAACTCGGGATGTTACAAGTCTACCCTCCTTACAATAGGTTTCGTCCTCGAAACCTGCAATAAACTACACCGATAGGAAATCACAGAATGTGTGACATAAACCGTAGCTGTGCGGGATAGGTTGGTCATGAAAGCCATTATGAAAACCTATCATAGAGGGTCTAGAACGATTCATCCTTCGGTTATGCGTGGTCTAATCGTGGGACAGTTTCTAGTTTTGAGACATTTAGGCTAACTATAATGGTTAAAAGTTTCTAACGGTACACGTGTTCTACTTACACTAGAACTTCATTGGAAGTACATAAAAATTAAATAGTAAGGAGAAGGGATACGTACCCGACCTGGCTTCAAGCTTTCTCTCTATCATCCTTATCGGTCACCTGGTATACTCTTTCCTTTGCTGCGGCCTTCAGTTTCCTACATTCCCCACCGTAATGCCCCTTCTCGCCGCAGTTATAACATATACGCATGTCTGGGCAATCCAGAGAGGTGGCCTTGCTTGCCACACTTATATCATCCCATCGATCCTAACTAGTATTCACCCCCATGCTTCATTCCACACTTACCGAACATCCCCTCGGTGTCTACCCTTGCTCTTGCCTCACTAGGACCCTGGAGGTCTCCGCCAGGTCTCTTGACCGTCAACTTCTTTGGTTCCTCAGGGATGACTTTGGTGGAGGCTATGTCATCATACACAACACCACTCAGAACAACCACCGACTCAAAAGTGCTTGGTGCGTTGGTATTGACAAATGTACGGATCTTCGGAGGCAATCCTTGGACATAGTAGTGAATTCTCCTCTCATCGGTTGTCACCAGATGGGGCTCAAGTCGTGCCAACTAATTGTACTTGGAGGTGTATTGCCGGTGAGTCATCAGTCCGCTTACAGAGTCAAGAATTCCCTTTCCACTTTGTGCACCTCGTTCTTAGGACAAAAATTTTCAATTACCAACGCTTTCAGGTCACTCCATCTCATCCATCCGACCATTTGGTCACCCTTAGCTTGTTTCACAGTTTCTCACCAGTGTGCTGCTTCTCCCTTCAATGACATCGCATCGAACATGACTGCTTGTTCCGGTCGGCATTCACTAAGACGAATGGTCGACTCCATGCCATTAATCCAGTCCAAAGTATCTGCTGCTTCTTTCTCACTAGTAAGCACGGGTGGATCACAACCACGAAACGCTTTGTAGTCACAGCCGCGAGCAGGCGGTGTAACATTCTCTACTAGATTGGGTCCTCCCATTGTTGGAAGCGCCACGGGCTCTTCAGTGTGTTTGGGTTCTCTTTGGCTTTCCTCAAGGCTTCATCTAGTATGGCTGGTAAGGTTTCCTTCATCAGTCGGATGAATTCCCGGTCGAGAACTGCTTGTACGGCTGGCTCGAACTCGAATGTCTGATCATCTCCTGCCGCATGCTCAACATTGTGCTGACTGACTACCATATCAGTATGGGTAGTGTGAACACTCCCCTCAATCTCTTGGTTGGTTCTAGCTCCACCGCGGTGGCCTGTACGTCCACCACGTCTTCCTCCTCCACCTCCTCTAGTTCCTCCACGTCTAGCCATTTCTAACTGAAAGATAGAGAACAAAGGGATTTAATTTCATCATGTTAGGGAATATGTAGAACACAATAAGTAAGGTAAGATGTTAATATATACACTGGCCATATGCAATTAACCATTACATCACTTCTTGTTTTCTATTTATTCGCTTTCATGATTCCACTAAAGCCTCTATTCTTATCTTGACACTCTAAACAAGGAAAGAAACTTTACTTACTATACACTTCTGGTGCTTTAGCTTGAGTTACCTGTTACTGTCATCCGCCACTTGGTCCAATTCTCAGTTTATGTCTGGACATTGAGGATGTCCAAATCTCTCAAACTATGGCTCTGATACCAACTTGTAAGGCCCCAAAACCGGGAGGCATTCACTTATTAGATTTACTCAACAACACATAGCTCTTAAACACAAGACATTAACAATCACAACGGAAACGACTTTAAACATAACATAAGCAGCGGAAATACATAACTTGTCTTTAAAACATAATAAACTTTAAACATAAGCGGGATGCCAGACTTTGATCTTCAGGGTAACTCCCAAGCCAGCCAAGCATCCAAACTGCCACCGACACTTACCTAATATGCATACTAAAAGTCAACTAACGCTGAGTGAATTCTAACGTTTAAACAAAACATCTTTACATATATTAAAGGAGAAGGTTTTGCTTGTACATGTCTTTACAACCAATTGGTAAAATCTTTGCATATAACATCCTTTAACTTTTATTACTGTCCGTATTGTCCCAATGATTCAAGTCCAAAGGTCGACGAATAAGGAGAGTTAACACGATGCGTCACCATGATATTTGTAACAGCCCTGACTAGTGTAAAGACACTACTACCATACCGTTAATTCTATTTGTCACTTTTTAGGCACAAAGACCACTTATGCACTAAGCCCTATTTAGGAACTAAGCCTATCTCGGGCACTTAGCCCATCTCAGGCACTGAGCCCTTCTTAGGTACTGAGCCCACCTCAGGCACAGAGCCCTTCTTAGGCACTGAGTCCACCTCAGGCACTGAGCCCTTCTTAGGCAATGAGCCCATGACAAACTCTCTACTGGTATTCATTCTCGAAGGAAAAAAACATTTCTCTTTACTAATTACTTTCTTTAAAATCTCATCTTCGTTCTTTTGAAAATATCTTTGTTATTAACAAACCTTTCCTAAGCATCATTCTTTACACAAAACATTTCCTTTGCCTCTTTTAAACATTTATGTAAGTCATGACTTTCGCTATCGTTTATTAATATAAATTATGTAATAAACACACTATTCACTAAGTATGCACATCATCCCAAAAGTAGGCAAGAAAAGGGATTAGAACTCACATGGTATCTTAGCTGGAATGGTCTACCGGATCTCACACAATCTGAACAATCATAACAATTCGACACGTATTAGACTTAAGTCGACAGTAAACGTTTTCACCATTTCTGGCTAGGCGAACTTAAGGCTAAGTTCGCCTCTTTTTATCCTGGCGAACATACTGACTTCACTAACCAACTATATATACCCATAGACCTGATGCCTGCGCACTTAGCAAGTGCGCAGGGACTTGTTCTTGCATACTTATCAAGTACGCAGACTTTGTTCTTACATACTTATCAAATACGTAGACTTTGTTCTTGCATACTTATCAAGTACGCGGACTTTTGTTCTTGCGTACTTATCAAGTACGTAGGGCCTTGTTCTTGCGTACTTAATAAGTACGCAGGGCCTGTGTGTGGGCAGTCTTCTTCCCCACAAAACCCTAACTTTTGCATGAAGATCCGACCTCGTCAAGATCTGAACTTTTTACGTTCAAAAATTGTGTTTTCTAACCGAGAGTCTAGATCTATACTTTATTTTCATTTTCAAACGTAAAAATCTAACCTTTACCCGATTTTATTTCTAAACCCAACACATTATGAAAAACTCATATCTAGGAGGGATCCTTACCTGAAATCGCTTCTCGTCTGTTGCTAAATGCTCTCGAGACTCATGCTAACGATCCTTGAAGCTCGAATCCGAAAACCGGGACTTTCTCTCTCTAGTCTCTCTCTCACTTTCTCTCTCTAGAATCTGAAAATGGTGTTGCAAATGAGGGTTGGGGCTGGTCTTGAGGCTTATAAGGGGGCCAACCCTTGCCCTTTTTCGGCCCATACTCCCAAGCCCAAGCCCAAGCCCAAGCCCGTTCCTCCTATTCTTGCCAAGTTTTAATTTTCTTGCTAACTATTCCGGGTCTAAAACTCGAGATGTTACAAATAATTACTCGAGTAAATAAATAATTAACTACATAAATAAATGAATAAAACCTTTCATTTATTTAGTTTGATTTTTATGAAAAATAAGTGTTAAAAATAATGATTTATATAATTGATAATTAAACCAAAATTTAAAGTATAAAATAATGTTCTAATTAATTAATTAATAATTAAGCCATAATTAGTTATTAATTAAGAAAATAAATTATATAAAAAGTTGTATAAATCTTTGCAAAGTAATGGGTTTATAACCATAATCATAATTAATTTTTAATTAAAAGTTATAAATTTGTTTTAATGATTTATATAAGAAAAAAATCTAAATAAATGAATTTATAAAACTATACAAGACAAATATTTACCAAAACAATTTCTTTTATATCTCAAAATATATTTTATGATCCAAGATTACAATTATATAATTAGTAATTAATAATTAAACGTGTTAGAAAATAAATAATTAACTATTAATTTAGTTGAGTAAAGAAATAATTAACTACATAAATAAATAAATAAAAATTTTCATTTATTTAGTTTGATTTTTATGAAAAATAAATGTTAAAAATAAGGATTTAATTAATTGGTAATTAAACCAAAATTTAAAGTATAAAATAATGTTCTAATTAATTAATTAATAATTAAGCCATAATTAATTATTAATTAAGAAAATAAATTATAAAAAGAGTTGTATAAATCTTTGCAAAGAAATGGGTTTATAACCATAATCATAATTAATTTTTAATTAAAAGTAATAAAATTGTTTTAATAATTTATATAAGAAAACAATCAAATTAAATGAATTTAAAAAACTATACAAGGCAAATATTTATAAAAATAATTTCTTTTATATCTCAATATATATTTTATGATCCAAGATTTCAATTACATAATTTATACTATATAATAAATAAAGCTTTTGATGGGACGCTTGTCACTCTCTCATGCATCCTCAACTTTTTTTACCGCCTCTCTCTCATATTAAATAATAATGATTTCTATAACTATTTTTAAAAAAACATTTTTCATAAATATGTAATATGTAAATTTTTATTACTAAGTATACATAACATTGCATATTCAACCCATCGGGTTTCTAAAGTTTAATATGAATTAACATTTATTAGTTACATAAAAAAAGTTAATACTTAGCTAAAAAAATGATTTAAAATTTAACTTAACAGAATATATAATTGTCAAGTAATATTTTATTCAACCCGTGTAATACACGAATTTTTAAAGACATAATTTTTTTAATACTAACTATATAACATTACATTTATTAAACTCGTATAATACACGGTATTCTAACCTAGTTAGTAATGAATCATTACACGTGTTAGAAATAATAATGTTCACATATCATTCGTTAAACGTTTGTGATAATAATTATACAAAGTTATAAATATGTATATTTTTATTTGAAAATGACAGTTATTGTAATCCCTTGTACATTTATAAAAAGAATTAGTTTATAATAATGATATATCTATATATATATATATATATGTGTGTGTGTGTGTTTACACACCCAAAAGTTTATAAGTATATGTTTGGTTATAGTTAAAATATGTATTGATATATATGACTTTATACAAAGAATACATAGGTTTATATATATATATATATGTGTGTGTGTGTGTGCGTGTATGTGTGTGTGTGTGAGCGGGTGTGCTAAGCAAGGAAAAAAAGAAACAAAAATGAAAACAAGAATACAAAATAGAATGCGGGTAGAACTTACTTAAGAATAAGGAAATGACTTTGGATCTTGAGGGATGGATTGGAACTTGATATGGTGTGAGAATAGGGGTATAATGAGGGTCTATTTATAATGGGGGGATCATGAGAAAAACTAGTAAATTATAAATAAAATGTTTCATAATATTTAAGAGGTTTAAATTCCATTTATATAATATAAATATTTGTAAGTTTTTTTTAAAACAGTGGGTATTCATCTTTAAGGTTTTTAATAACATTCATGACTAAATAAATACTAAAAGTTGATTTTTTTTGTAAAAGGTTTAAATTAATGATCTTTTAAGTATTAGTTTTTATAAAAGGTACACAAATGAACTTTGTAGTTATAAATGTGTGGTTTTAGACTTTTTAGTTTTCTAAAGATTGAAACTTATAACTTAATTGTTATAATAATTCTTATGAATATAATTCATTAAAAAGAAAATTTGGAATTACAATCATGATAATTTAAATTAGTTAATGCATGAGTTAAAAAGGTTTATAATAATATAGTGAATAAATATATATCACAAGTTTGATATATTTATGGAACATAAATATGAAATTTGATAGAGTTTTAAGTTCATAGAAAATATAAATCATTTGATATAAAAATGTTTAGTGGAAATAATATTTTAAAAATGATGATGTATAAATATGATGTGTTGAAATATTAATGCATTTGTAAAGATGACTATGATTGATCATGTGTTATAATAACTTGTACAATGCATAATCTATACTAATAAATAAAGGTTTAAAATGGACACTTATCACTTTCTCGTGCCCCGTCACATTGGTTTTCCCGCCCCTCTCTCCTAATAAATACGTCTGTATCTTATTAAATAATAATAGTATTATAAATATATTATTAAAGAAAAATACTAATTATATAAATAATAATATATAATAGGAAATCAAAATATAACTAATTAAAGAAAAATACTAATTTGTTATATACACACATTTCCACTTGATATATCTCGAGACTATCATAATAGTCTGACAAGTTAGGATGTATTTACAAATTTATAAGTTATATCATTTTCAATATACAACCCGTGTAATACACGAGATTCTAACCTAGTGTATAATGAACACTTGGTTTATGTTGTGTTGAAATTTGAACTTGCTCATGGATTACATGGGCTTGTACGATGAATACAATGAAATGGAAAAACACAAATGTTACAACATGTCAACACCAAAACATTGTATCACCATACATGTATACTTTAATGTACATCAAAACATTAGTTTAGAGTTTTCACAAGAAGACTTAATCATAATCACAACTAAAACATGTAAAAGTCCAAATAAGAATCCAATCCGAGCAACTTAAGATTCTAAGATTAGATCGGAGCTTTCCCTATACCATATATACCCCAAATATCAAGTTAGTAACGGTATAAACAAGTCACAAGACCCCTAGAAGTATAACCCAAAATACGCCAAAAATCTCCCAAGTCGGTGTAGCAGAAGGCGTAGGGCAGTGGCCCTAGACGTAGCCTATGTCGTGGCAGGCGTAGCCTACACCCCCTGAACAACTCAACCACAACTCATTTTCTAGCTTTATATGACTTGGTTTAACCCCAAAAAAACAATGCTTAGCACCTAATTCAACCATGCACAAGTTTATACATATACCATTGGTTTTTCAACCTCAATCCACCCCAAATCAACACAATCATATGATAATCTTGTGAGATTCAAATATCTCAATCCACCCATTAATCCACTGAAGTTCATAGACTTCATTAAACCACCAAAGGTTTGGATTTTTTAATCCATTAAATTTCATGTGAATTTTTATAAATAAGTTGAGTTGTTGGATTTGAAAGTGGTTTAAGTGATGAATGGAGGGGTGAAGCCAAGATGAAGAGGACTTGGTGTCGAGAGACTATGTCGACAGGTGAGGGGGTTTGAGGAAGGGGAGAAGATGGGTGGGATTGTGTTTTATTTGTTTTTTTTCGTTTTTATTGATTTTCATATTTTAGTAAGAATGACGATTACAATAAAATGGGAAGTAACCGAGAAACAAGCTGCACCGCAACCCCCTTTTGGATAGCAAAACTGATCCTACTAAAAACAACGCTTTGGATCTTAGGGGCGAAAAATTACTATGCATGACCCGCTGAACTATGTTCAGTAATTCCACAGTCTCCGGGGCTAGGAAACCAAATGTATCAAAAGCAAAATGGATAAACATGTGTTGATTATCTAAACAAGCTTTATCGTGTTCAACAATTTTGCCTGATTCCGTCTTCAACGCAGCATGGCCCGCAACATACCCATTATCCCCGAGCCTCACAAGAGGGGACACTCCTGTAAGGTCCACACAATCTTGTTTCCCCCTGCCCACCCAAACACAAGAATATTAGATGGTCGTAGATTTGACCTCCCTTCAAGCAGGAGCTCCTAAAAATGTACATATAACATCCCTAACGAAATAATGCCTGTATTTAAACCTAGGTTGCTCCTAGCAATGTACTGCTTTCTCGCCAAAAGAATCCAAACAAACCTTGTGGCAAACTAGGTGTATGGCCCCTTTTACCGGCACTAGAAACCGTCCGTCATATCTTTAAATCGTCCGAAAAACCTTCGACCGTCCGTCTTTACCGTCCTACCATCATATTCGCCCATCTGCCCTAAGGCATCCGTTTCCCACCCGAACTATATATATGCAGCCGTGCATCGATTGAGCGGCTTACTCCACCGTAGTGGTCTTAGTTTAGTCTACCTTTCTAGACTTTCATTTCTGACTGCATAATAGTCGAATGGTCATCCGTCTACCGAAGTAACCGTTATTGTCACACCCCAACCGACGGCGGAAGAGTCGGGGCGGGACATGTAGACTGTTCATGAGCACAAGGTTGACTAAATTGAAATATATTAATAATCCAAATTCATTTCAAGTATTCAAGACAAAACGAAATCAAACCAAGTACATAAAATGAAATACATAATCCTTTATTAAAAATTATCTAGGTCCAAAACTTATGTGTAGCAAGTCTTGATCAAAATCACACATTAGTACCTGAAACATGAATAAAATAAGGTCAACTAAAACGTTGGTGAGCATACACAGGTTTGTATATAGATAGCATATAGATTATGAATAAACAAATCCTTACATAACATGATAAAATAAGGCATTTATGGAGAGCAGCTATTGTGTAACCAAGTACAATCAAACCTTTGTAACTAGCATGCAAAATTGTGTTGTCGGTAACAATCACCCCAATCTGGGTGGGTATGTCAGACTCAATAGATCTATCATTGTTTACCGTCGGCATGAATAGTTAATGATTGCACACAAACGTTAGCACACCTAGCACTCAGGCATAAAGCTCAAATTGCACACATGAATGTAAAGAGGATTTGTATTTGTGTAGTTTGTGTAAATGTAAGCAACAGTTTATATAGTGTTCATGTTCCACCCTAAAAAGTGTAAAAGAGTAAAAGGGGCTATGTAATACTCACTTGATTCAAAAGGCGTGGCTAATACGAGAGACTAGATAGTAATATGATCCTTGTAATACACAACGTTAACCTAGATTGGAATGTATATTGAATTAATAGTGTGCACAATAGTCTATGTCTAAGTCTAGGGTTGAATTGGACGTGTGTATAAAGTTAGTGGTTTGTTCTTGAAAGGTATTGTATAAAATGAAAGGTTTGAAATGAATATTTTTAGAACATTTTGATCAAAGTTTGAGTTTGAATAACTAAATAAATGAATTACAAAATTTATTATTTATTTACTTAGTTATAAAATTAATGTAGGTATTAGGGGTAATTAAGTATAACTTAAATAAATAATTCTTAAATATAAATTAAATAAATAACTTTTACCTTATTTATTTATTTATAAAATATGTAACCTAGTCTTTTAGTTATAGAAATGTATCGGGTGTTTTATATTAATTATAATTTAATAATTAACTTTTGTTAATCTATTTTTATAAATATGTGTAAATATAATTTTGTAGATTCAAATGTATAACTTATATTTATTTTAGAAATAGGCATTTGATCTTTTTAAATAAAGTTAATATAAATCTTTATAAAATCAATTATTTTTTTATTTGGAATGCTTATTGATTTAAAAATATAAATTTTAGTATTCTGCCAAGATTTTTTTTCACACACACGACCGTGCTTGGGACAAGGCACGATCGTGCTAGGACCACGAGCGCGACCGTGCTAGTCAGGGCGCGACCGTGTTGATCAACAGAAGACATAACTAAGATGTTCTCTAGGCACGACCGTGTCTTAGTCGGGCACGACTATGTCTAGGGTTTTAAGGCACGACCAAGTCTAGCCAAGAGGCATGACCGGGTCTGAGTGTGTGAGGCACGACCGCGCTAGGATTGGTACGACCATGTCTCCATGAGGCACGACCGCGCTAGGAGATTAGCGCGACCGTGTCAGTTCCAAAACAGAAACGAATTGCTTAAATCTTATGATGTTAATGTTGGAAATCATAGGGCTTTCATCCATTTGGTGATTACTAGTTTATTGGTATAGGTTAATTGCATTTAAAACATGTCCAAAGTAGGATTCGATTAAACCATTTTAGAATGAACCCTAGATTCGGGTTCGTGTTAAATTAGCTATTGTAAGCCCAAATTAGGTTAGGGCTTTTGATCTATAGACTAAGACGAAAGTGTATGAGTTTTCAATTACCCGAAAAGTTGATGAATCGATAGCGTACGGTAGAGGCGAGTTCCGACGTCGACGGGTTTGTTTCCGGCGTCTTCTACTGCAATTCCGACTGCTTCAAGGCTTTCAGGAGTTTCAGAGGGGTTCGATGGAGTGTTTTCTTGGGAGGATTTCAATTCAGAATAGAGGAATTGTGGTCCAAATGAAAGAATTTCTGTTTTTTTGAGACTAATCGAATTTCTTGGAGTTATTGGATGTAATTATGGGTATTATTCGATTAATTATTTTTGTTACTGGTAATGATGTGTATATCGGTTACGATTTCAAACGTCCCTGCGACTAAAGGCTGCATTTACGTTTTAACTGATGAGAGGCGTGACCGTGCCCATATGAGGCACGACCGTGCCAAGGCACCGGGCGCGACCGTTCCAAAGCAAGGCGCGCGACTGTGCCAAAGCACTTGACGCGACAGTGCCAGAATGAGGCGCGACCGTGCCTATTAGGGTTTCTTGTTAATTTATAAAATCAGTTCTTGCAGATTTCAGTTTTGATAGATTTATATAAGTATAAATTTATTTAGAACTTTAATATGATATACCCGTGTAAAATTTGCGGATTTGCATTGGAACATAGTATTTAATTGTTGGTACGAATAGAACAAGTCAGTGTACTGGAATTGGGTTTGGAATGTATCACATTGAACTGAAATACAGATAACGAAAATCAGAAATGTTACAATATCCCCATGTTGAGGGAATTTCATCCCGAAATATAGCTAGTGGAGGCGACGGAATCAGTGAAGCGACGGCATCATTTGGTCCTCACGTTCCCAAGTAAACTCAGGACCACGTTTTGATTCCCAACGAACTTTGATAATAGGGATACGACTTCGCTTGAGCTGCTTGACCTCACGATCCATGATTTCCACTGGTCTCTCAACGAAGTGCGTCGTTTCGTCAATGTGCACGTCGTCAAGAGGTATGTGGAGGTTCTCATCAGTAAGACATTTCTTCAGATTAGACACGTGAAAAGTAGGATGCACATTGCCAAGTGATTGAGGTAAGTCAGGTTTGTAAGCCACTTTCCCAATCCTTTCAAGGATCTTGAATGGACCCACATAGAGAGGTGCTAACTTGCCTTTCTTTCCAAAGCGGATTACACCCTTCAACGGAACAAGGTCACCGACTTGGAATTCCAAGGGTTTTCGTCATTTGTCGGCATAACTCTTTTGCCAACTTCTCGCTACTCGAATGTTGTCACGGATTTGGATAATCTTGTCGGATGTTTCTTGAATTAGCTCGGGACCGGTGATTTGTGCTTCACCAATCTCGTTCCAACATATAGGAGAACGACACCTGCGACCATAGAGAGCTTCAAACGGAGCCATGTTGATACTCGCGGGGTAGCTATTATTGTAGGAGAGCTCGATTAGGGATATATGTGAATCCCAATTGCCACCAAAATCAATTACACATGCTCTAAGCATGTCCTCAAGGGTTTGGATTGTACGCTCGGTTTGACCATCAGTTTGGGGATGGTAAGCCGTGCTCAAATCCAATCGTGTACCAAGAGTAGTTTGGAGAGATTGCCAGAAACGGGAGGTGAACCGAGCATCTCTGTCGGATATTATGTTTAAGGGAACACCGTGACGGCTCACAATTTCGTCAATGTAAATTCGGGCTAGTTTCTCAACCCGATAGTCTTCACGAATAGGCAAGAAATGAGCAGATTTGGTGAGACGGTCAATGATCACCCAAATGCTATCATAACCACTTGAGGTACGACGAAGTTTGGTAATGAAGTCCATAGCTAAATTTTCCCATTTCCACACGGGAATTTCTGGTTGTTCAAGCAAACCGGAAGGACGTTGATGTTCGACTTTGACTTTGGAGCAAGTTAGACATTTGGCAACGTAGAGAGCAATGTCTTTCTTCATACCGGGCCACCAATATTGTTGGCGAAGATCTTGGTACATTTTATCCGCACCAGGATGAATAGAATAACGAGTCTTGTGAGCCTCGTTCATAAGAAATGCACGGAGATCATCGCGATCGGGAACCCAAATACGGTTCAAGTAATAAAGTAAGCCATTGGGTTTCGGTTCAAGCTGGAGTTCAACACCACACGACATTTCCTCGTACATGTTACCCTCGGTGACTGAGGTGTGTTTAGCTTCTAAGATGTGATTTTGAATGTCGGTTTGAATTCGGACACATTGAAGCATGACATGGTCCTTTCGACTTGCCGGGATGGTAACGAATCTCGCAGTCATAGTCGTTAAGGAATTCAACCCAACGTCGTTGCCTCATATTGAGTTTTTTTTGGTTGAAAATGTGTTGGAGACTTTTGTGGTCGGTGAACACTACACATTTTGTGCCATAGAGGTAATGTCTCCAAATCTTTAATGCGAATACGACCGCACCCAACTCGAGGTCGTGCGTCGTATAATTCTTCTCATGAATCTTAAATTGTCTTGATGCATAAGCGATTACTTTGCCTCGTTGCATGAGGACACAACCGAGACCTTGGTTGGAAGCATCACAGTAGACAACTAGATCACCATTCCTATCAGGGAGAGTCAATATAGGAGCATTGCACAACTTTTGCTTAAGAGTTTGGAAAGCTT
The DNA here is from genome assembly GCA_023525975.1 of Smallanthus sonchifolius. Taxonomy (NCBI): domain Eukaryota; kingdom Viridiplantae; phylum Streptophyta; class Magnoliopsida; order Asterales; family Asteraceae; genus Smallanthus; species Smallanthus sonchifolius. The sequence continues at coordinate 70,456,389 of CM042036.1, read as the reverse complement.
CTTCTTGTTTTGGTCACCATTCATAAGGTTTACCCTTGTGGGTTAAAGCGGTAAGAGGGACAGCAATCTTAGAGAAATTTGAGATGAAACGACGATAATATCCCGCAAGACCAAGAAATGAACGAACTTCGGTGGGGGTCTTCGGGGCATTCCAATTCTTAACCGCTTCGATCTTAGCAGGGTCAACATGAATTCCCTTGTCGTTGACAATATGACCAAGAAATTGAACTTCCTTTAGCCAAAATTCACATTTGGAGAATTTGGCATATAGTTGCTCCTTCCTCAAGAGGTCCAAAACCAGTCTAAGGTGTTGCTCATGGTCGGCTTTAGTCTTGGAGTAGATTAAGATATCGTCAATGAAGACGATCACAAATTTATCAAGGTACGGTTTGCACACACGATTCATGAGGTCCATTAAGACCGCGGGTGCATTGGTTAGTCCAAAAGGCATGACCATGAACTCGTAGTGACCATACCTTGTTCGGAAAGCAGTCTTTGGAATATCTTCCTCTTGTACACGGAGTTGGTGATAACCAGATCGAAGATCAATCTTCGAGAAGTAAGTAGAGCCTTGAAGTTGATCGAAGAGGTCATCAATCCTAGGCAAAGGGTAACGGTTCTTGATGGTAAGCTTGTTGAGTTCGCGGTAGTCAATACACATGCGGAATGATCCATCCTTCTTCTTGACGAATAAGACGGGTGCACCCCATGGTGAATGACTTGGACGAAAGAAGCCCTTGTCGGAGAGCTCTTGGAGTTGACTTGCAAGTTCTTGCATTTCAGAAGGTGCAAGACGGTAGGGAGCTCTAGCCACGGGGTTAGCTCCGGGTACAAGGTCAATGCGGAATTCTACTTGTTGAACGGGTGGAAGACCGGATAGATCTTCGGGGAATACTTCGGGAAAATCCCGAATGATGGGAATATCTTGGATACTCTTCTCCTTGACATCCTTTTGAACAACATGAGCTAAGAAGGCTACATACTTCTTTCGTAAGTACTTTTGGGCGGTAGTGCATGACATTGACTTGAGTCCTTTGCAAGACTTTTCACCAAAGACTCTTAACGTTTCTCCCGACGGTAGAGGTATTCGAATGCACTTCTCGAAACAGATGACTTCGGCATGATGATTTGATAGCCAATCCATGCCTATGATGATATCAAAACTTCCTAGTGGCATTGGTACAAGGTTGATTGGAAATATATAATCATTAAGTTCTAGAGAGCAGTCGTGAATAACAGAGTCAATTGTAAGGGAGTCACCAATTGCTACTTCGACGGTGAAGGTTTTCTCTAATTGGGATCGTGTCTTTGCAAGTAAGGGTTCAAAGTTAAGTGACACAAAACTTTTATCGGCACCAGTATCAAATAAAATGGAGGCATATTGACTATTAACAAGGAACGTACCATTGACCACATCATTGTTGGCTTGAGCTTCATTGGCGTTTATGTTGAAAGCACGCCCACGAGCTCCACCTTGTCTAGCATTGATGAACCTTGGGCACTGATCACGAAAATGATTTGGGTTACCACATTCATAACCCATTTGAAATAGCAGGAACACCTTGATTAGTCACTTGTTGGTTGGTTCGGGTTGGTGGATTGACTTGGCCTGCAAGTGCTTTGGCTCTACAAACATTGACTGTATGGCCATATTTCCCACAGTGAGCGCAAAGGCGACATGGAATGTTTTGGAGATGGTGATAGTTGCATGTGGCACAGAGTGGGTAGATCCCAACGTATGGCTTTTTGGCTGGTGCTTGAACCATAGGCGCAGCTTGGTTAACAGGGATAGCAGGAGTGACCATGGAATAGTTTCTAGCCTTTCTTTTCTTATTATTACGGGGGATTCAGTTGTGGCTTCTTTGATGTGCGTGGGAGGAGTTGTGGTGTCGGGAACTTTCTTGGTGCTTTTTCTTGTCAGAGTTCCCGCTTTCACATGGTTGTCGGTTAAGGTAGCAAATAATCGGATAGCATCTTCGAGTGTTGCGGGATTTCTCCCTAAGACAGTATCTTGAATTTGCCTAGGTAATCCACCAACATATTTCTCAATGTAGCGGGATAGAGGTGTGACCATATGGGGCACAAGGAGACTCAACTCATGGAATCGAGTTGTATAAGCTAGAGTTTCACCACCATCTTGGGCAAGATCCCAAAACTCGGCTTCCAGTTTCTTTACCTCATTTCGAGGACAAAATTCTTCGGTCATTAGCCTTTTAACCTCATCCCAAGGTAAGGCCATTGCTACTTCCACGCGCCTAGTTCTCTTTTCCCCATTCCACCACGTGAGTGCCTGTTTTTGTAAGACACTTGTGGCATAACCAACACGAAGGTTATTGGGGCAGTCACTATTGAGGAAGGTATTCTCAATACTTTCGAACCATTGAAGAAGTCCCGTAGCTCCTTCTGTACCATAGAACTTAAGAGGATTACTTGAGTTAAAGTGCTTGAAGGTGCATTGTGGTGGGTTGGCACCACCACCCCCATTAGCTCCATGGTTACCATTGGCGGCCCTATTAGCTTTAGTGAGTTGATTTACAACTTGTGCAAGGATGGTAGCAATATCGGCGTTGTTGTTGGTCACGAGAGCACGACGGGGAGACATTCTACAGAATTGGACGACACAAGAAAAGATGTAAGAACTTATGAAAGTTACTTGGATTTAAAAGGATAAGATAGCAAATAAAATAGTTAATCATACTTTGGATTATACTCAAATAGTGATAAAATCACTTGAATACTATGACACATTAAGGTTAATTAAACTTATATAATTTTCAAGGAGACATGCTTTAGCCTATAAGTAAACACTCATCCTAGGAATTCCCAGGAAAGCATACGGGTCCCTCGGTTGATTGGGATTTAAGCGAAATGCTTTCCTAGACAGAAGACCCAGAATACAGGTGTCACCCTTCCAGATTGCACGTGTCCTCAAATAATTAACAAAGTTTAAAAGCCTTAACGAGGAAATAAAGAATTTTTTTTATAGATTTACATCCATGAAGTTTCCACATGCTAAGAAGATGATGATAGAGGAGTAGGTAAGAATATTATGTGGTTTTAGGGTATAGGTAGGGATATCGTTTATTTAATTATTATTTAAGTATATCTTGATAAGTCATGAATTTTTTTAACAAGTAAGGCATCAAAAACGAAATAATAACTAATCATAGTAAGCATGTAACACATAGCATGTAGCACATATCACATAATCATGAAGCGTGGCATAAGTGGGTGTCCTAAAGTTATAGTCTAGGTCAAGGGTGTCTAATAACCTAGTTCCCTATAACCAAGGCTCTGATACCAATATGTCACACCCCAAACGACGGCGGAAACATCGGGGCGGGACATGTATACTGTTCATGAGCACAAGGTTGACTAAATTGAAAGATATTAATCATCCAAATTCATTTCAATTATTCAAGACAAAACCAAATCAAACCAAGTACATAAAATGAAATACATAATCCTTTAATAAAAATTATCTAGGTCCAAAACTTATGTGTAGCAAGTCTTGATCAAAATCACACATTAGTACCTGAAACATGAATAAAATAAGGTCAACTAAAAAGTTGGTGAGCATACACAGGTTTCTATATAGATAGCATATAGATTATGAATAAAAAAATCTTTACATAACATGATAAAATAAGGCATTTATGGAGCGCAGCTATTGTGTAACCAAGTACAATCAAACCTTTGTAGCTAGCATGCAAAATTGTGTTGTCGGTAACAATCACCCCAATCTGGGTGGGTTTGTCAGACTCAATAGATCTATCATTGTTTACCGTCGGCTTGAATAGTTAATGATTGCACATAAATTGCACACAAAAGTTAGCACACCTAGCACTCAGGCATAAAGCTCAAATTGCACGCATGAATGTAAAGAGGATTTGTATTTGTGTAAATGTAAGCAATAGTTTGTATAGTGTTCTTGTTCCACCCTAAAAAGTGTAAAAGCGTAAAAGGGGCTATGTAATACTCACTTGATTCAAAAGGCGTAGCTAATACGAGAGACTAGATAGTAATATGATCCTTGTAATGCACAACGTTAACCTATCTAGGTGGGTTTGTCAGACTCAATAGATCTATCATTGTTTACCGTCGGCATGAATAGTTAATGATTGCACACAAACGTTAGCACACCTAGCACTCAGGCATAAAGCTCAAATTGCACACATGAATGTAAAGAGGATTTGTATTTGTGTAGTTTGTGTAAATGTAAGCAACAGTTTATATAGTGTTCATGTTCCACCCCAAAAAGTGTAAAAGAGTAAAAGGGGCTATGTAATACTCACTTGATTCAAAAGGCGTAGCTAATACGAGAGACTAGATAGTAATATGATCCTTGTAATGCACAACGTTAACCTAGATTGGAATGTATATTGAATTAATAGTGTGCACAATAGTCTATGTCTAAGTCTAGGGCTGAATTGGACGTGTGTATAAAGTTAGTGATTTGTTCTTGAAAGGTATTGTATAAAATGAAAGGTTTGAAATGAATATTTTTAGAACATTTTGATCAAAGTTTGAGTTTGAATAACTAAATAAATAAATTACAAAATTTATTATTTATTTACTTAGTTATAAAAATAATGTAGGTATTAGGGGTAATTAAGTATAACTTAAATAAATAATTCTTAAATATAAATTAAATAAATAATTTTTACCTTAGTTATTTATTTATAAAATATGTAACCTAGTCTTTTAATTATAGAAATGTATCGGGTGTTTCATATTAATTATAATTTAATAATTAACTTTTGTTAATCTATTTTTATAAATATGTGTAAATATAATTTTGTAGATTTAAATGTATAACTTATATTTATTTTAGAAATAGGCATTTGATCTTTTTAAATAAAGTTAATATAAATCTTTATAAAATCAATAATTTTTTTATTTGAAATTTCATTTGGAATGCTTATTGATTTAAAAATATAAATTTTAGTATTCTGCCAAGATTTTTTTTCACACACACGACCGTGCTAGGGACAAGGCACGATCGTGCTAGGACCACTGGCGCGACCATGCTAGTCAGGGCGCGACCGTGTTGATCAACAGAAGACATAACTAAGCTGTTCTCTAGGCAAGACCGTGTCTTAGTCGGGCACGACCGTGTCTAGGGTTCTGAGGCACGACCAAGTCTAGCCAAGAGGCATGACCGGGTCTGAGTGTGCGAGGCACGACCGCGCTAGGATTGGCACGACCGTGTCTCCATGAGGCACGACCGCGCTAGGAGATTAGCGCGACCGTGTCTGTTCCAAACCAGAAACGAATTGATTAAATCTTATGATGTTAATGTTGGAAATCATAGGGCTTTCATCCATTTGGTGATTACTAGTTTATTGGTATAGGTTAATTGCATTTAAAACATGTCCAAAGTAGGATTCGATTAAACCATTTTAGAATGAACCCTAGATTCGGGTTCGTGTTAAATTAGCTATTGTAAGCCCAAATTAGGTTGGGGCTTTTGATATATATACTAAGACGAAAGTGTATGAGGTTTCAATTACCCGAAAAGTTGATGAATTGATAGCGTACGGTAGAGGCGGGTTCCGACAGCGACGGGTTTGGTTTCCGGCGTCTTCTGCTGCAATTCCGACTGCTTCAAGGCTTTCGGGAGTTTCAGAGGGGTTCGATGGAGTGTTTGCTTGGGAGGATTTCAATTCAGAATAGAGGAATTGTGGTCCGAATGAAAGAATTTTGGTTTTTTTAGACTAATCGAATTTCTTGGAGTTATTGGATGTAATTATGGGTATTATTCGATTAATTGTTTTCGTTACTGGTAATGATGTGTATATCGGTTACGAATTCAATCGTCCCTGCGATTAAAGGCTGCATTTACGTTTTAACTGATGAGAGGCGCGACCGTGCCCATATGAGGCGCGACCGTGCCAAGGCACCGGGCTCGACCGTTCCAAAGCAAGGCGCGCGACCGTGCCAAAGCACTTGACGCGACCGTGCCAGAATGAGGCGCGACCGTGCCTATTAGGGTTTCTTGTTAATTTATAAAATCAGTTCTGGCAGATTTCAGTTTTGATAGATTTATATAAGTATAAATTTATTTAGAATTTTAATAGGATATACCCGTTTAAAATTTGCGGATTTGCATTGGAACATAGTATTTAATTGTTGGTACGAATAGAACAAGTCAGTGTACTAGAATTGGATTTGGAATGTATCACATTGAACTGAAATACAGATAACGAAAATCAGAAATGTTACAGCTATCATCATTTCTGTCCATAACGTTCATTCACACTTAGGAAGCAATATATACATGGATATAAAGCAAGATTTCATTCTTACACGTTATGTCATACTTTTTATACTTGGCAAGCAATATATACGTGGATATAAAACAAGATTTCTTTCTTATACGTTATATCATACTTTTCATACTTGGCAAGCAATATATACATGTATATAAAGCAAGATTTCTTTCTTATACGTTATGTCATGCTTTCATTTCTTTATTTATAAACATACTTGTTATACTTATATTTCACATGTTGTGTCATATAACACATAACATAACATTAATTCATCTCATGTATACACTTCAGCCCCAAAACATTTAAAATCATTTGCACGTAACACATAGGGGGCACATAGAAATCACCTGATGAGTGGTTTCTGAAATACACTTAGCGGGTTACTGAGCGCCACTAATGTCACTCACAATCTATATAATGAAGTCATACACATAAGCTAGTGCTCCTAGATAATACTAGACATTACTATGCTTGAATCCAGTAGTTTCGATGGATGAATCACATCAAAACTATGGTAGTTTCGGGTCATGGGTTTATATCGAAACTATGGTAGTTTTGGGTCATGGGTTTATATCGAAACTATGGTAGTTTCGATAAGTAACTTGTGTAAAATCTTATTAGTTTCGGGTTAGTTTCTATATCGAAACTATGGTAGTTTCGGCAAGTAACATATGTAAAATCTTAGTAGTTTCGTGTTATGGGTTTATATCGAAACTATGGTAGTTTCGATGAGTCTGCATCTGTCGAAACTAGGTAGTTTCGATGGGTTTACCTATATCGAAACTAGTAGTTTCGATGTATCAGTCTTCTTCCCCGGCCAGAACCCTAGATCTGGCAAATTATTTCTAGTTGAACTACGTTCAAAAACGTTACTTTTTCATTCATGAGCACAAATATGTGATTTGTTTCAAGTTTTATACGTAAAAAACATGTCTTTATGCGACTTAAGCCCGAATCCCCAAAATGTGTAAAAACTCAGATTTAGAGGTGATGCTTACCTCTTGAAGTTCAGTTCCCTTTGCTATACATTACTGTGATGAAGACGAACGATTCTTGAGCCTTTGAGCTTATTTCCCGGCTTTCTCTCTCTAGAGTCGGTCTCTCTCTCTCACTCTAGAGACTTGTGCAGTAAGGAAAATGAGGGAAATGAGGAGAGGCTGAGGTGAGGGCGCTGATATGAGGGGTTTTTCCCTCTTGATCTTCGCCCATGGGTCGGCCCTAGGCCAAACCCCCATGTTCCCTTTTCACCTTGTGATGTTAGTCCAGGTCTTTATTTCCTTTTACTTTCGTTTATTTATTTTAAGGATGTTACAAGTCTACCCTCCTTATAGAGGTTTCGTCCTCAAAACCTGCTACAAGCCAAATAACTGAGGGTACATATCCCTAATCTCGCTTTCTTTCTCCCAAGTCTCCTATGACCCCTTCCTGAGTTTGCATTGTACCTTAACCAAAGGTATTGACTTATTGCATAGTCGTTTCTCGGCTTGGTCAAGAATGGCTATTCGTTCTTCTACATAGTTTAGGCTGTTGTCTACCTCGATCTCATCATATAGTATGTGAGTCGTATCGTCGGCAAGGCACTTGCGTAAGTGCGATACGTGGAATGTATGGTGGATTCCACTGAGTTCATTGGGTAAGTCGAGTCGGTAAGCAACTTGACCAACTCTTACTAAAATTTTGAATGGTCCGACAAATCTTGGACTTAGTTTGCCATGTTTTCTGAATCGGATGATCCCTTTCCATGGCGATACTTTTAACAGTACCATGTCCCCTACTTGAAACTCTAAATCCCTCCTTCTCTTATCCGCATACGATTTTGTCTGCCTTTAGCGGCTTTCATTCGAGCTTTGATTTGATCGAATTTCTCAGAGGTAGATTTGACCACTTCAAGACTCGTAAAGTATTTCTATCCAATTTCTCCCCAACATACCGGGGTCCTACATCTTCTTCCATACAACATCTCAAAAGGCGGCATGCCCATTGTTGAGTGATAGCTATTGTTATATGAAAACTTTGCCAAGGGCAGGTGGCTCTCCCAGCTCCCACCGAAATCAATGATACAGGCTCGGAGCATGTCCTCCAAAGTCTGAATGGTCCTTTCTGACTGACCGTCATTTTGGGGGTGGTAAGCGATGCTGATATTCAGTTGAGTGCCCATTTCTTCATTGAATTTATTCTAAAATCTTGACGTGAATCGAGTGTCCCTGTCGGACACGATCAACACTGGCACACCATGTCTACTCACAATTTCGTTGATGAACAACTCTGCTAGTTTCTCAGACGAAGAAGTCTCACGTATTGGTAAAAAGTGAGCACTTTTTGTCAAGCGATCGACGATCACCCAAATGGTATCATTGCCTCTACCTGTTCGCGGTAGCTTAGTAATGAAGTCCATTGTGATCTCTTCCCACTTCCATTCCGATATCGGCAAGGGTTGCATTTTACCGCATGGTTTCTGGTGCTCGGCCTTGACTAGTAAACAAGTTAGGCACTTGCTCACATATTCGGTTACAGCGTTCTTCAAGGCCAAGCCACCAATATTCTTTCTTCAAGTCTTGATACATTTTGTTCACCCCGGGGTGGATAGAGTAGCGAGACTTATGGACCTCATCAAGGATTTTGGCCATAAGTTCACCAATCTTAGGTATCCACATCCGGCCAAAGCGAGTTCGTACATCATACGTATTGGTCACTAGGTTACCATGTTGTCCTTCTATTCTTTCCCGTTTCACATTCCTTTCCAACAATGCTTCATCTTGTCCTTTTGCTATCTCATTCGTTATATCCGGTGTTATAATCAACTGACATGCTTTGATTCGGATAGGTGTTGATCATTCTTTCCTACTTAAGGCGTCGGCCACTACGTTTGCCTTGCCTGGATGGTATAATATTTCACAGTCGTAGTCTTTTAGTAGCTCCAACTACCTTATTTGTCTCATGTTTAATTAATTTTGCTCGAAGAAGTACTTTAGGCTCTTGTGATCGGAGTAAATTGTGCATTTAACCCCGTACAGGTAGTGTCTCTATATCTTTAATGCGGAAACTACCGCCGCCAACTCCAGATCGTGAGTCGGGTAGTTAACCTAATGAATCTTTAATTGTCGTGATGCATAAGCGATTACTTTTCCTCGTTGCATAAGTACACAACCCAATCCTTGACCTGAAGCGTCAGAGTAGACTACCAAGTCTTCGTTTCCCTCAGGTAAGGTCAAGATTGGAGCTTGGGTTAGTCGTGTCTTCAATTCTTCGAACGCGTTGTTTTTGGTTGGACCCCATTCATATTTTACTTCCTTACGTGTCAGCTTTGTCAGTGGTGAGCGTAATCCCGAGAAATCCTAAATGAATCTTCGATAGTAGTCTGCCAATCCCAGAAAACTTCGTATCCCCGTTGGTGTTTTCGGGATGTTCCATTCCTTAACTATTACGATCTTTGTAGGATCTACCATAATGCCGTTTGGGTTTATGACATGGCCTAGGAATTGGACTTCCCTAAGCCAGAACGCGCACTTGGAGAATTTTGCGTATAACTTCTCCTGCTTCTGAATCTCTAGAACTTCCCTTAGGTGACAATGGTGATCATCTTCGTTCTTTGAATAGATGAGAATGTCATCTATGAAAACTATTGCTGACCGATCCAACATTGGTCGGCATACCCTATTCATTAAATCCATAAATGTTGCAGGTGCATTGGTTAGTCCGAAGGACATCACGAGGAATTCATAATGCCCATAACGCATGAGAAATGCGGTTTTTGATACATCCTCATCCCTTACTTTCAATTGTTGGTAACCTGACCTAAGATCGATCTTTGAGAACCAACTTGCACCTTGCAGTTGATCAAAAAGATCGTCTATTCTAGGAAGTGGGTACTTGTCCTTTACTGTTCGTTTTTCAATTCAAGGTAGTCGATGCACATGCGCATGCTTCCATCTTTCTTCTTTACAAATAATACCGGAGCGCCCCATGGTGAGATGCTCGGTCTTATAAATCCTTTCTCTATCAGTTCTTCAAGTTGAGACATTAATTATTTCATTTCTGACGGAGCCAATCGGTAGGGTGCTTTGGCAACGGGCTGAGCCCCTGGCAGAAAGTCAATCTGAAATTCTATTTCCCGATAGGGCGGCAAGCCGGGTAGTTCATCTGGGAACACTTCTGGAAAGTTGCACACCACGGGTATGTCTTTAAGCTCTTTCAATTTCATTCTATTGTCAATAACATACGCCAGATAAGCTTCGTAACAGCGCCTCGTGTAACTTTCGGCCTTGATCATCGAAATGACGTTCGACATCGTGCATTTCCAATCTCCATAAATCGTAATTGGACTGCCGTCAGTGGCTTTGAGATGTATCGTCTTTCATTTACATATGATTTGAGCTTCGTTGGCAGTTAACCAATCCATGCCCAATACTATATCGAATCCTCCTAGGGTCAGAAGGAATAATCTAGAAGGAAACCTATGGCCCTCTATTTCTATCATGCAATCTTCAGTTACTTGAAATACTACCGAGTTTCTACCAACGGCGGTTTCTACGCTAAAAGCCTTCACTATAGTATCAATTGAGAAGTCTAGTTTGTGACGGAAGTTGTTCGATATAAAGCTTTTACTAGCACCAGAATCAAATAAAATAGCCGCATGTTCATAATTAACTAGGAACGTACCTGGCATGACATCAAGGTTTCCTCTTGCCTCCTCCTCAGTTAGGGCATAAGCCCGAGTCCTAGCCTTTGACTGTTCATGTTCCTTTTCTTTTCCCGAACCAGATTGTCTGGTTCTCCTGCAATTCTTGGTCAGATGTCCAAATAGTCCACAACCTTGGCATTTAGTGTCTCTTAAACAGTCGCGGTAATAGTGCCTCGCCTTCCCACACCTATAAAAGACGGTGGAACCAACTAGGCACTCGCCTTGGTGTTTCTTTAAACATTTCTTACAAGCTTCGTATTCTTCAGTTTTTGGCTTCTTAGCCTCAGCTGTAAGTTCCCCTTTCTAGTTCCCATAGACACGTTTTCCCATTTCCTTTTCTGTGTCTCAGGTAACAGACCAGGCAATACACTCTTCAGTGTCAGTACAACCTCATGGGCAATAGTATCCCTAAGTTCGGGTTCCATTCGTAGTGACCCTTCATTGCCACCTCCCGGTGGGGTCACATTAGTGTCATGCACTCTCTCGGTGTGTTTCACGTGCATGCTTTCTTCTTCCTCTTGTTTTTGGTTCAATGGCCCGTATGGCCGCCTTGGCGTTCAGTTCTTTCTCTACTAGCCATAGTTTTCTAGATTTTTATGATATCTAAAGGGAATACATCACTGTCATTCCTTCAGATCATAGTTTGGAACAGTACGAGCAAGGTAAATTCTTAATTATAGTGACCGGTTTGTGATTAATAATTTGCTTTGCTTTTCGGGTTCACAACTCTTCACATCAATAGTGACATTGACATCTAAGCGTTCTAAGTTAAGGCATCTATCCCTAACTACAGGTATTAACTTTATCACTTACTTATTGTGTTGGCGTTGGCTACCCAGACTGACATCTGTACGTTGGTCCCATTATCAGTTGTAAGGCCCCTTTTACCGGGTGACCTCACTTGTTGGATTTACTCATAAACATAGTCATCAATACTAAACTATTAATTAGAAACATTCAAACACAGCAGAAGCATTCATCATTCGAGTACATACAACGGAAGTCTTAATATTTAAACATAAGATAACATTGTCTTAACATAAATCAAAGTGGGATGTCAGTCTTATGCCGGGTAGTCATCACGCCTTTGCACGACCCTTCTTTCTATTACCTGAAATGTATACTAAAAGTCAGCTAACGCTGGTGAGTTCTAGTTTAAAGCAACCATATAATATATATATATATATATATTCTTTTTCTTTACTCTACTTATTTCTTATAACATACGTAATGAGTACGTATATAAATACAAACATGCTTAGTTCTTAGTGCACAATCATTGGTCATACACATATGGGTGATCAACCCGTTACTTTGCTTACGTAAGTCACAAAGACAAACGTTCTCGAACTACCGTTGTAGCCCATTTACTTAACCGTCCGGCACTAGAAATCGCCCGTCATATCTTTAAACCATCCGACAAACCTTCGGCCGTCCGTCTTTACCGTCCTACCATCGTAGTCCGTCATATTCGCCCGTCTACCCTAAGGCATCCGTTTCCCACTCTAACTATATATATGCAGTCGTACATCGATTGAGCGGCTTACTCCACTGTAGTGGTCTTAGTTTAGTCTACCTTTCTAGACTTTCATTTCTGGCTGCTTAATAGTCGAATGGTCGTCCGTCTACCGAAGTAGCCGTTATCATCGTTTCCGTCCATAACGTTCATTCATACTTAGCAAGCAATATATACATGGATATAAAGCAAGATTTCATTCTTACACGTTATGTCATACTTTTCATACTTGGCAAGCAATATATACATGGATATAAAGCAAGATTTCTTTCATATACGTTATGTCATCCTTTTCATACTTGGCAAGCAATATATACATGGATATAAAGTAAGATTTCTTTCTTATACGTTATATCATACTTTTCATACTTGGCAAGCAATATATACATGGATATAAAGCAAGATTTCTTTCTTATACGTTATGTCATGCTTTCATTTCTTTATTTATAAAATACTTGTTATACTTATATTCCGCATGTATTGTCATATAACACATAACATGACATTAATTCATATCATGTATACACTTCAGCTCCAAAACATTTAAAATCATTTGCACGTAACACATAGGGGGCACATAGAACGCACCTGATGAGTGGTTTCTAAAATACACTTAGCGGGTTACTGAGCGCCACTAATGTCACTCACAATCTGTATAATGAAGTCCTACACATAAGCTAGTGCTCCTAGATAATACTAGACATTACTATGCTTGAACCCAATAGTTTTGATGGATGAATCACATAGAAACTATGGTAGTTTCGGGTCATGGGTTTATATCGAAACTATGGTAGTTTCGGGTCATGTGTTTATATCGAAACTATTGTAGTTTCGGTAAGTAACTTATGTAAAATCTTAGTAGGTTTGGGTTAGGGTCTATATCGAAACTATGGTAGTTTCGGTAAGTAACTTATGTAAAATTTTAGTAGTTTCGGGTTATGGGTTTATATGATGAGTCTGCATATATCGAAACTAGGTAGTTTCGATTGGTTTACCTATATCGAAACGAGTAGTTTCGATGCATCAGTCTTCTTCCCCTGCCAGAACCCTAGATCTGGCAAATTATTTCTAGTTGAACAAACCTTGAACTTTTTACGTTCAAAACATTCCTTTTTCATTCATGAGCACAAATATGTGATTTGTTTCAAGTTTTATATGTAAAAACCATGTATTTATGCGACTTAAACCCGAATCCCCAAAATGTGTAAAAACTCAGATTTAGAGGTGATGCTTACCTCTTGAAGTTCGGTTCCCGATGCTATACGTTGCTGTGATGAAGACGAACGATTGTTGAGCCTTTGAGCTTCTTTCCCCGCTTTCTCACTCTAGAGTCGGTCTCTCTCTCTCACTCTAGAGACTTGCGTAGGAAGGAAAATGAGGGAAATGAGGAGAGGCTGAGGTGAGGGCGCTGATATGAGGGGTTTTTCCCTCTTGCTTTCGGCCCATGGGCCGGCCCAAGGCCAAATCCCCATGTTCCTTTTTCGCCTTGTGATGTTAGTCCAGATCTTTATTTCCTTTTACTTTCGTTTATTTATTTTAGGGATGTTACACTAGGCAGGGCTCATCAGTCGGAAATAGAGGGATCATTAGCCGGTAGTTAAGGATAGCCTGTGTAGGTCCTGATAGATGGATCCTTGTGCTAGAATGATTCTAGACAGAATAATATCAACAAATCAGTTATTGGAAAGCTGCTTGTTGATGATAAAAAACAAAACCTAAGATGAAGAGCAATAGAATGAAACAAAAATACTCAAATTCCCATAAAACATCCACTGATTTGATTACAATAAGCATCTGGACAATCAAACGATTACAAAACCACTCTAACCGGCTATCCAAACTACGATAATAACGACGTACAATCTAAAGGTCTAAATGCTAAGTTTTTGGTCAGCTATTTATAGAAGATAGCAACAGTCGCCAACCAAATTGCTGACTCTCAGCGAGAGTCGGCTGGAACCGACCTAGCGACTGTTGCTAACGAGACATGTTGGCCTAGTCCTTCAGTGGGGATGACTCTCAGGAAATCCTGAGCCCGAGGAGCCCTGAGACATTCAAACACCGCTTTTTGGGGAGGGCATAAATCAAACTTCACTTCCAAAATCTAGACGATTCTACTAAATAAGGCACTCGCCAAAGCATGTTGGGCTTTAGGGGGCGGTTTCCTTATTAGAGAAACTGCTAAGATCAAAATCGGGAAGGGGCATGTGCAAGCGATCCATCGCATACACATAATCAGAGTCTAAGCCATCAATACCACAGCCCCGAAGAATGTGGTCCTGCAAATTCCAAAAATTGTGCCTTCGAGAGCCCAAAAGCATACGCAGACACATCCTCAGCCGAACATAACCCCAAAACGGGTTGGAAGTGATGCTAACCTCCATTGAAAATCCCTAAAAAATGCACCCCCAAAAACTACAATATCCGGCCCTTGTCAAAAACCAAAACAGCTTACCCCACATACATAGGCTGGCATGTTCTGAGACCAAACAACAGCTTTGCGACTCCCATACACGAGCAGAGCAAAAGGAGCTCCCATTGAGGGTCCCGCAGACGTAGGAGATAACTCATCAGTTCCACCGCATAAGAAGCCTTTTTCACAGCCAAACTCCTGATGAAACCCGCATCCCGGCTAACGGCACCCCAGGGAGTTTCACACCTAACACCGGCCTTCCGATCCCACAAGGAACAAACCATCCTGCACCTTCACCCTTTTGCACGACTGCCAAAATACTTCTTTTTTTCTTGACGTTGAGTTCAAGGCCCAAACAGGGCCCCTCAGACCTGATATTAGCTAAGTCACTTTAGTGTCTCCGATTATTGCAAAATCATCGAGGTACCAAGCATTGAATAAAAGCTTGCATCAATCCCTGATCGAGTGAACGAGCGGATGCAAAACTAAGGCAAAAAGAAGAGGCCCCGGGTCCCCTTGCTGAACCCCAGTGGTGGACCAGATATGATCATCACCCACATATAACCTAGTCGGCTGGCGATATAAAATCCCCACCCATAGGGAAATGGACGGGCATCGGGTCCGAACCTCATGTAGGAGGCAGTCCTATCCACCAAGTTGAAGGCATTAGAGAAATCGACGGTTAACATAGCCAACGATCTATCCGAGTAAAACTTGTTTAAGAACCTGTTCGCGCTATGGAGCACGACCTCTACCCCACTAGGGACTCCCACCCGAAATTGAAACTCACAAATATATTTAGCCAACTTATTCCCACACCCCTCATAGCCACATTAGAGACCAGCCTCCTCCAGATCGCACCTACGGCGATAGGTCTAATCTCGTTATCCAGTTTAAGCAGCAGCGTGAGGGGGGGTAGACCCAACGAACTCCTTCAAAGCCCTAGGGAACCTCCCCCGACACATAAATTAACCACATCAGAAATACCCCTGAGCAAACCAACGGCGATCGCAGACTCCTCTCCACAAAAGCATCCAAATTGTATTGGGCCCTCAATCCGTCCCTCTCACAAGAGGTCCCCTTGGGGAAAGAGTCCCTTAGGTTTTTAAATGGTATTTTAATCAATTTAAAAAATATAACATAAATTAATGTTAGAACTCAAACTTGTTACAAAATTAAAATCACGTAACTCAAAAATACAGTTTTTTAAACTTAGAAACTACTAGTATAACAAGGCAGGTAATCAACTCAGTAAGTTAGGGTGGAGGGTGTGGGACTCGGGTTAGGTCTCGGCTTCGACCGGGTAAGCGGAAACATGGTCGCAAAAATTTCCGTTGGTGAATGGACCGTTGGAAAATAAATTTGTTTTTTTTTAAATATAAACGCCATACCTTTTGCTACAAAATTTTTATACAAAAAAATACTCTCCTTTACTACTCTAGTATTCTACGACTCTCAAATGGATCTAAGGAAATAACCATCATCCACCCACAAAGCGTATAGACCAAATGTCCGTTCGGGTTAAAGTGAACCGAATCCACCCCAATCATTTCAATATCCCCAATCGGATCAAAGTGAACCGACTCCACCCCAATTCTTCCAACATCCTCCAACCCAATCGTCTGTGCCCGTCCAAATTGCACCGGGTCATTTTGTACCTCCACAAACCGAAGGACCATAGTTTCCATACCACCAAAATCTACCCTTTCGTAACCCAACTCGACCCGTTCCACAAACCGAAGAACAACAATATGAGGTGGAACAAGATGAGGTGAATGAAGATGATGAAGAACAATGATACGAGGTTTAAGAAGAATAATAAGAGGACACCGTTCAAAAGAAGGGGAAATTCTTAAACTTGGCGACTCGTAAGCATTGGGAGGATCATGAGGAAGTTGTCGTGGCCAAGGCTTGAATTCGTATCTCCGAAGACCCTAAAATCGGATATAAAAAAACACATAGTTTTAGAATCGAGTGCTTAACATTTTAGGAAGAATTTTGGTGAAACCAAACAAATATTCCACAAACTAAATTCAAAATGGAGCTCGATGAATACGGAGATATCTCATTTCAATGGATTATACATCCAAGCGGTATACTTTAGTTTACTTTAATTTTAACTTATTATTTTTCTTAGTTTTATTTTAAGTTACTAATTTTTATTTTAAAAAATATGTAGAAAAATCGATAGGCTAGTGGAACCAATGATGCAGATATAATGAAGAAATCGTTAAAGGAGTATAATAAACAATATGAGAAGAAATGTTTCTCCCACATCACCGCATGGGAGATTGTAAAAGACCATGACAAATGGGAATCCGTTCCGGTTATGTGTGTGGAGTTTGAATTTCAATCCTAAAAGAGAGAAAAAAACATTTGAGTCAGGCAATTACACAAGTTCAAATGACAGTTTCACAAGCAAGGTTCCCGACCTAAATGAAGACTCAACATCGACACCGCCGACAAGTAAAGGGAAGAAAGTTGCCGAGTCATCAAGCAAGGGCAAGGAAAGTTTGATGGACATTGTTTCCAATTACAAAACGATGAAGGAGCAAGAAAAAGAAGAAAAAAACAACTTCGAATGAAATTGGCCGAAACAAAATTACAAAGAGATGAAATGACGTTGGCCATGATGGAAGAACAACAAGAGGCTATCCGACAACAACAAATGGACCGGGACATTAAGATCTTCCTCGAACCGTATAACGGTATCACCGAACCGTTCTTGCCAATAGTCATACAACGCAAATGGGAAATATTCACAAAATATAGTCGGCCTTGCAATTTTTAGGTTATTATTATTTTATTTTTAGTTATTTTAATATTTATGTTTTATTTTTTTAGTTTATTTTAATTTAAACTTTAATGGGTTTTATTTTTTTAGTTAATGAAATATTGTTTTTAAATTTTATTTAAAAAATAAGGTAGTTTAGGGTTTCACACCTTGTGTTTAAAATGGTTTAGGGTAAAAATTACATGGATAATTCCTATTGGCCTAGGGTAAAAATGGTTAGGGTTGTTTAGGGTTCCACCCCCTCCACCCTTAGGTCATTTATAGTGGTTTCACTATAAAATGAATCACGCCCCGCCACGTCACAACCACATCAGCACATGGGCAATAAATTGACAGAATCACTAAGCTACGTAATGGTTTTACACCTAACATTAAAGAGTGAATTTTTTTTTATTTTGTTAATTTTTATAAACAATTTATATTAATTTTTTACAACGATTACTTATAATTTGAAATGTCGATCCAAACACGTTAAAAAACCACTTACGTGACGAAAAATAGTTTTTTTTAAAACAACTCCGTTTTCGTTAAAATTTATAACTGGATGTTCAGAAAAATAAAATAAACAAGTCTGTGTATTTTATTTTTTTAAAATAATTATCGAACATGAGTTATTTGAGAAAAAAATAAATTAAATCCTAAACTAAATATTTAATTAAAAAAAGAAGAAGAAATTATGAGTGGGGTGAATATGATTGGATGTAGCATTTGTGAATTTTGCCCCTTTAACCGTGATTACACTTACGCCAGCCCACCCCATCCCCCCCCCTTCACGCCATAGGGGGTGGTGTTTCGCGCCCTGCATCCCAGTCACCGTGGATCACGCCCCGAATCACTGTGCCATTACGAATGTCCTTATAACAATCACAAATACAACATCAACATGAAATCCTAGATGTGTATACATACAATAAAAGCACCATAAAACCAATAACACAAAATCACAATAAGTTTCTAAAGTCATTTCATAAATACCATAAAACCTTTAATTAATTGTTATTATTAATTATACCAAATCAAAAAATTTAGTAAAACTCATAATTCAGAATCAATTTAAATAATCGCCGGTTACTTACTTCCAACAAAACCTACAACTCCACGTCGGCAACACAAAACCTTTCACTGGATTTTACAATTCGTTGGATCTAGTTTTCAGAAGAATTTAACTTGGAATGTGATGTCATCCAGACGTTCTATAAAAACAAACTATAAAACCTAACCTAGACTCCTAAGTAATATTAGGGATACCTATGAACTAAACCGCACTTACAAGCAAGTGTACCTATCGAGTGTAGCAAAGCTTAACAATAAACCGAGTTATCGAACCCTAGAGACACTGAATACTAATACTAGACTCTGACTCGGACTAAAGATTGATTTGGTTTGGGAGGTTTACTACACTACTGAATTAACTAAGAATGCAGCAAACTAGAATGACTCAACTATCAACATGAAAGTACTAATGGTGAAATCAGGAATGGGAAGAATATCACCTAGGTCGGAATCCTACTTGCAAAGCACAACTTCTATCGGTTATGGAAACTATAATGGATCTGGGTTTCTAAAGAAACAACTCTGGACAGTCTAGTGGATCCCTAATCACTCTCAGGGTGTCACCAACTAAGGAACCTAAAGTGTACTAACTCACCAGATTGTCGGATCACCTCTCAGGTACTTCCAACTATGATAAAGTACCCTAACAGACAGATTACCTCTCAATCTCAGTGTCCACCAATGCACTCGAATAATGCACGGGGTAATCACAAGATAACAACTATGACACGAATAGCAACAATCACTAGACACCTAATACCGGCTTCCTCTCAGACAGCTGACACTCGGATTCCTAATAACGAAGACTAGACGACTAATTCTCACCTCTCGGGTATTGAACTAGGATACACATTCACTTCTAATCAGCAATCAAAGACAATTCCTATGGCTACTACGTCTAGCAAACCACCCTAATCACAAACCCTAAGATCTATGACCAACATACGCAGATCAAACTAGCAGACAACCATAATCAACGCAAGGAATTGAAATCAACCACAAGATCAGATCTAAACATGCAATAACATCACAATTATCAACTCAAGATCTTTTAAAAAATCATAAACACATTAATTAAATCCAAAAACCGGTAAAAATCGAAACTTTAACAAGTATTCATCAATTGACCTAGGCAATATCAAAGTTTTAGCCTAGGATCATGCTTAAACAACCAAAAACAGCAGTATAAACAAGAGTCATGGTTTCAAACAATTAAATCAAAGATAAAAATTCAAACTTGCAAACCCGAAATGCTTAAACAACGAACCCGGATCTCAAAGCCTTCACCTTTTCACTCCGATTGACTTCCTTCTCCTCAAAATCGCATCTAAACCCTTTCTGGATGGCTATATTTCGAACCCCTTGAATAATGGCATAAGAATTCTATTTAATTTCAACTTCTAGGGTTTTGCAGAAATCAGGTCTCTCGCGTACCGCGAGACAATTGGGACGGGTTCCTCGCGTACCGCGAGGAACAAAATAGTCGCGGCTGATTCTGGAAATCCTCGCGTACCGCGAGGATTTCTCTTCTGGATCTTCGCGTACCGCGAAGGACTGAAAATCTCCATTTTTTCACTTTTGATCCCTGGACTTTCTTCTCGTGCTCGGTTTCTTCACATATTCACTTGTATTTCATACGAGCACCTGAAAAACATAACATAAACTCAATAGTATACAAAAACGACTCAAAACAAAGACAAATCTATTAAAAACGCACGAATACAACGGGAATAAAGATGTGTGCTTTGCACTACATCAAACATCCCCACACTTAACCTTTTTTCGTCCTCAAAAAAGTCTGCAAATGGAATCATAACTCAGATCTACTTAACAAACATCAATTACCAATTAGCAAAATATACTCACGCATTAAAAAACAATAATCAGTATTTCTGTTCGATTAAACCCAAGCACCAACTTTCATGCCCCCGTTACGTGTTCTAATATTACATTACCAAGCATATCAATCAATCTATGTCTCTCACACTTAACAGTTACAGCTCTAGCTAATCCCGTCTCACAGTCATGTTTAGGCACGGATCAAACCATATTGATTTACCCTACCACGTTAAACTAAGATTTACAGGTTTTAGAAATCAGATTAAATATGAATGAATGGTTGATAATGAGCATTATTAAGAAAATTAACTTCATCTAGAGGCATTTCAACCAAGTCACTATCCCGAAAGATAACACATAGACTAAGTCATATCAATGAAGCATATAAGAATCAACCCAGTGGTGTTTCAATCAGGCTGGAACCCGACGTGTGACACGTTGGTGAAACTTAGATTTCAATTAAATAATCTCAAGAATTATGGAATTATGGATGCGGGCGCCACCAAACTTAGATTTATCTCATAAAAAGAGAGTGGTGTGCCATGAAATTTCAAAAACCTCTAAATTTTAACTTAACGTGGTACCTATCACCCTATTTTGACAGTTTCAGTATTACCAATTACCTTAAGATGAGTACCCACAAGATATCATGATTTTAATTCAATTGATTCCTAAACAACACAAACAGGATATTTAAGTTTTACTAGCTAGCTGGTTCTACCAAAACATCACTAATTAAAAACGTTTTCTATTATTTAATCATTTAAACTCACAAGTAGATCCAGTTGTACTATCATTTTCCAAGTATATGTAATTATTTCCAAGGACATTTTTTCAAAATCTTTTTTAATTTTTTTTTTGTATTTTTGAGTTTTTATAAACAAGACAAACTAGACACTCACATCCCCACACTTGAAAGACACATTGTCCTCAATGTGAAGCAAAACACAATTAAAATAAAAATGCAAAAATAAAACAGAGACAGGAAGCGACTTAGCTGGTAATTTAGATGCATACAAATGTGCAGCTTCCTTCATCCTTATGTGCACCGTATAGCATTTCCTCAATTGGACTCTTTGGGCGCGTGTGTTTTGCGTATTTACTTTTCTTTATGCTTCCGCATTAAACTCTGATTGATATGATATTTTCATTTGATTCCCATGTAGAGTCGTTCAATGTAACTAATGACTGAGATCCTGGTTTGTCACTTCACAAAACGGTAAAACTCCGTTAGTTGAAATTGGGGGTGTGACATGTAGTGGTTCAGGAATGGGATTTTCTATATGTGGGACCTCTAAACCTTCACCAGGATCATCAGGATCCTCTACAACTTCCACTAACTCCCCTACACTTGGGGTTTTGCCTATGATTGCATATAGCTCTGCCAGCATACCTAGCAGCAAATCAGGCATCTCATCACTGTAATCATCCGGCTCTTCCAACAACTTCTATAATTCTCCCACCCAATCAGATGGTTCTTCTAAACTTGGGGTGGGTTCACCTATTTCTATCACTGGATCAGAGTCCTGCCGGTAGCCCATGGAGGCATCAAGCATGCACATGGAGTGGCTATGCTTACCAACATCCCTCTCAGACTTAGCAGTATCGAATGTGATCATCTTATCCCCCACACGGAGTGTGAGTTTTCCGTCAAAGACATCGATCATCGCCTTGGCGGTACGTAGGAACGAGCGTCCTAGGATGAGTGGAACTTTATCATCCACTTCCATGTCTAGAATGAAGAAATCCACGGGGAAGACAAACTTACCTACTTTCACTAACAGATTCTCCACAATTCCCCGTGGATACTTGACTGAGCGGTCAGCCAAGGAAATGCTTATGCTCGTCGGCTGTAGTTCACCTAGGTCCAACTGTTTATAACTAGAATATGGCATCAGATTGATGCTAGCACCTAGGTCAGCCAACGCGTGATGTGAGGGCAAACTTCCTAGGAGACACGGGATTGTGAAACGACCCGAATCTCCCAATTTCTTGGGCAGCTTGTTCTGCACCACTACAGAACATTGCTCACTAAGTGAGACTTCAGAGATCCCCTCCAGTTTCTTCTTGTTGGAATGAAGATCTCTGAGGAACTTGCCATACTTTGGCATATGCTGGAGGACCTCTAAGAATGGGAGATTGACCTTGAGTTGTATAAACATATCAAGGAAAGTACTGTATTCCCTAGCGTTCTTATATGGCAGTACGCGCGCTGGGTAAGGAATACAACTTAATTCAACCCCGGGGGACTTCATCTCCACCCCTTCTTCTTCTCTACTGCCCTCTCGGCAGGCTTCTCCATCTCTATCTCTTCATCCACCGGCTCTTCTTCTTCTACCACCGGTGGGCTCTCCTTTTCTTCGTCCATCTTAGCATCGCTTGCAGCAAATCGAGCTCTCCAATCTACCTTCTTAAATTCCTCTACCGAAGGTATGCCATACTCAATGGAGTGGGAGTCATCCTCTACAACGTCTTTCTTCTCCACACTCCTGACTGACACGACCATCACTGAAGTGGTGGAGCTTGAAGACGGACCTCCCTGCCGACTGCTGATTCTTCAATAGAGTGCCGTGGCTATCAAGTCTTTGCCGAGCATCCCTATCATTTTGCACTAACTGAGCAAGCAACTGTGTATGATTTTCTATCATCTCCTAAATCTTCCTTGTCTTGACACTACTTCCTGAACTTGCTCCTCCTTCAGCTCCTCCATACTGATACTGTCGGGCATTAAACCCAGATGGGTTGTTACCAGATCTCCATCCCGAGCCAAAAGAATTGTAGTTGTTTTACCCTCGGTTCTGGTTCTGGTTGCCAGCATAGCTCACGTGCTCCTGATTATTTACGGGGCAATCTCGGGTGTCGTGGCCTAATATACACACTTGACACCACTGAGCACTGATCTTCAACTCTATAATCTCGTTAGCCATTTAGGCGAGTGCAGCAACCACGCTAGTCTCAGGAGTGACCTGATGCACACCTCTAGGGGAAGAGGCTGGTGCTCTAGCACTAGGAATAGAAGTCCTAGTAGATGGATACTACTGTTCGGCTTGAGCGAAGCTCTCGAACATTTTCTCGCACTCATCAGGCTCGAGTCTCTCCATGATATGGCCTCCCGCAGCTGTATTGAACATTTGCTGCTTCTCGAAGGTGAGACCATTGTAGAACTTCTCCACTAGTTCCTAGTCAAAAATACCGTGCTGGGGACATCGGCTCAATAGCGCGTTGAACTGCTCCCAGGCCATGTGATAGGGCTCGTCGGGATCCATCCGGAACGAATGGATTTGGTCCCTAAGGCGAGCGGCCCTTGAAGGTGGATAGTACTTGTTGAAGAACTTGGCTTCGAGATCCTCCCGTGTGGTGATAGAATTGTCTGAGAGAGTGTCGAGCCAAGTAGATGCACGCCTAGAGAGGGAGAATGGGAAGAGATGCAAGTGGATTGCGTCCTTAGATACACCCGTGAGATTGAAAGTATCACATATGAGCGCAAAGCGGGACACATGTCCCGATGCATCTTCATCCTCGAGGCCATGGAATTGGATGGCATGAGTGATCGTAATCATGACATGTGATGGGATCTTCCAAGAATTGGGAGTTCGGAATAGTAGGGCGAGTGATCGAAGATCTCGCGCCCGTAACCCCATCGTTGGCCCTCTGGTGCACAGTACGTCTCGCGGGTGGGTCAGCGTCGCCCATAGTAGTAAATGGGATTGGGCTAGTAGAACGTACCTGGGATTTGCACAAATCCTTTAAACGCTCCCGAAATTCATGGGTGCGCTCGTGAAGGTCTCGTTCGGGCTCTGGACAAGCTGAATTAGGTGGTGATCCATGCGAACGAGTATGGTGCATAAACAGAAAGACTCTAGAAGGAAACAGAACAAAGACTCAAAGACACATAGAAAGAGTCGATTCTAAATTAGACACTCAGATAAGACTCACTAGTAGCACAGAAGAAGAGTAGCACACAAGACTCAAAAGAGAACAAAACAAACCAAAAATAACTAAAAGAACTAGTCAGAGTTAATATTGCAATTGCCAAGTGTCCCCAGTATAGGCGCCAAAAACTTGATGTCATCCAGACGGTCTATAAAAACTAACTAAAAAACCTAGCCTAAACTCCTAAGTAATATTAGGAATACCTACGAACTAAACCGCACTGACAGGCAAGTGTACCTATCGAGTGTAGCACAGCTTAACGGTAAACCGAGTTATCGAACCCTAGAGACACTGAATACTAATACTTGACTCTGACTCGGAATAAAGATTGATTTGGTTTGGGGGGTTTACTACACTACTGAATTAACTAAGAATGCAGCAAACTAGAACGACTCAACTATCACGATGAAAGTACTAAAGGTGAAATCAGGAATGGGAAGAATATCACCTAGGTCGGAATCCTACATGCAAATCACAAGTTCTATCGGTTATGGAAACTATAATGGATCTGGGTTTCTAAAGAAACAACTCTGGACAGTCTAGTGGATCCCTAATCACTCTCAGGGTGTCACCAACTAAGGAACCTAAAGTGTACTAACTCACCAGATTGTCGGATCACCTCTCAGGTACTTCCAACTATGATAAAGTACCCTAACAGACAGATTACCTCTCAATCTCAGTGTCCACCAATGCACTCGAATAATGCACGGGGTAATCACAAGATAACAACTATGACACGAATAGCAACAATCACTAGACACCTAATACCGGCTTCCTCTCAGACAGCTGACACTCGGATTCCTAATAACGAAGACTAGACGACTAATTCTCACCTCTCGGGTATTGAACTAGGATACACATTCACTTCTAATCAGCAATCAAAGACAATTCCTATGGCTACTACGTCTAGCAAACCACCCTAATCACAAACCCTAAGATCTATGACCAACATACGCAGATCAAACTAGCAGACAACCATAATCAACGCAAGGAATTGAAATCAACCACAAGATCAGATCTAAACATGCAATAACATCACAATTATCAACTCAAGATCTTTTAAAAAATCATAAACACATTAATTAAATCCAAAAACCGGTAAAAATCGAAACTTTAACAAGTATTCATCAATTGACCTAGGCAATATCAAAGTTTTAGCCTAGGATCATGCTTAAACAACCAAAAACATCAGTATAAACAAGAGTCACGGTTTCAAACAATCAAATCAAAGATAAAAATTCAAACTTGCAAACCCGAAACGCTTAAACAATGAACCCGGATCTCAAAGCCTTCACCTTTTCACTCCGATTGACTTCCTTCTCCTCAAAATCGCCTCTAAACCCTCTTTGGATGGCTATATTTTGAACCCCTTGAATAATGGCATAAGAATCCTATTTAATTTCAACTTCTAGGGTTTTGCGGAAATCAGGTCTCTTGCGTACTGCGAGACAATTGTCTGGGTTCTCGCGTACCGCGAGGAACAAAATAGTCGCGGCTGATTCTGGTAATCCTCGTGTACTGCGAGGACTTCTCTTCTGGGTCTTCGCGTACCGCAAAGGACTGAAAATCTCCCTTTTTTCACTTTTGATCCCTGGACTTTCTTCTCATGCTCGGTTTCTTCACATATTCACTTGTATTTCATACGAGCACCTGTAAAACATAACATAAACTCAATAGTATACAAAATATACTCAAAATAAAGACAAAACTAATAAAAACGCACGAATACAACGGGAATAAAGATGTGCGCTTTGCACTACATCAGAATGCATGTACTTGTTTGAAACATAGTGCATGAACTTTTGAGAAGGGGCGAGTGCGTGTACTTTTGAGAAACAGTTTGGCCCCTGAACTTTTGACTATTGGCGTTTTAGTCCTTTAACTTTCAGCTATCGAAAGTTTATCCCCTAAACCTTTGGGTGTTGCCAGTTTCGTACCTCAACTTTTAGTCATTTACAGCTGTGGTCCCTAAAGTTTTGGCTTTTTACAGTTTAGTCTAAAACTTCCAGTTTTGACAAGCTTTCTTCCTTTTTCCATGCCCTC
The DNA here is from genome assembly GCA_023525975.1 of Smallanthus sonchifolius. Taxonomy (NCBI): domain Eukaryota; kingdom Viridiplantae; phylum Streptophyta; class Magnoliopsida; order Asterales; family Asteraceae; genus Smallanthus; species Smallanthus sonchifolius. The sequence continues at coordinate 70,429,842 of CM042036.1, read as the reverse complement.
ATTTCTGTAATCCCGTGATTATATAGGAATTGCGGGCAGGGGGGTTTGGGGCTGTAATCCCGATTTTGGGTTGGTATCATTGCTCGGGGTGTTTTTTCAGGTAGTGGTGTTATGTCTGGGGTTCTAGATGACAGTGTGGCTCCCCCAATGGAGGTAGGGTTTGTTCCTCGAGGTGTGTTTAGCCATGTCCATTTAGTGTCTTCCATTGTTGCATAGAAGGAACGGCGGGCTCCAAGGGGTTTCCTCGATTGGTTGTGCATATCAATGGCTCCATTTCTCATCGGACGATTGGAAGGGGTCCTTGTGGGAATCGGTCTCCATAGATTGTGATCTGTTTGTTTCGGTTGGTGAGGCTTTAAAGGTCTTGGGCCAGTGGTTGTGCGGGGTGAGTATGTGCTTACATGCTCTTGGTCGAGCGTGTCACAATGAGGATGGAATAACCCATTTCAAATGGGTTGCAGGAGATGCGGAGGAGTTTATAATGGGGATACCTAAGCCGCATGTTGGGAGGTAAGTTGTTCCTTTGGGAGGGGTGGTGGTAGACGGGGTTCTCCTGGACCGTGTCTTCTCTCTTCCTATCACGACTGTTAAGATCGTCCCTCATAGTTGTCGTATGGAATTTGCCCAGGCCTTAGCTGCTACCTTGCGTAAGGTGGTAGCTATGCCCGTGTCTGTTGAGGCGTTGGTGAGACTTTTGTTGTTACCACGTTGGGGGTTTTCAGGCTTTCTAACCGCCAGGAGCACAGGTCTAGTAATAGGAAGTCTTTGCAATGTCGTAGTATTCAGAGGTCGCTGACAGCTTGGGGCGATGGGGATGGTTTTGCTAAGCTCATTCTATCACTTTTTGCCTAACCCTTGGGGGCGGCCTTGTGTCATGATGAGCTTGTCCCTAAGTATGATAATTCTACGGTACGTATCAATGTGAAACAATGTTTGCGAAAAGTTACAGATGAGCATTTCACTGTTGCAGTCAAAGTATTATGCTCTTCGGGGGTTGCGCATTTCAGTAAGGATACATTAAAAGTGTTGGTGGCAAAGCATCCCATCTTCCCCATCCGGTTATGCCTGTTTCCTTGTTTTCTGAACCTCCTCTTGTTGTGGATACTTATATCGTTCTTGGGTGCATTAAATATTTCCATAAAGGGACCTCTTATGGGAGAGACAGAATGAGGGCCCAACATATTTTGGATGCTTTTTCTGGAGAGAGGTCTACAATTGCAGTTGGGTTGCTCATGGCTATTTCTAAAGTGGTTAATTTATGTTTGAAGGGGAGGTGCCTTGGGGCTTCGGCGGAGTTTGTTGCGTCTGCCCCCCTCACGCCGCTACTCAAGCTGGACAACGGGATTAGACCTATTGCCGTAGGTGCGATCTGGAGGAGGCTGCTCTCTAAGGTGGCTATGAGTAATGTTCGGAAGGAGATGGCTAAATATCTTTGTGACTTTCAATTTGGGGTGGGAGTCCCTAATGGGGCAGAGGTCGTGCTCCATATCGCGAATAGGTTGTTAAATGAGTTTCACTCGGATGGTTCATTGCTATGTTTACCATTGATTTCTCCAATGTCTTCAACTTGGTGGATAGGACTGCCCTCCTACATGAGGTTCGGACCCGATGCCCGTTCATTTCCCTATGGGTGGATTTTTTATATGGGCAGCGGGCTAGGTTATATGTGGGTGATGATCATATTTGGTCCACCACTGGGGTTCAGTAGGGGGGCCTTTGGGGCCACTTCTTTTTGCCTTAGTTTTGCATCCGCTCGTTCACCAGATTATGGATTGCTACAACCTTCTCTTCCATACTTGGTACCTCGATGATGGTACAATTATCGGAGACGCTAAAGAGGTGGCTAAATACTTAACTATTATCAGGACTGAGGGGCCCTCTTTGGGGCTTCATCTCAACATCAAGTAAACATAAGTATTTTGGCCATCGTGCAATGGGTGGAGGTGCAGGATGGATTGTTCCCTTGTGGGATTGGAAGGCTGGTTTTGGGTGTGAAACTCCTTAAGGCGCCGTTAGCCGGGATGCCGAGTTCATTAGTAGTTTAGCTGTGAAAAGGGCATCTTGTGTGGTGGAACTGATGAGCTCTCTCTCACCTCTACGGGACCCTTAATGCGAGTTCCTTTTGCTTCGCTCGTGTATGGGAGTCGCAAAGTTGTTGTTCGGTCTCAGAACGTGCAAGACTATGTATTTGGGAGAAGATGTTTCTGTTTTTGACAACGGTCTTTAAGGAGCGATTGAGGATATCGTGGTTTGTGGCGGTGCTTTTTTTGGGATTTTAAATGGAGGTTGGCATCATTTCCAAACCCGTTTTAGGGGTTTGGGTTTATGTTTAGATGAGGATGTACCTGCATATGCTTTTGTGGCCTAGATGGCACAATATTGGAGTTTGCAGGACCACATTCTTCGGGGCTGCATATTGATGATTTAGACTCTAATTATGGGTGTACGATGGATCACTTGCACATGACCCTTCTGATTTCGATCTTAGCGGTTCTCTAATAAGGACATCGCCCCCTAAAGACCAACATGCTTTGGAGAATACCCTATTTTGTAGAGTCGTCCAAAGTTTGGGAGTGAAGTTTGATTTATCCCCTCGCCAAAAAGCGGTGTTTGAATGTCTACGGGCTCCTCGGGCTCAGGATTTCCTGATTATCATCCCCATTGAAGGACTGGGCCAACATATGTCGGATGTGGAGTATCGGGCTATCCTTAATTACCAGCTAATGATCCCTATGTTTCCGACTGAGGAGCCGTGCCCGTTTTGACGCAAGGTTTGTTTGGATTCTTTTGGCGAGCATACGTCAATTGCAAGGAGCTACCTGGGTTAAAATACAGACATGATTTGGTTAGGGATGTTTTGTGGAATGTTCTTAAGCTAGCAGAAATTTCTGCTAAAAAGGAGGCCCTTGTGAACTTTCTGACAGATCCGCTTGAAGGGAGGTTTACCCTACGGGCAACTGATATTCTTGTGTTTGAGTGGGTAGGTGGGAAATACGCTTGTGTGGACCTTACAGGAGTGTCCCCTCTTGTGATCTTAGGGTCACAGGGTTTGTTGCGGACCAGGCCGAGTTGAAGGAGGAATCAGGCAAAGTTGCTAAACACGAGAAAACTTGTTTAAAGAATCAACACGTGTCTATCTCTTTTGCTTTTAATGCATTTGGTTTCCTAACCCCGGAGGCTGTGGAATTTCTGAACAGGGTTCAGCGGGTCATATATAGTAATTATTTGGCCCCTAAAACCCAAAACTTTGTTTTTAGTTGGATCAGTTTTGCCATTCAAAATTGGGTTGCGGCCTAGCTTGTTAACCGTTTACCTCTCACTTTATTGTAATCATCCTTCTTATTATACAATCAGTAATCCTTTAAAACCATTTAAATCGTAAAATACAAATTTAAGAAAATAGTTGATGTTTTAAAATTTTATCAGATCTCATTTCAAACAAGATATGAAAATTATTCCCAATGTATACAACCACATGTTTTGGATCCTATATCAACGTCAACAAATTTTTTCCCGCTCTACGTGAAGATGATTCTTATCCACGTCAGCGATACAGCTGCTAAGATCTTTTAAAACACCATCACGTGTCCACGTATCAAAAATATCTCAAAGTTGCACAACTTCACTCCAATTTTAAGCCACAAGAAAAGCATTTCTTCTGGAGAATATTAAAAATCTTCCAAGTTCTTCATCACCGTACACGTGGTATAACAACCACAAAACTAATGACCACTAATTCTGGTGGTTGACATCTTTGACATTTGTTGTCTCTCGAATCTTACATGAAAATTATTATTTCGTTTCTATTTTTTTAATCAAACAAATTTAAAGTTTTACTTTACAAATTATAATATGATAAATATACAATTTTCTTATAATAGTTTATTAACATATTTATTAGTACTAAATAAACTGTTTCAGAACCGGATCAGTTGGGTTGATCGTACCAAAAACCGGTTAATAACCGAATATTCTTAAAAAACCTTCATTTAAAATATGTCGGTTATTGGTTAGACCGAATGATCCGAAAAACTGAACAAGTAGTTTGACCTGATTTTTATAATTACCTATTTTTTCTTCTTCTAAAACCTCATATTTTAACTCATTGTACTTTAGTTTCATGTTTTGTTTTTTATTCTAACTTTATATTTTGATAAAAATTATAAACTCATTCCAAAAGATTAAGTAGCGGTCCTTAAGTGAACATAATAGTGGTTAAGTAATATGTCTCACAACTAAAAGCTTGAGAGTTTAAATCTTAAAAGGTGCTTGTATTGTGTATCTATCCTATAAAATATAGGTGTTCCTGTTCAAAACAAAAATAAAAAAAGATCAAGTAGTGTCATATTTTATTTTAAATTAGTTATATGTGTAATTATTATATTATTTATGTTAAATGTAGGAATGATCTACGATATAATACATGCAGACGATAAGTGAGTCGTTTTAATTACAAGTTATTTTAAATGTACCGTTATAATGATTTTAACAATAATCACATCAAAGAAACTTATATGTATTGTTCTAAATTGAAAAACACCTTTACATTTAGTTTAGACGTAATATTACAAATTTATAATTAGTTTAAAGAGTAAACTACAGATATCGTCATTTATTTTTATACCATTTTTCACTTTATTTTCTTTATCAAAAAAAATATCAGAGATCATCCTTTATATTTAAAACCCTTACACGTCATGTCCTTTAGTCTAAACGACGTTAACTTTTAACGTTAGATCTGGTCATGTAGAGGGTAATATGATCATTTTATTGTTTCAGGGACTATTTGTGTAATTATCTAAGATACTTGGGTTTAAAACAACCCCTCTCTCTCTCTCTCTCTCTCTCTCTCTCTCTCTCACACACACAAGCCATAACTGATTATCAAGATACCTCTCTAACAAATTCACTTCCACCACCACCACCACCTCTCCTCCTTCCACATCCTCTGCCGGACTTGATGGCACCACCATCGCCAACCACCAGTCAACCACCACCAGCAGCCGACCACAACACCACCCCCTCCTCTGATCTGAGCACCACCACCAGCCGACCACCGCCGCCATAGCACCCATCAAGCTAGGGTTCCGGCGACGAGTCCGTAGCGTCATCGGGCCGCACAACCCCCTCCTCCGATCTGAGCCACACCCGTCATCGGAACAAAGAGCCACCACCATCGTACGACACCACCACGTCGTCATCTGATAGCCTACATGACGAGCGCCGCCGCCCGTGTAGCCTCTGTCTGGTCGAAATCCCGCTGCCGTCGTGATCCTTCATACCTGTTCCTGAACCCTAGCCACCGCCTACCTCCGATTACAGCCTCAAATCGATCGGATATTGGCTGTTCTTCCCCTTTCTGTTGTGAATTGAGTGAAATCTTCCCCTTTCTGTTGTGAATAGAGTGAAATGCTTCTTGTAGGTGTGTGAGGAAGGAGATGACAATTTAGGTTTATATATATTAAATTTTGAATTAAAATAACTTAATTACACAAATAGTCCTTTAAATAATGGAAAGACCATTTTGCCCTCACGTGAGTGGTACATGACTTGAGTTAACTGAAAAAATTAACGCCCGTTAGGCGGCAGGTCAAGGCGGTGGCAGGGGGCGGCGGCAGAGGGGGTGAGGGTGGTGGGGGTTGAGAGAGAAAGGGTGTATGGAGAGATAGAGAGTGGAGAGAGAGAGGGTGTGAATTGGGGATGAAGATGAAAATAGGGTTTTTAGAGAAAATTACACAAATTGTCCTTTAATAGTTAAAAAGACCATACTACCCTCATGTGCAAAGCACATGTCTAAAGTTAACTGAAAAACTTAACACCAGTTAGTGTAAAGTACATAGGGTGTAAAAAAGTATGTAAGAAAAGGACCTGTGGTGTACTTATTGAAGTCAAATGACACAGAGTGTAATTTATAGTATAAATAAAGGACAATCTGTGTAATTTACTCAAAAATTAAACATAAAGGATGATACCTGATAAATTTTTGCTAAAGGACGCAATTTAAAAAATGATATAAACATAAAGAACGATATCTGTAATTTACTCTAGTTTAAATGTAATTTATAACTAGTTTAAACACGCTATCTAATCAGCAACTTACATCTTAAAATTTTATAACAAAAACAAATGTTGCAAATACTATTTTTAAACTAAAGAAAATAATATTATGATATATATATTACTTTTAAAAAGAGTTCTATACTTTTATTGGTGTTTTAAAAAATGTGGCAATGATTCCTTATACAGTGACACTTTCGCTATTTATATAAACAGCATCGTGGTCTCTTCAAGTGAGAGCAAGTGTTCCCTTCTTGCTAGTACCTTCCAAACCAATATTTAGAGATTAGTTATGAAGATGAAGAGATGTGAGCTTTGTAAATCCACGGCTAGGGTTTACTGTGATTCAGACAGGGCTAGCTTATGTTGGACCTGCGATGCAAAGGTCCACTCGGCAAATTTTCTAGTAGCAAGGCATTCAAGGATCCTTCTTTGCGAGGTATGTCAGTGTCTGACGCCGTGGACGGCGTCCGGAGAGAAACTTTGGCCGTCCACGGCGTCGAGTTGCGAAAGGTGTGACGAGGGAGTTGGAGGTAATAACGGTGAAAGTGATAATGCTGATGGTGATGAGATTGATAACCAGGGCGTGCCGCGGTCCTGGACGTCGCTTCCACCGACAGCGAGTTCGTCCAGCAGCGAAGGGGTTTTCGCTGAGGACCGCGGCGGTTTGCGAAAGCGGAAGAATCGGAACTTCGCGGATTACTCTCACGAGGTATCCTTTGCTTATATTTCTATGGTGTTTTTGATAAAATCTTTGTGTTCTCTTTCCTTATGGAGGGATTAAAATCATATTTTTCAATTTGTGGAGGATTTAGGGAAATATATTGATTTTTAGGACGATTTTGAAATAAATTTGGTTTTTAAACAAACTGTTAGAAGTAAACAGACTCTACAAATCCGCTTCTTTTACAAGCGGACTCAACATAGAACATTCTGATTTCTTTTTCTTTCTCTAATAACTAATTTAGTATATAATTTGATTTTTTTTTTGTAAGTTATAATATTTACTTTTTTAAAATTTAATTACACAAATTTTGTGTAATTTTCTTCTTTTATTTATTCTTCTTTTTTATATTTCGCTATAAATTTGATTGAAAACAGAGTAATTTTTAAAATAAAGTATGTTTTTTTTGGAAGACGACTTTCATTTTTTAAGTGGCAGTCGCATCTCCGACAAGTCGGAGACCCGTTACCCCTCAACCTGACCACTACGTTGTCTGAACCGGGCCCGTGGGTTCAAAACGAGAGGCTAGGCTTCCACCGGGAAAACATGGAGCCTGCTGCCACTTGACAGCAGTTGCGCCGCTACACAGGCCAAACCCCGCTAGCGTAACGCACTCCGGACTAAAACCCGGTTCGGCTCGGATTCGAACCTGCGTGGGCAGGTTGAATCTTCATCGCCTTATACCACTGGACCAAAGCCAGTGGTTAAAATAAAGTATGGTTTAGTCTCATAAAATAGGTTATTTAAAAAAAACTCAGCTTTAGATATGATATGTTGACAAAAAAAAAGTTTAAAAAAACGGTGTATTTAAATTTTTTAAAAAATTTTGAATATTAGAAAAAAAATAAGTTATATGTTAAGAAACTTACTTTAAAAAAAATTCAAATTATATGTGAGTTCCCTGAACTGCTAGAAATCGAAAAAAATCTCCAAAATCTTCATCTTTTAACATATGTATCCGATTTAGATCATAACGACGTTAAGAATTTGTTGGTTTTTAAACACAGGACGAGATCGATTCTTCATCGGTGAACATAAACTACAACACGCCGTCAGCTACTATGCCGGAACAAGCCATTGAAGACGAAACGGGATCATTTGCTTCGACGGTGTCGAGCTCGGTAAGAACCGACGATGATATGAAGAAACCCCGTGGCCGGAATACAATATATGTGGAGTACATGCATGCACCTGTCCTTCGAAGGGGTAAATCAAGGAGAACCGTTGAATTTGACTTAAATTTATAGGCTATAGAGTAGACTGGATTTTCAATTGTATTTCCAACTTTTTTTTAGATCTTTCTTAAATGGATATGAGTTTGTGATATTATTTATAATTCATAAGATAATATATGTTTTATGTTTTGTTTAAGGAGTTAATTTTTTTATTGATTTGTGTATGAAATTTAAATTATTATTATTTTTATTATATTTTTAACCTAATCATATTTTAACATGATGATGCAAATGACTCGGGAACAATCAAAGTCAATCAATGAATTTCAACCGATAATTCAATGAACGAAAGATGAACGCTATTCGATATTCAATATAAAACCAACAAACTAATTATCGAGTACCCGTAATAAGATCCATGGATGCTCATGCATCATACCCGTCGGTTTGAAAAAGACTCGTCACCTGTGAAACCCATAGATGTCCACCATGTAGATCAAGCCGAAGAAATCTAGTCCAGCCCAAAACTACTAGCTCCATTAGGCCCAATGCAGCACAACCCCGGTCACGAACCCATGGGAGCCTAAGCTAGGAGTTTTTCTTCAGAAGAGCACAAGCCAAATACTGATCATTGACTCGGATGGGTGTAATTCCAAAGTCTGCAAGACACTTCTTCTTCGTCTCACACCTGATGTGAGCTATACTAGTACTCAAATGACACAATATGAACTCTCCAGCCAGGTAATCTTTCAGTTCACCCCTTTTCTTACCCTGATAATAATTCCTAATCCATCTGAAGGGAAACCTGAAGCCTATAAGAATCACCCGACTCCTGCACTCGACCATAATTCGATCAACCAAACCCTTGTCTCTAACAACACGAGTGTTGTTGAATTTCCAACGGCCTGACAATGTTATGTACCTGACAACCATACCAAACCCTCATTGCGAACCATGCAACCCCAAAACAATATGTGCTAAGGTTGGAGGGGTGAAACCCCTTCAAGCCTAAACCATAGCTCAAAACCAATAGAAATTTTCTATGTCATTTTTACCCTAAACTACCCCTCTCACAAGGGATGGAACCCATGAACCCCTACTACCCCAACCTTCAAATTTCTAGCACAAAATACTCAGGTTGTAGAACCTGTGAAACGAACCCAAATGAACCCGCTACCACTACCCGCAAGGGTTGCGACGGTGTTACCACGAACCCTTGCTTAACCAAGCCTTGAACCCGAGACCACCCCTTCCACCATAAGGAACTAATAGCCGCCCTCGTAACAACCAAAGTAGCCTTGATACCCAAACCTGACACGAGGGACAACCACTCCAATGACCGGCGAAACCATTAATGACCTCAACCGAGGTAGTACTTGACCGCCCAAAGATCGTACCCAGAAAACAGATTGAAGCCTTAACCCGTGTGACGACACAAACCTAATTATCTCAGACATTATACTTGACTCAGACAATGCTGACCATCTCGATGAAGCGTACTACAAAACCCACATAACTTGTGACCAGATTTTATAGGGGTGTACTCGAGGATTAGGATAAATACCTTGTGAGGACTCCGCCTCCTATTTCGTCGCCGCACCTATAAATTCTAACCATCGCTATTGACGGAACACCACGCGACCGCCGTATACCCCCGACCCGTCATTGCCTCGATGTGCGTCATGACCTGATCAAAATCATTAAAGACTTTCACCTTCATCTCCATCGCCTCTCTGATCAGAAGAACTTTCTCCATCTCCTAGTTGATCTTTGAAAACCATAACAATGATGGGAGGGGTAGACATGAGAAATAAGGGGAAAACCCCCACCTTATGATATACCCGACGAAGGAACAACGTAGGCGTATCCTTTATTACACCCGGGTTTCTTAAGACCCGTGAATGACCCGCTGCTTCATAAGCCCTTATAAAAGACTTAGACCCACCTTTTCTTCTGCCCTGACGGGATATGGCCCAACACACTCAGCCCAATAAGGCAGGATTAACTATGCGGCCTTGAAAGCCCAACCCCGTTGAATCCTCGCGGCCCCAACTAACCTCGATCTCTTAGGCCAAACTCTCCCCAAGCCCAAATCCACGATAAGCTCTTGCTGGCACAAACACATCTGACCCGGCTATAGTACCAAACTCCGGGCGGACCCAGTTACCCATCCCCTGCCCTATAAGGCCACCCAATGGATTAGTACCCACTCTTTGCACCATACAATTACCCTACGACAATGCCCCTACAACTTCACACAATGATCTATCCTCTTGAACAGCGTCCACGTTCAAGGCCGTGGCAACCCACGTTTGACCTCCACTTGACTCATCTTTATCCCCATCTTTATCAAACCTGGGTTCTCCTTCCAACGTACCCCCTAGATAGTTTGGTTCATAGAACCCGGCTGGGTGATAGCCAAGCGGATGCTGCTCTCTGTCGTCACCTTCGTCCCAGATGACGGTGCTCGACTCGGTTTCGGCCTTGCATATCTCCCCTTGCAACTCAGGATTCAAAGACTCGTTGTAATTTAAATCATTTGATCTCAACATCCCATAGGTCGGCACCAACAATCCCCTTCTAGGTACGCGATTCTACGAATAATAGGTCTGCCTTCACCACAAGCTTGTAGTATGTTAATAACTACGTTTTTGCCTCTTTCGACGAATCTACAAACAAGAGGGTCTTCTCTTCCATGCAAACAAAATTGATAACCAAAAGCTCTAATACTACTTGATGCAAACAGATGCGTGATTCAAATGGCTCAAGAACAATCAAAGGAAATAAATGGATTTCAACAGATAATCCGGTGAACGGAAGCTTAATGTTATTCGATATTCAATAATCAACAACACTAATTACAACTATCACTTGCAACCCTAATTTATAATACACTTTGGATAAACTAGGAAACTAAATCTATACAATTCAAAATTTAAATAAACAAAGGAAATACAAGATAATGATAATCTTTTGAGATTATCCAACACCTTCTCGAACACTCCATCCGATCCTTGGACCCGAACCGGCCTGAAGACACCTGGATGGACCAATACTCAGATCATACGACCCACTTAGTGAACACCCACACCACTGACCAAATACCTATATTAAGTTCTATGGATGCTACTACATCACATGACATGTAATATCCCGAAAATCCCTAAGTTAATGATTGGGGTTAATAAGTGACCCGAGTTTCTTTTAAATGACATGGTTAATGAGGATTGTCACATAAAACTTTATTTGACAAAAATTAGAAGACCCGGTTAGCAACTTAACGCACGGTTTGGGATCAAAACGCGTGAGGAGGAAACCCGGGGACTCGACATAACACCTAAAGGTTTAAATACCTTGATAGGAGAAAACCCTAGGCTATTTGACCTAGGTTATGTGCGACGGCAGGGGGATGAGCAGAGAGAGAAAGAGAGATTTGGTGAAGGGAAAGGGGAGACGGCGGTGGTTCCACGATAGGTTCAAGAAAGAGAGCTTAGTGTCTCGTCAAGGTAACCTTCGGTACGAATTCCCTATCCTTTTAGTCGGTTTTTTTGCATAATTTTGAGACGAGGAAGGTGGAGTGTGACAGTGGCAATAGGTAAAGAGGGGGCACGGTGGTGACCCGTAGGGTGGTGCTCGACGGCTGCAATGGCAGCCATGGTGATGGTTGTGGTGGTGCGGCGAAGAGTCGGCAGCGGCCGGTGTTGGTTGTGGCAGTACGACGGCGGTGTGAGGCAGAGGAAGGTAGGGGTGTTGACCAGCTAGGTTGGCATGAAGCAGAAGGCGGAGATGACGTGCATAGGGGTGCACGGTGGAGGGGATGGAAGACGGTAGCAAAGCCGGTTAGGGTTTAACCGACTAGGGTTTTTCATGGCTTGGTTTACGTGCATGCATGGAAATCCGACTCGAGTATATACGTTTCACGGGGTTAGGGTTTTTGCATGGTGTGGTTAGGGTTTGCATGGCACGTGTAAGTGCATGCATGGAGCCAAGTCCGGTTACACTGTTTCTAATCGGGTCAAGAACGGTCCGGTATATGTATTCGTGAGACTAGCATTTCGTGGGGATTGAAGCATGAGCGAATGAGACCGGGTTTCGGGATTTAATTATATCTATGCATGTCCGACGTATGTTTAGGATGTATTCTGATCATGTATTCGAGCTTGAACGGACGGGTTGCAGAGCAAGGATTTGGATTCCTCATAACCGGTGAGTTTATAATCCCCTTGTTTTTACTATTTTTGGGGCTATCGTACATACCTGCATGTTTTATTGTTATAAATAAATATGTTAAATATACTTCTTTTTAAATGAAATTAAGGGTCAAGGTGGTGTCCTTAGATTGGGTGGGTTAGATGTCGGTATGACACTAGTATGTCATATGTTGACTGTTCGAATAAGTCAGAGGTTAAGTCTAGACGTTATCAGGGTATGTTTAGAGGATGTGTTTGGTTACACACGTAGCTGATCCGTGTAAGGGCAGTGGGTGGTGGTACATGTTCATGTAGTGTCATGTGTTTTTAACTTGTTGATTTGTGTGCTTACATTGTTGTCTGTGTATACGGTCAACGGTGATAGGAAGGAGTAGGTCCTTCAGGTGTTGTCACCATGTGGTGACATGGTAGTCCCCAAGTGATGGGCGTAGTAGTCACCATGTGGTTGGCTGGGTAGTCATCATATATGGCGAGTGTGTCACTGTGTTATGTGATGGGGCCCTGTGAGGGCAATATTAAGACCCGAAAGGGGGTTCTCGGAGGTGATCCGAATATCCCGACGGGGATAACCCTGACGAGGGCAGCTGTGATGAGATCGATGAAATCCTTCGAAGGTAAATGTTGTGTGCATAATATTTGATTGAGTTGCATGCAAATGTTAATTGATATCCATTGTGTTATGGTGTTATTGCTTCGGTGTTAAGCATTAGATTAACTGATGTATTGGGACGATGTCGTGTTCATGACTGATGTGTTAGTAGAGCTTGTGAGAGTCTTGGTTAGGGCTTGTCAGGTCTATGTTTAAGAGTTGTTTGAGTTAACAAGATTTCGTGTTGATGCATATGATAGATCTCAAATTAGTAGCGTAGTAAGCTCGATCCATGTCTGTGAGACTTACTGGGCTATGTTTATGGGTTGTTGGACCCTTATGGGAAATGGTAGGTAACACGGGTTACCGATGTGTTAATAAACGCCAAACCGTGTTATATAGGGCTGGAATGTCCTGAATTCAAATAAATGATATTTGTGATGAGGTTTCTGTTTAAAATGAACCGTTATAACTCACTCGGCGTAGCTGACTTTGTATGTACGTTAGGCTGTTTTGTAGGTGTGTTCAGGTGATGATGTATCTTAGCTTGGGAGCGGTGCTACTCGGGTTGGTGTGCATGCATTCGTATAGTAAGGTGAAACGAAATAATGATCCCAATATGCAAATATTGTTTTGAGATAAGGCTTCCGCTGTATGTTTTAAATATAAGTTAAGAGTTTTCAAAAGTATGCACTGTGATGAGAGCCAACTGTAGGGTACCCCGTTTGGGGCCTTACTTGACATTTGGAATTTTAATAGAAACATATAAAGTTTAAGCCCTTAATAAGTTAAAAAAAAATAAATGCTTAATTTTCTTTATTCATGAATAAAACAAGCCATATATAGGAGTGTTATGTTATAAAGTCCATTCTGTCTAATAAGTGTAGAAAGTCATCAGTATGTGTCACGTGCTCCAAGGGGTGGAGGGTTATTGCGTCCAACAAAACGTAAAAATATGATATCGATCAAGCACTCGTGGACGCCTTGTTTCAGTTAAAGAATTTAGACACATCATTAAAAAATATTTATACGTCCACCATGTTCAACACACATTAAAGAAGATTTTTATTTTAAAAATATACAGTAATTTTATACTTAAATTAAAGATAAAAAATGGTCGATTTTATGGTGTAAATTTAAAAAAAAAATGATATATGAAAAGTTATTTACATTTACAAAAAAAATGTTGAAACACTAAAAAAAGTAAATAATGGTTGGTTTTACCCGTTTGTCCTTCCTTGTCAAAACACGTGAGAATGGAGGTGGCACTCCCCTTGATTATCATTCATCAAAATAAATGAATATATATATATATATATATATATAGGGGAGGAATCATGAGAAAACCACATAGTTATGTGAAAACCGTAAAAATCGCCAAGAGCCAATAAAGTGATTTATAGATTGTTTATTTTTTATTTATTTCTAAGGGTATTAATGTAATATTACTTTACCAGAAAGTCAATTTACGTATTGTGTTTTATGTATATTTAACTGCAATTATTTTGTTTTTAGTTTACGTATACGTAACACATATGTACACTACGTGTTACGTATACGTTAGTAAATACTTAAAATGATTTTTTGGTTAAAATGTATAATAATACATTGATACTCTTATAAATAAAATAAAATAAAAAATTATTATTATTATATGATTGGTTAAACTAGGTTTTCTTTGTTGTTTTCGCGGCTTTCGCATAACTATGTAGTTTTCTCATGAACCCTTCCCAGTATGTAAGGCCCCAAACCCGGGAGGCCTCACTTGTTGGAATTACTCATAAACATACAATTCTTAAACTTAAATATCAAATACGCAGCGGAATCATTATACATAATTAAAACTTGTTCAAAATTCATAAACTTCAAACATTTGTCTCAACATAACAAAACATAAACAAAGGTCATAACGGGATGCCATTCTTCTTGATCAACCAGGTAACTCATTTCGCCTGGCAAGCATCACGTTCAACCTTAATACCTGCCCTTAACCTGAATGTGCATACTAAAAAGTCAACTACGCTGGTGAGTTCTAGTGTTAACATAAAACGTTAACTTCAAATATTTGCCAAAAAACATAACATTCAACTTCATTTAATAAAAGCATACGTAATCATGTAATAACAAACATAACACATAAGTCAAATGAATACATCGAATCTGCGCCTTCTCGTAACCTTCAATTCCAACTTCAAGCACGGTGCTCCATATAGCACACGTACCAAACTTCAAGCGCGATACTGCGTGGAGTAGTCATACCAAACTTCAAGTACCGTACCCCGTGAGGCACAAATACCAAACTTCAAGGATCACGATAATCCCCTTGGTGACCGTCATCACCCTAGTACAACAGTTGGCCAGCCACATAGGCCCCTATAAAGGTAAGGCCCATAACATACATCCCATACCCATAACCTCGATTATCTAAGGATTCATGGCAGATTCGTTCGTTTTGACTTTCATAACATTCACTTCTTTTACTTCAAAACTTCAGTTAAAGCATTCGTACGTTTTATTAAGAATCATTCATTTGTTCGTAAACACTTCATAAACTTCTTTTGGCAAAATATTTCATAAACACATCTTTCATAACCTTTCTTTCCAAAACATCATTTGTAAACATCGTTTTATAAAACGTCACAAACATCATTCATTAACATCGTTTTACAAAACAGTCACATCATCACGTATGCACACCAACCTGAAAACATTAGTTAAAACATTTAAAGAAGGGCTTCTAGAACTCACTTGATAAGCTAATCACAGTTGTCCTAACGAAGGTCCAACAGCATCACACCCACGATCTGAATGATTAATTAAAATACACATCAGACCCCATCCCGACTATAACAGTTGTAACCCTTTTGACCTAGGCGAACTTAAGGCTAAGTTCACCCGATTGTAGCCCACAA
The DNA here is from genome assembly GCA_023525975.1 of Smallanthus sonchifolius. Taxonomy (NCBI): domain Eukaryota; kingdom Viridiplantae; phylum Streptophyta; class Magnoliopsida; order Asterales; family Asteraceae; genus Smallanthus; species Smallanthus sonchifolius. The sequence continues at coordinate 70,414,174 of CM042036.1, read as the reverse complement.
AAATGCCCAGCAAACCTGCCGAGACGAACATGCCCAGGCGAACTGGATAAGTTCATCCTAACTTCCCCAGGCGAACTTGCCCAGCGAACATGCGTAACGAACATGCCTAAGTTTCATCAAATTTTGCATATAATTTATCTTTGCTATGCGTTTCCAGCACTTCCTTGAGATGACATGTATGATCTCCTTCATTCTTTGAGTAGATTATAATATCATCTATGAACACGATCACAGATCGGTCCAACATTGGTTGAAAAACCCTATTCACGAGGTCCATGAATGCAGCAGGGGCATTTGTCAGACCAAATGACATTACTAAGAACTCACAATGTCCATATCTCGTACGAAAGGCGGTTTTTGGAATATCTTCATCCTTAACCTCCAACTGATGATAACCTGACCTTAGATCGATTTTGGAGAACCAGCTTACTCCTTGTAATTGATCGAACAAGTCCTCGATTCTAGACAACGAGTATTTTATCTTGATTGTAAGTTTATTTAGCTCTTGGTAGTCTATGCACATACGCATACTACCATCCTTTTTCTTCACAAACAGTACCGGAGCACCCCAAGGCGAGATACTTGGTCTGATGAAACCTCTGTCTAACAACTCTTGCAGTTGTGACATCAGTTCCTTCATTTCAAATGGAGCTAAACGATATGGTGCCTTAGCTACAGGCTTAGCACCAGTTAATAAATCGATTCGAAACTATACTTCCCTTTCTGGAGGTATTCTTGGTAATTCTTCTGGGAATATATCAGGAAAATAACAGATACTTGCACATCTTTTAATTCCTTAGTTTTCACTTTGGAATCGATATCGTATGCCAAGTAGGCTTCATCACCCCAAGTCACACATTCCACTGCCTTTATCATAGAGATGATTCTAACGGCTGTTCTTATCTTATCGCCAAGGATTGTGATCCAATTGCCGTTCGGGACCTATATATGGACTGCTTTCTGATTGCAGATGATTTAGGCATCGTTCGCCGCCAACCAGTCCATTCCTAAGACTACATTAAATCCTTCTAGGATCATAGGATATATTCTAACAGGAAATTTATGTCCTTCAAGATCAATAAAATAATCTTGAATGATTTCTGCTACTTTCATCGTCTTTCCAATGGCCGTTTCGATTTCAAAAGTTTCGTCTAATCTTAACTAGGTTTATTTAAGGATGGACATAAATCTAAGGATACAAAACTTCTATGAGCACCGGAATCAAATAACACAGTAGCAGGTATGTGATTAACAAGAAACGTACCGGATACTACGTCTGGCAATGTCTTAGCCTCTTTGGTTGTCAAGGTATAAGCCCTACTTTTGGCTTTAAAGGCTTCTCCTTCCTTTATTTTTAACGGCTGAGGATTAGAAATTTTAAGTGATGGGCATTCCAACATTCTATGCCCACTTTCTCCACACTTAAAACATTTAGGCTTGATAGGACAGTTGAGTGCTAAGTGTCCCGTCTTACCACATTTGAAACAAAGGCCGGATTTCAATCTACATTCTCCAGCATGATTCTTACCGCAAGTGGTACACGTGGTGACACCACTATTAGTTATCCTCTTCTTCCAACCACCATCGTTTTGCTTCTTCTGGCCCTAAACATTTTCAGACCACATTCTTTTTTATTACACTGGGCGGGAACCATAGACCTCGTCGTACATAGTCGAAGCAAGTTAAACGGCGTATCTAAATCTTTTTAACTCTGAAGTTTTCACTAATCTTCGGATTTCAGATGGTAACTCTTATGCGTATCTCTTAATTCGTACAACTTCAGGGGTTACTAAGTGGGGTACCAAACGGGGCATCCTGTTGAATTTCGTAGTATACTCTCGATGAGTCATACTACCGGCTTCTAGACTAAGAAAATCTCTCTCGAGTTTGTCCGTTTCATTGTCAGGACAGAACTCTTCAATCAGCAGTCTCTTCAATTCTTCCCAAGACATTCGGTCAATAGCTTTCTCACCCATAGCTATGACCAAGTTCTCCCACCAACATAATGCTTCTGATAGGAATGAGTGGGCGGCATATTTCACCTTTTGATCGTCCCTACATTCGCTAATCTTGACTACTGCTTCAATTTCTCGGATCCACTGATGAGTTACCGTGGCATCCTTTATACCGTCAAAATTTGGAGGACTGTTATCCTTGAATGCTTTATACGAGCATCCCTTCCTTCCTTTCTTCATTGGTCTAAGTTCATAAGAATCATCGGATTCGTATTCATAAAGATCATCGTTGTCTATATTCTTAACAACATCCTTCATTTTACCTTTCTTTCTGCTTTCCTCTAGGCTAGCCAATAGGATAGGCAAAGCCTTATCCAAAGCTTTAGCCACAACCGTGTATATTGCACTTTGCATTTGAGGTTCAACTACCGGTTCATTCATCTCTATATGATCCCTATTTTCTATTTCAGGTTCCGCATTTGCGGTAGACCGCGTCTGCCTTCTTGGAGTATTGGGATTAACCCTTCATCCTCTTCTACCTCTACCAACCATTTCTATAAAAGATATGGAGTGTTTTAGTATTCGCATGATAGATTGATAGCTAGAACACAAGTGTATTGTATATGTTAATAACTGTGGCCATAACGAAATTAATCATTTACGCCACTTTCGGTGCTCTATTTATCCTTCCATTATTTTCCAACTAAATACTCACACCTTTTTCCTTTACCTTGGGCATCAGGCTATCATACCTGGCATCTCTGCTGGCATTCTTACTGTCTCTTAACCCTAGTTTAAGTCTAGATACTTGGGCAAGTATCTAAATATCTTAAACTATAACTCTGATACCAACTTGTGACACCCACATCCCGGGTCACCCAGAATGCCGGTCACTTTTCGGATTTACTCATTAACATATAGTAATCAGAGAAACATACACAGCGGAAGACTTTAAAACATTTATTTATTTATAAAACTTGTCTTAGTACATTTTTAAAGAAAGTACAACATGATCCTAATGCAAGTCTTCAACTTTTGATGCCAGATAATATGCTCATGATGCCTCCTTATCCTTACTGCTTGAGGCCATATTCTTACTTGACACACATGCTTGAACACGGGTCAGCTTACGCTGGTGAGTTCTAGATTTTAATCAAAGTATATTTGATATATTATCTTTTCATTCCAAACATAACATTAATCTTGTACAAGTTATATCTTATCGAGGTTCGTAAACCTCTCAAGTGGTCGTCACCACTTACCATTCCTTTTATATAAAGGTAATTACCACGTTACATACCACGAAGGAATGTAACGGTCCGCATTCCATTCCATAAGTTGCAAGATATTATGCGGGAATTGACCATACATGGAAAAACATTCATTTTCTGATCAAAATGGTCAAATCATTTCATGTCAATGCAATCACTGCCAATGACATTCTTTCATCATCACTCATCTTGGTAAACCAAGATAAGTCTTTAAAACTTTTAACATTTCATTCATTTCAAAACAAGGTGGTTATCTTCCTAGAGTAGTACCTCCAACGGATTTGTTCCTAGGAAAGAATGACGGGTCCAGGAGAGATTTATACACCATTCTTTCCTTAGACAGAACATTCCGTTTGTCAGATAATTACATACCGGTTGGAAGGTTACCTTTTATTTTACAACATAAAACCTTCCTTGCAACATCATGGATACTGGCTTTAAGTTGTAAATCAATGGTATATAGTATCAATAACAGTCATAACATGTGCATCTTGCCCAAAACATTTAAAAATGGTTAAAATGGCATCATAGAACTCACCTCTAACTTCCTGCTTGATTAAATAACCTTTAGGTGCTAATGTAGCTAGCACAACAACTTAGATCAGGTCCTAAGTCATTATAACAGTACTTAATCATAAGTTCCTAGCTTAATGGAAATAACCAAGTCATTAGGAACTAGTCAGAACCTTACCTCAGCACTATCTCTTGCGTATTGGGGTCGCAAAGCTGGAAACCGGACTTCCCTACGTGAACCGGGGATCCTTGGCATGCTTACCAAGGTTAAGTGTGTGTTTCGTGGGGTGTCGGAACTGGGTGAATGCTCTAAAGTCGACCAACATGTCCAACTATTTATAGGCTGCCCGACGGGTTCATAGCAGACCATTATCTCTGTACATGTCGGTCCGCTATCCAAGTGTGGCGGTGTAATTTGCTTAGCGGGTACATAACGGATCGTTGGTCCGTAATGAATGGATTGCGGCTAGCAGACCGCAACGGATCCCATATCGGTCCGTTATCGGTCCTCCACGTGTCAATCTTCAGCGATTAGTCACTCGACACGTGTCACCTCCTGAGTGATTCTTTGCTTCGCACATAGCGGACCGCTATCCCCTGAGATGTCGATACGACATCTGCCTACTTTATTAAATTTTCACTTTTGGTCCCTGAACTTTGATCTAATTATATCTTATCCCCCTATATTTTAACTTAATGTTATTTTAACCCTTATAATTTAATATATTGTCACCCTAACGCCCTAGGGTTTCATCAAATGACACTTAGCCCTATACTCGTATTTTGTTGAAAATTGGGGTGTTACAAATCTCTCCCCCTTAAAAAGGTTTCGTCCTCGAAACCGGACACTTACTTGAATAAGTGGGGATAAGACTACCTCATTTCTTCCTCTGTTTCCTATGTGGCTTCAGATCTTTTCCGATATTGCCACTGAAATTTCACTTGTCTAATTACCTTATTTCGTAATCTCTTTTCTTTCCAGTCAAGTTTAGCCACTGACTTCTTGACATAATTCAATCCTTCGTCTATTTCAATATCATTTAGTGGCACATGAGAGGTTTCGTCTGCCAGACACCTTCGCAAGTGTGATACATGGAATGTCGAGTGGATTCCACTCAATTCTTCTGCCAATTCCAGTTTAAATGCAACCTTCCCTACTCGAGCTATAATTTTAAATGGTCCAATGAATCTTGGACTCGACTTTCCTCTCTTTCTGAATCTAATGATTCCTTTCCATGGAGATACTTTCAACAGAACATAATCTCCAACCTGGAATTCTATTGGCCTTCGTCTTTTATCTGCATAAGACTTTTGTCTGTCGTGAGCAGCTTTCAGACGAACACTAATTTGATCTAACTTTACACCTATTGCTTGGACAATCTCTTTACTTCTAAGTTCTATGTGTCCAACTTCTCCCCAACTGATGGGAGTTCTACATCTTCTCCCGTATAACATTTCATATGGCGGCATGCCAATACTTGCATGATAACTATTGTTATACGAGAATTCTACCAAAGGTAGATGACTATCCCAACTTCCACCGATGTTAATAATGCAAGAACGCAACATATCCATAAGTGTTTGAATCATTCTTTCACTCTGACCATCCGTCTGAGGATGATATGCCATGCTAATCAACAACTTAGTTCCCATCTCTTCATGGAACTTCTTCCAGAAACGCGACGTGAAATGCGTGTATCTGTCAGATACGATTGAAACTGGCACTCCATGCCTTGAAACAATTTCTTTGATAAATGCTTCGGCCAACCTTTCGGAAGAGTAAGTCTCACGTATTGGTAAGAAGTGAGCACTCTAGTTAGACTATCTACTATCACCCATATGGTATTATAACCTTTTGGTTGTTTTTGGTAGCTTCGTTATGAAGTCCATAGTGATATGTTCCCACTTCCATTCTGGAATATCTAGTGGCTACAATCTTCCATAAGGTTTTTGATGTTCTATTTTAACTTGAGAACAAGTTAAACATTTAGCCACATATTTCATGATATCGAATTTCATACCGAGCCACCAATAGTTTGGCGCAGATCTTGGTACATTTTTGTAGTACCTGGATGAATTGAATATCGTGAATTGTGAGCTTCATCCAAACTTTTAACCCTGAATTCGCCTATATGTGGTATCCACATACTACCGAATCGAATCTTAACTCCATACTCGTTCTCTTCCAAGTACTTCTATTTTCTAGCCATCCTCTCTTTCTTAACATTTTCTGCTTTCAACGCGTCTATCTAGACATTCTTGAGCTGAGTCATAAAGTCAGGAGTTACAACTAAGTTATATGACTTCACCCTGATTGGAGGATGCTCTTCTTTTCGGCTTAGAGCATCTACCACTACATTGGCTTTTCCTAGGTGATGCAGGATTTCACAATCATAATCCTTTAATAGCTCTAACCATCTTCATTGCCTCATATTCAGATCTTTTTTGCTCAAAGAAATACTTTAAGCTTTTATGATCTGTATAGATGGTGCACTTAACTCCATACAGATAGTGCCTCCACATTTTAAGTGCAAAAACTACTGCAGCTAATTCTAAATCATGGGTCAGGTAGTTAACTTCATTGGGTTTGAGTTGCCGTGATGCATAGGCTATAACCTTGCCTCTCTGCATGAGTACACATCCCAGTCCCTGATACGAAGCATCAGAGTAAACTATCAGATCTTCATTTCCTTCTTCTAACGACAATACCTGAGCCTTAGCCAATTTCTCCTTTAGCTTTTGAAAAGCATTATCTTGATATATTCCCCATACAAACTCTGTCTCCTTCTTCGTATGTTTTGTTAATGGGGTTGCAATCTTAGAAAAATCTTGAATAAATCTTCTATAGTAACCAGCCAAACCTAAGAAACTGCGTATCTCTGTAGGTGTCTTTGGCGGGTTCCATTTCATCACAGTCTCAATTTTTGAAGAATCTACAAGAATTCCTTAAGCATTTATTACATGACCCAAGAACTGGAGTTCTCGGAGCCAAAACGCACATTTAGAGAAATTTGCATATAATTTCTTTTTGTTAAGCGTTTCCAGCACTTCCTTGAGATGACATGTATGATCTCCTTCATTCTTTGAGTAGATTAGAATATCATCTATGAACACGATCACAGATCGGTCTAACATTGGTTAACAAACCCTATTCATGAGGTCCATGAATTCAGCAGGGGAATTAGTCAGACCAAATGACATTACTAAGAACTCATAATGTCCAAATCTCGTACGGAAGGCGGTTTTTGGAATATCTTTGTCCTTAGATCGATTTTGGAGAACCAACTTGCTCCTTGTAACTGATCGAACAAGTCATCGATTCTAGGCAACGGGTATTTATTCTTGATTGTAAGTTTATTTAGCTCCCGGAAGTCTATGCACATACACATACTACCATTATTTTTCTTCACAAACAGTACCGGAGCACCCCAAGGTGAGATACTTGGTCTGATGAAACTTCTGTCTAACAACACTTGCAGTTGTGATATCAGTTCCTTCATTTCTAATGGAGCTAAACGATATGGTGCCTTAGCTACAGGCTTAGCACCAGGTACTAAGTCGATTCGGAACTCTACTTACCTTTCCGGAGGTATTCCTGGTAATTCTTCTGGGAATATATCAGGAAAATCACAGACTACTGGCACATCTTTTAATTCCTTAGTTTTCACTTTGGAATCGATATCGTATGCCAAGTAGGCTTCATCGTCCCGAGTCATACATTTCACTGCCTTTATCATAAAGATGGTTCTAACGGATGTTCTTATCTTATCGCCTTGGATTGTGATCCAATTGCTGTTCGAGGCCTGTATCTGGACTGCTTTCTGATTGCAAATGATTTGAGCATCGTTTGCTGCCAACCAATCCATTCCTAAGACTACATTAAATCCTTCTAAGATCATAGGATATATTCTAATAAGAAATTTATGTCCTTCAAGATCGATAAAATAATCTTGAATGACTTCTGCTACATTCATTGTCTTTCCATTGGCTGTTTCGACTTCAAAAGTTTTGTCTAATCTTAATGTAGGTTTATTTTAGGAAGGACATAAATCTAAGGATACAAAACTTCTTTTAGCACCGGAATCAAATAACACAGTAACAGGTACGTGATTAACAAGAAACGTACCGGATACTACGTCTGGCAATGTCTTAGCCTCTTCGGTTGTCAAGGTATAAGCCCAACTTTTGGCTTTATAGGCTTTGCCTTCCTTTATTTTTAACGACTCAGGATTAGAAATTTTAAGTGATGGGCATTCCAACATTCTATGCCCACTTTCTCCACACTTTAAACACTTAGGCTTGATAGGACAGTTGAGTGCCAAGTGTTATGCCTTACCACATTTGAAACAAAGGCCGAATTTCAATCTACATTCTCCAGCATGATTCTTACCACAAGTGGTACATGTGGTGACACCACTAATAGTTATCCTCTTCTTCCAACCACCATCGTTTTGCTTCTTCTGGCCCTAAAAATTTTCAGACCACTTTCTTTTTTATTCCACTGGGGGGGAACCATAGACATCGTCGTACATAGTCGAAGCAAGTTGTATAGAGGATCTAAATCTTTTTAACTCCGAAGCTTTCACTAATCTTTGGATTTCAGATGGTAACCCTTGTACGTATCTCTTAATTCGTACAGCTTCAGGGGTTACTAAGTAGGGTACCAAACGTGCCATCCTGTTGAATTTATTTATATACTCTCGATGAGTCATACTACCGGCTTCTAGACTAAGAAAATCTCTCTCGAGTTTTTCCGTTTCATTGTCAGGACAGAACTCTTCAATCAGCAGTCTCTTCAATTCTTCCCAAGACATTCGGTCAATATCTTTCTCACCCATAGCTTTGACCAAGTTCTCCCACCAACATAATGCTTCTGATACCAATGAGTGGGTGCCATATTCCACCTTCTGATCGTCTCTGCATTCGCTAATCTTGACTACTACTTCAATTTCTCGGATCCACTGATGAGTAACCATGGCATCCTTTGTACCTTCAAACTTTGGAGGACTGCCATCCTTGAAAGATTTATACGAGCATCCCTTCCTTCCTTTCTTCATTGGTCTAACTTCATATGAATCATCGGATTAGTATTCATAAAGATCATCGTTGTCTATATTCTTAACAACATCCTCCGTTTTACCTTTCTTTCAGCTTTCCTCTAGGATAGGCAAAGTTGTATCCAAAGCTTAAGCCACAGCCGTGTCTATTGCACTTTGCATTTGAGGTTCAACTACTGGTTCATTCATCTCTATATGATCCCTATTTTCTATTTCAGGTTCAGCATTTTCGGTAGACCGCGTCTACCATCTTGGAGTATTGAGATTAACCCTTCATCCTCTTATGCCTCTACCTCTACCAACCATTTCTACAAAAGATATGGAGTGTTTTAGTATTCTCATGAAAGTTTGATAGCTAGAACACAAGTGTATTATACAAGTTAATAACTTTGGCCACAACAAAATTAATCATTTACGCCACTTTCGGTGCTCTAGTTATCCTTCCATTATGTTCCTACTAAATAATCATACTTTTTTCCTTTACCCTAGGCATCAGGCTATCATAACTGGCATCTCTGCTGGCATTCTTACTGTCTCTTAAGCCTAGTTTAAGTCTAGATACTTGGGTAAGTATCTAAATATCTTAAACTATACATCTGATACCAACTTGTGACACCTCTGATACCACTTGTCGGATTTACTCATGAACATATAGTAATCAGAGAAACATACACATCGGAAGACTTTAAAACATTTATTTATTTATAAAACTTGTCTTAGTACATTTTTAAAGAAAGTACAACAAGATCCTAATGCTAGTCTTTAGCTTTTGATGCCCGATAACTTGTTCATGATGCCTCCTTATCCTTACAGCTTGAGGCAATATTCTTACCTGACACACATGCTTGAACACGGGTCAGTTTATGCTGGTGAGTTCTAGATTTTAATCAAATTATCTTTGATATATTATCTTTTCATTCCACGTGGGATTTATCCAAACATAACATTAATCTTGTACAACTTATATCTTATCGAGGTTCGTAAACCTCTCAAGTGGTCGTCACCGCTTACCATTCCCTTTATATAAAGGCCATTCCCCCGTTACATACCACGAAGGAATGTAACGGTACGCATTCCATTCCATAAGTTACAAGATATTATGTGGGAATTGAACATACATTGCAAAACATTCCTTTTCAGATCAAAATGGTCAAATCATTTCATGTCAATGCAATCACTGCCAATGGAATTCTTTCATCATCACTCATCTTGGTAAACCAAGACAACTCTTTAAAACTTTTAACATTGCATTCATTTCAAAACAAGGTGGTTATCTTTACAGAGTAGTACCTCTAGCAAATATGTTCCCAGGAATGTATGACAGGTCCAGGAGGGATTTATACACCATTATTTCCTTAGACAGAACATTCCGTTTGTCAGATAACTACATACCGGTCGTAAGGTTACCTTTTTATTTTACAACATAAAACCTTCCTTGCAACATCATGGATACTAGATCAAAGATGAAAATCAATGGTATACAGTATCAATAACAGTCATAACACATGCATCATGCCCAAAACATTTAAAAACGGTTAAAAGGGCATCATAGAACTGACCTCTAACTTCCTACTTGATTAAATATCCTTTAGGTGGTAATGTAGCTCGCACAACAACTTGGATCAGGTCATAAGTCATTATAACATTACTTAATTATAAGTTCCTAGATTAATGGAAATAACCAAGTCATTAGCAACTAGTCAGAACCTTACCTCAGCACTATCTCTTGCGTATTGGGGTCGAAAAGATGGAAACCGGACTTCCCTACGCGAACCGGGGCTCCTTGGAACGCTTACCGAGGTTAAGTGTGTGTTTTATGAGGTGTTGGAACTGGATGAATGCTCTAAAGTCGACCAACATGTCCAACTATTTATAGGCTGCCCGACGGGTTCATAGCAGACCGTTATCTATGTACATGTCGGTCCCTATCCAAGTGTGGCGGTGTAATTTGCCTAGCGGGTACATAACGGACCGTTATACTTCTCATTTCGGTCCGTAATGAATTGTTTCCGGCTAGCGGACCACAACACATCCCATATCAGTCCGTTATCGGTCCTCCACGTATCAATCTTCAGCGATTAGTCACTCGACACGTGTCACCTCCTGAGTGATTCCTTGCTTCCACATAGCGGACTGCTATCCCCTGAGATGTCGGTCCGCCATCTGCCTACTTTCTTAAATTTTCACTTTTGGTCCATGAACTTTGATCCAATTATGTTTTATCCCCCTATATTTTAACTTAATGTTAATTTAACCCTTATAATCTAATATATTGTTGATGTGTGTTAAAGTGTATATATTTTTATAAGTATTTTTTCACACAATTTGAGTTTTAAAAAGGGTTTTCACCAAAGACTAATCACATACACACTAGGCAATGTACCCGTCGGATAGCAATATAGTAAAGGTAAGAACCAGATATCAATCCGTGGACACGATGGAATGCAATAATAGACCGGAACTAAGATTCAATCAAGTGATGGTATAAAGATATTTTGAAGAGTTTGTTTTAATTAACTAGCATGCAAATATATAAACTAAGCTAAGATCACAAATCAACTAATTAAGGAGAAGATATCACTTCGGTGTTGAATCCATCTAGAATACATTCAATACACTCATAGAAACATGGAAAATACATAGAACATAAATTGACTAAATTATCGTCAAAGATATCTAATCAAATGACCATTCGGAAAGCTAGCATGAATTACACAAACCAACCACTTAAAGTCATACAATGAAGCTCACATGTTTAACAATCATGTCAATGTTTATAAATATTGAACTAGCTTCCGATTAAGGTACACTAATCCAACAACTAGTTAGAAAGATAATATGAACAACACACTACCCACCTCAAGCTGATTAAATTAGACAACAATATGCATTTCTTCAACATACAATGTTCATACAAAGGTTATATAAATTAGGAGAATGTGTCAACAATTCCTAGATAAACATAAAACTAAGCATGAAACATCATAACAAACACTTTGTCTTTCCAAACATAAGCATAAGGATACACATACAAATATAATGATTCGTAAACAAGACTTCATTCACCATTCCTAGTTAAATGCCATAAGTTAGTATAAATACATACACCAATCCATAAATATAAGCATAAACCATAAGTTTTTCAACATAATATAGCATACACAAATACAAGTCTTGTAAACAACTCAAAATACTTGAATACATAATTTCATCGAAGAATAATCATACGGTTGTCATAACATTAACACAATAATTGCCAATAATCCATGAATGTTTTCAAATGTATCTAAAATTCATCTAAACCAAAGTGAACAAGAGTTTTCGCTCATCATGAGCACAAAAATTACAAATAAGCAGGGAAAACTAGTGAGAAAAATGATATGAAAATAAGAATCAAACGACTACTCCAAGCCTAGATGTTAACACGACCGTGTGACAGAGGGTTGACCGATTCGAAACTTCCATTAGGTCCCGCTGATCGAGGAAATACGGTTGTTCAGACTCACGAGGTGCCACGCGACCATGGGGAGTCAAAGCACGGTTATGCCTTGAATTTTGGCTTGGCGCGGTCGTACAAGATGTGGGCGTGACAGTGCCTAGGGTTTGCAAGCTTGGAACGACCGTGCCAAGTAGGGGGCACGACCGTGCCTCCATCATAGAAACCCTAAAAAGTCACTTGTTTATCCTGGAATCCTCTTGTTTGTTCACCAAGCTTCACAAAAACCTACAAAACAGGAAATGAAGCAAATAAGTGTCTAAACGTTGAATATAACCAAGAATTTATCAGGGTTTGGCACCCTGTTTGTTGAATAGGTGCCGAAGAGCTGCATGGTCAGTGAATACGACGGTCTTTGATAGGACGAGATAAGACCAAAATTTATCGAAAGCGAAGACAACGGCTAGGAGCTCTTTCTCCGTCGTGGTGTAGTGCTCCTGTGCGTCATTGAGCGTCTTGCTCACATAATAAATCGGGTGAAACTGCTTCTCTCTCCTCTGTCTTAATACCGCCCTAACAGCGAAGTCACTCGCATCAAACATGATTTCAAATGGCAGCTTCCAATCATGAGCCACCATGATAGGGGCATTCACTAACTTCTCCTTCAACAAATTGAATGCACTGATGCACTCGTCGGAGAACACGAACTGGGCTTCCTTCTCAAGAAGCTGGGTCATCGGTCGGGTAACCTTAGAAAAATCTTTAAAAAAGCGTCTATAAAAGCCCGCGTGACCAGAGAAACTCCGAATAGATTTCACAGAAGTGGGCGTGACCAGAGAAACTCCGAATAGATTTCACAGATATGGTATCAATCTTAGCTCTATTAACCTCAATCCCCGCGCGTGAAACCTTGTGCCCACGCACAATGCCCTCCTTCACCATGAAGTGGCATTTTTCCCAGTTCAACACAAGATTGGCCTCCTCGCACCTGGCCAACATCCTCTCCAGATTCCCGAGACAGTGATCAAAGGAACTCCCAAACACAGAAAAGTCATCTATGAAAACTTCCATCGAGTCCTCAATCATAACATGGAAAATGGCCACCATGCAATGCTGGAAAGTGGCTGGAGCATTACACAATCCAAAGGGCATCCACCGATAAGCAAATGTGCCATAGGGACATGTGAATGTCATCTTCTCCTGATCCTCAGGAGCAATCGGGATCTGGAAGTAGCCGGAGAAGCCATCCAGGAAACAACAGAACATCTTCCCCGCTAATCTCTCCAGCATGTGATCAATGAACGGGAGGGGAAAATGGTCTTTCCGAGTAGCATCATTGAGTTTGCGGTAATCTATGCAAACTCTCCAACCTGTGACTGTATGAGTAGGAATTAGCTCATTCCTCTCGTTGGTGATAACAGTCATGCCTCCCTTCTTAGGGACAACCTGAACCGGTCTAACCCAAGGTGAATTGGAGATGGGATAAATCAAACCAGCGTCAAGTAACTTAATCACATCCTTCTTCACTACCTCCTGCATGTTCGGGTTCAGCCTTCTCTGGTGCTGCACCGCGGGCTTGTAGTCATCCTCCATAAGGATCTTATAGGTACAGAAAGAGGGATTAATTCCCTTAATGTCCATAATCCTCCATGCAATAGCCTACTTGTGCTGCTTCAGCACCTCCAATAGACTCTCCTTCTCATCACTCGTCAAATTAGAGGCGATAATGACAGGTAATCGAGACTCACCATCTAAAAAGGCATACTCCAAATGGCTCGGGAGCTCCTTAAGCCTAACAGGTGGTGTGTCCTCAATAGAAGGCCGCTCAATCGGCTCAGACTCTCTATCAACCATCGCAAAAACCGTTGAACACTGGGGAAACTCATAGCTCTCCTGGCTATGCAACTGCTCATCAAACTGATCCTTACCAACTGGATCAAATGTCTCCCCTCCTACAATCTGGGTGTCCAGGGACTCCTCCTCAGCTGTGTCCTGGATATGATCACTCACGCAAGAATAAATAGTCTCAACAAAGTAAAGTGAATCATCCTGATTCTGGGTGTGCTGCATGGATCTCCCAACATCAAAGGTCACCTCCTCTTTATCCACCCTCAATGTAAGCCTCCCCGAATACACATCAATCAGGGCCTTGGCGGTGGCCAAGAACGGTCGACCTAGGATAATAGGGACATTCTTGTCCTCATCCATGTCCAGAATCACAAAGTCTACTGGAAACATAAAAAGATCAACCATAACCAACATATTCTCCACTATCACTCGCGGATACTTGACCTAATGATCGGCCAGCTGGATACTCAGGCGTGTCGGCGTAGGTTCTCCCAACTCAAGCTTAGCAAAGACCGCATATGGCATGAGGTTAGTGCTAGCACCAAGGTCAGCTAAGGCATTGCTAACCGACAAGCTACCTATCAAACAGGGGATGGTGAAACTCCCCGGATGTTGTCTCTTTTTTAGTAGCTTGTTCTGAATTACCGCCGAACACTCCTCATTCAGCATCACCTGAGACAACTCCTCCAATTTCCTCTTATTCGTGAGGGTATCCTTCAAGATCTCGCTTACTTAGGCATCTGAGCTAGAGCCTCCACAAATGACAAGTTGATATGCAACTACTTAAACAACCCTAAAAACTTACCATACTGCTCCTCCATCTTCTGCTTCTTCAATCTGCCTGGGTATGGAACGGCGGGAGTGTAATCCCTCACAGGCTCGTGAGGGCACGATGTGCTCGCCGGTTTACCCCTCGGCGGAGTCTCATCAGGAATCTCAATCGCAACCTCCTCCTCGGATGGCTCATGCACAGGGACCTGTGGATCCGGTCCTGTGCCTCTACCACTCATCAAAGTGATGGCCTTCACATGAGCCTTGGTATTGGGCTCAGTGTTACTAGGCAGGCCACCTGGCGGTCTCTCAGAAAGAAGCTTCGCGATCTGCCCGACCTGGTTTTCTATGGTTTGGATCGAAGCTTTCTGATTCCTCAACTCAGTCTCATGCGTGTGAAAACTCTCCTCCATGTAACGGTTCTGCTTCTCTACCAACCGATTTTGACTCTCCGAGTTGGCAAGTAGCCGTGCAACCATGTCCTCCAAACTGGATTTACCCTCAGGTGCGGGTGGTGGACCGTTGCTAGAACCTTGGCCTTGAAACTGGCCCGACTGAGGTCAAAACTGGGAACTCTGTCCTTGAGACTGGTGGGACTGATGCTGGAATGGGGGCGCTGAGTGAATCCGAGTGGTTGCTGGCTATTGTTGCCAGACTTCCAACTGAAATTCTGGTTATTCCTCCGCCCCGTATCATATGTGTTGCTGTAGGGATTATTCTGGGGACGATTCTGGTTGGACATGAAATCAACCTGCTCGTGGGCCCCCTGATCCCCAACCTGACAAGCACTCGTGGGATGCGCCCCACCATAAAACTCACACAAGGACTTGGCCTTGTGGACATGCATCTGATCAATCTTGGTGGAAAGTGCTTCCACCTGGGTAGCTAAAAAGGTAATTCCATCCACTTGATGGACACACTGCCTCTGAGTTCCCGCTCGGGAAGTATGCTGAGTGTAGCTCTTCGATGCCATCTTCTCTAGCAAGTCATACGCCTCCTGGGGTGTCTTCGTTCCAATGTCTCCACCCGCGTATGCGTCGATCACCTGCTTCCCTGTCATCTCTAGACCATTGTAGAAGGTCTCACACTGCTGCCACTTCAACAATCTATGGTGGGGAACCTTCCTCATCAGTTCCTTGAATCTCTCCCATGCCTGATAGATCGTCTCCCCGTCGTCTTGCTAGAAAGAAAGAATCCTGGCCCTCAACTTTGATGTTTTCTTCGGAGGGAAGTACTTCTCTAAGAATTTAGCAGCCATCTGCTCCCAAGTACTAATGGACCTAAGGGGAAGTGACAGTAACCAAACCTTGGCTCGATCCCGTAAGGAAAACGGGAACAATCGGTGCGGAATAACATCGTCGGTAGCATCACGAATTTTGAAAGTGGCACAAATCTCTAAGAAACCGGCCAAGTGAGTATTAGGATCCTCGTGATCCTTGCCATCAAACTGACACATGTTCTGCACCATCTGTATAATGCTGGATTTGATCTCGAACTGATGTGCTTCAACCGTCGGCCTATTGATGCTCGACTCCAAACCCTCAAGTGTCGGTTTGCCAAAATCCGAAAGCGTCCGACCCGCTTCCTCGCCCACCATCTCCTCTACCTCCTCAACAACAACCTCGTCAAACCGGGCCACAAATCGGGAACGTGCTCGCAATCTCCGATGAAGATTCCGGCTTGAAAGACGGCTCAGGAACCTCCTCGACGGGAGTTGAGAACATACACGATCTGCACGACATGTTAGATTTGAATACGTTAACCTAGGACAAAGAAAACACAAGTTAAACAAAAACAAAGATAAAATAATTGAAAATAAAAAATAAAAATGAAAAATAAAAATGAAAAATAAGATGGAATAAAAACTTTACTAAAATATATATATATACAAATGCAGCTAAAAATAACAAGTACAATGCAAAATATCTATACACAAAAAAAATTGTAAAATAAAAAACAAGAAAACACGATATGCATAAAAATATATATACTAAATGACTAAAAATTAATTCCAATCGTTCTCGCAAAACCGTGTCCCCGGCAACGGCGCCAAAAACTTGATGTGTGTTAAAGTGTATATATTTTTATAAGTATTTTTTCACACAATTTGAGTTTTAAAAAGGGTTTTCACCAAATACTAATCACACACACACCGGGCAGTGTACCCGTCAGATAGCAATATAGTAAAGGTAAGAACCGGATATCAATTCGGGGACACGATGGAATGCTAGAAAATTGTTCCAAAAATACTGATTGGATCAATTTAATATCGTATCAGTACAAAGTTATAAACTGAAAATGAAAGTTTTATAAGAAAATTTCTTAAGCACACCTTAATATTGCACACAGCGGAATTTCATACAAGGGTTGAGTGAGAAGTGTATGAACTTCGATGCCCCTCAAAGGGAAAACAATCATACATTTATAGAGGAATCAGATAGTGAAATTGTCATCCCTTACGTATGATTACATTATTAAAGCTGGCGACAACCTATCACACCTAAAGGTGTTGGCAAATTATTAAAGCAAACGATATTATTAAGGGAATTCGTCATCCCTTACGCACACTTCCATCACGCTTTTGTCTTTATAATTTACAATACCGGTGCTGGGATATTGGTGGTCCCCAGTTTTCATCCTTTAGCCAAAGTGCTTGATTATACTTAAGGCTTTGATTATGAAGTTTTTGTCGTCTGTTTATTTCATCATCCATTGCTTAAGCTTCTGGAAACTTACCTTGGGCCTTGAACATTCCTCTGGTTTTAGATTGGGATTCGGCCCAATTTGTTGCATAAGGCCTCAAGTTCATTAAGCATTCTTCGGGCTTCCTGATTTTGTTTTCTGACTTCAGGCCAATGATCCCACCAGTAGTTGTCTCTTGATGCATTTGAGAGACAGACTTGGGCTTTGAAATCCAGAACTGCTTGGAGGTTTCGCATGGCTGAGACTGCTCCTTTGGCTGCTTCTCTTTCAAGTTGTTGTGCCACTTCGGAGCATATGCTTCCTTCTCCAAGGGGTATGGGTTTAGTATTGGCCTTGATCTGGTAGTGCCTATAGAGAGCTCCTGGTTCTTGGAAGGAAAATGTTCCTTCATTTTGTCTAGGCAATGGCTTGAAATCTGGATTATTTGTTTGTAGCCATTCTTCTCATTCTTTAACAGAGTAGATTCTTCTTGAAGATCCTCTATGACTGCTAGACTCTTCATCAGTACTTCTTTCATTGGATCTGTACATTCTGTAAAACAAAGGTTTACTAGTCTTGATAAGGCATCTGCAAGACCATTATGCTTTCCCTCAATATGTTCAATATTGATTTTGACTCATGTTCCTGTTATAATGTCTGCAAATTTTAACCACCTAACCCTAAATGCTTTGTTGCTGTTAGTTTTATTATAAAAACTAATAATTGCCTAGCAGTTTGTCCTTAGGGTTATTTCCTTTTTATCCAGATAGTATATTTTTAGTTTTTCAAGTGAGTTGATGCATGCGTTGATTTCTCCATCAATTGTTGATTGAATCACTTTGAACTTCCCACTAGCATATGCACAGATCTTTTCGTCTTTCTTCGGGTTCTCTTTTCTTTCTTTCCATTTGCAAACTCCTCCCCATCCTTCCATACATCCATCCATCCATTTCAATGATAATGTATGCTTCTTCTGGTGGTATTTGAAGGTCTGGCAAGGTTTTGATCTTTTCCTTTATCTTCTTGACTATTTCATAGTCAGATGGTTTCATCCTTTTATCACCATGGGGGTTTGTTTTTCATACAGGGGCCCTAGTAGCAGACTGAGCTTAGGAATATAATTTCTTACGTAGTTTAAAATTCCTAGGAATGATCTTAAGCCAGCCTTTGTCTTCAGTTTTTCTTCATCAAAATCACATATTTTTTTAATAATATGTGGTTGCAGCTTTATCTTACATTCCCCAAATATTGCTCCCAAAAATTCAACTTCCGGGACTGCTATTTTCATCTTTGTTGGAGAGAGTATTAATCCCTTTTCCTGGCAAATATGAAGCATGGCTTTTAAGTGTTTTTCATGATCTGCTTCATTTTTAGAGAATACCAGGATGTCATCAATGTAAACAGCGATAAATTCCTCAGTTCCTCTGAAGCATTTATTCATTTTTCTTTGAAATATTGCTGGCGCATTTTTGAGACCAAATGACATGACTAGCCATTTGTAGAGTCCTCCTGGTACAAGGAATGTTGTCCAAGATATTGATTTTTCTGCCATGGAAACTTGATGGAATCCTGACTTTAAATCGAATTTGGAGAATATTTTAGCATTCCCAATTCTTTTTAAAAGAGTATTGATTCTTGGAAGGGAGTACTGATCTTTATAGGTGTTGTCATTAAGAGTTTTATAATTAAACACCATTCTTTCCTTGCCTTTTGTCTCCTTTCCCGTTACTGGATCGACTGTTGTTCCAGAATTAACTATCATTGCCATAGTTCGGTGTGTGATTTTACTCGGCTTGATTACTCCCAGTGTTAGCAGAGCATCTATGTGTCTTTTGAATATTACTTCAAGTGCTGGAGTAACATGTTTTAATGGCTTATCTTGTATGGTGATATCGGGATTAATGATATCCAGCTTGCATATTTCGCCATTCTTTTTCCAGTGTTTTAAGGGTTCTTCACCAACATACCCTTCTTCCTTCAATTCTTTAAGGATAAGTTTGAACCTTCCTTTAAGATTTTCTGCATCTTCTTTTGAAAAGAACACTATTTCTTGCATTTCTTGATAAAACTCTTCATCTATTCCCAATTCTTCTATAAACGCATTAGTAACTTCTGTTGTTGTGTTTGTTTTAATCTTTGTCACATTTTTGTAAAGCGTAACCTCATCTCCTTCTCTTCTTATTCCTCCATTCATAGCTCTTGTGAGGTTGGTACCGATTAGCATATCAATACCATCTCCAGTCCTCATATCTAATACATAGACTAGAGGGATTCTGAACTTGTTACCTTCAATCCTAAAATTTCCAGTCTTTACTCTTTGGTTGGAAGGTTGTCTTGAATTGAGACCATTGAAAAAAAAAACTTTATTCATTTCTTCTAAGGCTTCTTGTGGAACGACTGTTTTATTGATGCAACATGATGTTGCACCAGTATCAATAATAGCCTTGACTTTGAATAACCTGATGCAAGGTATGTCAAATTCAACTTCAACGTTATAAAGCTGGTTATTGATTCTTTTGGTCTTTGGTTGTTCAGCACCTTCAGTTTTCATCACAGACTGGAATTCTTCTTCTATTAGAGCATTTACTTGTTGCTTCCCTAGAGGAGGGAATATTTCTTCCAAGTTGAACTGCCCTTTTGGATTTTCCTTAAGGTGCTTGTTTTCTTGGTGTAGTTCTCTAACCTGGGCTTCCAAACTTGCCTTCTCCATGACCCATTGTTCTTTGAGTTGGTCTATTTGTTCCTTCATTGACTCAGTAATTTCTAACATATCACCCAAGTCTTTTACTAGGGCTTGTTTTTGTTTTGCCCAATTTTCTCTTTCCTCTTGGATTCTTCGCTCCTCTTCTTCTCGTTGTTTTTTCATTTCTTGTTCCTTTACTTTCCATTCATGGGATTCTTTTGCTTGATCTATAACAACTTGCTTCCATTTATTATCCTTTTAGATTAACATTCTCCAAATAGGGTCCGCTTGAGCCTCTTTGTGAGGAATTTCTACCTCCTTGTTTCTTTTTATAGAAACCCTTTTCTTAAGGTAGTGTAGTGCATATAATGCACATGATGTGAGTTTGCACTCTGAACAATGTATTCTAGACATTTCCGTGGTAGGAATCCCACAAAAATGACAAAAAGTGAAATTTGTAATATCATTTTTTTGCCATTTATGTGCACACCTTTTACTTTCTTCAGGGAGCTCTATATTAGGTCTCCATGAGCCTGCTTCTTGAACTCTTCTGTGAATATCTTCCAGATTTTCAGGGTGGAACATGAAACAATACTCCTCTTGGGTTACCCTGAAAGCATTTTCTTCGAGGGGTGAGTCTTCAACCATTGCTCCGATGTTTACCCTGAAAGCATTTTCTTCGAGGGGTGAGTCTTCAACCATTGCTCCGATGTTTAGCATAGTTGCACCTCCTTCTCCTTCGGAGATACTATAAATAGTATCCTGGTCGCTCACATCTGCTGATACAATATCCCAATCTTCCTTAAGATCAAGATTATCTATAACAGCTCGTCTTGCTATATTCCCTGTCTTGCTCCTGCAATTGCGAGCAAAGTGTCCTTCTCTTCCATAGATATAGCATTTGCATTTGTTGACTCGCCCTCGGTCTTCTTTGTATTTTCTTTTGAAAACTTTAACATGAGTTTGATCATGAGGCTTTCCTTTGTAAGTCTTAGACTTACGTATACCATACTTCTTCTTTGATCTATCATAAAAACCTGGTATTGGTATATTAGAACATAGGGATAGATCTCTAAGTTCTTTTTGCAGGGCAGCCTCCGTGTTTCAGAGATATAAGTATGTGTGAACTTAATTCCAGGTAGGACTCCTGCAGTTAATCCTGGATACTTATTCTTAAATGCTTCTTCGATCTTCTTGGATAGAACATGTGGGAGTTTTGTGAAGAACTTGTCTGTTGTGGCTGGAAAGAAGAGTCTTCCAGATTTATTGGCAAGGATTCTGAATTCATTTAAGAATTTCCATAGGTCCTTTGTATCTGTACATGTTATCCTTTCCAGACTTCTGTACGCCCTGTCTTGTTCTTCGGTTGATCCTCTATATGGGTCTTCCATTGTGGAGATTTGCCTGATTTGAGAGGTTATGTTTTGAGGATCATTGGCCATGGTTTCTAGTGATGCATAAGCTTCAGGGAAAGTTGTCCTCCATTGCTGCCACATTTTCTTTTCATTTTCTCCTAGGAGGTTTTCAACGAACATAAGTTTTGCTTTGTTGTCGGACCACATCGTGTCATTTAATCTGTTAATAGTGATTGATGCCCATCTTGAGATTACATCTGGCTATAATCCTGGATCTGGTGGAAGTACCAACATAGCTCCAGTATTTAATAATGTTGGTGGCAATGTCCATTGTGAATTATAATACCTCCCATCGTCTTCTTTGAAATTACTTCTTATATAAGGGAATTGGTAGCTTGGAGTGTGAATTATTTGAACCCTTCCTGTACTATGGGGTATATTGAAGGACCCATGTCTGACTCTTCTGGAGGATTATAGGTACTTATTGTTTCAGATGTTGAGGGGAAAGCATACTTTTCTTCCTTTATTTTTCTGATGAATCTTCTGAATTCTTGAACTTTTGGGTATTCCAAATCTTCATTTTGTTCAGTGTCTTCATGAGTTTTGGTTCTGGTATGGAATGCATGTTTTTCTTCTTTTGGTGGAGATGCTATTATTTGAAGCATCTTGATTCTTTCTTGTATATCATTGTCATCGTCGCTCGATTGTTCCAGGTCTTCTTCCTTGACTAAGACCTTTCCTTCATTCATGCTATCCCTCCACGGATCATCTTCATAGTCATCCCATCCTGTGGCCATGACCTGGTCAATTGGGGTGGTTTCTTTTTGTGCATTATATCAGACATAATAGTCCCATCTTCCTGAATATTCCCCTAGTGTTGACCATTTTTCCCAACTCTTTCTTTGCTTCTTATTTGGTTTATTGCTTCGTTTTTCTTTATTTAAAGGTTCTTCTTCTAACTTTTGTGCTTCCTATAGACATACTGAACAGTGGAAGAAAATATCAAATGGGTTGTGAGATTCTTCTTCTTGGACACATAATCTTACAAATTGTTCTTCATCTTCCGATAGATGTTCATTTCCATGAATCTCTCTATCCTGGTTGTCTACAGAGAATCTTGGTGGTTGAGGATTGTTACGATAGGATCTGAACCTTAGGCTAGTGGTTCTATCATGCCTTCGGCGTACCTCAACCCTTGATGGTACTCTGACCATTGTTAATGATGCTGGTCTTAGATTCCAGCTCATTCCCTCAAGATCTTCAATACTCCTTCTTTCTCTAGGAATTGCTGTAATCCTGTTTGTTGCAAGATGATCTACGACATTCTCCACACTGTATTGAAAACCAGTGTAGCTGGTATCATATAGATTAACTTTCTCCTCCTTGCCAGTCATCATAGCCGTGAGTTTGTATAGCTATTTGGACATGGTTGTGGAAGTCTTCTATAGTGAATACCATATCTGGTATCATATAGATTAACTGAGTTCCTGCTGAAAGGTCCACTTCCATAGTTCCAATGATCT
This sequence comes from Smallanthus sonchifolius, assembly GCA_023525975.1. NCBI lineage: Eukaryota > Viridiplantae > Streptophyta > Magnoliopsida > Asterales > Asteraceae > Smallanthus > Smallanthus sonchifolius. The sequence goes on along the minus strand of CM042036.1, from coordinate 70,391,080 downwards.
GCCTATCATCTCCCCATCTTGTGTCTCTTAGAACTGCCAGAGCAGTAGTACCAGCTCCTCTTCTATGCATAGTATGAATTCTGATCATGAACATCCCAAGGTGAATATATTGCGTACCAGATTCTGTTAGCCTCTGATAGCTTTGTTAGTTGCATAGTCTTAGGTCTGTCTGTGTTTCTCCTATGCAGAGTATCCGTTGTTCTGAGTAGTGTTGGTAAACACGATGCCTGACTGTTTGGTTGTTACTTCCATAAAGTACTTCTGCAGGTACTAATTAAGCTCTTCTTTGCCTGGAGACTTCCAGTTGTTGGTCTAGGTTTAGTTCTGCTTTGAGATTTCTTCTATAACCTCTTCTCCCAAACCTATTTCTTACATTTTAATTGAGGTTGTGCATTCTTCTTGCAGCTAGTCAGTAGCCGCGAATTTGATCCTCCTGTGTGGGAAGATCTGTTTGTGTTTGGGTTGATGTAGTCCTACCCAAAAGACTAGGCTTTCACCCAAAATTCATTTCTTTTGTTTAGGGGGAACCTCCTTTTCGTATTCTTCTTTAAATATTTTGTTTGGATGTTTAAATACTAAGATTGGTCCCTGTTTTCCTCCTATTGGGGTTTTTCCTGCGATCGACAAGTTATCGAGCCTTCTCGCAAGGCTTCCAATTGAATCTTCCAAATTTAGTGGTCCGACTTCCCTTTTTCCTAAGGCTTCTGTACTACACCTTAACTTTTCCACTTCCTCTCTAACCTCTTCAAGCTTTTGTGCTTGTTTGATTAAGAGATATATGAGGATATTGTTTTGCCTAATTACGGCTGTACTAAGAGATGGTGTACCTGTCTTGTGATCCGATGGTCTAACAAAGCCAATTGATGGTGGCTCTATTTCTTCAGTTGCTTTAACGGCTTCTTGATACTCTAGGCTAGCCCTTTGGTTGGCTATGCTCATCCAGTTATGAGAGCTTTGACTTCATGCAAACGGTGTTCTACCTTTTGTATCTTCTCGTTAAGATCTTCTGATATTTTTAAAGCTTGTTCCTCAACCAAATTTGGTTGTTGAGCTATTTCTCTTACTAGGTCTAAGACCTGCCTTTTTGTAATTGGCTTGGATTCGTGGATTTCAAAAGAAATCTGTTGAAGGCTTTTTCTGGTTTCACTCTGAGTTTTTCTAATATTTTCCTCACACTTTTCAAGTCGTTGATCTAATTTATCAAGGTGCTGGCTAATTTGATGAAAGTTTTTAATTGAAATTTTTGCAAACAAGGATAATTTATCAAAGATACAAGAGACGCTATTATGTATATCAGAAAGTTCTGGTTTTTTGTTTTCAAATTGATTTATGAATTCAATGTTAGCGGTTCGAAAATGATCATACCAATCTTTTATTGCTTGCTCAAAATGATCAGACATAGGAAAACATTTATCTACTACCTTGTAAAATTAATTTGCCAACCAAAACCCAAACCAATCCCAAAACTCAGCTTTCCCTAAACACCTTCCTTGGCTCAGATGGTACTCAACCTTTTGTAAAGGGGATAAGGGACAAGGAACAAATTAAAATTACTTAATAATTTATAAATATTTCAAAATGAATGTTATTTTATAGACCGAAACTAAGATTCAATCAAGTGATGGTATAAAGATATTTTGAAGAGTTTGTTTTAATTAACTAGTATGCAAATATATAAACTAAGCTAAGATCACAAATCAACTAATTAAGGAGAAGATTTCACTTCGGTGTCGAATCCATCTAGAATACATTCAATACACTCATAGAAACATGGCAAATACACAGAACATAAATTGACTAAATTCTCGTCAAAGATATCTAATCAAATTACCATTCGGAAAGCTAGCATGAATTACACAAACCAACCTCCTAAAGTCATACAATGAAGCTCATGTGTTTAACAATCATGTCAATGTTTATAAATACTGAACTAGCTTACGATTAATGTACACTAATCCAACAACTAGTTGGAAAGATAATACGAACAACACACTACCCACCTCAAGTTGATTAAATTAGACAACAATATGCATTTCTTCAACATACAATGTTCATACAAAGGTTATATAAATTAGGAGAATGTGTCAAAAATTCCTAGATAAACATAAAACTAAGCATGAAACATCATAACAAACACTTTGTCTTTCCAAACATAAGCATAAGGATACACATACAAATATAATGATTCATAAACAAGACTTCATTCACCATTCCAAGTTAAATGCCATAAATTAGTATAAATACATACACCAATCCATAAATATAAGCATAACCACAAGTTTTTCAACATAATATGGCATACACAAATACAAGTCTTGTAAACAACTCAAAATACTTGAATACATAATTTCATCGAAGAATAATCATACGGTTATCATAACATTAACACAATAATTGCCAATAATCCATGAATGTTGTCAAATGTATCTAAACTTCATCTAAACCAAAGTGAACAAGAGTTTTAGCTCATCATCAGCACAAAAATTACAAATAAGCAGGGAAAAATAGTGAGAAACATGATATGAAAACAAGAATCAAACGACTCCTCCAAGCCTAGATGTTGTTGTTGATGTATGGTGATCCTCTTGATGTTGTATCCTCTCCAAGATGCTAGAAATGTGGCTGGAACAAGGATAATACAAGCTGGAACAGTGGGTTTTTCACCCTGGTTGCTGAATGTCTGAATGGGAGTTTAAGTTCTGTTTATAAAGAAAAGGGGAGGCACGACCGTGCTAGGAGAGAAGGCACGACCGTGCTTGGTACAAAGGCGCGGTCGTGTCTAGGTCTTAACATGACTGTGTGATAGAGGGTTGACCGATCCGGAGCTTCCATTGGGTCCCGCTGATCGAGGAAGTATGGTTGTTCAGACTCACGAGGTGCCATGCGACCGTGGGGATTCAAGGCACGGTTGTGCCTTAAATTTTGGCTTGACGCGGTCGTGCAAGATGAGGGCACGACCCTGCCTAGTGTTTGCAAGCTTGGCACGGCCGTGCCAAGTAGGGGTCACGACCGTGCCTCCATCACAGAAACCTTAAAACTTCACTTTTTTATCCTGGAATCCTCTTGTTTGTTCACCAAGCTTCACAAAAACCTACAAAACAGGAAATGAAGCAAATAAGTGTCTAAATGTTGAATATAACCCAGAATTGATCGTTAAATGAGTGAAGTTTTGTGCCAAATAGATGTGTAAATCTTAACACATCAATTGTCACCCTAACCCCCTATGGTTTTATCAAATGACACTTAGCCCCTATACTCGTATTTTAGAACTTGGTAAAATGAGAGAAATGTGGGGTGTTGTGGTTTTTAAGGGAGAAGGCTGCCTCACAAGCCCAAGCTGCGCAGCCCATTACGGCCCATCCCCGTCCCGTGTTTCCTAGTTCATTTATTCCGTTCGTTTCGCATTAAAAACCCGTTTATTATTGTGTCACTATGTTCGGGATGTTACAATTCTACCCCCTTACAATAGGTTTCGTCCTCGAAACCTGTCATAAGTTAAACAGATGAGGGTATGATTCCCTCTTATTTGACTCTATCTCCCAAGTGGCTTCCGATCCTTTTCGGTGCTTCCATTGTACCTTAACCAATTGGAAAACTTTATTATGTAACCGTTTCTCCTTCTGGTCTAAAATGGCTATGGGTTCTTTGATATAGTGGAGGTTGTTATCGATCTCGATGTCAGTATGTGGTACATGAGTCGATTCATCCGCCAAACACTTCCGCAAGTGTGATGCACAGAATGTAGGGTGAATCCCACTTAACTCATCAGGAAACTCCAACCATTAGGTGACCTCACCAACCTGTGCCATTATTCGGAACGGTCCGACAAACCTCGGACTTAACTTCCCTCCCTTCTTGAATCGTATGATTCCCTTCGACGACGACACTTTCAACATTACTCTGTCCCCAACATCAAACTCAATAGGCCTTCGTCGCTTATCCGCGTAGGATTTCTGACGATCATGAGTGGCCGTCATTCGAGCCTTGATCTGATTGAACCTTTCTGATGTTTCTTTAGCGACCTCAAGACTTCCCAATTCCTTATGTCCAATATCACCCCAAAAAACTGGGTCCTGCATCTTCTCCCAAACAACATCTCGTAAGGCGGCATGCCTATCGTCGTATGATAACTATTGTTGTAGGAGAATTCGGCTAACGGGGAGATGACTGTCCCAACTACCACCGAAATCCATAATACAAGCACGAAGCATATAGTCCAACGTCTAAATGGTTCTTTCGGACTGACCATCCGTTTACGGGTGGTGTGCCGTGCTGATATTAATTCTCGTGCCCAATCGATTCGTGAAATCTTTTCCAGAACCTCGATGTGAATCGGGTGTCCCGGTCAGATACAATCGTCAAAGGCATTCCATGTCGTGCTACTACTTTGTTGATAAATACTTTTGCTAACCTTTCCGACGAGATCGTCTCCCGAATAGGTACGAAATGAGCACTTCGTTAACCGATCCATAATTACCCAAATGGTGTCATGATCTTTAGTTGTGCGAGGTAGCTCGGTTATGAAGTCCAATGTAATGTGTTCCCACTTCCATTCCGGTATATGAAGTGGTTGTATCTTCGCATACGGTTTCTACTGTTCGGTCTTTACTTGTGAGCAAGTTAAGCACTTGCTTACGTATTTCATCACGTCAGGTTTCATTCCAGGTCACCAGTAGTCCTTTCTCAGATCTTGGTACATTTTGTTAGTACCGGGATGGATAGAGTAACGTGACTTATGAGCCTCATCTAGGGTTTTGGTTCTAAGCCCGCTGTAACATCTATGATTTTCAGGCCATAAATTTTCTTTAATCATTTTATTATTTAAGCACTTGAAAACCCGTACTTGCCTAACACCTCATACCACACTAATTTCTATCTCAATGTGTATTAATTTGAAATTTTCAACCCTTCAATAACATATTATTTTCTACTAAATATATATAACATGTATGTATAATTATATAAACATATATAAACTTATGAATATATATACATGTAAACTTACATATGGTCATATTTTTATTTATTAAACCATTTGTAATTTTATAAAAAATGAAGTTCCTATATAAAGTAGCTTGAAATAAAATAAAATAATGTTTTAGACTTTATTACAAGTTTTATAAAAACTATTTTTATAACAAAATCTCAATTTATTAAGTCTTGAACCTCCTCATCAACCTTTGAACATTTGGAACCCTCAATTTGAACCCATTGTAAGTGTTTGAACCCATTACCCACTTCTTTGACTTCCTGAAGTCAAACAGAAACACAATTTGTACAAATTCGAGTCTCAATCGGACACCCCCGGTTTATATGGACTTGCCTTGTTCATATAATTGATCCTCGATCATTTTCCTAGACCAAATAAACGCGTTAATTTAACAATTTAAGTCGTCGATTTCAAATTCAAACACGTTTTGACTTCCGTGAGTCAAACCGAGACAAATTGATCCTCAAATCACGGGATTTAACACGTTTAGAGGCCGCAAATCTCGCGCAGGGGACACTCGCATGTTTACAGACCCAAATCACGACTAATTTCATTTCGAATTGAATAAATTGATTTGAATATCATTGCCGTAATCGTTTTCTGTCAAACCCGAATTAAATTGAGCTTTTAAAACAAAGTTGAATGGTAAGAATCAGTCACACACCTTCGCCATCTCCATTTCGAACTCCCTGCACCCAAAATCACACCCCACATCATCTCTGTGCGTGAATCGAACCTCAAGAAACCAGACCTCTGATCGGTTAGTCGACAGCACTCTACGCCCCACCATATCAGGTAATACTTAGTTCATTCGAATCGTAAATAGGTCTATATCAATAGCCCCATGCCAATTGATGTTAGCAAAATATGTCGAACACGATTGGAATTAGGGTTCTTACCTGTTTTTACGTATTCTTGAATTGGGGTTGATTTTTGGATCTCTATTTAATCAAACGGAACCTCTTTTAGACCAGCGAAACCCCCGGTCCAACTGGTTAAGACACTACACCGTTGGAACGAGGGGCGCGGGTTCGAAACCCGCATATCCGACCCTTTTTGCGTGTTCCTTTTGACCAGACCCGACCCCCTGTTGCCTTCTGGTTAATACCAAACGACCCGGGTCTACAACATGGATTAACCCTTTGCTACAATGGTTAAGACCCTAAGCCTCTATAGAACCCACCCGGGTTCGAGCCGGGTGGTGTAAACTTTATTTTTTAAACTGTTTTTAAAGCTTCAAAAAATTTATAAAAAATATTTTTATAAACCTTACAATATTTGTAACAGAATAAAACCAGATTTGTGAATTTTCAATATAAATTCAGTTTTATTACGAATTTCGTTGTTCAAATTGTATATTAAATAATTAAAACAAAATTTTAGATATTTAAATAATTAAATAAAATTAACTTCCAAATAAAATATTTGTTTTTATAAAGTTTATAAAATTTTAACTTTATTTAAATCAAATACTTATTTTTAATGATAAATAAATAAATAAGTTTATTTATTATAAACTACAAAAAAGGGTTAAAGGTATATTTATTATAAATAAATATCATTTTCACGTCATTATAAATAGATATCATTTTCACATATTTATTAATAAATATCATTTTCACATCTTTATAAATAAATATTATTTTTACACATTTCTATGAATAAATAAAACAAAATTATTTATTTAATTTATGTTTAAGATAATCCACATACTATTTTCATAACTAAATAACTAAAATTATTTAGTTATTCAAACCCAAACCCCAATTAAAATATTTTAAAACTATTCATTTCAAATCTTCCATTTTATACAAAACCAATTCAAGAACAAACCACAGTTTCCTACACTCATGTACATACTACCACTCTTTGTACACACAGTCAATTAAATCCGAGACTTAGACCTAGACTATCGTACACATTATTAATTTGATATATATTACACACTAGGTTAACGTGATGAGTTACAAGAATCATTTTGCTACCTAGGCTCGCGTGCTAACTGCACCCTTGATCCATGTGAGTTTACATAGCCCCTTTTTTCTTATTTACATATTTGGGGTGAAACATGATTACATTCAAACACTGTTTACAATTACACACGTACAATTCTACAATATGATCATATGTGTTTATTTGTGCTTTATGCTTGAATGCTAATTGTTAAGGCTACATATACATGATATACACGTGCAAACACAAATACATTACTTCAGGCTAACATGTGTTGTTAGGCCCTACATTAGGATAACATGTGTTGTTATGCCCTATATTAGGATAACATGTGTTGTTATGCCCTATATTTATATCAGGATAACATGTGTTGTTATGCCCTACATTAGGATAACATGTGTTGTTATGCCCTTCAATTACAAAGTTTCATTTGTGCATCTAGCTTAACTTAGATTCTCCATAAATGCTTTATAAACCATGCATCATATGAATTGTACACAAAACATTTGAACTTTACTTGTGTTGTCAAAACCTATGTATGCTCACCAACTATTTATAGTGGACCCTCTCCTTTTATCATGTTTCAGGTACAGTGTTTGAGTTAAGATTTCAAGTCGCTTCACTTAGGATTGAGGACCTAGTTTTAAAATTAAATAAAGTTATTCATGTATTTTTATTCCTGTAAGAGTTGTACTTGATTACTTGAGATATGAAATGAAAATTATTGTTTAATTATCACAACTTTAGTAAACCATGAGCATATGAACAGTCTACATGTCACGCCCCGATGTGTCCGCCGTCAGTTGGGGTGTGACACCCGCCACCCACAGGTATCCACACTCGTCCAAAACGTGTCCTCACCCCAAGGGTGTTATATTCCAACTTGTCCTATTGGCTAACCATTCTCTCTTTCTTTATGTTTTCTTCTTTAAGTGCCTCGTCCTGAGCCTTCTCAATCTCTGTCATTATGTCAGGTGTTACCACCAACTGGCAAGCTTTCACTCTAATAAGAGCTGGCATGTCCTTTCGGCTTAGAGCGTCGGCCACCACATTTGCCTTTCCAGGGTGGTATATGATTTCGCAATCATAATCCTTCAAAATTTCTAGCCATATCCTCTATCTCATGTTTAGTTCCTTCTGTTCGAAGAAGTACTTCAAACTTTTGTGGTGGGATTAAATGGTAAACTTCACTCCGTAAAGGTAATGTCTTCAGATTTTCAATGCAAACACAACAGTAGCCTATTCAAAATCATGGGTAGGATAATTGACTTTGTGAACTTTCAATTTCCATGATGCTTACGTGATCATCCCTGACCCGAAGCGTCAGAGTAAACTACCAAGTCTTCATTGCCCTCGGGAAGAGCCAAGACCGGAGCTTGGGTTAGCGTCTCCTTCATCTCCTCAAATTCCTTTTCCTGGGTCGGACCTCATTCATACTTCACTTCTTTTCGTGTTAACTTCGTCAATGGCGAAGCTATTGTTGAGAAATCCTGGATGAATCTCCGATAGTAGCCCGCCAATCCCAAGAAACTACGAACCTCAGTTGGAGTTTTAGGGATATCCCAGTTTCTCACCGTCATATCTTTCCTGGGTTGACCATAATGTCGTTTCGGTTAATGACATGGCCTAGGAATTGGACTTCCCTAAGCCAGAAAGCGTATTTGTAGAACTTAGCGTATAACGTTTCCTTCTTCAGAGCTTCCAACACGTCTTTTAAGTGACATGTGTGATCGCCCTCATTATGGGAGTAGATGAGGATATCATCGATGAACACTATTACCGATCGGTCCAGCATCGGTCGACACACCCTATTCATCAAATCCATGAACGCTGATGGGGCGTTCGTCAGTCCGAATGATATCACGCGGAATTCAAAATGTCCATAACGCGTGCGAATTGCGGTTTTCGGTATGTCTTCGTCTCTCACCTTCAACTGATGGTATCTGAATCGAAGGTTAATTTTAGAGAACCAACTAACGCCCTGTAACTGATCAAACAGGTCGTCGATCCTTGGCAAAGGTACTTGTTCTTCACCGTACGTTTGTTCAACTCCAAGTAGTCAATGCACATTCTCATAGAGCCGTCTTTCTTCTTGACAAACAATACCGGAGCCGGTCAGATAAATCCTTTCTCAAGTAACTCGTCTAGGATATGGAGCTTTGGCCACGGGCTGAACATCTGGTACGAGGTCGATTCGGAACTCAATCTCTCGGTCAGGTGGTATTCCAAGAAAATCCTCTCGAAACACTTTCGGATACTCTTGCACTATGGGCACGTCGTCTAGTTCCTTCACTTCCTTACATTTGTCAATCATGTACACCATATAGGCCTCACATCCGCACCTTAAGTAGTCTATTGCCTTAATCATCGAGATGACGTTGGGCATCGGGGCATCGCGATCCCCTAAAACCTCAACTTCGCGACCATCGAAGCCTTGAGTCAGATTATCTTTTGTTTGCATATAATTTGCGCTTCATTGGCAGTTAACCAATTCCTATCCAAAACGACATTAAACACTCCCAAAACCATAACGTATAACCTTACAGGGAATCTATGTGTAACATCGTGAAAATATGTAAGCAAATGGTTCGGGTTAGTGAACTAACATAATCTTTATTAAATGTCTCGGGAAGCATGGATTCCCATGTAAATCTTATCCAACGAGAATAAAAGGACCAGATAGTCATTATTTCAAAATTTTGGGTTAAGAAATGCGTTAGGCGTAAAGGGAGGGACCAAAAATGAACTTGTGAATGTATATATCCCAATTAGTGGGAAACCCTAGGACTTAGGCCTAGGTGTGTGCGACGGCAAAGGAAAAGCCGCGAGGAAGAGGAGGAGGCAGCGAGGGTGGCCGGACTAGGTTGGACGACGACGGAACTACACCCACGACTTCTGAACTTCACTAAGGTAACCGTCATCCTTTCTTTTACATGTTTGTTTGTGCGTTCGGTGTGGAAACCCGATTAGAGTTTGGGTTGCTTGGTCATGGACGACGACAAGGGTGGAGATGATGGTGGTGGCTGGTTGTAGTGGTACCGGCATGTGATGATTATGATAAACGAAGGTGGCCGTCTGAGGGAGGTGGTCTCGGGTGAAGAAGGACATGGCACGAGGAGGGTTCGGTGGTGTGTGGTCGGCTGCCGTAGAGAGAGAGAGGAGGTGGTGGCTAAGGCGATGCAACGAGGTTGGAGTGGTGGTGCACCGCTGTGGACGACAGATGACTAGGAATATGATGATGATAAGGACGGGAACCACGGGGGTGATGGTCATGGCGGCATGTGACGGAGCCTGGGAAACAAATGCTGTCGGAGCTTGCCATGGTGGTGCATGGAGGTGTAGGATGACGGTTAAAGCTCAGGTAGCTGTTTTGGATGACAAAAGCGGGGTGGTGGAGCCCGGTGTTCACTAATGGTGAATGGAGGGCCAAGACGGTGACCGAGTAGACGACGCGTACATGCGTGCATGGGGAGCCCGGTCAGGTAGTTTGAGTCTCGTGATTTCGGGTTGCACGATGATGTACGGGTGACTAGGGTTTGCATGGTAGTGTTATGTGCATGGATGGACGTTTAAGTTTGGGGTTGCGAGTCCTATTCGGACAAAGGACTACATTATACTTAAACCCGTAAGACGAGGGTCTCGTGGGGAAGGGACGCAGAGATGACGAGATGAGTGTCGGGGTTTAATTACTGGTATACCTTATTTGACAAATGTTTTGAACCTAATATGATCCTTGGATCGTATGTTTGATAGGTTCGGGGTTTGAGCAAGCACGCGTGGTGCAAAGCAAGGATTTATAAGCGGAATAACTGGTGAGTTTGTAATCCCCCTCTTTTAAATGTTTACTGTTTTTGGGGCAATCGTACATACTTACCAGAGATGTTTAATGTATTAAACGTGTTAAGTGTTTTGGGTTTTAACCCGAGTTGTTTATGAACTAAAACATTCAGTAATGAGTCGGAGGGTCGGGGTGTCTATGAGATCATGTGAGCTAGGTCTAAAGGTTGTTAAATGATATGGTGACCAAACAAGGATAATTCGGGGTTGTATTTACAGGTCGTACAGGTACGACTAGGAGGTGGCATAGGGTGTGCATGTACGTGGTACGTGCTTAGATATTGAGATATAGTATTTGTATGAATGTTGATATATCAGAAGAGTATTGTGTTATAAGTTAGTCGGTGAGTTGGGGTATGAGCTAAACGTTTATGAATACGTGTAGGATATCTTATCCTAGTGCTATGTGCGAAGTACATGTGTAGTTAATGAGTCATGTACATAGAGTATAATGTATGTGTTTATACTTGTGTTGTGTGTATTGTGTCGTTGCCCTTGTGACACGACGGGTATTGTGTTTGCATTTTTGTTATTATGACACGGCAAACGGGATTGTGGAGGAATATGTCCTTCGGGAGGTCACAAAAGGTGACGAAGTCCAACACGACAGTGATGAGCTCGGAGTGTGCGAACGCCCTTACGAGGGTAACCCTGACGAGGGTGCAATAATGAGGTATGTGTTTGTGTGCTTATATATTTGTGTTAAATTGCATACAATCGTTGAGTTATATTTATTGTGAATGAGATAGTATTGATGTGGTGAGTAGAGTTAGATTGACCAAAGTTATAAGGACCATGGGTCCTGAGTAAAGTTTAAATAACTTTTGATACGAGTCGGCTTTAAATTAAACTAAACTAATACAACTCACTCAGAGTAGCTGACTTTGTGTGTGCAATAGATTGTCTTGCAGGTAAGAGTTACGTTAAAGTATCTTGGCTTGGGAGCGTTGCTACTCGGATTGGTGTGCAAGCATTCATGAGGTAACTTAATGACATTAAATTATAACTAATGTTTTTAGAAAGATTTCCGCTGTTAATATATCCAAAAATGAGTATTTTCAAGGGAATAACCTGTTATGAGAACCAACTGTAGGGTGCCCGGCTTGGGGCCTTACAAGTTAGTATCAGAGTTGTGGTTTAAGAAAAAACTGGTGTTTTTAAACAAATAAAACGCCTTAACTTAAACTGAAAATGGGACGAGGGTGAAACGAATGCCACCACGAGTAACCGCGAGCCAAGAGGTACGTCTTTCGAGTTGAGTAGTAACTATTTACTATTGTGTAGTGTTACACTAGGTACAACGATTGGTGTGACTAAGTGATTTATGGTTCCGTGTAGGATCATGAGGTGTGCCATCAGTTGTAGTAGTGTGTAGAAATACGTGGAGTTGTGTGGTGTGATTAAATGAGACCATGATGTTAGTTGAGTAATGTGGAGTAGCATTAATTGTAACTATGTGAGATAGTTCGGTGTGTCGATATGATGTAGTAATTTTGTGTGTAACCTTTGATGGTGTGAGATTGTGATATATATGATGACTTGATAGATTATTGTGTGATACTATCTAAGTTGTGTGGGATGCATGTGCATCTGGGGTGTATGAAAGATAGAAAGCTAGTGTGAATATGATGGGGAAGGTTTAGAATCCGAGCAGTAATGTGGACCACCAAATTGCATTTGATCACCATGATTTGGCAGTCTATAATTACTCTCATATTCTGAATTTGACACCAATAGTAATAACTCCAACGTTCTATCTTGTGCAGGTACTGATGGCCATGACGATTCAGATTAGATGGGTCAGGGGAAGAACTCTTATCAGGAGGTTGACAGAGCTGCGGGCTAGACGTTTAGCTGCCGTTCGCACGGCTATCTTTGGAGGGAGACGAGTTTTAGCACTTGTTCCATTAACGGTGGTTCAACCGGCGGCTGAGTATGAGAAGGAGTTACCAGCACCTGAGGTGATCTTGGCGCTTCCGGCGCCAAATGCCCCTAATACTTCTAGGGCAACTTTGAGAGGCGGGCTCAATAGTTCCTTTTACATGAGAGGAAGAAATGCATTTGTAGTTAGGACTCAGCCTTCGAAATGAATGGCTTGAGGAATCTGACGACGAGGAACAAGTGGGTGACAACTTTGACTTGTTCAGTGACTAGAGCAGTGGTGATTACCACGAGAGGACTAAAGCATTTTGAGTAGTTGCCGTTAGGCACTTTTGTGACAAAATACTTGTTCTTGGTTTTTCAATTGCTTGATTTTAACCTTGAAAGTGAATCTTACCACGGGATGGTTTAAAACATTGTTAATGATAGTTGCATGTGGGATAGCTTGCTACTGGTGGTGCAGTGTTAATTATGTGTGGTTATGTGATTACCTTTTGAACAACGTGAGTTCATACTAAATGTAATCTTTGATGTGATGCTAGAACTTGGTGGATTAGACGGTATGAGTAGACCTGAGTTGTGATTACTGGTGTGTGTCTACAATCTTAAGATAGTGTCGCCTATGTGTTATGCGTAGGTGATGTGTGAAGTGTAAATGGTGTGTTTAGCCTTAATACGATAATAAATGTCTTTATATCTTAAGGCATAGATCTTCGTGAGGTAAATGTTTTGGTGCTTAAGGGCATGAGAGAGTTTAGTGAATAAACTTGTATGTCGTTAATTGAGTTGCTTATGAGTATGAGTTAATTGTGTCACGTACTTAATAGTCATGGCGAAAGATCAAGCGTAAGCTTGATATTGTGTCTGGCATTAGTCTGGCGGGAGATCAAGCGTAAGCTTGATATGGTGTTGACTTTTGTCAACAGGTTATTGTATCTGACGACATTCAGGTGGGAGATCGTGTTGCTTGTGCCTTTGGGCCAGACAACATTATATACTTGTGTGTCTATAAGTAACGAGGTCATAGTGTACGCACGTAGATTTACTCAGATCTAGCTAGTTTTGTGTATGTACTTTGTGCGAGTTAGAAGGTGAGTTGCTAGTACAGGTGTAGAACATTGTGTGTTCTGTAGTTATGTGTGTCGGTGTGTGTCCTTGTAGTACACGCTTAGTCGTGCATAGGATGGATGGTCAGTGTGAACAAGTATAGCATTTCTATCTTGACAATTTTCTTGAAGCTGATACATCGAAGCGATGCGAGGAGTTTTGACGTCTTTCTAGACGACCATTGAGGTGCTCTTACAAGATGCCTATGCTTATATCTTGGGAATTCGGAACACGAAGCCAATGGGCGGAGATGTGAGGATATATGACGAAGGCTTTTACGTGGACGCTTGACTAGAAATGCTTATGATGAGATCAAGGTGATGACACTAAGAATTTCAGCACGAAGTTAACACCACGACGAAGGACCTTCATGAAACACGTTCCATATGCAGGATTCAGTCGAGGTGATATACCAGATGAATATGGATATTTTCCCTGGGCGAGACGACGAAGAGTTGAAGCTTGTGAGTAGGCGTACTTCATGTTCGTACATGATGAATGAGATGCGGTCGGTGATCGCATGGTAATGGTAAGGCAAAAGAGAGAATGGTGAAACTCAGGAGGGGCAAGTGCAAGATTGCACGTAAGTGACTAAGAAGGATATGCCTACGCCAGGAAATCCAAGACCAGCTTAATATGAGCTCCCGTGGAGCATTTAAGAAAGCAAGCGTTAGATGATCGAAACGGACACGACAAAGGCATATGAGCCTTGAGAAACATCGAGAGCTAATGAAGATGACCCTAGCATTGGGTGTGCACATACTTACGGGACGTAGTAAATACATGATAATGAAGTAAAGCGATACTACGATAAAGAAGTCTAGTGGAGACCAGGCTAACTTTGCGCGAGCTCCTGAAGATCATCGAAGAAAGTCATTAGTGAAGCCCTTATGGGTAGAACAATGGGCTTAGGTTTGAGAAATCATCACAGGACGGTGATCAAGGTACGAGGCGAGAAGTACGACGACTTCATCTAGCTTACGTTTAACTCTCGGGTAGCTGTTTTGGATGACAAAGTGGGGTGGTGGAGCCCGGTGTTCGCTAATGGTGAACGGAAGGCCAAGACGGTGACCGAGTAGACTACGCGTACATGCGTGCATGGGGAGCCCAGCCCGGTCGTTCGAGTCTCGTGATTTGGGGTTGCACGGTGACGTACGGGTGACTGGGGTTTGCATGGTAGTGTTACGTGCATGCATGGACGTTTAAGTTCGGGGGTTCGAGTCCTATTCGGGTCAGGGACTACATTATACGTAAACCCGTAAGACGAGGGTCTCGTGGGGAAGGGACGCTGAGATGAGAAGACGAGTGTCGGGGTTTAATTATTTTTTACCTTATTCGACATATGTTTTGAACATAATCTTGTCCTTGGATCGTACGCTTGATAGGTTCGGGGTTTGAGCAAGCATGCGTGGTACAGAGCAAGGATTTGGAAGCGGAATAACTGGTGAGTTTCTAATCCCCCTCTTTTAAATGTTTTACTATTTTGGGGCTATCGTACATACTTACCATAGATGTTTAACGTATTAAACGTGTTAATAGTTTTGGGTTTTAACCCGAGGTGTTTGTGAACTAAAACATTCAGTAATGAGTCGAAGGGTCTACGGGGGTGTCTATAAGATCATGTGATCTTGGTCTAAAGGTGGTTATATGGTCGTGGGTCATATGGTGACCAAACATGGATGAGTCAGGGTTGTATTTACCGGTGGTACGGGTACGACTAGGAGGTGTTATAGGGTGTGCATATACGTGGTACGTGCTTAGATAATGAGATATAGTATTTGTATGAATGTTGATATATTATAAGGGTATTGTGTAATGAGTTAGTTGGGGTGAGTTAGGGTATGAGCTAAACGCTTATGAATACGTGTACGGTATCTTATCCTAGTGCTATGTGCGAAGTACAAGTGTAGTTAATGATTCATGTACATAGAGTATAATGTATGTGTTTATACATGTGTTGTGTGTATTGTGTTGTTGTCCTTGTGACATGGCAGGTATTGTGTTTGCATTGTTGTTATTATGACACGACAAACGGGAATATGGAGGACTATGTACTTCGGGAGGTCACCAAAGGTGACGATGTCCAACAGGACAGTGATGAGCTCGGGGTGTGTCGAACGCCCTGACGAGGGTAACGCTGACGAGGGTGCAGTAATGAGGTATGTGTTTGTGTCCTTATATATTTGTGTTAAATTGCATATAAGCGTTGAGTTATATTTATTGTGCATGAGATAGTATTGATGTGGTGAGTAGAGTTAGATTGACCAATGCGTCAGGATTGTGATCTAGTGTTTATAAATGTTATGTCAATTGATCTGTAAGAGCCTTGGTCAAGGCTAAGTAAGTTGATGTTTAGGGATTTTTTGTGTTAACCAAGTGTCGAGTTAATACGTGTACATGAGCATGAGTTATTAGTGTAGTAAGTTCGACCTATGCCGATGAGACTGCGGGGTTATTATTATTTCGGAATGAGTCATGGGTAATGAGTTATTATGGGATATTGGGTAATAACATGGGTTATCTAATGGTTAATGAATTTGTGGATCTAATTTATAAGGGCCGTAGGTCCTGAGTAAAGTTTAAATAACTTTTGATATGAGTCGGCTTTTAATTAAACAAAACTAATAGAACTCACTCAGCGTAGCTGACTTTGTGTGTGCGCGATAGATTGTCTTGTAGGTAAGCGTTGCATTAATGTATCTTAGCTTACTCGGATTGGTGTGCAAGCATTCGTGACGTAACTTAATGACATTAAATTATAACTAATGTTTTTAGAAAGACTTCCGATGTAGTTTAATATATCCAAAATGAATATTTTCAAGGGAATAACCCGTTATGAGAACCAACTGTAGGGTGCTCGGCTTGGGGCCTTACATTATGGCCTTCTATTTTTGTTGTGAAATTGTCAACTACTTCAGTTACTCTCGCAGTTCTTCCCTTCGCGGTTTCTACCCAATAGGCTCTTTCTAATTTCCTAACGGTGTATTTCACTCGTTTATAGAAAGTAGCTGATATAAAACTCTTACTGGCACCCGAATCAAATAACACAGAAACAAAAGTGTTGTCAAGGATGAACGTACCTGACGCCACATCGGGATCCACCTTGGCCTCTTCCTGCGTCAGCGTATACGCTCGGGTCCTTGCTCGGGGCCGTTCATCTTTCTTTTCCGTGCCTTTCCCTTTTCCACCTTCCCCCATTCTAGGCTTAGGACATTCTCGGCTCATATGACCGCCCTCTCCACAATTAAAGCATTTGAAGCCTTGTGGGCATTCACGGGAGTAGTGCCCATTTTTGCCGCACTTAAAACACAGATTTGATCCTAGCCAGCATTCACCTGCATGCCTTCCTCCACACTTCCCACAGACCGCTGTCTCGCCTACCCTGGCCTGTTTGTCCCGTGCCCCAAATAACTTCCCACCCGATCGCTTGGTAGGAAAGCTCAACTTCTTCTTAGGCTCATCAATGGCAAAGACATTCAGTGCCAAATCATCAAATACCATGCCCCTCAGTTCTACTACCGAATCGTAGGTAGTAGGGGCGTTTGCCTTAACATAGGTGCGAACCTTATCCGGCAGTCCCTAAATGTAGTAGGCAATCTTCCTCTCTTCGGTTGTGATCAGATGTGGCACCAGGCGTGCCAGTTAGTTGAACCGAGTGGTGTACTGTCGATGTGTC
Source organism: Smallanthus sonchifolius (assembly GCA_023525975.1). Taxonomy (NCBI): domain Eukaryota; kingdom Viridiplantae; phylum Streptophyta; class Magnoliopsida; order Asterales; family Asteraceae; genus Smallanthus; species Smallanthus sonchifolius. Next base: position 70,373,636 of record CM042036.1, on the reverse strand, counting down.
ATGCTTCCGGCTTTCAACCCTATAACTTCTCTCTCCAATTTCTCAATCTCATTTCTAGGGTAAAAGTTCTTGATCGCCAGAGTTTTCAAGTCATTCCATATCATCTAGTCGGCTGCCTCGTCCTCTTTGTCCTGCCTTACACACTTCCACCAATGAGATGCTTCCTCCCTCAAGTAGTTAGCGGCAAATTTCACAATCTGATCGGCCGTGTCTTTCTACCCAGTCAGAATCGGCGGGTCACATGCCTTGAAAGACTTATAGTCTCAACCGCGAGCAAGCGGCGCGTTAACTGCCTCAATGATCGGGGCACCAGTTGCCGGGTTAGACCCGCCTGCCCCGCTAACCTTCCTCAGTGCTTCAGCCAACAAGTCTTGCAAAGAAGCCTTCATCATCTCAGTAAATTCTCAGGCTAGAGCCGCCTACACTTCCGGTTCGAAGGAGAATTGTTGCTCCTCAACGGGAGTTTGTACGGTCTCTTGCACACTATTTTTCGGTTCCGCATGAACACTTGCTTGTTCACTATAAACTTGGTGGGCAGATGCCCTACCACGTCGTGCGATACAACCCCCCAATATCGCCCCCACCACGCCTTCCGTTTCTTCGTCCCACCATTTCGTTCTATAAGACAAGGAATATAATGTCATCACTCTAGTTAACAAATAGAATTCAACAAGTACTATAAGATGTTAATATACACTGGTTATCTGCAATTAACCATTACATTACCTTTTGAATTCTATTTGACCACCTTTATAATTCCATCACAACACAAGTCTTTATCTAATACTTTCTAAGGCATACTATATACATACTACTTTCATACTTGATGCTGTGACTCGAGTTACCCATACTGGCATCCGCTCTCGGTCCCATTCACAGTTTAAGTTCAGACACTAGAAGTTTCCAAATCTCTCAAACTATTGCTCTGATACCAACTTGTAAGACCCTAAACCTGGGAGGCCTCACTTGTTGAATTTACTCATAAACATACAGTTCTTAAACTTGAATATCAAAACTTGTCTCAACATAACATAACATAACATAACATAAACAAAGGTTATAACGGGATGTCAGTCTTCATGATCAATCGGGTAACTCCTTTCGCCAACAAAGCATCACGTTCAACCTTCATACCTACCCATAACATGAATGTGCATACTAAAAAGTCAGCTACGCTGGTGAGTTATAGTTTTAACATAAAAAGTTAACTTCAAATATTTGCCAAAAAACATAACATTCAACTTCATTTAATAATAGCGTACGTAATCATGCAATAACAAACATAACACATAAGTCGAACGAATACATCGAATCTGCAGCTTCTCGTAACCGTCAATTCCATCTTCAAGCACGGTACTCCATAGAGCACACGCACCAAACTTCTAGCTCGGCATCACAAGGATAACATGTACCAAACTTCAAGCGTGATACTCCATGGAGTAGTTGTACCATACTTCAAGTACCGTACCCCGTGAGGCACAAATACCAAACTTCAAGGATCATGATAATTCCCTTGGTGACCGTCATCACCCCAGTTGTACAACAGTTGGCCAGCCACATAGGCCATTATAAAGGTAAGGCCCATAACATACATCTCACATCCATAACCTTGATTCCCTAAGGAATCGTGGTAGATTCATTCATTGTGACTTTCATAACATTCACTTCTTTTACTTCAAAACTTTAGTTAAAACATTCGTACGTTTTATTAAAAATCATTCATTCGTTCGTAAACACTTCATAAACTTCTTTTGGCGTGGTAGATTCATTCATTGTGACTTTCATAATGTTATGTGCGTTAAAAAATGAGGGGAACTTGAAAATAAGTTAACAATATGTGATTTGAGACGTTTTTCATGTACAAAACATTGCTGACGTAGCACTCCTTCATCTCAATCATTTGTTCCCTAGATCAACGGCTTTGTAGACTCTGTTGCACTTTGTAGGATAAAAAGGCTTTGTGTTTTAACATTTATATATATATATATATATATATATATATATATATATATATCTTTGTATTTTAACATTTATATATATATATGGAATTTTAAATAAGAATTATTAAATTATCAGAAATAACACAAATCAGGTTGGAGATGTTTAAATAAAATATAAATAGATAACTAGTACCTTTTACTTTTTTAAAGTCACTTCTTTTCGTCCACTCCATGATCAAAAGTTCGATCAATAATAGTTTATTTATTTCTAACTTTTTAATAATTCTTAAACTAATATATTTATTAAACCAAAATTTCCGTAATACTGAGTAATGTAAAAGTTAAAAATTTACTAAGTGTTGTGAAAAGAAAAGGAACTTAAATAATACAAGAAGAAAACAATTTATAAAGTAGAGTGGGGTTTAAATAACATGTGGATGTCAATTGTTGCTTGTATCTGGAGAAGGGTGATATGTGGGGGAGGTTTGCTGCTTGTTTGGAAGAGTTCAATTCGAATTCCTTGGAATTTTTTGTTCTCAATTAGGGTACGTTAGAATTTCTTTTATGAAACGTTATGAATAGGATACATCTCATAGTTGACATAAAACATAACAAACATAGTTTTTAAACTTAAATCAGAATATAGAATTAAAACTTTCATAATCCAATACCAATTAAAATTTAACAACTTTATTATTCCATTTCAAGCATAAACTATCGGGGAAGGGAATGTCAGTCTTCTCAATTAGGCTACCCGACATGCATACTAAAAAGTCAGCTAACGCTGTTGAATTATATATCTACTTTAAACTGTAAACTCTCTTTTAGATAGCTTAGTTTTCTCAAATTAAAATAAGCTTTCTTTTTTACTTTAAAACAACTTTGTCTTTGCCTTTACTTTAAAACTTTACAACGTTACAATTTATAAAATCGTTTCGTTTCTTTCTTTCATTAAAACTTTACTTTTGAGGAAACCAATGAAGGTGTCCTCCTTTACTCTTTAAAACTTTACTTTTCACCCGTACACGACAAGTGACTATCACATATGGATCAATGTGCGAGGACAAGATCCATTTTTCGCTTACACCTCAGGTTAATACTTTTACTTTAGCTGTGCCTACACCTCAGGGTGGGACATTCTCACTTTCACCTCAGGGTAAGACTCCTTTAGCTTGCTCACACATCATGGTGAGACTTTCTCGCTTACACCTCAGGGTAAGACTTATTTAACTTGCTCACACCTCAAGGTGAGACTTTTACTTTAGCTTGCTCACACCTCGGGGTGAGACTTCTACTTCAGCATACCTGTGGGACTTTCTACTATTCAACTACTATGCAATTATACTACAACACATAATATAATGCAATCACATAAACGTCACGTAGACAAATAGCACATATTAACACATAAGCATATAAGAAGGCATATGTCACTGCTGAGCGACACCGAAGTACAACTCCTTGAACTTTCTTTACATTCATTCATTAATTTCTTTAAAATATTTATTTCAAAGATAATACTATACTCTTTATCTTCTTTCTCTTTCTTTTTATAAAAATATCATTTTTATAAAAAACTATACTTTGTCTTTCAAAACTTTCTGTCAGCATTCATGTCGGTCTAAACCATAGGAAAAAGGGCAATAAGAACTCACCAGTCCTTCTATCACTGATAAACTATCGAACTGTCAAGCTAGACGGTCACTACGGAAATCTGTACGAAGTCAACTTATGAAATAGGTCAACTTTAGCTAGTGTCGCCAGAAACTAGTTTCTATAACGCACTAGTGTCGTCGGACAGTGTCGTCCGGTGACAGGGGCAGTGTCCTATGAATAATGTCGCCAGAACTTTCGTTCTGGACTTGGTGTCATTACCATTAATGTCGTTCAGGTGAATGACGACACTGTTAGTTTCGTCCTTAGTGTCGCCAGATAGAATGGTGACACTACCTGTTTTTTATCTTCCTGACTAGTGTCGCCCCAAGAAACAGTGTCGCCTGAAAAACACCTTCGTGTTCCAGCCAGTTTTTTATCCAAAATCATAACTTTTTAAGTCCAAAACGTTTATCTAGCTTCTATGAAGGTAGATCTAAGCTCTAATCAACTTTTAACACATAAAAATTGGATCTTTATGTGTAAAACCCATGAAAACCCTAAAATCCACTTTTGAAATCAAAAACTCAGATCTGGACGAGTTTGTTACTTGGAATCGTTTGTTTCTTCGATTATCAACTTCAACAGATGATTAAGAACGAGATTGGAGAAGAATGAAGGCTTAAATGTTGAATCCTTCACTTTCTCTCTCTAGAACTCTCTCCTCTCTCTAAAACTTTGCAACTAAAGATGGTGGATGTGTAGTGGGGGTGGCGGCTAGGGTTAAAATCCTCCCTCCCCACACATTCGTCTTTCGTTTAAATTCCCGACTAGCTCTAGATCTTTATCTCGTTTATTTCACCGATCTTCGTTTATTAAAAACGTCTCCTATTTGTTAATATTTTGGGATGTTACATTTTATGTAAAAGATATTGTTTAATTCAAATATATATTACTATGAACTTGAGTCATATTCATGTTAGACTCAAATTGACGAGAAAAAATTGAAATGATGATCTATATTATAAAAAGTTAAAAATATAACCGCTCCATGATTTAAGATCTTCACCCCTAGCTCATGATCTTATTCAAGGAGTTAGATCATGCGTGCGCACAATTTCTCTTTTCTAAGAACGTCTCATCTCTCTTTCTCTTATAAGAACGTGAGTGAGAAATTATACCAAATCAGTTGTAGCCCGGACTTGAGCGGTAACAACTTCTAAGAAATTTTAGAGACCTAACACTAGAACGTTTTTTTCCCTTGTCGATTTCAATTGAGACTGATATGGGTCGAATAATGTTTTGAGTGAACCAATTTATTTGATTCAGGTTGATCATTTCATTCCATCTTGGCTCTAAGAATTTGAGAAATAATATGGTAACATTGTAAAAGTGCATAGAGAGAAGTAAATAGTTATGTTAGTGTGGAGGGCGAAAAAAATATAAAACAAATTTAGTCTAAGAAGTACTGTAGGAAGAAATCATGAGTTTTAATCAAATGGTTAAGATTAACACTCTAACAATTTAATAACCAATTGGAAGTTAGTAAGAATTGGGAGAGGTAAAAAGGGGGAATTCATCCTTTGTGTTGTGTTTTTCGATCAATACTAGTTTCATAAACTTTTTTAAACTCGAATAAATTATATATGATTCATTATTTTTTCAAAAATATTATACTAAAAAATCAAGAATTTTATTCTTTTTAATATAAATAAATATTATTATATATATATATATATATATATATATATTATTTCTAAAGGTTCAATGTACTATGTGATATAAAATGTTGTTATACCATTTTACAAAGTGTTTTATACCATCTACAAAGTGTTACGGACACAAATGCCCTCCCTTAATTTTTTTAATCTCGAATAAATTTTATATGCCTATTATTTTCTTCAAAAATAATATATCATAAAATTAAGATTTTTATTATCTTCATTATGAGTATAATATATATATATATATATATATATATAAATATATATATTATCTTTAAAAGTTTAATGCACTATGTGATACAAAATTTTGTTATACCATTTACAAAGTGCTGATATCTTTTGTTGTGTGGTGTTATGTATGGTGTAAACACTATTAAAAAAATGAAAAATTTGCGACAGCAGTTTCGTGGGAAATTTGTCGGGATTGGCCGTTAGTGACAAGTTTCCGACAAAACTTGTTTGTTGGAAAAAGCCCGTAGGAAAATGTATTTTCCGACAAAGTCCCGAATAATTTTTCGACGAATTAGCGACAAAAGTATTTCGTCGGTATTTTTTGATAATATTCGACGATTATATTAAATAAATAAGTTAAGTTACTTAATAAAATTTGTCAAAAATTGTAGGAAATCTTGTGGTTACTTTTTAGTTTTTGTTTTGTTGGAAATTTGTCGCAAACTTGTGGGAAATTTCTTTTGTTGCTAACATGTCGGAAACTTTCGTAGAAAATATACATATTTTCTAGTAGTGAAACATGTGTACATAAACGGACACAATCATACATCTAGGGTGTGAATTTCTGACACATCACGGATCTAACATAAATAATTATTAAAAAACTGTAATATGAATAACATGTAGTAGTTATATTTATCTAAGTCTCTTCAAAATGAATTATTTAATTTCATGATATTGAGATTAAACATTCTAGAACATAATCTTTAATTGAACAATGCAAATTATACATTAGTAGCCTTTAGTAATCATGCTTCTAATTTTAATTTTTTTTAACAAAAACTCACGATTAAACTACAAAATAGTGGACTTTTAGTGACAAACACACCCGTTTGAAACCTGTTGGTGAAAGTGCAAGTTGTCAGTAATTTGTCGATGATAGTATGTCGAGAAACATGGTGTGAGTAAAGAATTTACCGACGGAATGTGTCATTTACAGAAAACCGATGGGTGTCATGTACATGGTCAGACAATCATGAGAACTTTACCAACAAAATAACAAGTGAAGTGTTATCGAAGTTCAATGAAGGACGTTCCCTATCGATGAAAGTGCTAATACAAGTCAACCTTTGGTAGAAATCGAGTTCCTAGCGCCCTATACCGAAGAACAGGTCAGATAGCTTTTACTGAAGGAAAATGGAAATAACATGTTCCAAATAATTAAAAAAAAATATTGTCAATCAAAATCCTTTTTAATGCAATCAAATCTATAATCTATAATAATATATAATATATGTTTATACAATAAGAAACTATCTAATTATACAAGTAGGAGGAGGGGAGCATACTCCGGTGGTAGCAATCCTGACAGTTGTTGGCCCATAAAAGTGTTGAACTGCTCATTCTACCGATCTTCAGTTTCGTTACACAGTCTACCTTGCTTGGACCAGTTGTTGGAAATGTTTCCGTTCAGTGTCCAGCTTCTCCTGCCTCATGATCCTTCTACATCACCATTAGTTCCTCTAAGGTAGTAATCTACAAATATTTAACATACGATTAGTAGTTCGTTGTCGATTTTACACCATATAAAACCAGATTTCTGTATAAGGACTAGGAGCGTAAGATCTTCCGATGCTAGAACTACACGTAATGGCATAGCAGGGATCGTTAGTGGTCTCAAAGTTGAATAGGTGCCCTTCTTTCAGGCTCCAACACTCTGCTTCCACAGTTGTGGGTCATGAGCATGTCTAGCGTTGGGCTCGACCTCAACATATTTTTCATTATATAGTTGAGTATATGTCTCGTACATGTTACCAAAAAAAAATGTATTATTTATGAGAATTTTGACAACATAATTACTATAAATCAAGATTTCCATTACATGTCTTCAAAAAGTATCCTAACATTTGATAACTAGTGGGAGCACAACAATTAAAAAGATAAGAGTATATCAAGATAAAAAAAAACCTACCACTACTTTGTTTTCCTTCAGAGTAACGTACTCTAGAGGATCATGTTTTGTAATGCGTCCTTGCATACACCTCGACACTAGTCGGCGTGTGTCCCAACAACTTAGTCTAATATCATTGAATTTTGGTACTAATCGATGCTGAAATAACACCCGTTAAAAGTGACCGCCTGATTGGCCTTAGCGGCTTGGACTAGGATTGCCAAGCATTTGTGTTTCAAACTGTAACATCCCGAAATATATAATAAACATGCAAGGCGAGTTATGACTTAAGGGAAATAAAACATCGAATAAAACGATAGCCGGCTTGAGGAGGATCGGGCCTTGGGCCGGGCCATGGTAGCGCAGAGGGAGGGAGTAGGGTAAAACCCTAGTCACCTTCTCCACCCCTTTCATTCATCATCAACATCTTTGAAAGGTAGAGAGAGAAAGTAGAAAGAGAAAGCTTAAGATCACCATTGTTGGCCTTCATCTTGTACCAAGATTCATTGTTGGACATTCCTGGAGGTTGGAGATGAAGGAAACAAGCATCAACAGGTAACAAAACGCCCTCAGATATGAGTTTCTATTTCAAAAGTGATTTTAGGGTTTTTCATGGGTTTTAAAATAAAGATTGGAATTTTACGTGTTAAACGTTGGATAAAGTATAGATCTAGCTTCATGGAAGCTTGTGATACCCAACAAATTCAGGTTAATATCCATACCCGACTATTACTTGAATTCATATGATTACACTTGCATCATACTTAATTATAGAGTAATTAAGTACATATTTCATATAACAAGTCCATTCGTTTCATTTCATTACATGCATCGGTAATCGGGCGGATTACCGGGTCACACACGCGTCCTTTCACACGAACATTGGTGAATTTTAGAAATAATATATAGACATATAATTGGGGTGCAAAAATTATATGTAATACTACGATTTAATATTTCATACTTATATGAATTTTTCCGGAATTTTTAAAGCAACTTTTATTTTAACGCTTTGTAAGCGGATACGCGTTATGTGCCAACAACTTTAAATGAGTTTTATAAAGATGATTTATTTAAATAATTGGGCCAAATAAATTTAGCACTTTTAATACTAATCCTAATTTAGAAGCCCAAAACTCTTGTAAAAGCCCCTAAAAGTTAAAGAAGCCCAAACCCATTTTAATAAAACACTCCCTTAAACCCTTCCCACATCATTTTACCCTAACTCAATTGCACAAACCCTAGCCCCCTCTCTATTTTCGGCCGCCACCCCCCTCTCCACCTAGCCACCATCTTCAACCTTTGTTCAAGCAATCCAAGCTATTCCAAGGAGTTTTCAAGTGATCTTGTGATGTTTCAAGCCATCAACATCTCCATTCCAACAACATACTTAGATTTGGTAAGAAGTTATACATGTTTCTTCATTATTTTCACCCATATGGTGGTGCACACCCATCCAAACGATTTTCCATGTTAAAAGGGTCTTAATCCTTGTTTTTATCAAAGTGTTTTCTTAATAAGAAGTTGTTAACACATATTTGCACTTTTTATGGTTTGAAATGTTTGTTTATGTTGTTATTTGCTCGTTTTATTTAGAGAAAATTTGTTGGTGGTGATTTTGCAAAAATGTGTATATAAAATGTTTGATGGTTTGTATTTTCTAGTAATACTAGAATAGATTAGAAATATGAGTTTTTTTTTGTTGAAATGTTGTTTTACACTAGGTTATGGTCGTCGTTCTATAAAAGGAAACTTTAATTTGTCATATGTTGAGTTATGGTGTTTTAATGGATGAAAGCATGCTAATATGGTTCTATAACATCTAATAAAGTTTTAGAAAGAGTTATTGAAAGTTAAACATGTGTAGAAGGTCGTTTGGACAACTTTCCTAAAAAGGAAACTTTAATTGAACATATTTTGTATGTGTATGCTATAAATGTTCTAAATAGGTTAAATAACATTGTTATCATATGTTTAGATGATTATTGAAAGAATATGTGATTTAAAGTGTTGCTATGACCCGTTTGGGAAGACCTTGCTAATAAAGGAAACTTTATTGGTTTGGAACCTTCATTTGTGCTTTAAATGGGAAGTGTATGTGTAGAACCAAGTTAATAGCATATTATTAGTATAATTTCATACATAGTTTGTTTGTTTGAGCTATGACACCTAAAGGGTACCAAAACCCTAATTATCCAAAAAGGGAAACTTTGTCATGTTACAAATATATAGTACCAAAAAGTCATGATATGTTGTATGTTCAAATGGGTTGAAACGGTATTATTAGATGACTAGTACAACAACATGATTTATGTGGATTATTTGTTAACATGTATGGGATATGTTCTAAGGATGTACAAATGCTATGTTACTCAGTATATGTTACTTATGCAATTACTTAAGACTATGTGTTACCATCTATGTTATAAACATAAGCAACTATGTTACTTAGTATGTGTTATTTACATATGCAACTACTTGAAACATGTATGTTATGTCAAGTGGTATTACTTATGTGATACCTAGGTATTACTCATGTGATACATAGGTATTACTATTATGTTACTTATGTGTTATTTGTACATGTGTTCACCATGTGTCACCAACGGGTCGCGTGTCACATTGGTCAAGGTTGGTCAACATTGGTTAACATTAGTCAAACTTGGTCAACATTATTCAACATTGGTCAATATTGGTCAAAGTTGGTCAAACCTTGGTGAAACCTCGGTCAACTTTGGTCAAACCTTTTCAAAACGTCAATGTAATCTTTCAACGTTGAGTCGTTTGGATGAATGTCGTTACATAAACCATGTTTACCTTTCATAGACCTTATAGACTTAATAATTCTAGGGCTCAGATAGGTTTGTGGTCCGGACTTTGCTAGATTTCTCATATTACTTTCCATATCACATCACCTCATTCCCAGGTGAGTTTTCACGACCCCATTTTACTTACTTTTCCATTTGGGGGAGATACATGCTAAACCATTTTCTTACTTAGTCGTATGATGATTACATTGATTTCGCTTTAATATATATATATATATATATATATATATTAGTGGGTGCATTTCCCGCACATAAAGTCCTCTCACATTCGAACCGTTAATTATTACACAAAACGAGGTGATTCATTAATAGTACTATTGGGTTTAACAACCCCGATCCGGGTTAGTCACGCTAACTCTGACTAAAAGTCAAACGGGTGCATAATTGACCTGATACATTGCGTGCTGGGCACGTAAGAGGCAAAATGCTAGTTTCTGCATTCCTTCGTTGAGCTTCGGTTTCGGTGTTTCTTATATATTTAATGTTTATTATCTGATCAACAATCGAATCACTAGTATATATACGTACTGTTACACTGTTTTCATTCTGTTTCTCTTACTTAAACCTGTGAACTCACCAACCCTGTGTTGACACTTTTAAGCATGTTTATCTCAGGTCGCTAAGCATTCACGCATGGAATGGATTGCATATTTGGAGTCACATATCATGTTTTCATTTAGAAGCTAGGTTTATGGGAACCTAATTTGTTATGCTTCTGTATTTTGCTACTTTACTTTGGCTTCCGCACTTTACTTTTCGCATTTTCAAACTCTGTATTACTTATTTATTTCGGTATGATGTTCAAATGGAAAGTCTTTTCGAAAACCATTTCGAGGTCGTTCGAAATGATCGGGACTGATGATCCTTGACAGTCACAACCCGCGGGTAAACCGTAGTGAAATTTCAGGGTGTGACAGACTGTGTCACACCCCCAAATTCCACTAACGGAGTTTTACCGTTTAGGAAGGTGACAAACCAGGATCTCAGACATCAGTTACTTCATGTGATACATAGGTATTACTATTATGTTACTTATGTGTTATTTGTACATGTGTTCACCATGTGTCACCAACGGGTCGTCATGTCACATTGGTTAAGGTTGGTCAACATTAGTCAAACTTGGTCAATATTATTCAACATTGGTCAACATTGGTCAAAGTTTGTGAAACCTCGGTCAACTTTGGTCAAACCTTTTCAAAACGTCAATGTAACCTTTCAACGTTGAGTCGTTTGGATGAATGTGGTTACATAAACCATGTTTACCTTTCATAGACCTTATAGCCTTAATGATTCTAGGGCTCAGGTAGGTTTGTGGTCTGGACTTTGCTAGATTTCTCATATTACTTTCCATATCACTTCACCTCATTCCCAGGTTAGTTTTCACGGCCCCATTTTACTTACTTTTCCATTTTGGGGAGATACATCTTAAACCATTTTCTTAATTAGTCGTATGATGATTACATTGATTTCGCTTTAATATATATATATTAGTGGGTGCATTTCCTACACATAAAGTCCTCTCACATTCGAACCGTTAATTATTACACAAAACGAGGTGATTCATTAATAGTACTATTGGGTTTAACAACCCCCACTAGGGTTAGTCGCCCTAACTCTGACTAAGAGTCAAACGGGTGCATAATTGACCTGATACATTGCGTGCTGGGCACGTAAGAGGCAAAATGCTAGTTTCTGCATTCCTTCGTTGAGCTTCGGTTTCGGTGTTGCTTATATATTTAATGTTTATTATCTGATCAACAATCGAATCACTAGTATATATACGTACTGTTACACTGTTTTCATTATGTTTCTCTTACATAAACCTGTGAACTCACCAACCATGTGTTGACACTTTTAAGCATGTTTATCTTAGGTCGCTAGGCATTCACGCATGGACTGGATTGCATATTTGGAGTCACATATCATGTTTTCATTTAGAAGCTAGGTTTATGGGAACCTAATTTGTTAGGCTTCTGTATTTTGCTACTTTACTTTGGCTTCCGCACTTTACTTTTCGCATTTTCAAACTCTGTATTACTTATTTATTTCGGTATGATGTTCAAACGGAAAGTCTTTTCGAAAACCATTTCGAGGTCGTTCGAAATGACCGGGACTGATGATCCTTGACAGTCACAACCCGCGGGTAAACCGCAGTGAAATTTCAAGGTGTGACAGATTGGTATTAGAGCCAGGTTATAGTGACAACCGTTGGACCTATCACAATTCGAAACGTAGCGGGACTTGCGCTCAATCTGTCAGGCCAAGCAGTTCGATAAGGGGTACTATTCAGGACTGGACCTTCCGTGAAGTCATTTGATAACAAAAAGAAATGAAATGATGTTTTTAATAAAACACTTACACCACTAGCTCCGAGGAGACAAAACACAGTTAAGGCATTGCCGTACGCCAACCACATAAGGAAACCAGAGGTGGATACACTATGAACTGCCGACGTGTAACAAGTGAATTCATGTGAAGACTCCAATTACTTGAAATACAAACGTTTCGGCCATGCCACCCACAATTGTAGAACTTTGATCAAGCCACGAACATAGGAGAAAACCATGGATGCTTCGAGTATGGTAAACTCGGACATTTCCACAAGGAGTGCCCAAAGTCTAGAAGACATGGTAATAACAATACACGTGGCATAGCGTTCATTGTAGGAGCTGGAGGAGCTCGATAGAATCCAAGCTTTGTCAACCACCTATTCTTGAGAACAACCGTTAAGTCTCCTTTCTAATTGATACAAGTGCCGATAAAAGCTCTGTGTCTACTGAGTTTAACTCACTACTTGGTATTACATAAACTACACTAGATTACATGTCACGAGAAAATAGTTTGCATTCCACTGCCAAACGGAGAAACACTGGCCATTCAAGGAGAAAGGAGTGGTATTTCATTAAGGATTAGTACATGCATGAAAGCCCGGAAGTACTTATGAAAGGGTTACCATGCGATCCTAGCGCACGTGACGAAAAAGAAAGCAGAAGAGAGAAAGATTGAAGATATATCGATCGTCTGAGACTATCTGGAAGTATTTCCCGAAGATTTGCCTGGACTTCCACCGCAGCGACAAGTCGAGTTTCGGATCGATCTCACACCAGGAGCTGCTCCGATAGCAAGGTCATCTTACCGACTGGCGCCATTCGAAGCGCAGTAGTTGTCTAAACAATTACAAGAACTGTTGGACAAGGGATTCATCCGACCAAGCTTTTCACCATGGCGAGCCCCAGTCTTGTTTGTCAAGAAGAAAGACGGATCGTTCCGTATGTACATCGACTACCAAACTGAATAAAGTGACGTTCAAGAACCGATACCCGTTACCAAGGATCGACGATCTTTTCGACCAGTTACAAGGGTCTAGCTATTACTCAAAAATTGATCTGCGGTCGAGGTATCATCAGCTAACGATTCAAGAAGACGACATTCCAAAGATATTTTTTCAAACATGTTACAGTCACTACGAGTTCATGGTCGTGCCATTAGGTTTAAACAATGCACCGATAGTATTCATGGACCTCATGAACCGAATGTGCAAATATGACTTGGACCTAACCATTCCAGCCACCAACTCAATCGCAACAGGACTTGGAATCGACGGGTTTTAATCAGGAATTCCGGAGAGCCCCCTCCCCCATTCGAGCCGAGATCGATCCCCAGTCCCAAAATCTTTGAATTCGGTCGCGATAGGTTGAGATAGTATATGGGTTTTGTAAATCTAGTCATTGCGAATCTGTGGCCTAGTTTAATTGCAAATCTAACAAGTTTTGGATTGATTAATAGTAAAAATACGGGCCGAAACCCTAGATCAAGAACACAAATCAAATCGACCAAGATGGATGTTAAAACTCAACGAAAACATGGGGCTTTTACTAAAAATGGAGTTGCGAATACAATGGCATGAATTAATTTGATTGAGATAATGTTTAAGATTGAAACCCCCAAATCTAATTACGAACAAACCCTAGGTTATGGATTGAGTAAAATTCGATTTTATCAGGTTAAATTGATATAGGGCTTTCATAAAGCAGATGATTACGAATCGAGTGATAAAATTTAATTGAATTTTTATTAGTATAGGATTGAATTCGCTTAAACCGTAATTGTATGAACCCTAGTTTCGGGTTCGTGTTCGATTCGATATTGCAAGCCCTAATAACCATGGGGCTTTCAATCCTGACACTAAAACGAAGTTAAGGATGTGTTCTATTACCGAAATGAGTGCCGAATTGAAGGTAATCGAGTGAACGCAGGTCCGACTATGAATGGCTTGTTCTCCGGCGACTCCTGCTGCTACTTCGATCGAGTTGGGGCGTGGGATTACTTCTAACAGGAGCGACTAAGGTGTGTGTGTGTGCTGGATTTGTGAAAGTAACACAAGAACTCATCCAATTTGATAGATAAATGGCGAATGTCAACGGTTACGAGATAAATGTCCATTATTGTGTTTAATTCCAATCAATGTCGGGTTTAAACGGGTTAATGATGAACGTAATGATCATAAACGTGCAAAAGTAGTTTCAATTCCAACGAGAATCGGTTACAACTCGCGAATTCAGGCTCAGAACACCTGGGTTGACTTTCAAAAGTCAACTAAATCGAAATTAGGTAATTTACAGAACTAGTCCTTGTGGTTTCATGAATATGAGTTTGAAAGAATGGCAGAATGAGTCCTTGTGGTTTGTATAATATGCTGAGTTGACTTTTAAAGTCAACAAAGTTTAAATCTTGGATTTTTACTTTACATAGTCAAACAAAATTAGGTTTAGGCTAATTACAAATTTAGTCCATGTAGTTAGAGTTTGAGGAATTGACAGAATTAGTCCCTGGGGTTTGAGATAAGTTAACTAGGTTAACTTTAACTGGATTTAATTAACGAGGTTAGACTAAAAATTCCGGTTTCTCACATCATCCCCTAGTTGAAAGAATTTTCGTCCCGAAAATTAAAATAAAATAAAAATTTTCGGATGTCACAGATTGGTATTAGAGCCAGGTTATAGTGACAACCGTTGGACCTATCACCATTCGAAACGTAGCAAGACTTGCGCTCAATCTGTCAGGCCAAGCAGTTCGATAAGGGGTGCTATTCAGGACCGGACCTTCCGTGAAGTCATTTGCTAACAAAAAGAAATGAAACGATGTTTTTAATAAAACCCATACACTACTAGCCCCGAGGAGACAAAACACAGTTAAGGCATTGCCGTACGCCAACCAGATAAGGAAACCAGAGGTGGATACACTATGAACTGCCGACGTGTAACAAGTGAGTTCATGTGAAGACTACAATTACTTGAAATACAAATGTTTCGGCCAAGCCACCCATAATTGTAGAACTTTGATCAAGCCACGAACACAGGAGAAAACCATGGATGCTTCGAGTATGGTAAACTCGGACATTTCCGCAAGGAGTGCCCAAAGTCTAGAAGACATGGTAATAACAATACACGTGGCATAGCGTTCATTGTAGGAGCTGGAGGACCACGATAGAATCCAAGATTTTTCAACCACATGTTCTTGAGAATTACCGTTAAGTCTCCTTTATAATTGATACAAGTGCCGATAAAAGCTCTGTGTCTACTGAGTTTAACTCACTACTTGGTATTACATCAACTACACTAAATTACATGTCACGAGAAAATAGTTTGCATTCCACTGCCAAACGGAGAAACAATGGCCATTTAAGGAGAAAGGAGTGGTATTTCATTAAGGATTAGTACATGCATGAAATCCCGGAAGTACTTATGAAAGGGTTACCATGCGATCCTAGCGCACGTGACGGAAAAGAAAGCAGAAGAGAGAAAGATTGAAGATATATCGATCGTCTGAGACTATCTGGAAGTATTTCCCAAAGATTTGCCCGGACTTCCACCGCATCGACAAGTCGAGTTTCGGATCGATCTCACACCAGGAGCTGCTCCGATAGCAAGGTCGTCTTACCTACTGGCGCCATTCGAAGCGCAGGAGTTGTCTAAACAATTACAAGAACTGTTGGACAAGGGATTCATCCGACCAAGCTTTTCACCATGGGGAGCCCAGTCTTGCTTGTCAAGAAGAAAGACGGATCGTTCCGTATGTGCATCGACTACCGAAACTGAATAAAGTGATGTTCAAGAACCGATACCCGTTACCAAGGATCGACGATCTTTTCGACCAGTTACAAGGGTCTAGCTATTACTCAAAAATTGATCTGCGGTCGGGGTATCATCAGCTAACGATTCAAGAAGACGACATTCCAAAGATTATTTTTCGAACATGTTACGGTCACTACGAGTTCATGGTCGTTCCATTAGGGTTAGACAATGCACCGATAGTATTCATGGACCTCATGAACCGAGTGTGCAATCCCTAATTGGACATATTTGTGATTGTGTTCATAGACGATATCAAGATATACTTACGGAGTCAAGAGGAGCATGCCGAACATTTGAAACGGATCATGGAATTGCTGAAAGAGGAGAAGTTGTACACCAAGTTCACAAAGTGCGACTTCTAGATTCGTGAAGTACACTTCCTTTGACATGTGGTCAATGAGAAAGGCACACATGTTGACCTATCCAAAATCAAGGCGATTAAGAATTAGGAAGCACCCAAGACTCCCACCGAGGTGCGACAATTCTTTGGTCTTGCTGGCTACTATCGACAGTTCATCAAAAATTTCTCTAAGATAGCCCAACTTCTCACAGCTCTGACTCACAAGGATACGAAATACGAATGGAACGACAAGGCCGAAACCGCTTTCCAATTGCTCAAATAGAAACTTTGCAGTGCACCGATCCTATCATTACCAGAGGGAATGGGCGATTTCATGGTGTACTACGATGCATATCATCAAGGACTCGGATGCGTGTTGATGCAAAGGGTGAATGTCATTGCTTATGCTTCTCGACATATTAAAGTGCAAGAGAAAAACTACACTACCCACGACTTAGAGTTGGGAAATGTGGTATTTGCACTTAAAATCTGGAGACACTATTTGTACGGCACGAAATGTACGATATTCACTGATCAAAAGAGTCTTCAGCACATCTTCGATCAGAAGGAACTCAAAATGAGACAGCGTCGTTGGGTCGAATTACTAAACGACTACGACTGCGCCATCAGATTCCATCCTGGAAAGGATAACGTCGTTGCTGACGCCTTGAGCAGGAAAGAAAAATCAAAACCACGACGAGTGCGAGCGTTACAGTTGACTATCCATACTGATTTACCCATTCAAATCCGTGATGCTTAACTTGAAGCAATCAAGGAGGTGAATCTGTTCCACGAGTCCCTACGTGGAATGGACAAGCAATTTGAGGTCAGATCTGATAACATTTGCTACATTATGGATCGGATTTGAGTACCGAACTTTGGGAACCTAAGGGATCTAGTGATGGACGAAGCACATAAGATCAGATACTCGATTAACCCTTGTGTCGACAAAATGTACCATGAGCTCAAGGAGTATTATTGGTGGCCTAACATGAAAGCCGAAATTGCTACCTATGTTAGTAAATGCCTGACATGTGCTAAGGTCAAAGCGGAGTATTAGAAACCAACAGGGTTACTCCAACAATCAGAGATTCCTCAGTGGAAGTGGGAACAGATTTCAATGGACTTCATCATGAAATTGCCCAGGGCCTCTAACGGTTGTGACACTATCTGGGTAATTTTCGACAGGCTAACAAAATCTGCACACTTCCATCCTATTAAAAAAATGGATAAGATGGAAAAGCTAACCAGAATTTACTTGTAGGAAGTAGTCGCAAGACATGGAGTGCCAATCTCCATCATTTCAGATAGGGATAGTCGATTTACATCCCGATTCTGGTAATCCTTACAGAAAGCCTTGGGTGCTCGGTTGGATATGAGTACTGCATAGCATCCTCAGACGGACGGTCAGAGCGAGAGAACCATTCAGACTCTCGAGGACATTCTTAGAGCTTGTGTGGTTGACTTTGTGAACGGTTGGGATGCCATCTACCGTTGGTCAAATTTTCATACAACAACAACTACCACACCAACATCAAAGCCGCACCATTCGAAGCACTTTATGGACGAAAGTTAGACCAATTTGCTGGATGTAATATCCCAAAAATAAAACGACAGTTAAAATAACGGAATGGGTCTGATGTGTATTTAACTAATCAATTTAGATCGGAAGTGACGTTGTTGGACCTTGTTTAGGACAACCCAAATTAGCTTATCAGGTGAGTTCTAGAAGCCCTCTTTTAAATGTTTTAATAATGTTTTTGGGGTGGTGTGCATACGTAACGATGTGACTATTTTATAAAACGATGTTTATGAATGTTGTATGTGACGTTTTATAAAATGATGTTTATGAACGAAGTTTTGGAAGGAAGGGTTATGAAAGAAGTGTTTATGAAATATTTTTCCAAAAGAAGTTTATGAAGTTTATGAAGTGTTTATGAATGAATAAATGTTTTTAATAAAACGTACGAATGCTTTAACTGAAGTTTTGAAGTAAAAGAAGGGAAGCTTTACGAAAGTCACAAACGAACGAATCTGCCAATATTCCTTAGGGAATGAAGGTTAAGGGTATGGGAAGTATGGTATGGGCCTTTACCTTTTAGGGGTCTCTGTGGCCGGCCAACTATTGTACAACTGGGGCGATGACGGTCGCCAAGGGGATTATCGTGATCCTTGAAGTTTGGTACGATTTACCTTACGGGGAAGTTGTCCTTGAAGTTTGGTACTTGTGCCCTACGGGGCGCAGTGCTTGAAGTTTGGTACGTGTCATCCTTGTGAAGCCGTGCTTGAAGTAGTGTTGAATAACCTAAGTATCGGGCCCTAGGAGTTCTTCACCTGAAGGACAGTACGGTGATTGATGGGCCAAGTGGTGGTGATCTTTAGGTTATTCAGCCAGTATGTGACGTTTGGATTTGACGGTTACGAGAAGGCGCATATTCGATATGTTCGTTGACTTATGTTTATGAAGTGTTATGTTTTGTTATTGCATTATTTTACGTACGTTTTTTATTAAATGAAGTATGAAGTTATTTTTTTTGGCAAATTATTTGAAGTTAAAGTTTTATGATAAAACTAGAACTCACCAGCGTCGCTGACTTTTTAGTGTGCACATTCAGGTTAAGGAAGGCTATGAGGATGGACGGTGATGCTTGGCTAGCGAGAGGAGTTACCCGACTGACTATGAAGACTGGCATCCCGTTATGTTTAGTTATGATGTATTTATGTATTAAACAATGTTTACGCTTCCGCATGTATGAACAATGATGACGTTATGTTTGAATGAAATTTTCCGCTGCGTTATTTGATATTCATGTTTAAGAACTGTTTGTGAATGAGTAAATCCAACAAGTGGGGGCCTCCCGGGTTTGGGGCCTTATAAGTTGGTATCAGAGCAATAGTTTGAGAGATTCGGACACTCCTAGTGTTTGAACTTAAACTGTGAATGGGACCGAAAGCGGATGCCAGTACGGGTAACTCGAGCCACAGCATCAAGTATGAAGGTAGTGTATATATTTACATATATAGAATGCCTTAGAAAGGGTTAGGTAAGGACTTGTGTTCTGATGGAATCACAAAGGTGGTCAAATAGAAATCGAAAGGTAGTGTAATGGTTAATTGCAGATGGCCAGTGTATATTAACATCATACAGTACTTATTGAATTTTATTTGTTAACTAGCTTGATGACATTGGATTCCTTGTCTTATAGAACGAAATGGCATGGAGAGGAAACGGAAGACGTGGTGGGGGCCGTACCGGTGGTCGTATCGGCGGTCGAAATGGTGGGCGTGGCAGGACCCCTGCGCGCCAAGAGTATAGTGAAGAAGGAAGTGTTCACACTGAACCAGCGGTTATTGTGCATGGAATTGAGCAGACACTGGTTGAAGAACAACCTTTCACTTTTGAACCCGAAGTGAGAGCAGCTATAGCTCGACAGTTCACCGAGCTGATGAAGACTTCTCTGCCAGGTCTGTTAGCTGAAGCATTAAAGATGGTTAATGGGGAAGGTGGGTCTAACACGGCGGTTAAAACCCCGAACACTGAGGCAATCAACGCACCACTTAACCGTGGATGCGACTATAAGTCCTTTAAGGCATGTGACCCATCAGTCTTGACTGGGAAGAAAGACGCGGTAGCTACATTTAATTAGGTGATCCGTATGGAAGCTGCCATTCGTCTGAGCGAATGTCGAACGGATCAAGTTGTAAAATTTGCTGCTAACTCCTTTTGAGAGGAAGCATCCCATTGGTGGGAAGGTGTACGTCAAGCAAAAGGGAGCGAGGTTGTGGATGCGATGATGTGGGCTAACTTGAAAACTTTGGTGATCAAGAATTTCTGCCCAAGGAACGAGATTGAGAAGGTAGAGAGGGAATTTCTGGGTTTGAAAGCCGAGAGCATGACGCACCGGCAATACACAACCCGATTCAATGAACTGGCACGTCTGGTGCCACATCTTGTCACGACTGAGGAAAGGAAGATTGTATGTTGCATACAAGGACTGCCGGACCAGGTCCGCACCTATGTTAAGGCAAACGCCCCTACTACCTATGATTCGGTAGTAGAACTGAGCGGCGTGGTATTTGATGATCTGGCGCTGAACGTCGTTGCCATTGAAGAGCCCAAGAAGAAGCTGAATTTTCCCGCTAAACGATTGGGTGGGAAGTTGTTTGGGGCTCGGGACAAGCAGGGTAGGCGAGGCGACAGTCTGTGGAAGATGTGGGGTAAGACATACGGGTGAATGTCGGTTAGGGTCTAATCTATGCTTTAAATGCGGCAAAACCGGACACTACTCCCGTGAATGCCCGCAAGGCTTCAAATGCTACAACTTTGGGGAGGGTGGACATATGAACCGGGAATGCACCAAGCCCAGGATGGGTCAAGCCGGGAAAGGGAAAGGCCCGGAGAAGACAGAAGAGAGACCCCGAGCAAAGACTCTCGCCTATGCGCTGACGCAGGAACACGCCAGAGCGGACCCCGATGTGGCGTCAGGTACGTTCGTCCTTGACAACACCTTTGTTTCTGTGTTATTTGATTCGGGTGCAAGTAAGAGTTTTATATCTGCGACTTTTTGTAAACGAGTGAAGTACACTGTCAGTAAACTAGAAAGGGCCTTTAGCGTAGAAACCGCTGAGGGTAGAACTGCGAGGGTGACTGATGTAGTCGACAATTCCACGGATAAAAATAGAAGGCCATAGATTTCCCGTCAGGTTGTTTATCATGGTTTTGGGTGGGTACGATGTCGTGTTAGGAATGGATTGGCTAACTGCCAATGAAGCACAAATTATATGTAAACGAAAGATAATCCGACTCAAGGCTCCGGATGGTAGCAAAGTCGAGGTTCTTGGAGATCGTGACGCCCCGATGCCAAACGTCATCTCGATGATTAAGGCAACAGATTACTTGAGGTGCGGATGCGAGGCTTATCTGGTGTACGTAATTGACGAGTGTAAGGAAGTGAAGGAACTTGACGATGTACCCGTGGTACGCGAGTACCCGGAGGTGTTTCCAGAGGATTTTCCTGGGATACCACCCGACAGGGAGATCGAATTTCGAATCGACTTAGTACCAGATGCCCAGCCCGTGGCTAAGGCTCCATATCGACTAGCACCGGTGGAGATGAAAGAGTTAATGGCACAACTAGACGAGTTACTTAAAAAGGGATCTATCTAACCGAGCATCTCGCTGTGGGGTGCTCCGGTGTTGTTTGTGAAGAAGAAAGACGGTTCGATGAGAATGTGTATTAATTATCACGAGTTGAATAAACGTACGGTGAAGAACAAGTACCCTTTACCAAGGATCGACGACCTATTCGATCAATTGCAAGGCGCGAGTTGGTTCTCAAAAATCGACCTTCGGTCCGGGTACCATCAGTTGAAGGTGAGGGAAGAAGACATACCGAAAACCGCATTTCGCACGCGTTATGGGCATTTCGAGTTCCGCGTAATGTCTTTCGGATTGGCGAACGCCCCCACAGCGTTCATGGATTTGATGAATAGGGTTTGTCGACCAATGCTGGATCGATCGGTAATCGTGTTCATCGATGATATCCTCATCCAAGAATGAGGGTGATCACGCGTGTCACTTGAAGGAAGTATTGGAAGCTCTGAAGAAGGAAAAGTTGTATGCTAAGTTCTCCAAATGCGCGTTCTGGCTTAGGGAAGTCCAATTCCTAGGTCACGTAATTAACCCGAACGACATTATGGTAGACCTAGCAAAGATAATGACGGTAAGGGAATGGAATATTCCTAAGACGCCAACTGAAATCCGCAGTTTCTTGGGATTGGCAGGCTACTATCGGAGATTCATCCAGTATTTCTCGAAAATAGCTTCGCCGTTGAAAAAGTTGACACGGAAAGAGGTAAAGTATGAATGGGGTTCGACCCAAGATGAGGCGTTTAAGGAATTGAAGGAGAGGCTAACCCATGCTCCAGTCTTGGCCCTTCCCGAGGGCAATGAAGACTTAGTGGTATACTCTGACGCTTCGGGTCAGGGACTGGGATGCGTGTTGATGCAACGCGGGAGAGTGATCGCGTATGCGTCACGGCAATTGAAGGTTCACAAAGTTAATTATCTGACTCATGATTTGGAACTTGCTGTTGTCGTATTCGCATTAAAAATTTGGAGGCACTACCTTTACGAGGTGAAGTTTACTATTTACTCCGACCACAAAAGTTTGAAGTACTTCTTCAAACAAAAGGAACTTAATATGAGGCAGATGCGATGGTTGGAACTGTTGAAAGACTATGACTGTGAAATAATGTACCACCCTCGAAGGGCAAACGTGGTGGCTGACGCTCTAAGCCGAAAGGATGTGCCTAATCCTATTAGGGTGAAAGCTTGCCAGTTGGTGGTAACATCGGATGTGATGAGAGAAATTGAAAAGGCTCAAGATGAGGCACTTAAAGAAGAAAACATAAAGAAGGAAAGGATGGTTGGCCAACAGGACAAGTTGGAATATAACACTCTTAGTGTTAGGACACGTTTTGGACGGGTATGGATACCTATAGGTGGCGAGCTTAGAACCAAAATCTTGGATGAGGCTCATAAGTCTCGGTACTCTATCCATCCTGGTACCAATAAAATGTACCAAGATCTGAGGAAGGAATACTGGTGGCCTGGGATGAAACTTGAGGTGACAAGGTATGTAAGCAAATGCTTGACTTGCTCACAAGTAAAGGCCGAACACCAGAAACCGTATGGAAAGATTCAACCACTTGATATACCGGAATGGAAGTGGGAACACATTACCATGGACTTCATAACCAAGCTACCTTGCACAGCTAAAGGTCATGATACCATTTGGGTAATTGTGGACCGTTTAACAAAGAGTGCTCATTTCCTACCTATTCACGAGACGTTCTCGTCGGAAAGGTTAGCAGAGGTGTTTATTAATGAAGTAGTAGCACGGCATGGGATGCCTTTGATGATCGTATCTGACCGGGACACACGATTCACATCGAAGTTCTGGAAAAGATTTCACGAGGCGATGGGCATGAGGCTTAATATCAGCACGGCATACCACCCACAAACGGATGGTCAGTCCGAAAGGACTATTCAGACCTTGGAGGATATGCTTCGTGCTTGTATTATCGATTTTGGCGGCAGTTGGGACAGTCATCTTCCGTTAGCCGAATTTTCATACAACAATAGTCATCACACGACTATAGGCATGCCGCCTTACGAAATGTTGTATGGGAGGAGATGCAGGACCCCGATTTGTTGGGGTGAGATTGGACAAAAGGAATTAGGGAGTCTTGAAGTAGTAAGGGAAACGTCAGAAAGGTTTGATCAAATCAAAGCACGAATGAAGGCCGCACAAGATCGTCAGAAATCCTATGCGGATAAACGACGAAGGCTTATTGAGTTTGATGTTGGGGACAGAGTAATGTTGAAAGTGTCACCCTGGAAGGGAATAATACGATTCAGGAAGAGAGGAAAGTTAAGTCCGAGGTTCGTCGGACCATTCAGGATAATGGCACGGGTTGGTGAGGTCGCTTATCAGTTAGAGTTGCCTGATGAGTTAAGTGAGATTCATCCTACCTTCCATGTATCACACTTGCGAAAGTGTTTGGCGGATGAATCAGCTCATGTACCACTTACTGACATCGAGGTCGACAACAGCCTTAATTACATCGTAGAACCTGTGGCCATCATAGACAAGAAGGAGAAGCGTTTGCGTAATAAGATTATCCAATTGGTTAAATTCCAATGGAAACATCGAAAGGGATCGGAAGCCACTTGGGAAACGAAGAAGGAAATGAGGGAGTCGTACCCTCATCTATTTGACTTATGATAGGTTTCGGGGACGAAACCTATTGTAAGGGGGGTAGACTTGTAACATCCCAAAAATAAAACGACAGATAAAATAACGGAATAAACGAACGAGGCATGTCTGGTCGGGCCGGATGGGTCGGTGGGCTGGAAGGGGAGCCTCCCCTATAAATAGCCAAGGTCACCACCCATTTCTCTCATTTGCGCCTTCTAGAGAGAGAAACCGTAGAGAGAGAAAGTTGGCGGATCGACCTGAGATTTGAGAAGTGTGTTGCTCCAGAGCTCGTGAGAAGAACCTCCGGATCAGAAACTCGATTCAGGTAACGATCAGGCCTAAATCTGAGTTTTTGTTCGTTTTTGGGTTTTTCGGGTTTTGGGTGAAATGGTAACGTTTTCACGGATAAAACTGAAAGATAAATATAGATTTGAGTTCCTTAATGGAAAACGAACGTTTTGAATGTAAACAGGTTCGGGATCTTGACGTGATCAGACCCGAATGCGAAAGTTAGGTTTTTTGTGAAGAACAGGTCGTGCGCACTTATCAAGTACGCACGGAGCAGGTCTTGCGTACTTACCAAGTACGCAGGAAGAGAGCACTGCGTACTTATCAAGTACGCATGAAGAGGGTCATGCGTACTTATCAAGTACGCATGAAGAAGGTACTGTGTATTTATCAAGTACGCATGAAGCAAAGTATGCGCACTTATTAAGTACGCAAGAACAAGCCCCTGCGCACTTGCTAAGTGCGCAGGCATCAGACGGGTTAAGTAAAGTTATTATGGTTAGAATGGTTAAACCGTTAGAGTCGGTATGGGTCTGATGTGTATTTAACTAATCAATTCAGATCGAAAGTGACGTTGTTGGACCTTGTTTAGGACAACCCAAATTAGCTTATCAGGTGAGTTCTAGAAGCCCTCTTTTAAATGTTTTTATAATGTTTTTGGGCTGGTGTGCATACGTAACGATGTGACTATTTTAAAAAACAATGTTTATGAATGTTGTATGTGACGTTTTATAAAATGATGTTTATGAACGAAGTTTTGGAAGGAAGGGTTATGAAAGAAGTGTTTATGAAATATTTTGCCAAAAGAAGTTTATGAAGTTTATGAAGTGTTTATGAATGAATGAATGTTTTTAATAAAACGTACGAATGCTTTAACTGAAGTTTTGAAGTAAAAGAAGCGAAGGTGTATGAAAGTCACAAATGAACGAATCTGCCAATATTCCTTAGGGAATGAAGGTTAAGGGTATGGGAAGTATGGTATGGGCCTTTACCTTTTTGGGGCCTCTGTGGCCGGCCAACTGTTGTACAACTGGGGCGATGACGGTCTCCAAGGGGATTATCGTGATCCTTGAAGTTTGGTACGATTTACCTTACGGGGTAGTCGTGCTTGAAGTTTGGTACTTGTGCCCTACGGGGCGCAGTGCTTGAAGTTTGGTACGTGTCATCCTTGTGATGCCGTGCTTGAAGTAGTGTTGAATAACCTAAGTATTGGGCCCTAGGAGTTCTTCACCCGAAGGACAGTACGGTGATTGATGGGCCTAGTGGTGGTGATCTTTAGATTATTCAGCCAGTATGTGACGTTTGGATTTGACGGTTACGAGAAGGCGCAGATTCGATATGTTCGCTGACATATGTTTATGAAGTGTTATGTTTTTTTATTGCATTATTTTACGTACGCTTTTTATTAAATGAAGTATGAAGTTATGTTTTTGGCAAATTATTTGAAGTAAAAGTTTTATGATAAAACTAGAACTCACCAGCGTAGCTGACTTTTTAGTGTGCACATTCAGGTTAAGGCAGGCTATGAGGATGGACGGTGATGCTTGGCTAGCGAGAGGAGTTACCCAACTGACTATGAAGACTGGCATCCCGTTATGTTTAGTTATGATGTATTTATGTATTAAACAATGTTTACGCTTCCACATGTATGAACAATGATGACGTTATGTTTGAATGAAATTTTCTGCTGCGTTATTTGATATTCATGTTTAAGAACTGTTTGTGAATGAGTAAATCCAACAAGTGGGTGCCTCCCGCGTTTGGGGCCTTACACTGGACAGAAGTGGGAGATAGCCAACTCACAGGTCTAGAAATTATTCATGAGACTACAGAAAAGATCGTACAGATACGCGAACCTATCAAAGCTGCGCGTGATCGTCAAAAGAGTTACGCTGACGTGAGACGCAAACCATTAGAATTTCAATTGGGAGACAAAGTGCTACCGGAAGTCTCGCCATGGAAAGGAGTGATACGTTTCGACAAGCGTGGGAAACTGAACCCTCGTTACATTGGACCTTTCGAGATCCTGAAAAAGATTGGCCCCGTTGCTTACAAACTCAACTTACCGGAAACCCTAAGTGTTGTTCATGACGTGTTTCACGTGTCGAATCTGAAGAAGTGCTTATCAGAGGAGACACTGGTCATACCATTGGAGGAGATTCAAATAGACGATCAGCTTCACTTCGTCGAGGAACCAGTCGAGATCATGGACCGTGAGGTCAAACAACTGAAAGAAAGCCGCATCCCTATAGTTAAGGTTCGTTGGAATTCTAGACGCGGACCAGGGTTCACTTGGGAGCGCGAGGATCAATTCAAGCGTAAATACCCTCACTTGTTCAGAACTACACCGTCTACTAGTGATGTGAACTGAATTTCGAGATGAAATTCCTTTTAACAGGGGGAGTATGTGATACCCGGCAAATTCAGGATAATATCAATACGCGACTATTACTTGAATTCATATGATTACTCTTGCATCATACTTAATTATAGAGTAATGAAGTACATGTTTCATATAACGAGTCCATTCGTTTCATTTCATTACATGCATCGGTGATCGGGCGGATTACCGGGTCACACAGGCGTCCTGTCACACGAACGTTAGTGAATTTTAGAAATAATATATAGACATATAATTGGTGTGCAAAAATTATATGTAATACTGCGATTTAATATTTCATACTTATAGGAATTTTTCCGGAATTTTTAGAGCAACTTTTATTTTAACGCTTTGTAAGCGGATACACGATATGTGCCAACAACTTTAAATGAGTTTTATAAAGATGATTTATTTAAATACTTGGGCCAAATAAATTCAGCACTTTTAATACTAATCCTAATTTAGAAGCCCAAAACTCTTGTAAAAGCCCCTAAAATTTAAAGAAGCCCAAACCCATTTTAATAAAACACTCCCTTAAACCCTTCCCACCTCATTTTACCCTAACTCACTTGCACAAACCCTAGCCCCCCTCTCTAGTTTTGGCCGCCACCCCCTCTCCACCTAGCCACCATCTTCAACCTTTGTTCAAGCAATCCAAGCTATTCCAAGGAGTTTTCAAGTGATCTTGTGGTGTTTCAAGCCATCAACATCTCAATTCCAACAACATACTTAGATTTGGTTATAACCTATCCATGTTTGTTCATTATTTTACGGCCATATGGTGGTGCACACCCATCCAAACGATTTTCCATGTTAAAAGGGTCTTAATCCATTTTTTTTATCAAAGTGTTTTCATAATAAGAATTTGTTGATACATATTTGCACTGTTTATGGTTTGAAATGTTTGTTTATGTTGTTATTTGCTCGTTTCTATTTATTGAAACTTTGTTGGTGATGATTTTGTAAAAATGTGTATATAATATGTTTGATGGTTTGTATGTTTCTAGTAATGCTAGAATATATTAGAAATATGATATTTTTTTGTATGTAAAAACAAAATCAACCACCCTTCATTCATCGAGAAAAATCAGTACATAAAGACCTAGTTCTACCCATGTTCCTAAACTTCAGCCAACTGTTAAGACTACTACCTAATGAATTAAGAGTACAAGTAAATAAAGCTTGAAAGTAAATTGTAATAAAAAAAATAAAACATAATAAATAGAAGGAATTGCTTGGTGGTAAAACGTGGGGTGATGGTTGACCCGTTTTCATGCTTTGCGCAATCGTCGGGTTATGGCCGACCCGTTTCTTACGGATAGTGTCCGTTGGCCGGATCGGGGTCCATCACATAGTATAGTGAAGTCTAAGTTTAACTGATGAAGACCCTCTCACGATAACTTCTACTGCCCAAGATCAAGTGATTAGTGGACTGGTCTATTGTTATGAGTTGATCCTTTGATCAGTGGAATCTACAACTTCCACTAATCTACAACATCATATGTTTCCCTTGGCACTCAACAACCATGATTCCACTAAAAGGCATATTCTATTACGACTGTTTCGTCCTTTAGTGTGATTAACCATTCAAGTGAAGTCAGGGAATCTAACCATCAAGTTTGTTGTATTATAATTTTGCAATTATTATTGTAACAATTCTATGATAGAACAATTGTGTGTTTTCACTGTGTGAATTGTTCTTGAGAGATTGGCGAGCTTCATGCAAGGGGGAGTCTTCTCTTGTATTTGATTATCATTTTATTGAGAAATCTGTGATGACTGATTCTTAAATTTGTTCTTGAGGGAATTACATTATCAATTGATTTGTGTTTGAATTCTGTTGTTCATGTACTTAGATTGTATAAAATCAATTGATTCAACTAGTATCAGAACACATTAAAATTGTGATATATGAGGTATTTCCTAGCTCTATTTCACTTGAGAAACTTGCAACAAAGGATCATTTCTAGGGCTAGAAAGAAACATATGCCAATGATGTACACCACTGATTTCCCAACACAAACATCCTAAGCACACTAGTGGAAACCATTTTGGTGCACTCATAGGCTCAAATAGTTCGAGACCGTCAAATACAGCATTAATCGATCACCTGTTTCTAAAATTGTTGAAACTGACTAACATTCCTGTACGCCATATGTTTCCAAATGCACGCATCTTCTGAAAACATGAGAAACCATGTAAACCCGTAAACATGTAAAGAAATAATCATTTGCAGAGAAACTTATGTCATGTGTGTGTTGGTCTCCATTCAACCACAATGTAATCTAAAAGATGTGGAAATTAATCTAGTGATTTTATCAGGTATCGTCCTAGCTCTGTTTTAGTCGAAGAACCTGTCAACAATATGATAACATTGAGAGCTAGCTAGATTGAAATCGTATACTCGTACATTGTTCCTTGACATATTTAATTTTCTAATAGTGAAGGTTCATCTCATCGAACTTGAATTTCATTAAGCTGTAACAAAGTTTCTTGACATAACTTATTTTTTAAAAACCTAGAATGAACTTTGTGACTAGTTATGCCATTCTTACATTGTTTGTGGGCATACATTTTTTCAAAAGAACATACTTACTTACCCATTCCATGGAGCTTGTATATGAGATCTTATTACCTACCATAATGACATTCTCATAGTTTCCATGTAGAAAACAAAAGAATATGATGTTTGTCATATTCTGTTTTGAAAAAAAAATGGCACATAGAAGTGTTTATGAGTCAAAACAAGTTTTTCGAAAATTTTATGAAATTGTCATGAAAAATGTTTAATTGACATTAGATGAATCTTCATGTGAGTTCAAACATGATAATCATTTAAAAACGGCCATAATTTTAGAGTCTATTTTAGGCTATCACAAAGGTTGAGCTGCTTCTGCTTAATTTATAAAGGTAGGCCGCTTCTGCTTAATTTATCGGTTCGGGGGTGTACTTTTTCAAGATGTACTTCATAGGATTTTACAAAACTGACGAATGTTGAACAAATTTATAGTTTATTACTACAAATGAGCAACTGGGAGATTTTCATACCAATGAAATATCAAGAAGTTTGGAAGATTTCAGAAAAGATTCCCACAACACTTGACCATCTGCACCAAATTGTCTTTTGATAATAGATTTGTAGATAAATTCCTGGTGCTTGCAAAAGATATGGAAATAAATGCTTTTACTCAACACAACAAATGTACATTTTTAGAACCATGTTTGAATCTACTGATCTCACTTTCCGGGAACAAAGTTGGTGGCGTAAGCCCATGCATTGTTGCTAACGGGATCAGCTAGGTTTTCCAGTGGGCCTTTTCCAGTCACTATTGCTTGAACAAGGAACCCAAACATTGAGAACATTTCCAATCTTCCATTCTTAATCTCCTTCACCTTCAACTCCGCAAAAGCCTCAGGATCGTCAGCCAAGCCCAATTGATCAAAGCTTCCGCCAGGCTACAACGGGTCGACCACCTCACCAAGGGGCCCACCAGCAATACTATAAGCCTCAACCGCGCCCATCAAGATCACTTGGATGGCCCAAATTGCTAATATGCTTTGTGCATGTACCAAGTTAGGGTTCCCCAGGTAGTCTATTCCACCCTAACTAAAGATTTGTGATCCAATCTTAAACCATACGACTTCACCAAACTTGACGCCATTGCGGGCCAAAAGCTTGGGAAAGACGCATCCTAGTGCTCCAAGCATGGCCCATCTGTAGTGGTTGTCTTCAAACTCACGATTCATAGCGAAAGTCTCAAGGTCGGCTGAGAGTCAAGCGGTGTCCCATCCATAGTCACCTTGAAATTCACCTATAAGGTATGATAGAGCCTCACCAGAGAACGGACCCAAGTACTTGACCCTGTCTGGACCTTACCACGGGCTGCCAAATGATACAGTCTTGGGCTTGGTGGCAGTTTTTCGCATGGTGAGTCGTCCTTCACCAAACAATTCAGAAGTTGAAGGTCTTGACGGCCTGGCCAGCCAATGAAGAAGGTGATAGAGTCATTGTCGAAGACGCCATTGGGATTCTTATGTAGTAACTAAAATAATAAATGAAGAATGTTCAATGTTGTTTTTAATTGGGATGTCATGAACCCTGTTTGGGTGCAAGTAAATATAGGTGAAAAGAGATATGGAAGTCCTTATCTCGTTCAAGCGAAAGCTTGCATCTTATTGGTTCATAATTATATCATCCAAGAAATTAAATATTTTTGATAAGATGGTCCACATATTTCTATATTTATCTGATGACGGGGTAGCTTTAGGAAGCTAACCACGCAAAGACACCATCAGTTGCAAAGGCAGAGCAGAAGAGCGAACCTAAGAAGGTCAGGCCACAGGCCAAGCCAAGGATAAGTCAAGAGACCATTGGATAATCGAAGGAGACCTGAATTGATAAGACTACACAAGTGAACAGTGCTAGGTTGGGAAGTGAACCCTTGAAGTCTTCAGAGGACGCAACACTTCCCAATACCATCTGAATGAGGAAAGGCAGGAGACTCAGAGCCAGAACAGTAACCCTCTCACTTTATAATTCAATGACAAAGCGGGTCAAACCCTAAGGTAGGGTTCGGCGAAGAAGGTACTAGGAAAGGTAGAACTTCAGTAGTTACACCATTTTGGTTGTCCCTTACAATACCGAGGAGCTGTCTCTTGGTCAAAAGAGCTCAGGAAGGCCTGAAAAGGAAGGTAAGGATCTTTCAAGGATAATTCCCATTGCTCCAAGCAATCACACTATAAATAAGAGATCACCAGCAGGTATGCATTCATTCACTTCCAATTACTCTCATAATATACTACTCTTATACTCCCTGATCTTATTTCCCCAAAGATTCCCTTACCTGATTCTCATGTCGGAGGTGGATCGTAGGGGACCCTCCCCTATGGTGAGCCTAACGGTTTGTTCATCTTAGCAGGATCTCAAGGATAGGACCCCGGTATCCAGTGCAGCAACAAGTGGCGTCCACCGTGGGGCCCGACTTTGTGAAAACCACAAGTTGAGCTCCTCAACTTCTTTCCCTTTTTTTGTTTCCTCTAGATACCATGATGTCCAGAGGAAAGGAACCAGTCAACGATGTACACTCTGACTCTTCCGGAAACTCCGTGCAAATTAACGACATGATTGAATTGACTCCCGAAG
Source organism: Smallanthus sonchifolius (assembly GCA_023525975.1). Lineage (NCBI taxonomy): Eukaryota > Viridiplantae > Streptophyta > Magnoliopsida > Asterales > Asteraceae > Smallanthus > Smallanthus sonchifolius. The sequence goes on along the minus strand of CM042036.1, from coordinate 70,341,381 downwards.
GAGTTAGAGAGAACTTCCCTCGCCTCCAGAAACTGATGCACGAATATGTCTAGGAGGAGTGAACGAGGGGCCTAAGGGTACAACTATCATATGAAGAAGTGGCGGAGAATCCGGTCCTTCGTCCCACATCAGGAGCCCTGAGAGGAGCAGCAAGCATTGGGGGACTAACCTGGAAGTCCCAGCGGTTTCAATTATGCAAATGGTCATGATAAACCCAACCGTGAGGGGACGGGTATCTCACGGCCCTTCCGGTCCGGCCCAGCTTAGCCACGACGTCAGGTACCCTTACTTTCACCCCTCAGGGCAGATACCCTTTCAGGGAGGACTCTCTCAGCCTTTACTTCCCCCTACGGGGCCTGTGCTGCCCAGAGCTTCCCGAGTTTTCTGACACCTCTCTCCCTACCAACCCCAGGTTTTCAACCCGGATACTTTCAGAACCTTTTTAACATTCCACTAGTAACCTATACCCGGCCACTCGCCGCAGCTTACAACTTGGGCGCAAATTTGTCTAAACAAAGTTCTCCTCATGAATCAGGAACATCAGGTTCCCTCCTAAAACCAAGATGTCGCCCAACGTCAAAGTATACGACGGGTTGGGAGACCCTGAAGATCACCTCGAGCTCTTCTCGGGGGCAGCAATAGTATAACAGTGGCCTATGCCAGTTTGGTGCCATATGTTCACACAGGCCCTCATTGGACCAGCCAGGTTATGGTTCAACAGCATGCCACATGTGAGCATATATTCTTTCGAGGACCTAAGCCGAAGTTTCCTCGCCCATTTCATGCAACAAAAGAGATACACCGAAGACCCGTTTTTGTTACACAACATCAAACAAAAGGAAGATGAAGACCTCCGAGCCTTCATGAGAAGATATAAGTTGGAAGGCCTTAGCATCAGCGAGGCCACAGAACAGATGGGTGTCTCGGGCTTCATCCCTGGGGTTCGTCCCAGGCAACTCATAGAAGAGCTAAACAGAAACGTCCACAAGATCATAGAGGAAGCCATGGACAGAGTTGAGGCATTCCTCTGAGGGAAGGAAGCCGCGCAGGTCCTAGAGATACCTAGGAAGGTGAGGACTCCTGGATGGGGGCACCCCACACCAGTGGGATTATGCCGACCATTTCAACCATTTGTAGAAAAAAGGATCCCAAGTTACAGTAGCATGCCAAGGAAGCCCTACAAAAGACAACCTCATTCTTATGAAAGGCAGGCCCAGCCTCACTCCTACCTGAGGCACCAAGATCGAAATGAAGAAAAGCACAGGCAGGTACAGTTCACTGCCTTGACTAAGACACCCAAGGAAATCTTGGCAACTGAAGAGGAAAGATTTGGCTTAAGACAACAAAAACCTGGTGCAAATGCCCCCGCACGCCAAGACAGCCCTCAGATACTGCAAATTCCATGGCGACGCAGGGCATCATACAAATGATTGTTTCCAGCTAAAGAAATGGATCGAAGCGGTCGTCTAGTCCAGGGAGTTAGCCCATTTGATAGAGATATTAAAGGAAAAGAGACGAAAGGTTCGAAGTCAGAGAAAGACAAAGGTAAAAGAAGAGAGATCATGATGGTGTCATATGGTGTAAAGCAAAAGGTCCGAAGAGAAGGAGGTTTTGACAGAAAAAGAAAGTGGCCAAGAAGAGAAATACATTTCCCACCCCTAGGTCCGGGAGAGTCCACATACTCCCCCAAGGTAATAAAGGCGAACATAGGGGGTGGACAAATAAGCCGAGTGTACCTGGATGGAGGCAGCGGCTCCGAGGTCATGTATGAACACTATTTTGTGCAATTGGATGAGGAAACACATTAGAACCTAACACCCTCCAAGGCCCCGCTTGTGGGATTCTCAGGAGAAAAGGCATGGGCCCTGGGGGAGATAAATCTAAGGGTACGGATTAGCGACGGAAGCCTGGAGAGAACCGAAGACATGCTTTTCCTCATAATCCGGTCGGCCTCTAGATATAATGTCATCGTTGGAAGGCCAGGTATTTACGTCTTCGAAGTAGTAGTCTCGACAGCTCATACTATGATGAAATTCCCAAAAAAAGGGAAGAGTGTGCACGGTTAGATCAGCCCCATATCGTTGTTCGTAGCAGCTACAGAAAATGAAATAGAAGACGATGGGGGTGAAAGAGTCACCATAAACAAAATATACCCGGAGCACACGATACAAGTCAAAAATGATCTCTCCAAGGAAGGAAGGCGAAGACTCATGCAAAACCTAAGGAGTAACATAGATATTTTCGCATAGAACCCGGGAGACATGACGGGGGTGCCGAGGGATCTGGCCGAGCATTCTTTGAACACATCCACCATGCATATCCCAGTGACTCAAAAGAAGAGAATCCTAACACCATACTGGTGCCAAGCTATTTGCCTTGAAATTAACAAGTTGGCGTCTGCAGTCAGGGAGGTCAAATATCACACTTGGGTGGCAAACCCTGTGATGGTCAAGAAAGCGGATGGAAGCTGGAGAATGTGTATTCATTTTAAGGATCTGAATAAAGCATGCCCCAAAGACTACTATCCGCTTCTAGAAATTGACCTCAAGGTTGATTCCTTAACCGTTTTCGAATGGAAGTGCTTTTTAGATGCCTATAAAGGGTATCACCAGATCAATATGAAGCGTAAAGACGAAGAAAAGACGGCAATTTACACACCAAAAGGATTTGTTTGCTACAGAAAGATGTCGTATGGCCTAAAGAAACCGGGAGCAACGTACCAACGCTTGATCGATAAGGCTTTTGAATAGCAAATAGGGAAAAACATGGAGGCGTATGTTGACGACCTGGTGATAAAGAGTCAAAGTGAAGAAGGATTGATCAAAGACAATGAGCAGACGTTCAAGAACCTCAGGAAAATAAATATGAAGTTAAACCAAAGAAAATGTTCCTTTGGGTGAAAAGAAGGAATGTTTTTGGGTCATGTGGTAAGCAAGACGGTGATAAGGGCAAACCAGGACAAGGTAAAGGCAGTGCGCGACACGAGGTCACCTAAAACAAGAAAGGAGGTGCAAAGCCTAAACGAAAAATTGGCTGTACTGCACAGGTTCTTGTCGAAACTGGCGGAGCGATCCCTACCTTTTTCAAAACGCTGAAAGGAATCTCAGCCAAGAAAAATTTCCTTTGGACCGAAGAAGCGGAGAAAGCATTTGGAGAATTGAAGGACCAAATAGCCAACATACCACCGATGGTAGCCCCGAAACCCAGAGAGACGTTGTCGCTGTACGTAGCAGCAGCAAAAGAAGCAATAAGCGGGGTGTTGGTGATAGACAGAGAAAGAACCCAAACACCAGTGTATTTTGTAATCAGTGCTCTTAAAGAGGCAGACTTAAACTACACAACCCTTGAAAAGGTGGCTCTAGCGGTGGTGCACACGGCCTGACGGTTGAGGAGATATTTCCAGGCACACCAAGTAAAAGTACTAACCAATTATCCTATCAAAAGTATCTTAACAAAACCTGAAGTCGCTAGGAGACTGGCAAAATGGGCGGTAGAAATGGGGGAACATGAAGTTTCATATGTCCTTAGGTCTGTAGTCAAGGGGCGGATCCTGGCCGATTTTGTTCTAGAATCATCAATCGAAGGTGAAGAAGAGAATGAAGTGGGGGACGTTGGTGAAAAAATGGAGGAAAGCAACAACCAGGAGGAATTGCAAAGAAGAAAAGGAGAGTGGTTGTTATACATAGATGGAGCGTCAAACGCAGAAGGCTCAGGAGCTGGCCTTATACTTATACACCCAGAAGGCGCAGAACTCACATATGCTCTCCGCCTGAACTTCCCAAGCACAAATAATGAAGCCGAGTATGAGGCTCTCCTAGCCGGGTTGAGGCTGGCCCAGAAAATTGGAGTCAAGACGTTACAGTACGTGTCAACTCACTCTTAATTGCAAACCAAGTTAATGGGGAATATAAAGCTAAATAAGAGGTGATGAAGATGTATAAAAGCCTAGCAAAGTAGATGGTGAAAAGTTTCAAAAAACGTACCATAACCCAGATCTCTAGGACGCAGAACGAATGAGCGGATGCCCTTAGCAAGCTAGCGTCTCTTGCTTTCACTCATTTGACAAATACAGTTTTAGTATAAGTGCTCGAAGAAAGTTCAGTAAAGGGGAAGGTAGTAACAGACGTGATGCAAGAGGTTGAAGACAGTTGGACGGCTCCAATTAAAGAATACTTGGCAACAAAATTGATATCGGAGGATGAAGACGAAGCCAGGAGGGTGAGGTTGAAAGGATTGCAATACACCCTCGTAGAAGGGGAGTTGTTCAAGAAATGGTACTTAGCTCCTCTGCTTAGGTGTGTAGGTCCGACACAAGCCAACTACATTGTAAGAGAAATGCACATGGGAGTCTGCGGAGCACACGCCGGTCCAAGAATGATAAAATAATGAACTTGGGGTACTTCTGGCCAACCATTCACAAAGATACAAAGGAAGAGATAAGAAAATGTGAATCATGTCAACTCCACGCACCAATAAAACATGTTGCTAAGCACGACCAGGTACCGGTAAACTCCGCCGGGCCATGTCACATGTAACATCCATGATTTTCTGTTATAATTTTTATCTTATTTTTATGTAATAATGACACTCCAATTCAAATCCCGTACTTGTCCAACATCTTATGCCACATTAGTTACCATTTTAACATGTATCAAATCAAAGTTTTAACTTTGCTGTAACATATTTTGTATTATGTATGTGTAACATATGTATGTATATTTATATAGATATATATATATATTTTGTTATAATAATCATTTACACCAGTTAATAAGATAAATTAAATCAAATAATGTTGGTCTTGAACCTTTTTCGTAGCACTTGAACCCTTTCACAAGCAATTGAACCCCCTCAATTTTCGTTTGAACCCTTCTCATTTGAACCTTTCACTTTAATTTGAACCTAATCTAGTTTTGAACCCTTAAAATAGCCCCTTTGACTTTCTAAAGTCTACAAAAGCCAATTTCTTGCAATAAGACCTCAAGATTCAATCAAACCCATGATCCTTGGACTTACCGTGGATACTAGGAGGATTATCGAGCAATTTCAAATCTATATAACATACCAATTCAACGAATCGTGGCCAAATTCAAAATTCAAAAACTGTTTGACTATCCAGAGTCAAACTGAGCCAAATTTGGTTTCCAATCATGGAATTAAACGCGTCTTATGGCCGCAAATCACGCACAACCTTTACTCGCTCAAACTCATAACCAAATCTTGACTCCATTCATTTCAAATTAAATGAATTAATTCGAATATCAGTCCCAAAAACTGTTTCTGTCAAACCAATTCAAATCGAGCATTTTGAATGAAATTAGAGCCTATAACACATTCACACACCTCCGCGACACCTCTTTGACACATTGCGTCTCTTGAAGTCGATTCAATCCGAAGAACTTGAACATGAACGCTTCAGCCGTTCGTCCCCCTCACGCTTTCGTTCCAGGTAATTCTTACATACATTTGATCATTTTTGCCCCTGCTTTGAAAGCCCCATGACTGTGTTACCAATCTGTTGCTTAATCGGGATCAATTTCATGGCTAGGGTTTAGGGTTACGTAATGGGGATGAAGGGACTTGGGGTTTAAGGGTTTTCTATTTTCACACCCGCTCATTTTCAAGGCATTAGCCAAGATCACATGGTTAAGACACACGACCCATACAGAAAAGGTCGCGGGTTCGAAACCAATGCCCGCACCCTTTTTTCCTTCTCGTGATACCCAAACCCGTTTCCCATTCTGACTTCACATTAAAACTGAATTAAAACCGGTTTCTATCACCACTGGCCTTTGGGTCTAGTGGTAGATCGCTTCTGTCATACAGGATCTACCCAGGTGGTCCTCATTTATTTTTTTTGGGCAGTTTTAATATCTTAAATATTTTATAAAAATTAGTTCATGAAACTTACACCCTAAACTTATTTAGTACAATAATAAACAAATTTTTAAAAGAAAATAATTATTTTTACAATGTAAATTGTTTTCAAACTTTATTTTTAATATAAAAATATTTAAAATGTTATTTTAAATAAAATAATTAATTTACAAACAAGGTATTTAAATTAGTCGTTTATGTTACAAATTTTGATAAGATTTATATAAATATTACCTAACCATTTTATACCGTTACAACATTATATTTTTTAAAAGAAAATATACTAATTAAGGTTTAAACATATTAAACAAGTTCCTATATATATTAATAAATATATTCTAATTTACCCACTTTTGAGACACATTATTTTAATAATAAATAAAAATAATTTATTTATTTAAATTGATTATCTTTTTACAATATTAAGCCATTAGGGTTTAAATTATAATTTAACACTACTTATCTTTAAAGATACACTTTTACAAACGAATAAATAACAAGAATTTATTTATTTAAAATTAATTATTTATTCTAGTTACAACCCTAAGGCAATTATTATTTTTATTTAATTCTTATACTTTGAATTTACTTTTTATATTACACTTTTATTCAAATACAAACCCCAACATACATACATCCTTTTTCCTCAAATGACAAAACTTTTTGTTACAAATCCATACACATCAAACCCATTGAACCCTATATCTTGCCTTATAGCTTATACATATTATTAATCCAAGTTCATACATTTCACTCTAGGTTAACTTTATATTTGCTCGTGTTATCTACATAATTAGCATAGGTGAGTTTACATAGCCCATTTTCCTTTTTGTACATTTTTGGGGTGAAACATGATTACTCAATAGCACATTATTTACAATTACATACGTACAATTCTATAATATGATCATATGTGTTTATTTGTGCTTTGAGCTTGAATGCTAATTGTTAAGGCTACATATACATGACATACTCGTGCAATCATTAACACATTACATCAGGATAACATTTGTTGTTATTCCCTACATCAGGATAACATGTGTTGTTATTCCCTACATCAGGATAACATGTGTTGTTATGCTCTACATTTACATCAGGATAACATGTGTTGTTTTGCCTTACATTTACATCAGGATAACATGTGTTGTTATGCCCTACATTTACATCAGGATTGCATGTGTTGTTATGCCATACATTAGGATAACATATGTTGTTATCCCCTTCAGTTACAACGTTACATTTGTGCAACTAGCTTAATGTAGATTCTCCATGAATGCTTTATAAACTATGTATCATATGAATTGTACACAAAACATTTGAACTTTACTTATGGTGTAAAAACCTATGCTCACCAACTTTTTTAGTTGACCTCGTTTTTATCATGTTTCAGGTACTAAGCTTTGAGTTCATATTCAAGATGCTACACATAGGAATTGAGGACCTAGTTAAATAAATAGTTAAACCTTGTTGATATATTTCATTTTCTTTGATTGTATTAGTTGAACTTGTTACGAAACTCAGTAAATATAATATATGGAATTTTAGTTGAACCATGTGCTTTTGAACAGTCTACATGTCCCGCCCCGACGTATTACGCCGTCGGTTGGGGTGTGACAGATTGGTATCAGAGCATTGGTTATAGGGAATTAGGTTATTAGAAACTTTTGACCTAGACTATAACCTTAGGACACCCATATTATGCCATGCTCTATGTACATGACATTAGTCCCATTACTAAATGCTACATGATTAGTACATTGTGTGAATATTTTTACATGTTATTCTAAGTGTTACATCGCATGATACAATACCCGATATCCTATGTACTACACTAGTTGATAACTCTTGTGCTTATAACCATTGCAATCTACATGCTACCTATTTGATTTCATTCAGTGTTATCCTAAGTATTATCACACACTTATTCACACCTAATCTTTTATGCACCCTCATTCTTGCACACATGTCACCATCATCAGTTGCGAACAAAAACTTAAACTCTTGGGTCTAAAGCCTATTAAAATTTTAAAATCCTGTCAAAGTTTTGAGTTCTGAAATCTAGTAAAGAACATGTGCAATCCGGAAGAGTGAATGCCTGTAATTTGGGTCATCTGTCTAGGAAAGCATTTCATATAAATCCAAATTAACCGAATGATCCGTATGATTTCCTGGGAATTCACGAAGTGAGTGTTCACCTGTAGGCTAAAGCATGTCTTCTTGAAAGTGTAAGAATTTAAATCACTTTGATTTGTCAAGGTATCCATTTGAATATGTTATCAAATTGAAACAATCTAAACACCATCGTTTTGTTTATCACAATTTAGTACACGTACATAAGCCTTCTTTGCAAAGTAATCATTTTATCATTTGATTTAAACCACATCGTTATTTTGTTCAAACAAAACATTTATCAAACTTTTAGATAGTATCTGAAATATAATTTTTTATAAACATTTTCACCTTATAGGAAACTTAATACAACTTGTTTTATAAGAACATTATTTTTAATCGATAATTAAAACTTTTTCTTGGTAAATTAATTATTAAACATTATTAAACCTTGGCTTAATTATTAAATAATAAAAAAAATAAATAAATAAATAAAAAGGTTTTCATTTAATTATCAATATAGTTAAATATTCAACTATTGTTCACCATTTTATTTACAAACAAAAATAAATTACAACTACTCGTTTGTTTACAAACAAAGAGCACAAATCAGTTATTCGTAAGCACACTACTCTAAATATCTACACAACCTTCTCGTTATCTTACTCTTTCAGAAATGCATGATTGTACTAGGCACTGCATTGAGATGAATCATTTCGCGTAGGCATTAGCCTACCCTTATAAACCTTAACAAGATTTAAAAGTTAAATTTCAACTAATCACATTATACATGAACGCCAAACAACACGCTTGTCTGCAACACTCGACTACCTGCAAAATTCAATACTTTACATTACTCATGAGATCCAATAACTTACATATGAACATTCACATGATACATGAAGTTTAGTTGTCTACAATATACATGTTACTAGGTTAATCACATGATACACAAAACTTGATTGTTTGATACATGATTGAGCACATTATACACGATCACATAATACATGAAACCTAGTTGCTTGCAATATACACTGATCACGTAATACCTGAAGCTTAGTTGCTTGCAATATGCATTATATTACATTGATCACATAATACATGAAACTTGTTTGTGTGCAATGTGTATTATACTAAATTGTTCACCCTATACAATATACATGATAGTACATTGTTTGCATTATACATGAAGCGTGTTGGCGTACAAAATATATAAATACTAAATTGTTCACCTTATACATAAAACTCAATTCTTTACTATATACATGGTACTAAACTATACACAATATATACATGCAACCTATTTGCTTACAATGTACATAACATTATATCACACATGGAAACTTGAGTGCTAATATTATACGCGGAATTAGATTGTTTACATTGTTACAACTGATTAAGTACATCATACACAAAGCATGATTATTCACCTTATCCATGAAAGCTACTCGGGGTTTGACGTATTCTTGTTCAAACACGAGGAAGCTATGGAACCCTAAGTTATGTCACGTTATTACTCTTTAGTACCTGATTGACCTTACTATCTAGGGACACAATTATTTATTGACAGCTCATACGTGAAAACAATACACATAAACTAAGTAATTTAGTGCCCTCTTTTGACCCGCACACAACGGAAGGATCTATACGGACCATACGACGATTCGAGTAATTACGGGTGCACACGTAATTATAAAAATAAGCGCATGGAAAACATAGCGAATTATGTCATGTGTAATGACCTAAAACCTATCGTGATATATGGCAACGAAACTAATGTGACATGACAAGGGCATGGTGGATACACCGATGGTACTTCCTATGTATAATTGCTCTATCATATTATCAGAAGTAGCGTTGTTTGTGTCACGTGAAGTTTTGACCTAGACCAATGTTTGTGAAATCTCTTATCCACTGAAAATTCTTGAGCATATTAGACTACATCTTAAACAAACCCTGATCATCAAATTCCCATCAAATCCATTTCAAGTGATGTATTCCACGTATAGAATCAAAATTATTATTCGATAGTTTTCTCCTTAAATTCATTTCAAAAACTAAATTCGTAGTCATCATTCGCGTCTGACTATGAGAAACAGGCCTAAACCTTGTTATCAGTTATACTCCTCAAACCGACAATTCAAAACTCATGGAGAATCCAAACTCATCTCTTTCCTGATACAGTAACCTCCATCAGTTCAATTTCGGGCGGAAATTCCCTCAACATGGGTATATTGTAACATCCATGATTTTCTGGTATAATTTTTATTTTATTTTTATGTAATAATGACACTCCAATTCAAATCCCGTACTTGTCCAACATCTTATGCCACATTAATTAGCATTTTAACATGTATCAAATCAAAGTTTTAACTTTGCTGTAACATATTTTGTATTATGTATGTGTAACATAAGTATGTATATATATATACTTTGTTATAATAATCATTTACACCAGTTATTAAAATAAATTAAATCAAATAATGTTGGTCTTGAACCTTTTTCGTAGCACTTGAACCCTTTCATAAGCAATTGAACCCCCTCAATTTTCATTTGAACCCTTCTCACTTGAACCATTCACTTTAATTTGAACCTAATCTAGTTTTGAACCCTTAAAATCGCCCCTTTGACTTTCTAAAGTCAACAAAAGCTAGTTTCTTGAAATAAGATCTCAAGTTTCAATCAAACCCGTGATCCTTGGACTTACCACTGATACTAGGAGGATTATCGAGCAATTTCAAAACCATATAACAAACCAATTCAACGAATCGTGGCAAGATTCAAAATTCAAAAACTGTTTGACTATCCAGAGTCAAACTGAGCAAAATTTATTTTCCATTCAAGGAATTAAACGCGTCTTATGGCCGCAAATCACGCACAACCTTTACTCGCTCAAACTTAAAACCAAATCGTGACTCAATTCATTTCAAATTAGATGAATTAATTCGAATATCAGTCCTAAAAACCGTTTCTGTCAAACCAATTCAAATCGAGCATTTTGAATGTAATTGGAGCCTATAACCTACTCACACACCTCCGGGACACCTCTTTGACACTCTCTGATTACTCAGTCTCAACCCATTGCGTCTCTAGAACTTGATGCAATCCGAAGAACTCGAACCTGAAGGCTTCAGCCGTTCGTCCCCCTCACGCTTTCGTTCCAGGTAATTCTTACTTACATTTGATCGTTTTTTCCCCTGGTTTGAAAGCCCCATGACTGTGGTACCGATCTGTTACTTAATCGAGATCAATTTCATGGCTAGGGTTACGTAATGGGGATGATGGGACTTAGGGTTTAAGGGTTTTCTATTTTCACACCCGCTCATTTTCAAGGCATTTTCAAGATCACATGGTTAAGACGCACGACCCATACAGAAAAGGTTGCGGGTTCGAAACCAATGCCCGCACCCTTTTTTCCTTCTCGTGATACCCAAACCCGTTTCCCATTCTGACTTCACATTAAAACTGAATTAAAACCGGGTTCTATCACCACTGACCTTTGGGTCTAGTTGTAGATCGCTTCTGTCATACATGATCCACCCGGGTTCGAGCCGGGCGGTCCTCATTTATTTTTTTTGGGCAGTTTTAAGATCTTAAATATTTTATAAAAATTAGTTCATGAAACCAACACCCTATAGAACTTATTTAGTACAATAATCAACAAATTTTTAAAAGAAAACAATTATTTTTACAATTTAAATTGTTTTAAAACTTTATTTTTACTATAAAAATCATTAAAATGTTATTTTAAATAAAATAATTAATTTACAAACAAGGTATTTAAATTAGTCGTTTAAGTTACAAATTTTGATATGATGTATATAAATATTAGCTAACCATTTTATACCGTTACAACATTATATTTTTTTAAAAGAAAATATACCAATTAAGGTTTAAACATATTAAACAAGTTCCTATATATATTAATAAATATATTCTTATTTACCCACTTTTGAGACACATCATTTTAATAATAAATAAATAAATAAAAATGATCTATTTATTTAAATTGACTATCTTTTTACAATATTAAGCCATTGGGGTTTAAATTATAATTTAACACTACTTATCTTCAAAAACACACTTTTACAAACGAATAAATAACAAGAATTTATTTATTTAAAATTAATTATTTATTCTAGTTACAACCCTAAGGCAATTATTATTTTTATTTAATTCTTATACTTTGAATTTACTTTTTATATTAGACTTTTATTCAAATACAAACCCCAACATACGTACATCCTTTTTCCTCAAATGACACAACTTTTTGGTACAAATCCACACACATCAAACCCATTGAACCATAGATCTTGCCTTAGACTTTGTACATATTATTAATCCAAGTTCATACATTTCACTCTAGGTTAACTTGTGATTTGAGAATCACTTGTGCTTTATATTTGCTTGTGTTATCTACACAATTAGTACAGGTGAGTTTACATAGCCCCTTTTCCTTTTTGTACATTTTTGGGGTGAAACATGATTACTCAATAACATACTATTTACAATTACATACGTACAATTCTATAATATGATCATATGTGTTTATTTGTGTTTTGTGCTTGAATGTTAAATGTTAAGGCTACATATACATGCCATACTCGTGCAATCATTAACACATTACATCAGGATAACATTTGTTGTTATGCCCTACATCAGGATAATATGTGTTGTTATGCCCTACATTTACATCACGATAACATATATTGTTATGACCTACATTTACATCAGGATAACATGTGTTGTTATGCCCTACATTTATATCAGGATAGCATGTGTTGTTACGCCATACATTAGGATAACATGTGTTGTTATGCCCTTCAGTTACAAGGTTACATTTGTGCAACTAGCTTAACGTAGATTCTCCATAAATGCTTTATAAACCATGTATCATATGAATTGTACACAAAACATTTGAACTTTACTTGTGGTGTCAAAACCTATGTATGCTCACCAACTTTTTAGTTGACCTCGTTTTTATCATGTTTCAGGTACTAAGATTTGAGTTCATATTCAAGATGCTACACATAGAAATTGAGGACCTAGTTAAACAAATAGTTAAACCTTGTTGAGGTATTTCATTTTCTTTGATTGTATTAGATGAACTTGTTACGAAACTCAGTAAATTTAATATATGGAATTTTAGTTGAACCATGTGCTTTTGAACAGTCTACATGTCCCGCCCCGACGTAGTCCGTAGTCGGTTGGAGTGTGACATCACGAGTGGGGAATGGTGTCACACCCTTAAATTCCACCTACAGGGTTCTACCGCGAGGTGCGTGACAAACCAGGATCATAGTCATCAGTCATGTTGAACGACCACTATATGAATTTAAAAATACTGAGTTTGCACATTCAACATGAGTAAAACACGGTTTCGTAGTTTAAATTACGGAAGCATACATTAACATAAAATCCAAAAGTAATTACACGCAACAAAGCGTCAATTAATGTAAATGATATAATTAAAGATTATTCATTTATTAATAAAATCAATGCGACTCCATGATGCATCCTAGTCCTGATGTGTACTATAGTGACCTGAAAAAACATGCTTAAAGTGTCAACACAAGGTTGGTGAGTTCACAAGTTTGTAAGTAAATAAACCGTTTGAGTGTTTGCAGGATCCACATACATAAGTCACCCCTATTGTTAGCAAGACAAAGTACAAGTTACTATAAGCGTTCACAACCGAAGCTGACTGTTTGTGTTTGAATGCCTTCCGCCATTGCTAACATCAACAATGGCAAATGTTTAGGACAATTTACACCCGTTCGACCTCCAATCGAGCTAGCATGACTAGCCCGGGTGGGGTTAGTCAAACCCAGTAGTACTACTCAAATTTTCTCGCTATACACCTTATACTAACGGCTCGAGAATGTAAGGAATTAGTATGTTATGTTTGTGCTTAAGTGAACAAGTGGTAATGAAATATTATGTGATTTGTGTTTGTTTGTGTGCATGTTTCTCCCCCAACAAGAAATTATGTAAAAATGGGCCGTGAAACTCACCTTAGAACGCATGCTAGATTACAAGTCTTGTATCAGTGGCCCGCTAAAGGCTACCTATCATGTATAATTCTATATGTGTATGTTCGTGTTGGTTCATAAAACCCGTTGTATCCAGACAATCCAAATTGTTTTTAGGTTTTGAAAAGATTAACATGTTTGACTAGTTTGCCCAAGTTGGACTTTTGTTGACCAAGTTGACCCGACGACCCGTTGGTGACTCGATTAGTGATTAAATGTTTGTTTAGTATACTAACACACATAATATACAAATAGTTCATCTTTCACGATATATACATGTTTCCTAAACTTCCTAACATGGCAAGCTATGAACATTCAATGTATTTGTATCAACAAAGTTATTATCATTAGTAATGTATGAACATGGGTTTTCTATAATACGTTTGCATGATTTGAATATGTTTATGTGACCATACTAATGCATAATAGATCATTACATCATGTAATACAAGTCTAGGAAATCAAGTTTCGAAACCTAAAAGTTTCCACTTTTAGTAAGTCATGATCAAACTATGTGATTTCTATAAAATAATACTTTGGCATGCTTTAATACATTCATAATAACATGCTAGCATCATCCTTCAACATCATGCACATGTACAACTCATGTATAACCCAAATCCTTTCAACAAAGTTTCCTCTTTAGGAAAGCCTATGATTTCTAGCTTTGTTAACGAGATTCAACACTTCACAACAATTATATACAACCTAACTAGCATAATTACAATCATAAACATCATCAATTACATCTAACATGAAATTCTACAACTTCACATAATCAAAGAGTTTCTTCTTTAGACAAGTTATTGATCATACACCACTAGGGTTTTATCACAAACAATATAATCATCATATAGATACAATAACATCAAAAAAATATCAAGTCACCAACATTTTTACAACATTTGGTATTTGGATGAACTAGGGTTTCATTCTAAGCCATGGGATCATAAAATAACGAAATCGAATGGAAAAACTTACGTAGATGCGTTAGCAAGGCCTAGAATTGATCATTTATGTGTTCAATTTCGAGAATCAAGATCGAAGGGGTGGGTTTTTGGTGGTATTCGATCACGGGTTCAAGGGTGGGGGTTTGGGTTTGGGTTTACGATGGCAATGAGAGAGAGAGAGAGACTAGAGTTATAAAACTTTTTTTTTATATTTTATATCCATGAATGTATTTAATTACAAGTTAATGATTATATTAATTATCAATTAGTGTCATAAATACTAAAAGTAATTTATGGATATGAAGAGTTTTTTTTATAAAAAAACCTTAACTATTATTTTTATAAAATTCTAACATTTATAAAAATAACAAACATGACTAATTTCCGACAACATGTGCATTTTCACGAAGGTTCACATAATTCACATAAAAGTCACACAACATCTATATTTACATAATCTACATTAATATAATTATTCGTAATTATTTATATTAGTTCACCAACGTTCTAGGTTGGACTCATGTGATATCCGGTAATTCTACGAGTTACGCTGCGTGAGTGTTTGTGCAATAATTGACGCATTTAATAAATCCTATATAAATGTAATGCATGAATGACTAACTGAGATAACAGAGTTTGTATAACCAAATTCTTGAGATAGCGGTGTTAGTGTTAACGAAGTTAGCCTAAAAATGTCGGATGTCACAAATGGACATTGTGGGTCCCTTCCCTAAAAGCAGTTGTAAAGTCAAGTTTTTGATACTAGTAATGGATTATTTCACCAAGTGGCCTGTGGTGAAGCCAGTAACAACCATCACCGGAAAGCATGTCATAAAGTTCTTGTGGGAGAACATAGTTTGCAGGTTTGGGCTGCCAGGTGAGATAGTGACTGATAATGGAAAGCAATTCACAGAAAAACCTTTCAGTGGATGGTGTCGAGGCTTCCACATCAAACAAACGTTTACATCGGTGGCCTATCTTCAGGCTATCGGCCAAGTGGAATGAATGAACATAAGTATAACGGAGGGACTGAAGACAAGGCTAGAATGACATGGGAAGAACTGGGTAGAAGAGCTACCAAGCGTCCTTCGGGCAATCCAGACAACTGAGAAGACTAGCCACGGCAGAACACCGTTCAGCCTTGTGTTCGGAATATAGGCCATGATTCCGGCAGAAATCGTAGTACACTCGCCAAGAAGGGCAGATTTCAGAAGCCTAAGTAACAATGAAGACCTGATGCTGAACTTAGAATTAACGGAAGAAAGAAGAGAGAACGCGAGGATAAAAGAAGCCAATTACAAGAAACATTTGGAAAAATACTATAACGCAAGGGTAAGGCATGAGATCTTTCACCCTGGGGACTTAGTATTAAGGAAGAATGAAGCCAGCAGACAGCAAAGCACAGGAAAGATGGGACCCAAATGGGAGGGCCCTTATCAAGTGTCAAGAGCTCATAAAGGAGGATCCTACAAGTTGGCCTACATGAATGGCAAGCCAGTGCCAAGACATTGGAATGCCATGAACCTTCGACGCTTTTATGCATAGAAGACAGGAAGACACACATGCATAGTACAAAGGGGTACTCCAATATATATATATATATATATATATATATATATATATATATATATATAACCAAAGATTGGGAAAATGGCTAGCAAATGCCAAGCAAAAGCCTATGATATGGATGACATCAAGCGCCTGTAGAAGAAAAATGAATTACAAGTTCTAACACACAGCAAACGCAACAAAAAAGAGGCACAACAGGGTGGAGAACCCTCAGAACAAATAAACACCATGAGTTTCGGCCTTGACCTTCTCATGTAAAGGGTGAGCTCCTAAAACAATGATGCTCCATGGGATCCACCTTTACCTACGCGAGCATAAAACCGCACGGTAAAGCAATAATAAATCCCTTAGTAACGAGGCAGGAGCAAAAATCCCTCACTAAAGAGGCATCAATAATAAAGCCCTCAAAAGCAAGGCAACAAATTAAGCGCCAAACAGCAAACAAAGAGCATGACAAAACAGAGGTGCATAAAAATAAATGGCACAAGGCCAACATGTCATACAAGGCCTACGGTCAAACGTTACAAAGAAAAATTAAACATGCAAACATCAGAAGTCTTGAGACAGCAAATATAAACAAAAGTTCAAGGGCATAACAAACAAAAGAACAAGTAAATCAGACTTCACCAGCACCACCTTCAGTAAAAGCAGCACCAAAATCAAGGGAGTCCGGAGCCTGGTCACCAATAGCAATCTTGGCAACAGATGCAGGAAGAACATCGGAGGGAACAACACACGGGTTACATAAGCTGGAGAAAGCATGTTTACCGAAGATACGCCAGGACTCATTTGACTAGTCTGACCACTACCGGTCCTGAGATGCGTCATTTGCATCATATCTTTCTTGGATCGAACATCAGGCTTTAAAGAATGCAAGATAGACAACGGCTTATCAAAACAAGATGCAGGAGATTGCAAGAAAGGAAAGGCCACATTCTGTAACGCCTTGGCTTCATCTTTAAGTACAGCCTTAGAATCAGGGCGGTACAAAAAGGCATCTTCAATTGGCTTAACAGAAGCTAGCTCATAACCCTGGGTTAAACCAACATGAGCACCATGCTCATATGTAGCCTTCTTCAAAGAAGCAAGGGAACCAAGGAACTCGCAGCTAGAACGAAGAAGACTGAAAAAGTGGATGAACCCTTTCTTGATCAACCAAGTCTTTTATTCAACCAGAACATAAAGATTGTGGTTTAATTCTTGGTTAGTGGTAATCAGACGACCCACGACCTCTTTCATCTTCCCCTCATCATCCTTCAAAGCTTTCCTCTCATCTAAAAGAGCAACCTTTTCATGCTCCATCGTGGCACGCTCAGATTCAAATTTAACACGAAGAGAGGCTAACTTGTCAGTCAACAGACGCTCTTTCTCACGAAATTTGAGATCCATCTCAGTCAAAGCATGGACACCCTTGTCCAACTCTCCACTCAAACTAGAAACTTGTTGCTCCAACTCAGATATACGATCTTGTTGCTTCTTACACTTGTTATTCAAATAGACATCTTCTTGCGAGCAGTGTCACGGTGAGCAAAGGCAGAGATGAAACGAGAACCAGCTTGTGACACCCAGCATTTCAGGTCAATATCCATATTCATAATTTCACGTTCATAATTTATATTTCCTGAATTTTTTTTCTGACAAAGTATTATCAAGGAGTCTAGCAAAGGAACACGCATCATGTTTTAGTACTTTAAAGAATTACTAGGAAATAGATATTTATAATCCGCAAGTCCAGAGACACGTTTTAATATAAAAACATAAATATTGGTGACTAAACTTTAAAAGTGGACATAAAAATGTTTATTACATGGTATTAAGTTATTTTATGTGTATACATGTATATTATAGTTAAGGTAATAACTACGTCGGGTTAATTAGTAAACTATTAAAACTAGTCAAGATACACAAAATATGTAAGTTTTTTGGTCATAAAAGTTCCTACAACGAGTATTATGTCATGGGATCACCTACCGGGTTCACACCACCTAAAAACTACCAAAGTAACACTTAGATCTTAACTAGTATTTGATTCAAGTCCCAACCCCCCCCCCCCCCCTAAACACCCCCATTCGACCTAGAATGTGGGGCCACCCACAAACCACCACCAATCACATCTCCATCTTTGGTGTCATATGGAACCCATGCTCAATCAACCAATGATCTAGCCAACATCAAATCCATCTAATCTTCCATGACATGTGATGATGATAGTGTAGTAAACACTCAACCTCTTTGTCTCTATATATATATCAACATATGTACACACACATCCATTTTACATCTTCAAAATCCAAGAGCAAAAATTTAGAGAGTTCTACCTAGAAATTAGGAGATTCAAGGAAGTTTTAGAGAGTTGCAGGCTAACACTTGTGGTCCCAATTGCATCCTTGTGTGGTGATATCTACTCATACACAACTCAGGAGAGTTTCACGGCCCCTTTTTACTTGTTTTACTATTGGGGGAAAAACATGCTTACACACAAACATTATTTTACTTTTTTTCCTGTTGGGGATAAACATGCATACACATAAACAGTATTTTACTTTTTTTCCCATTGGGGAGAAACATGCATACACGCAAACAATATTTTACTTGTTTCCCTGTTGGGGAGAAACATGCATACGAACCGGACAGGGATCACATAGTATTTCATTACCACTTGTGTACCTAAGTGCAAACATAACATGCAAAGTCTTTACACACTCGGACCGTTAATATATGGAGTATAGCAAGGAATTTTGAGTAGTACTACTGGGTTTGACAAACCCCACCGGGTTAGTCGTGCTAACTTGATTGGAGGTCTAACGAGTGTAAATTGTCCTAAACACTTGCCATTGTGGATGTTAGCAATGGCGGAAGGCATCTCAAACATAAATAGTCAGCTTCGGTTGCAAACACTTAGAGTAACTTGTACATTGTCTAGCTAGCAATAGGTGTGACTTACGTATGTGGAACCAGCAACACTCAAACAATTTATTTACATACAAACCTATGAACTCAACAACCTTGTGTTGACACTTTTTCTTATATGTTTCTCAGGTCGCTTTGGCACAGGTTGCACAATTAGGACATGCATGGAGTCCTACTATCATTGCATTCTTATGCAAACATTTAAAACGATTCACTTGCTTTTATTAAACTAAACTTGGGCGCGTTTGTTTTGCGTAGTAACTATTGGACATAAACCGCTTCCACATTTATCTCTAAACTTTTATGTTATGACATTTTAAGTCCAATATAGCGTCATTTGATGTAACTAATGACTGAGATCCTGGTTTGTCACACGCCAAACGGTAAAACTCCGTTAGTGGAATTTGGTGGTGTGACAGATTGGTATCAGAGCCATTGGTTATAGAGAACTAGGATTGCATACTAGACTATAACCGCACACATGCATTAGTTACATGACACATACACTTATACATGATACACATGGTATCCATACATACATTGCATTACAGGCATGATGACGACATCCATATCACCGTCTTCTGACGAGGAACACATCATTCTCATTACATCATCATTCCCGGTGGCGACACTCGGGGAGTCAACAGAACAACATCCACTCCCATCTGTGGGCAGCGAGACGAAGCCTTTGGAGGAGTCACTCACACCACCATCATCTGCACCCTTGTTACACCAGCAGAGCCGAAGATGACACCGGCTTGAGCCTATCGATTACACAATCAGAAGTGGTGGGACTTCTTAGGACCGTATTAGGGACAACACCCAGCAATGGCACATATCTCTTTGGGAGTAGGGTTCATCGGAGGCGAGTCCCTACTGTACCCGCTAGTAACAATACGCCGTGTGAAGGCAGACTGTTGCACGTATTATGGTAGAAATTCATTGATACATAGATGTCATCACTTTCCCGAGTCGTGGGCTCGCGTTTTGGTCGATATTCGGTTGGAGAAATATTGACCACAAGGATGAGAACGCCCTGCTCATGACATACTCAAACCCTATCCTGACTCGGTTGGAAGGGATGCTATTTTACCTCTTTTAGTAACACATATCCATGAACTAGTTTCACTTCTTGAAGTCGCATTTTGCGTGCATGATTTCATCTACAATCCACTGGATTGGACCGTCGTAGTGTATTTCAACTCGAGTGAATACTCGGATCAAATGATTCCTTACTACTCATCCTGATATGAGTTCTAGTTGATCAACTTATGGTTGATGACTAAGCCTCTCGATGACTTATCATATCTGACGACACTCTATACTCGGCAATACAAACTAAAGGACATTTTGACACAAAACAAGGAGAAACTAGGGTGAGCAAGCAAAGCAAATTATCATTACGGGTGCACACACTGAACTATCATCCATAGGATCCATCAATTGATTTCCCTCACGTAAGAGCCTTAGTGAACTTAAGACTTTCATCCAGACTTGATCAATGGAACCACCTTGATTGAAAATATAGTAGAACCTCATGGTAAACCACCAACTCCACCTATGTACACAGAATTTGAGGAATTCTTTCTAAGCTAACAGGTTATCCCTTACACTCCAACGATAATTCCATAAGCTTGACATTGACCTCATGCCAGTCACACGCAGTAGTTTCAATGTAATTGTTGGTACGGATTGATTATCTAAGAACCAAGCCGAAATTATTTGTCGTGAACAATTTTGTTCGCCTTCATCTCCCGAGTGGTGAAACCCTTTCTGTCCAAGGCAAAAAGAGTGGTGTTGTTGTGGGCATCATACCTTTCGTGAAACAACAAAAGTGTCTACGTAAAGGTCATAATGCCATTTTGGCTCTCATCGCCGAGCTGCCATCTGAGGAGAAGAAGATTGACGACATTCCGATCGTTCGTGATTATCCAAAAGTATTTCCCGAAGATCTACCAAGTCTTCCACCGTATAGTCAAGTCGAACTCCAGTCCTATTCGTCAAGAAGAAAGACGGGATTTTCCGCATGCGCATTGATTACCGTGAGCTAAACAAAGTAACCATCAAGAACCGTTATCCTTTAACCCTCATTGATGATTTGTTTGAAAAACTCTAGGGATCAAACTTCTATTCCAAGATAGATCTTAGATCCGGTTATCATCGGTTGAGAGTCCGAGACGAAGACATCTCAAAGACGGCATTCAGAACTAGGTATGGTCACTGCGAATTCATGGTCATGCCATTTGAATTGACCAATGCACCCGCGGTATTCATGGATCTCATGAACCGTGTGTGTAAACCGTACATTGATCAATTCGTCATCGTCTTCATTGATGACATCCTCACCTATTCCAAGAATAGGGATGAACATGAGGAACACCTACGTTTGATTCTGGAATTACTGAGACAAGAGCAATTGTATGCAAAACTTTCCAAGTGTGCATTTTAGATTCATGAAGTGCAATTCCTAGGACATGTAGTCAATAAGAAGGGAATACATGCCGATCCATCCAAGATAGAAGCCATCAAGAATTAGGCGGCACCGACAACTCCGACAGAGGTGCGATAATTTCTGGGATTGGCTGGCTGTTGCCGTCGTTTCATCGAGGGATTCTCCAAAATTGCTCAACCCCTCACTGCTCTAATTCAAAAGGGTAAACCCTACAACTAGGGTGACACGCAGGAGTCAGCGTTTCAACTGCTTAAACAGAAACTCTGCAGTGCACCTATCCTTTGTCTCCCGGAAGGAACGGACGACTTTGTAGTGTACTGTGATGCATCCATTCAAGGTCTTGGATTGTGTACTCATGCAACGCGAGAAAGTGATCGCATACGCTTCTCGTCAACTGAAAATCCACTAGAAAAACTACACGACTCATGACTTAGAGTTGGGAGCCGTGGTATTTGCACTAAAGATATGGAGACATTACTTGTACGGTACCAAGTGCACTATTTATACCGATCACAAGAGCCTTCAACTTATTTTTGAACAGAAAGAGTTGAACATGCGAGAACGTCATTGGGTCGAACTCTTGAACGACTATGACTGTGCAATCAGATACCATCCGCGTAAGGCTAATGCGGTAGCCGATACCCTAAGCTGTAAGGACACCAAACCCAAATGAGTTCGAGAATTACAGCTCACTATCCACCCTGGACTACCTGATCAGATCCGTAGTGCTCAAAGCCCTGAAAGAGGAGAATCTACCATTGTAATCCACGCGTGTATGGAGAAACAACTTGAGGTTAAATCGGACGGTATTCACTATTTCACATAGCGAATATGGGTTCCAAAGTACGGGAACATAAGGGAACTTGTAATGGATGAATCTCACAAATCTCGCGATCCTATTCATCCTGGTTCTGATAAGATGTATACTGACCTAAAGGTTCTTTATTGGTGACCGAACATGAAAGCTGATATAGCCACATATGTTAGCAAGTGTCTGACCTACTCAAAAGTCAAAGTCGAGTACCAAAAACCTTCTGGTTTGCTCCAATAACCGGAAATTCCGATTTGGAAATGGGAGCAGATTTCCATTGATTTTATTACCAAACTACCCAGAACTTCTAGCGGATGCGACACTATCTGGGTGATCATTGATCGTTTGACGAAATCCGCTCACTTCCAAGAAATCAAAGAGACTGGTAAGATGGAGAAACTTACTCATATTTACTTGAAGGAAGTAGTCTCTCGACATGGAGTGCCAATTTCTATCATTTCGAATCGTGACGCTCGATTCACATCACGTTTTTGGCAATCTTTACAAAAAGCTTTAGACACGGGTCTAGATATGACCACGGCGTTCCATCCTCAAACAGATGGCCAAACGGAACGTACCATTCAAACCTTAGAGGACATGCTACGAGCTTGTGTGATCGATTTTGGTAACACTTGGGAATCCCACCTACCTCTTGTGGAGTTCTCCTACCATAACTGTCACACCCCGGCCGGTGGCGGATTAAACGCCGGGGCTGACGCGGTTGTTCATAAGCACATGATCATCTATTAACAAGTGATAATATTATTTCATCATAGTTAAAACATCCGTTACAAATAGGAATGAAAAACAAAGAGTTCAAACATGACATAAGTTGAATTTAATCTTTAATAAAGCTAGGTCCAGAGTCCTAAGTAATCAAGTAGTGTCCTCAAACTGGTGTACCTGAAACATGTGAGTAAATGTCAACTACAAGTAGTTGGTGAGTAACATAGGTTTTGACACTAAACAAAAGTTAAGTATGAGTTTACAATTCAATATGTTCAAAGCGCGTCTAGAGCATAAATGTGAAAACATGCAGGGTTCCAAGCGTACAATCAAGCCATGTTATATGTATGCACAATCCCCCAGATTGCGTGGAGTTCTAAATGTAAACACTAACCCGCCAAGGTTCGTGTTAAGTAATGTATCGGATTCCCGTATAAATGATCATAAAAGGTACTACCTTAGGCTTGCCACGCAAGTTAATGACTGTACTAACATGAACACACGTTTTGGTCATCAAGCAGTTTAAGACATAAAGCATAAAGACCAAGGCATAAGAACACAGGGTATTGAATTGTGTAAGTAATGTAATTGTAGACATGTTTCACCCCAAAAGTATAAAAATGAAAAAGGGGCTATGTAAACTCACCTGTAATGGAGCTAATAGTTGTGTGAATTGTAAATGGTGGATAAGCTTCGTGAGGATTTCTCACAACCAACCTACACAGATAATTGTATTCTAGACTCAACGTACGTCTAATGGAAATGAAAGTAAAGAACTCTAAGTTTATTTGAGTTCTTAGGGATTCTTAGAATTTGGGTTTGGATATAGGGTTTGAGCAGGTTTTTAGGATTATATATGTTTATTATAAGTATTTGAAATAACTATGAAATAGTTTATATAATCAGTTTGAATTTATTAAGATCTCTATTAGTAATTAGGTTTAAATTTATTTGTATAATTATGCTAAAGATAGTCTATAAATGAAATCATGGAAAGGGAATAAGTTAATACATTTATTTATATAATCATACTAAAAATACTTTATAAATAATTTATGGAATGGAGAAGGTTTAATTAATTTATTTTATGTAAATAAAATGATTAATTAAACTATTAAATAATCTCTTTTATTTAAATAAATTATAAAAGAGATAACCTTAAATGAAATTAATTTGAACTTGTATAACCATTTAAAATAATTATTTTTATAAGTTTAAAGGTTTTAAATAATTATCCTTGCCACAATAGTTATTTATAAGTTTAAAAGAATTTAATAATGTTTAAACACTTAATCATAATTTGTGTAATAAACGTTATTAATCTATGAATTAAATAACATAATTAATTTGTCTAAACAAATATTTACATTATTCATTTAAGAATTTACAAGTGGCTAAATGTGTTTTTTTAATAAAGTAAAATAGTTAAAATAAAAATTTACAGAATGACTTTATTTGATTTATAAAAATTACATTAGGGCTTTAAAACATAAGATTATGTATAGAAAAGATGGTTAAAAAGGAATTAAACCCAAAAATCGGCTTCTACAAGCCTCGAACCCGTGACCTTCTCTAGGGCGGGATAAGGCTTTAACCTGTCGGTCTGGGCATGATGCCATGACAGAAGTCAGACGCGCTATGTTTTAAATAACTAGGCTCGTAAGCCCTCCTTCCCCAAATGGTGAAACCAGCAAACCCTAGCCCCAAATCCATTCGAATTACTCACAACTGATCCACGATGTGATAGGGCTTTTTTTCGCATGATTAGTACGAGTAAGAAACGGGTAGGATTACCTGAAATGAAGCCTGACTCGGTGCACAACGATAGTGCTCGAGCCGACCCCGCTGTCGCGATCCGAGAGGGCAAGTATGCCTGAATTTAACTGTTTTTTTTTGGAGCTCTGATCGGTGGTAAAAAGTTAGGGGGTGTTAGGAGAATGATTAACAAGTGCGCATGAGTTGATTTAGAGTGGGAACGATGCGTTTTGAATTAAATTCGGAGTTTGAATGCATAAAACTGAAAATCCCATAAATGTGCTTTAAGACTTTGATTTCGATTAAATTGGTTAGTTGTTAGCATCAGGTTTTGGTCGCTCAACAGTTTAGCATCATCAATTGGAGTTAATTCACTCTAATTCGGATGATTTGAAGATGATCTAGGAACGGTTGACTTTCGTCGAGTCAAAATTGGGGAAAAGGGAAAATAATCCGAAAGCTACACAATGGTCCCTGAAGTCTTTATGAGTTAACAATCCATGTACAAACTTTAGTTTAAATGAGATTAGAGTTTCAGAAAATACTAAATGAACCCTGAATTTTCATAACATTGTAAAACCATTAAATGCTATGAGTTTTTATAAAATTTAATATATCTTAATATCATGTTTGAATGTTATAAATATAAATATGATTTTGAAATATAGGAATAGTTTTATCTTAATTTAAAATCATTTTCTTGGAAGTTAAATAATATATTCTTTTATAAATCCTAGTTTTTATAGAATTTGTAACTTTATTTGGAATGAATAGATGAAATCAAATAATAGTGAAATTACAAGTGTCGGAAAAGTAAAAAAAAATATAGGCCGGAATTTTCCTAGGGATTACAGTCTCCCCTACTTTAGGAAATTTCGTCCCGAAATTGATTAGGAGAAGGGTCTAAGAACAGAGGTGTGTGTTAGGATTCTCAACTAGTTTTGTTGGTAGGTTCGAGGAGTATAGTTGATGAAAAGGTTCGAGTCAGGTTATCGCGTCAGGTTTGGATGATGGTAGTGGATCTTAAGTGAAATTAAGGAGAAAGATTGCCCTAGAATAATTTTGGACTCAAATGATGAGATGCATCACTTGAAATGAGGGTAATGGGCATTTTAAGATCTAAACCCGTTTAAGGTATAGTCTAAGATGTTCGAGTAATGATGTTGGATAAGGATTTCACAACTATTGGTCAAGGTTAAAGTAATACGAAACCCTACGTGAATACGGACAACGTTACTCCTGATAATATGATGTGAGCACTTACATATATAGGAAGTGCCAGCGGCGTACCCATCATGCCCTTATCATATCACATTAGTTTCGTTACTGTAAATCAAGATAGGTTTTATGTCATCACACCCGACAGAATTCACTATGTTTTCCATACGCTGATTTTTATAATTACATGTGCACCCGTAATTACTCAAATCGTCGTATGGTCCGTATAGATCATTCTATTGCGTGTGGATACAGAGGTGGGGGAAACACCCAAAACATTTAGTTTATTATTGTTTTCGTGCATGAATTGCTAATAAGTAATTGTGTGTATAGATGGTAAAGTCAATCAGGGAGTAATGACTTACAAGGTGGCACAACCCCATACATGGGTGTCCTAAGTAGATGTATACCCTCTAGGTTACCCATAAAGTTTATAGCTCTCTCGTGTTTGAACAAGAATACATCAAACCCCGAGTAACTCAAAGTTTATAGCTTCCTCATGTTTGAACAAGAATAGCTCAAAGTTTATAGCTATCAAGTTTCATGGATAAAGTGAACGATCATGCCTCATGTATGTAGTGGGCAAATAAATTGCAAACAAGGTAAACAATCTAGTTTCGTGTGTAATGTAAACACTCAAGTTTCATGTATAGCGTAAATAATCTAGTATTATGCATATTGTAAATAACCAAGTATCATGTATCATGTGAACAATCTAGTATCGTGCATATTGCAAGTAATAAAGTTCCATCTATAATGTGATCAATCTAGTATCATGTACATTGTAAGTAATCAAGTTATATCTATAATATGATCAATCTAGTTTCATGTATATTGCAAGTGATCAAGTTTCATGTATAATGTAAATAATCATGTATTTTGTATACAACCAAGTTTCATGTATAACGTGAACAATCAAGTTGCGTCGATAATGTAACCAATTTAGTCTCAGGTATATTATGAACGTTCGTATGTAAATAGTTGAACCTCATGAGAAATGTAAACTATCGAATCTTGTCGGTGATCGAGTGCTGCGGACAAGCGTGTTGTAGGTAGTTGGTTTCAAGTTTTCAATTTTTGTTGAGGTTTATATGGGTGGTTAACGCCTACGTGAAATGATTCATGTTTTCGAAGTGGCTAGTAAGTTCATACATTTTCGAAGGTGCAAGGTGATGAGAAAGATTTACAGGTATTTAGAATAATACGCACACGAGTATCTGATTTGAGCTTTTTGTTTGTAAATGACAAGTAATTGAAATTCATCCTTGTTTGTAAATTAATAATTGAATGTAACAGATTGAACAACTAGGTAACTGGGTAAATAAAACCTTTTTATTTATTTATCTTTCATAAAGACAATGTTGCAAAAGAAAATAATGGCCAAATTATTTTGTAATCAGGCCAAGAATTTAAGAGGTCGTAACGAAATAATTAATCGATTCATAATTAATTATTAACTAAGATAATAAGATAAATGTTTTTATAAATCAATTTGCATTAAGTACATTCACAAGAATAAGGGGTTTGTAAATAATTTATAATAAGATTTATAAATCAAGTGTTTGATAAAAGGTTTGGTTTGAACAAAATAACTACGTTAGTCAAGTCAGAAAATAGCAAAATGATTAGTTTACAAAGAATGTTTAAATGTCAATCATTAAGGAGAGTTAAAATAGCATTCATATTTGGGTACTGGACATATGGGTTTCAGTTTTTATTTTTAAGGAAACGCGAAATGGAATATCCGGCTAATGTCACAGATACTTCTTCACCAGAAAGTAGATGAGCACTAAGACGACATGTTGTGGTCATTCGTTATTGCAGACCGGGTTTCAGCCCTAGTTATTTCCGTATGTGCATCAAGTGTTCCCTGATCTCTATTCCTTGCCTTAGAAACTCTGCGGTCCTTACGTATAGGTGAGCGGTATCAGCTGGAACTCCTAAGGCACTGGTAGGTTCCTTGTATATTGTCCTGCTCCTGGATCTGGATGGTATAGGTTAGGTGCTAAATAAGGGTCTCTCGGAGGTGATTCAGGTGCTCGGAGTCTCAAGTCTGCTCCTAAGCCAATCTGTTCTGCAGTCAAACATGGATCTGGCAGCTAGTCATACCGATGACCGGTTGTCTAGTGATGAGGACCCAAAGTCTTCCTCTTGTGTTGACTCTGCTTCAGGTTGATTCTCAAGGGAGTAGGGAGGGTAAGAGACCATGCTTAGCACGAAAATGTCGTAACTTTAATGGTAAATTGTTAAGTTCAAAGGTACATGAGTTTAAAATTTGACCAATCATAACACCGAGTTCTTGTAATAATATATCATGAGTAACACTTGACCTATAAGTAGTGTACCCATGAAAAGGATTCCCAGGAAAGAGAGGTAGGTCACAAAGGACACATTGGAGTACTCAGTCTTTCCTTAGTCAGAATCTTTCATAGAGTTACATCCACTCTTCCAGCCACCATGTACAAGTGACATTATTATTTGAACTCATGGTTATGGTGAGAATCTTTAGGGATTGTGTCTTGTGGCTCAAGGGTGTGCTTCACCTATTGGAGCAGTTTCTTTTCCTCGGATGGTAAGGGCTAAGGGTTTAAATCATTTGTAAATGATAATAATGGTGATAAAATTTCCAAGGTATAAGGATGAAGAGGTATAGTTGGCTTAAATATTATTAAGCGTAAGTATAAAATATAAGGTTTAGACTTGTGTACCAAATTATAATAATTAAGCGGATGATGTTTAGATTACATTCATCTGGCGTATAGCCGAATGGATGCTATGACAAATCAAAGTGATTCAAGTTCTTACACTTTCAAGAAGACATGCTTTAGCCTATAGGTGAACACTCACTTCGAGAATTCCCAGGAAAGCATACGGATCCTTCGGTTGATTTGGATTTATATGAAATGCTTTCCTAGACAGAAGACCCAAAGTACAGGCATTCACCCTTCCGGATTGCACATGTTCTCTACTAATTTTCAGAACCCAAAACTTTGACGGGATTTGAAAATTTTAATAGGTATTGGATCTAGGATTTTAAATCTTTTCATGAGTGAACAGTGATGATGTGTAAAGATGGAAGTGTGTATGTCAAAACTTAGGATAGCAACTAGTGATATCAAATAGGTATTGCGCAGGCAATTCAAATAGTGTAACAAATTAGGTATTATAGTAGTAGCAGTTTTTGTGAACATGTAGGTTATCAAGTAATAAAGTACATAAGAAAAAAAAATCGTAATGTATCATGCAATGTAATAACCCAGATATTATGTAAGATACTTACATAAGGGTATCCTAAGTTTATAGGCTATAGTCTAGAAATATGTTTCAAGTAATCCATATAGTTTCAAATAATTCCATGTAGTCCTTAGAATGTTGTAGTTCATGTAATTATATCATGTAAACAGAAATAGATAGATGTAGGTAAGTATGTGTATAAATGAGTATAAAGTGGAGTTCTTAATAAAAGACATGAGTTAAACTCATGTTTGGGGACTTCAAGGTTATAGTCTAGGTCATGTGTGTCTAATAACCTAATTCCCTATAACCATGGCTCTGATACCAATCTGTCACACCCCGGCCGGTGGCGGATTAAACGCCGGGGCTGACGCGGTTGTTCATAAGCACATGATCATCTATTAACAAGTGATAATATTATTTCATCGTAGTTAAAGCATCCGTTACAAATAGGAATGAAAAACAAAGAGTTCAAACATGACATAAGTTGAATTTAATCTTTAATAAAGCTAGGTCCAGAGTCCTAAGTGATCAAGTAGTGTCCTCAAACTGGTGTACCTGAAACATGTGAGTAAATGTCAACTACAAGTAGTTGGTGAGTAACATAGGTTTTGACACTAAACAAAAGTTAAGTATGAGTTTACAATTCAATATGTTCAAAGCGCGTCTAGAGCATAAATGTGAAAACATGCAGGGTTCCAAGCGTACAATCAAGCCATGTTATATGTATGCACAATCCCCCAGATTGCGTGGAGTTCTAAATGTAAACACTAACCCGCCAAGGTTCGTGTTAAGTAATGTATCGGATTCCCGTATAAATGATCATAAAAGGTACTACCTTAGGCTTGCCACGCAAGTTAATGACTGTACTAACATGAACACACGTTTTGGTCATCAAGCAGTTTAAGACATAAAGCATAAAGACCAAGGCATAAGAACACAGGGTATTGAATTGTGTAAGTAATGTAATTGTAGACATGTTTCACCCCAAAAGTATAAAAATGAAAAAGGGGCTATGTAAACTCACCTGTAATGAAGCTAATAGTTGTGTGAATTGTAAATGGTGGATAAGCTTCGTGAGGATTTCTCACAACCAACCTACACAGATAATTGTATTCTAGACTCAACGTACGTCTAATGGAAATGAAAGTAAAGAACTCTAAGTTTATTTGAGTTCTTAGGGATTCTTAGAATTTGGGTTTGGATATAGGGTTTGAGCAGGTTTTTAGGATTATATATGTTTATTATAAGTATTTGAAATAACTATGAAATAGTTTATATAATCAGTTTGAATTTATTAAGATCTCTATTAGTAATTAGGTTTAAATTTATTTGTATAATTATGCTAAAGATAGTCTATAAATGAAATCATGGAAAGGGAATAAGTTAATACATTTATTTATATAATCATACTAAAAATACTTTATAAATAATTTATGGAATGGAGAAGGTTTAATTAATTTATTTTATGTAAATAAAATGATTAATTAAACTATTAAATAATCTCTTTTATTTAAATAAATTATAAAAGAGATAACCTTAAATGAAATTAATTTGAACTTGTATAACCATTTAAAATAATTATTTTTATAAGTTTAAAGGTTTTAAATAATTATCCTTGCCACAATAGTTATTTATAAGTTTAAAAGAATTTAATAATGTTTAAACACTTAATCATAATTTGTGTAATAAACGTTATTAATCTATGAATTAAATAACATAATTAATTTGTCTAAACAAATATTTACATTATTCATTTAAGAATTTACAAGTGGCTAAATGTGTTTTTTTAATAAAGTAAAATAGTTAAAATAAAAATTTACAGAATGACTTTATTTGATTTATAAAAATTACATTAGGGCTTTAAAACATAAGATTATGTATAGAAAAGATGGTTAAAAAGGAATTAAACCCAAAAATCGGCTTCTACAAGCCTCGAACCCGTGACCTTCTCTAGGGCGGGATAAGGCTTTAACCTGTCGGTCTGGGCATGATGCCATGACAGAAGTCAGACGCGCTATGTTTTAAATAACTAGGCTCGTAAGCCCTCCTTCCCCAAATGGTGAAACCAGCAAACCCTAGCCCCAAATCCATTCGAATTACTCACAACTGATCCACGATGTGATAGGGCTTTTTTTCGCATGATTAGTACGAGTAAGAAACGGGTAGGATTACCTGAAATGAAGCCTGACTCGGTGCACAACGATAGTGCTCGAGCCGACCCCGCTGTCGCGATCCGAGAGGGCAAGTATGCCTGAATTTAACTGTTTTTTTTTGGAGCTCTGATCGGTGGTAAAAAGTTAGGGGGTGTTAGGAGAATGATTAACAAGTGCGCATGAGTTGATTTAGAGTGGGAACGATGCGTTTTGAATTAAATTCGGAGTTTGAATGCATAAAACTGAAAATCCCATAAATGTGCTTTAAGACTTTGATTTCGATTAAATTGGTTAGTTGTTAGCATCAGGTTTTGGTCGCTCAACAGTTTAGCATCATCAATTGGAGTTAATTCACTCTAATTCGGATGATTTGAAGATGATCTAGGAACGGTTGACTTTCGTCGAGTCAAAATTGGGGAAAAGGGAAAATAATCCGAAAGCTACACAATGGTCCCTGAAGTCTTTATGAGTTAACAATCCATGTACAAACTTTAGTTTAAATGAGATTAGAGTTTCAGAAAATACTAAATGAACCCTGAATTTTCATAACATTGTAAAACCATTAAATGCTATGAGTTTTTATAAAATTTAATATATCTTAATATCATGTTTGAATGTTATAAATATAAATATGATTTTGAAATATAGGAATAGTTTTATCTTAATTTAAAATCATTTTCTTGGAAGTTAAATAATATATTCTTTTATAAATCCTAGTTTTTATAGAATTTGTAACTTTATTTGGAATGAATAGATGAAATCAAATAATAGTGAAATTACAAGTGTCGGAAAAGTAAAAAAAATATAGGCCGGAATTTTCCTGGGGATTACAATAAAAGTTATCACACTAGCATCAAGGCAACACCATTCGAGGCATTATACGGACGGAAATGTTGATTTGCTATCTGTTGGGCTGAAGTTGGGGATAGCTAACTTACAGGTCCTGAAATTTTATTTGAAACCTCTGAAAAGATCGTTCAAAATAGAAACCGTATGGCGGCAGCTCGAGATAGACAAAAGGGCTATGCCGATAAGCGTCATAAGCCGTTAGAATTTCAAGTAGGCGGCATGGTTCTACTAAAAGTCTCACCTTGGAAAGGTGTGATTCGCTTCGGGAAATGAAGCAAACTAAACCCTCATGTTGGACCATTCATAATAGTGAAAAGAATGGCCCAATAGCATATCAACTGGACCTACCGGAAGGACTGAGTGGTGTACACGATGTCTTTCATGTCTCGAACTTGAAGAAATGTCTAGCCGACGAGACACTCATTGTTCCTCTTGAGGAACTGCACATCGATGAGAAATTGCGTTTCATCGAAAAACCGGTAGAAATCATGGATAAGGAAGTCAAAACGCTCATTAGTTAATCAAAACGCGGACCGAAATTCACATGGGAGTGCGAGGACCAGATGATGCGCAAGTATCTTCATCTGTTTAAGCACTCTACGTCATACACTTAAGGTACTATTCTAATTTTCGGGACGAAAATTCTTTCAACTATGGGATGATGTGACACCCAAAAATATTTGTTATTCTAATTTTTGGGACGAAAATTCTTTCAACTAGGCGATGATGTGACATCCGGACTTTTAGGATTAACTCCGTTAACAAATCCCATTAATTCTTAACCTAATTAACTCATTACAAACCTCAGAGACTAATTCTATTAATATTTAAACTAAAATTGTAGGGACTAGTTGTGTAATTAACCTAAATCTAATTCAGTTGACTTTAAAAGTCAAATATGAATGAGATTAGTTCCTGTTGACTTTTACAAATCAAACCATTCTTGTTCTTGATCCAAATTCGCGACCATAACTTCCTAACCATTCGAATTCAAGTCTGGAATAAGTGGCATTGATGATCTCATATTTCTACTAATCATTTCCATACGTTATAGTGCGTTAATGATTGTGAATTAAGATCCCAAACCGAAACCGTCGACCCCATTGACGTTTACCATCGAATTAAAGCAAATCCGTTATCATTTCACAGTCTAACACCCTGCGCATCTCAAACGAGTTCCTATGAGTCTTTTGAACACATCATCTTCGCCGGAGATGCAACAGGAGACGTCGGGGACCAACTTTTCGGATTCACGACGGTGAACTACTCGAACTCCAACAATTCAAACTTGATTCAGGTACCTAATCACACCTACAGCTTCATTTTCATCCCTAGATCAAAATCCCTAACCTAATTGAGACCTATAACATCGAATTGGTGGAGAACCGATTCTAGGGTTCATCGTTTAAACGATCTAATCGAACCCTAACCTATACTCGATTTCAATCAAATTAAACCAAAGGAATAGTTCGCAATGTCCAAATCATCGAAAACCCCATGAATCCAACCCAAAACATTATAAGATTTAGTCAATTTGATTCTTGATCAAACCTAGGGTTTTTGAATTCAAAAACAGGAAATTTATGACCTTAAACTGGATGGTTTTGCAATTGAAATCACCCACAGATTCGAAATACCCCGACTATCAAAACCCCTATGTCTGTTGTTTCAATCAAAATCGAATTCGTTGGCTTTGGGTGGAATTTGGATCCGGATCGTGATGGGCGGGAAGGAACTCAGGGACTTGTATATTAAAACCTATCCGAACCAATCTAGTGTGCGATTACCCTAGCGGGTGAAGTGGTTAAGGTGTTCGGCTTGTGTGGGAGAGACCCGGGTTCGAGTCTCTCCACATGTTTTCTTTTTAAACATTTTTTAAAGCATTATTTTAATGTAAAAACTATCCCTATATTATTATATTAATATATTAATATGTTTTAGCCTCGCAAAACGACCGTAGGCTCGGGTTTGGTTTGTAAACCATATTCATTAAACATACTCACTTTTAAAATAATATATTTATATTATTTTCAAACCACGACTTCGAACAAAATAATATATTTATATTATTTTCAATCCGTGACCCCAACTAAAAATAATATATATTTAAATATTATTTTGCCACGTTTATAAGCATTGTGAGACGTTTCAAACTATTAAATAATAATATAATTATTTATATTATTTATTCACGGTTACATCCTCGAATAAAAATAATATATTTATTATTTTATCACATAAATGATGATTTTATTAATCCTATGAACATAAAATAATATAATAAATTATATTATTTTCTTAGGCCATTGTTAAATGGTATAAACGTACGAGTGTTTATTAAATAACATTATATTCGTAGTTAGAGACGTTCGACACGAAACGCTTTTATCTTAATAATTATATTAAGAATTCCTTATTCCCGTGGACACGTTCGTCTGCTCGTTGATCCTTAGGATTTTTAAGACATTCAAATCTTCCTTGTCGTCGTTGTCACAAATCCTATTATATCCCTAATTGTTATGTGTATAATTCTAGAATACGTAAGCCGTTACAGGCTAACACTTATGGTCCCAGTTGCATCCTTGTGTGTTGATATCTACTCGTACACAACTCAGGTGAGTTTCACGGCCCCTTTTTACTTGTTTTACTATTGGGGGAGAAACATGCTTACACACAAACATTATTTTACTTGTTTTCCTGTTGGGGAGAAACGTGCATACACACAAACAATATTTTACTTGTTTTCCCGTTGGGGAGAAACATGCATACACACAAACAGTATTTTACTTGTTTCCCCATTGGGGAGAAACATACATACGAACCGACATCCGTTACTTGTCTTCCAGCGAGGGAGAGACATACATACGGACATGGATCACATAGTATTTCATTACCACTTGTGTACCTAAGTGCAAACATAGCATGCAAAGTCCTTACACACTCGGACCGTTAATATATGGAGTATAGCGAGGAAATTTGAGTAGCACTTCTGGGTTTAACAAACCCCACCTGGATTCGTCGCGCTAACTTGATTGGAGGTCTAACGGGTGTAAATTGTCCTAAACACTTGCCATTGTGGATGTTAGCAATGGCGGAAGGCATCTCAAACATAAACAGTGAGCTTCGGTTGCGAACGCTTAGAGTAACTTGTACATTGTCTAGCTAGCAATAGGTGTGACTTACGTATGTGGATCCAACAACACTCAAATAGTTTATTTACATACAAACCTATGAACTCACCAACCTCGTGTTGACACTTTTTCTTACATGTTTCTCAGGTCGCTTTGGCACAGGTTGCACACTTAGGACATGCATGGAGTCCTACTGTCATTGAATTCTTATGCAAACATTTAAAACGATTCACTTGCTTTTATTAAACTAAATTTGGGCGCGTTTATTTTGCGCAGTAACTATTGGACATAAACCGCTTCCGCATTTATCTCTGAACTTTTATGTTATGACATTTTAAGTCCCATATAGCATTGTTTGATGTAACTAATGACTGAGATCCTGGTTTGTCACATGCCAAACGGTAAAACTCCGTTAGTGGAATTTGGGGTGTTACATTCGTTAAGTCGGGTGAAGAACTTGTGTTTAAGACGGGTAGTCTTAACATATAAGGTATCATTGTGTGATTAGGATACGGATAAGCGGGGCTTACCTTTATTCAAATATTTGCTAGCATACATTCTGTCTATGTGAGTTTCATTGTCCCCTTTTTTATGTTTTTTGAAATGTTTTGGGGAGGAAACATACTTGTACTTATTTTCATATATTAATGAAACGAGCAAAGACCAGAACGTTATGTTTGCATGAGGAACAATAGATCGCTAAAAGTCCCCTGAACAACATCAACATTTTGTAACCATTAGCTATGTACTTAGCCTAGGATTCTATGAATAGTACTATTGGGGGTGACGCCCTCGGTCATGGTTAGTCGCGCTAACCAAGACCTGAAGGGTCAAATGGCCGCATAATGTCATATTCTGTTCTCGTGGTATAGCGAGGGAGGGGCATTCACCGCTCATGGTTTGGTTACGGTCTCGTATAATACATATTATTTGTATTCCTTGCTAGTTTACAAATGGGGTCAATTGGTCATTCATTGTTCAATTCATTGGTTATACATATGCTTTTGATCTGAAAAACTTACACATTTGAACGTGTGTGAAAGTTGGAACTACAAGAACATTTGATAAAAACCTGTGAACTCACCAACCTCGTGTTGACACTTTTTAAGTATGTTTTTCAGGAAATTGAACGTGGTTTCAATCTTAGCAATGTAGGATTACATGCATGCATGAGCGGTTACAGCTTTTGGGAGATTTCTCTTGTATAACTCATTACATATGGGTTATATTTGTGAAATATTAATATTTTGTAATCTTAAATGATAATTTGAGATGTAAAACTTTAAACTTGATTACGTATCCAATTATCATGTATGCGTTTGCGGTAATCATATGCTTTGAAATCCAGTGAATGTTACGCCTCGCGTTTCCGCCATGGCGGGGTGTGACACAGCTTCAGGCAACAAACTACCCATATGAGCCCAAATACTAAACATATGATCAACAAGATCGGAATCAGTTAATTGATGGTCCTTCAACCTATGCGCAGGAGTAGTAAAATGAGAAATTAATTTCCTACTCACAAGCGGATCGATAACAAGCTCCTTACTGAGAACACCCCACTTAGGAGAGTGAGGAGTATCCCCAAAATCAATCTCAAGCCCGGGAGCAGCATCAGAAACCAAGGGATTAGTAGAAGAACCCTTATCAAACTCCGCAGAAGGAACCTTAGAAGTCGGGGCAGTTTTCACAAAAGCATTAAGAGTAACCTCAGTATCTTCTATGTCAATAGGAATGCTGGAGGACTTAGCAGGATCAAGCTTAGAAGCCTGAGTTCGGGCACGCCTTGGTTTCACATCAACAGATGTAGAAACTTTCTTCTTCCTCTTAGACGAAAAAGGCAGAGGAACAACAGCTCGTTCAACCTCAGGTTTGGCAGGAGGATCACCAGGTAGAATGCTAGCGTACTCCCACCAAAATAAGTAACCTGACCATGGAGGGTAGGAACATCTTCTTCACCGGTAGAAAGGGGCCGACGAACAACTTCAATACCAGAGTTATTATCCAAACCCAATAAATCCAGCCAATCCATAACTACAAATAATAAACGGTAACATTAGTAGAAGGCAAAAAGATAAAGTGATGTCGCCCATATGGTCTATAAAAACTAATAAATAAAACCTAATCTAGACTCCTAAGTAATAAATGGAGTACCTATGAACTAAACCGCACTGACAGGCAAGTGAACCTATCGAGTGTAGGACAGCTTAATGGTAAACCGGATTATCAAAGTAGACTCTGACTCGGACTAAATATGATTGGTTTGGGGGGTTTTCTACAGTAATGATTAAACTAATAATGCAGACTGCTAAAGATCGACTCTAACTATCAAATAAGGACTTCGGGAAATAACAGGAATGGGAAGAATACCACCTAGGTCAAAATCCTACTTGTAAAGCACATAATTCTACCGGTTATGGAAACAATGATGGATCTGGGTATCTAATGATAACAACTCTAGACAACCTAGTGGATCCCTAATCACTCTAAGGGTGTCACCAACTAAGAAACTCTAAAGATGCAATAAACTCAGCAGATAGTCGGATTACCTTTCAGTCTCTCCAACAATTATAATGTACCCAAAAGACAAATCACCTCTCGGTCTCAATGTCCACAATACATCAGAGATGCACGGGGTAATCTCAGATCAACACACTATAACTCAGACTAGCAACAATCACTAAGAACCTAAGGAACCTCCTCTCAGACATTTCACGCTCGGAATCCTAATAACGAAGACTAACCGATCATCTCTCACCTTTTGGATATCGAGATAAGATGAACACTCAGACCTATTAAACTCTCAACTATAGCTCATATGGGATACTACGTCTAGCAAACCATACAATTAACCACAAACACATAGTCTATGATCTAGATACGCTATTCAAACTAGAAGACATCCACAAATAACATATGGAACTTATAATCAATTCCAACTCAGATCTAGACATGCATATTCACCATAATAATCATTCCAAAATCTTTACAAAATCATTAAACCATCATTCGAATCCAAAAATCGATAAAAATCAGTAGTTTACTAAAAAATCACCACAAAACTAGGCAGTATTAAATTTTTAGCCTAAAATCATACTTAAAACATTCAAAACATAAGTATCAAACAAGAACATAGGTGTAAACACAGAAATCAAGAATAAAGATTCGAACTTTGAAACCAAATACACTAATCTAACGAACCCGAGATCCAAATTCTTCAAGTTTAGCCTTCAATCCACCTCCAAACTCCCAAAATCTCCTCTAAGAACTGCTATGATGGCCAAAACTCGAACTCTATTTCATAATATCATTCAAAAACCTAATATAATCTATTTTGGGCTTTTTCACGGATTTTATGTCTCTCGCGTACCGTGAGAGATATGGCTGGGTTCCTCGCGTACCGCGAGAAATAAAATAGCAGCGCCCAGATTTGGATTTCCTCGCGTACCACGAGAAATAAAATAGCAGCGCCCAGATTTGGATTTCCTCGCGTACCGCGAGGCTTGGGCTTTTCTACTTCGCCTACCGCGAAGACTCAATATTTCCCATTTTTCATTTTATTCTTGGGACTTCTTCTCGTGCTCGGTTTCTTCATGATTTGATTTGTAATTCTCAGGAGCTCCTGTAAACTTGACGTTGACTCAAAACAAAGCAAAAATAAGTAAAACGAACACAAAACTTAATCAAAATACACTTAAACAATAGGAATAAAAATGTGTGCTTTGCACTACATCAAACATCCCCACACTCAAAAATTTTTCGTCCTCGAAAAAGCCTGCATTGGAATCATAACTGGACATAGTTTTCACAATCTCAATTATTTAAACATACTCACGCGTTAAAAAGCAATAATCGGTATTTCTATCCGACTAAACCCAACCATCAACTTTCAAGCCCCCGTTTAGTGTTCTAATATCATATTACCAAGCATATGAATCTATCTATGGGCCTTATACTAAAAAGCTACAGCTCTACCTAATCCCGTCTCACGGTTATGCTTAGGCACGGATTTAACCATATAGATTTCACCCACCACGTTAAACTAAGATTTATAGGTTTTAGAAATTAATATGATCAATGAATGAATGAATGGATGGGATTGAGCATTAAATTAAATAGATGAACTTTCGTCTAGAGGCGTTTCAACCAAGTCGCTATCCCGGAGGGTAACACATAGACTACAGTTCTAATCAGTGAAGTATATAAGAATCTAACCCAGTGGTGTTTCAATCAGGCTGAAACCCGACGTGTGACACGTAGGCGAAACTTAGATTTCTAGTTAATTAAGCTTAACTATATGGATTATGGATTGCGGGTGCCACTGAAACTCGGATTTATTCTCATAAAAAGAGAGTGGTGTGCCAAGAAATTTCAAAAACCTCTAAATTTTAACTTAACGTGGTACCTATAACCCTATGTTGACAGTTTCAGTATTACCGACACCCCTAAGATGAATACCAACAAGATTTCAAGATTTAATTCAATTATTAACCCTAAGTAACACTCACAGGCTATTTAATCTCTCAATTTTGCTGGGTTTACCAAAACATCACAATTTAGACGCGTTTTCTATCGTTTAAAATCATTTAAACACAACAAGTAGAACCAGTTGCACTGTCATTTTCTATTTATTATCAAAAAACTTTTAATTTCCAAGGACATTTTTTCAAATCTTCCGATTTTTTTGTATTTTTTTTAAAAGAAAACAGACTGGACAGACTTACTAAGACACAATCTCCCATCCCCACACTTGAAACAAACATTGTCCCCAATGTGAACCAAGAAACACGACAAATAAAATACAAAAATAAACTAGGAAGACTTAGCTGGTAATGTATGCATTGATGTGTATCTAGCGTTGCTTTTCCACGTGTGCACCGTATATCATTTCGGTCGCGGTTGCCCAATCGACTGTCGGGTTGCCTTTACAAGATAAGTAAGATTAGGATCAATCTCGCCTGAATGGAGAATGAGTACGGACGGAGCGATCAATACCTGCACAATAAAGCTTAAACAAACCCAACTCATTAAACTGACTCAAGATACAGATTCCAGATAAACCAAAGGACACGACCGACTGGCTCAATAAGACTCAAGATAGAGCACATGAACACTTACCCGACGCGTGAAAAACACATAGACATGAATGCCACAAGCAAGGTAAAATCATTTAGAACGAGCGGTTCTTAATTTTCCCATGGAAGGTGGATGTCGGTGGATATGGAGTTGATGGTGATGGATGATAGTGAATGATGGAAGCTATGATGATGGTATGGTGGTTGGTAATAGTTGATGGTTGAATGATGATGATGATGGTATGGTAATGGTGGTGTGATGGAGGATAATGGTGGTGGTGAACGGGTATGGTGAAACCATGGGAAACAAAGGAAAAAGGGGGAGCCAGGGTCCCCTCGCGTACCGCGAAAACCAAGGCAGCACTCCTCGCGTACCGCGAGGAGGCAAGAATTAAGTCGACCCTTTTTATTTGTCCTTCCCATACCGCGAAGACCGGGGACAAATACGTCACGTACTGCGAAGAAGCCCTGGTGACAGAAAGTTAGAGGGTTTTCCACACAGCCAAATTTTCACACCTAAAAAAAAAATCTCCCAAATTCCTCTAAAACCCGTTCCAACTATAAAAACAAAGTAAAAATACCTGGAACTTCGTTCCTGATGATTTTCCTATTGGTCCACTCTGGTTTACGGATCGATCTCTCTCGTATAACACACGACGTATACTCGTAGTGCGGAATCCAAACGAATAAACGCGTCTCGAACAGATAAGAACACAATACAAACACCAAGACAAGATTATCTGAAAGCGCTCTGTATTACTCTGCAAAATGTGCTTACAAGTAGAAAACCTATTTAAGTTCTACAACTAAGTACTATTTATAGGTAAACAAAATCTGCCACAGGCGAACTTAACAAGTTCGCCACACCCATGGCTTAGGCGAACTTGTTAAGTTTGCCATTCACAAAACTTAACTAAAATAGACAAATTATAATACTAAAGATTACAAATGACATATTCTATTACATAAAGCAACATGTCACACAAAATACTCTAACATACTCGCCCTTGATATTAGCTTGGTCTTTTTAATCTTCAGTTGTTCTTCTAACTCTCCAGCATCTTGCTTCCAGCATGTAATTCCTGATTTATGCATAACTGTAACACCTTTTTGTATTGCATAGCCTGTTCTCTCCATTCATCTGTATATATGATCTCTTTTCTCTTCAGAATCTGCTGAACTTTCTTTGAAACGTTTATCATATTTAGTGCATCATACAATCTATACAAAATCTTCCCTTCTTTGTCTTCAATCACAGCCACCCCAGTATCTACATCAACAAACCACCACTTCATGTTTCCTGTGAAATCTTGTGGGACTATCTTTAAAGGAATCTTCTTCAAAGTCTTTACTAGTTTGTATCTGTATTTCACCACTTTCTTGTTCAACACTGGATCATTGACCTTCTTTCTTACTCTTTTTTGAGGTTTTAACTATTCATACTTACCACACTTACCTTGTCTCTTTATCAATCTGGCTATTGCATCCGCAATACCATTTCCTGATCTGTTTATCAATGTCTTAGAAGATAATCCATTCATCTCACATTGAGGTAAAGAATTCAGGTACTTCAATATTGGCTTCAAATATTGAACACCGTCAGTTCTTTTTATCACAATCAGTTTAAACTCTTCCTCATAAAACCAACTACGAATTCTACCGTTGCAAAGACTATTGTTCACATACTTCTCTTTTTGAACAGGTGATGATAGTGTCATAGGCAATACCTTCTTCCATCTTATAACTACCTCTAACCACCTTTCCTTAGTCATTCTCGTGTCTTCATATAGGATAGGCTCTTCAGGCTCAATATTTGGAGTAACAGACTTTATAATTTCAGGTTCTTTGTCCACAGACTCTTCAAATTCATCATAACCCATCTCATAATTCATATTATCTTGAACAAAACCTAATGTTACAGTCACCCCGCTACATCCTTCATAAGTCACATTAGATTCATCCTTCTCTAACTCTACCTCCACTATCTCACCCTCTTCAATATCAGATAAAACTTCATCATCATCAAGCAACTCATCAAGATTAGATAAACACTCAAGCTTGTCGGCATTTTCCAATTCATCATCAGAATCTTCATAAAATGAATCATCTAACATATTCATAATACCTTGAATGTCCTTATCCTGTTCACTATCCTTTGATGCATCTTCTTCAGAACCAGAATCGCCACAAACTATGAAAATTGGAACTATATCAAGAGCACCACTAGTAGCACCACTAGCTTCTTGACATTCACCTCTTTGTTTATCCATGTCAGGTTCATCATCATTATTCTTTTGAGTTTCAACATTATGACCAGCATCATTCCCAGGCTTCTCTGGCATCTCCCCTTGAGCGTCAAAGCGCTCTAATAACTGTGATAATAGAATCTGCATCTCAGCTATTTGCCCATTCTGGGAGTTTATCTGTTGTTGATGTTGATAATAACTAGCTTGTAACACAAATATTTGACTTTGAAGCCCAACAACCAGTGCTTTTAAGGTAGATACTTTTTGTTCCAAAAATTGTATCTTTTTGTCTTTCTCACTAGAATTATGTTCAGCTTGTGATGTAGAATGATGATGTATGGATGGAGTAGCAGTTGGAGTAGGATTATGTGATTTTGTTGGAGTGATAAGCAAAGTATCCACAAATTCAACAGTTTCATCAACATGCATACTTGCTGTAGCTTTTAATTTCTTTGTAAATAGAGGATCAGGATCATAGTCGGAATCCGAAGATTCATCTCGTAATTGTCTCTTTCCAAGTACAGCATCAGGAGGAGGACCCGAGCTGACTTTCTCCTAGGTAATTTATTTTTAATCCTTGGATGAGCAGCCAACCGAGCATATTGCTCAGGACTGAAATCTTGTTCTGTTTCCTCTAAGTCAGTTGTCTCATTCTCTTTTTCAACATGATCACTTGAACTAGAACTATAACTTGTGTCAACAGCTTCTACATTCTCTGGCTGTGGTGATGGTGGATTCACATCCATGTTCTCATTATGCACCTCATGTTCTATGTGTTCACCATGATCTACATTCTCATTTGTGTTATGCATCTTCTGGATTAGGTTGTTCTTGTTATTGCTATGCGGGTTGAGGTTGTTCTTGAGCTTCATCAGCATGTATCGAGTTATCATTTGGAGGAGCCACATAATTAGGCATAACTATGTGTCCAAATAAAGTAGTAGGCACTGGAATCAATGCAGGATTCTATTGCTTCACATTATGACAGTCTGTGAAAATTCTCTTTGTCATCGGAGTCAAAGTAAGTCTTGGATTCAATGGTGGTACATTATGAATGAGATGGTTGAAAATAACTTGTAAAAACCTAGGGTACATAATAAACCCTATCCCTCAGGTGGTGTGATTTGAGCAACCAACTCCTTGTAGATATACAAATCAAAATTGAATGGTCTGTTTAGTGTTAAGGCAACCATAGCTCCTTGTAATGCATACTTAAGACCATCAGTTCCTGCATTCCTAGGTGACAAGCATTGAATGATGACGTGCATCAAATACCTCCATTGAACAACGAGACCTCCTTTACGTGCCTGTGAATCATTAGCCCTGCCTCTATATCCCATTCTATTAAAGCATCTTGTGATTAATGTAGTAGGCAAGCTAATTGGATCAGTATCAGCACCTTCTAAGCTCAAAGCTTCTCTTATAGTCTCCACAGATATAGCAATCTCTTGGTTATTCACAGTTGCTCGAATCACATTTGGATCAATTGTACAATCATGGTCAGCTGTATCCCAGAACTGTTGAATGTACTGTAGACTGATCACAGGGTTAGCAGATAATGCTAGTCTCAGCCTTGATCTATTAAAAAATGTTATGATCTCTCGGTAGTTGACAGCTTCCGGTAACTCAGGATCAAGTAAAGCCACTTGATTGTGCTTATATTCTACTCTATTATCCATGATCTGCACAAAATTACATGATTATACTTTAGCATACAAAATAAACAAGAAATAAAACAAAACAAAAGTAAAAAAAAAAATCAAAAAAAAAAAAAAATGCCAAGTCTGAAATCAGTAAGACTCCCTGTGGT
This sequence comes from Smallanthus sonchifolius, assembly GCA_023525975.1. Lineage (NCBI taxonomy): Eukaryota > Viridiplantae > Streptophyta > Magnoliopsida > Asterales > Asteraceae > Smallanthus > Smallanthus sonchifolius. Next base: position 70,296,471 of record CM042036.1, on the reverse strand, counting down.
GAACTTAATAAGTTCGCTACTAGTCCCTGTGGCGAACTTAATAAGTTCGCCCGAACATGTTCGCTAGAACCCCTTAAGCTACTCAGAAAATTTGATCTTTCAAATCAGGTTGTAATCCAATGATCCAAGGCACGAAAAACAATCGCAAACACTCGACTATCATATATATATATATATATATCATCAATTTTCGATATCACAAACAAAATCAACCCTAATAGGCATGCAACAGATACTACGCAACAACCCTAAGGCTAAAACCAACAATTTGATCAAATCAGTGAATGAAAATGTTTGATTTTACCTTTAATGAACTCGCAATTGATTATTGAACAAGATGCAAACTCAAAAACACTAAGATAACACACAGAATCTGAAAATCAATCAAGTTTGCTAACAAGTTCGCTAGGGTTTAGTTCGCTCAAGTCAAACAGGTAATAAACAAGTTCGCTCCACTGTAATATTTAAACCCTATTGACAAATTCGCCTACCAAGCGAACTTAACATGTTCGCCATGGAAGTTGAAAATAAAATCTTTTTAGATTTTTCAAAATGAAGTAAAGAAGTAAAACAATAAAACCAAATATTTTTTGTTTTTATCTGTACATACTGAATCACATGTTTTTGGTCGAATACTGCGAGTAAGAAGATAATATTAGAATATATGATGAAATACACACACACATTTCAGATATAAATTCCCTAGCAGATCTAAGGGTGACCTATGGTATTCTGTGTACATATAAATCAATTATGTAACATGTACAACTGTCATCACAAATTTTCAACTTTTTAAAGATCAAGAAATGATACGCGATAAATTTCAAAGTAAACAGGATCGGATCATGACATGTTACCTTATTTGTACAAAATTTTCAATATACTACATGTCAATTCAAGTTGTCAGCATTATAAGATTTGAAACCAAAAGCGTTTTTATCCCACGTTCTTGTGAGTTAGTACCATTTGTATGAAAACAACATGTACCCCACAAGTATGCCAACAGAAAGTAAATTGTACTATCTTCAAGACATATAAGACTTTATGCATAATAATATATATATCAATCTCTAGGATGAAATTACATCAACTAGCACGGGAAAATAAGTAGATCCCAAAGGATATAATGAATCATAAAGATTTAGAATAAAATTATTCATATAAGTTTGGATTGGCTTTGATGATTCTCAATGATATCATGTGACTTATGAAAGATTGAATAAAGAATCGATTGATTCAATAATTCAGGGTAATGTGGTCCAACTGTTATCTAGATATCTTCCATGAATCAGGATAATCAAGTGATTTTGATTCAAGAGCTAGTATATGCTTGACAGATGTTATCAAGAAATATCTTAGTTCAACAACACATTGCATGTTTTTCGGGGCATGGGCAGTGAAGTGAACAGAAAAATTGTGCTAATGACATAATCCGATACTGGTGTCATGAAATTATTAAAGTCTCAAATTCTATATCTGATAATGATATTTTAACACACACACCCGACATATCATGGGTTCAAATCACAACATAGACATAGAGCATTATGTTTTCACACTACTAATGGTCTAAAAATGCTTCTAGCCTACTAACAATTCAAATTACATGCAAATATTCAAATTAAAAAGTTATAAACATGTAATGGTAAGTCATGAAGCTATCATTTCCTGTTTGTGCAAACTAAGAAGTTTAGATCAAATCATATACGCACAAACTTTAATCATAAATACAGAAACCAGGTAGTCATTCTATGGTCATGTGTATGTGATTACCTACTGATGTACTATCATTTCTTATCTAACTTTAAGCAGTGCTGATTTTATCTTTTTTAATTTGTTTGGTTTTTTTTAAAGAAAATTTGAAGAAAGAAAATAAATTTATCTACACTAAAGAAACACACAAAATAAATACTCCCATGAAAATCATTTTGAAAACCTTTTTCAAGCAGGATTAAACATTCCAATCATTTGAGTAAGAAATTCAAACGGTGAGCGATCAAACGCTTTGTTAAACAAGTCAGCAAAGTTGTTATCCGTGTGGACTTTCACCAACTCAATCAATCTTTTCTCTAGACAATCTCGAATGAAATGATGATGTATCTAAATATGCTTTGTTTTTCGAGTGTTTCACCGGATTGTTTGTGATGGACATCATGGCAGTGTTGTCAATGAAAATTGGTGTCTCTGTGAAATTCAGACCATAATCCCTCAATTGTTGTTGAATTCACAGGATTTGGGAACAACAACCGGCTCCTGCGATGTATTCAGCCTCGCATGTTGAAATTGCAACCGATGTTTGCTTTTTTGCATTGCAAGGACACGAGTCTGTTCCCTAAGAATTGACAACCACCAGACATCGACTTCCTATCCAAATTGCAACCTCCATAATCTGAATCTGTAAAATCTTTGAAATCAAAGTCAGAATTATTAGGATACCACAATCCTAACCTTGGTTTACCCTTAAATATCGAAAGATCCGCTTTACAGCAATCAAATGAGATTCCCTCGGCTTGGACTGAAATCTCGAACACAAGCATAATGCGAACATAATGTCAGGCCTATACGCAGTCAAATACATTAAAGACCCAATCATTCTTCTGTATAACCTACAATCCACTTCCTTCCCTTTCGAGTCAGAATCTAACTTGTGATTTACAGGAATTGGAGTACTGAACGCTGAGGTATCTGACATCTCAAATTTCTTCAAAATATCTGGCACATACTTCGTTTGATGAATATAGAAACCATCTTATTTCTGATCAACTTGAAGAACCAAAAAGAATGACAATTCTCCCATGCTGCTCATCTCAAACTTCAGCTTCATCACTCTCTCAAAATCTTTACACATATCAACATTCGTCGACCCAAAAATTATGTCATCCACATAAACTTGAACTAGTAAGATATCTCCCCCTGATTTTCTGATGAGAAGTGTGGAATCGATCTGACCACGCTCAAAACCGTTCTCGAGTAAGTGCACGGACAAAGTTTCATACCAGGCACGAGAAGCCTGATGAAGACATATAATGCCTTATCAAGTTTAAACTCTTTGTCTGGGAACTTGGAGTCTTCAAAACCAGGCGGTTGTTTCACGTATACCTCTTCCTTCACTTTTCCATACATAAAAGCACTTTTCAAATATAGCTAGAATACCTTGAATCCGTTGAAAGATGCGTAAGCAAGAAATAAATGGATCGCCTCAATCCTTGCAACCGAAGCATAAACTTCCGTGTAGTCAACACCTTCTTGTTGGTTAAATCCTTGAACAACAAGCCTCGCCTTATTGCGTACCACCATGCCTAGATCATCACGTTTGCACTTATACTCCCATCTCGTGCCAATTGATCTTGAACCTTTGGGCAAGTCAACTAAATCCCAAACATGTAATTTGTTTAAATTGAGCTAGCTCCTCTTGCATAGCTTCGATCCAACAATCTTCATCAAGAGCTTCAGCCACATTCTTTGGCTCTGTTTGAGAAATAAAGCAAGCATTCAAACATGTCTCCGTAATACCTATATCCACAATCTGTACATATAAACATGAATTTTCAGCAAGTGAACGATGTCTAGTTTGAACAACTGCATTCAAATCACCAATAATGTTATCAGTCGGATGATGTTTATGCACACGAGTTTAAGGAATATCAGAAGTGTGAATCACAACATCAAGATTAGAAGGCGTCTCCCACTCAGACTGTGCCGGTGTAGATGAATCATCAATTATGTTCTAAAAATCATTAGAAGACTCCTGAAAGTCAGTTTCATCATCATCATCACCATCACTGTCATGTGTTGTACCCAAGGTCGAAGCTATATTCGGATCAACGGGAGGAGGAACCACAACTGGAATAACCGACCGGGGCTCGATAATTGAATCATCGTTACAGCAGGACTGATACAAAATTTTAGCTTCAACAGGAGACACTGCTGGAGGAACATTAAAAGATCTGAACAAAGCATCATAATCAAAAGCCTATGACGGTGCATCCTGAGGAACGGTGCGATTATCACAATCAATGTGAAACCACTCCTCAATTTGTCTGCTCTCTTTATTGAACACCCGTTTGTTTAGAGAATTTCAACATATCCCAAGAAAATTCCTTCAATTGCCTTCGCACTGAACTTCGTTGGAACATCTCTTGTCTTCAATAAAGTGCATGGATTTCCAAAGGGTAACAAATAATCTAGATTCGGCTTTTGATTGTTCAGCAATTAATTACACGTTTTGTTGTGTTTCTTCACGGTCAAAACACGATTAAGAACATGACACGCCGTGTTCACAGCCTCTACCCAAAATGTCACTTGCAACTTCGAGTCGGATAACTGGTATGCCCTAAATTATACATATTTTACATGCATAATAATCCTCATATTATGGTACTAATTGACTAATAACCCTGCCAATGACACTTAAAACATTTATATTTTTCAAATTGTAGGTTATTCGGTGTCCCAAGGTAAACACATCAAAACCAGCTTAAAACATGAAGAAATCAAGCTTTTGGAGGACCAAACCCGAGCATTGACCCCCAAGAAGTCAAACCAGGTCAAAGGAAGTCAAACCAGTAACTAAAAGAAGAAACTGGGAAGTAGGGGAGGGATGCACGACCATGCATTCCATTGCACGGTCGTGCATTGGCCTTCCTTGGTCCGCAAAGCCCAGTACACTGTCCTGTGTACCCTGTTTGATTCCCGAGGTGTTTGCATGCCCCGTGCAATCCAATGCACGCCCGTGCATTGCTCATTTTGAGGCCTATAAATAGATTGCTTGTGTTCTTCATTCCACACACCCTTCCATACAATACCAGAGCTCAAGAGAGTCCATTTCTGTAGTCTAGAGTAGAGAGTAGAGAGGCTCCTCCTCTTTCTCTGCAATAGGGGAGCCTACGAAACTCAGCGTTACGCTAGTTAGTATGGCCATTCGTGGCTAAAATCTTTGTATTGCTAGGGTGAAGATAATGTTTGGTGCATGTTAATGTTTGACGTATTAATCTAGTGGTATGTTTATGTCTTTAATTATTCGTTCTTAAAACCACCATTTGGTGGGCTTTTATTATGGTCTAAATCCGTCTTTATATTTCTGAGTGTTCTTGATTTTAAAGTGTAAGATCGTAAAACCTTTTTAATCAAACTTCTTTTGAAACTTGTAGGTCTTTATACAAGCAAAGATTGATAAGCCAAGGCTTGGTCAACATTATTAAGGTCGTACGTCTTTATACGAACTTATTATGCGACAAATAATTGTTACACTTCCTCCAGGTGAACAAAATATAATCATCTATTTAACTTTAGTACAAAGCATTTACGTTCGATGTCTTAAACCAACCCGGAGATGACCATTCAAAGGGTTTAGGGTAACTGTTGTCCCTAACGGGAGGCACTACTATTTTAATTTAAAGATTTTAATTCGTGAATCAAATGTCGTGAGGACGAGGCTCTAGCGGTGACCCGGGTCACAAGTTTGTAGTTGTCATATCACTAGATTAGTTAACTAAACATTATCACGTACCAAGCGGATTCGAATCCCGAAGCAATACTCTTCTTGACCTGGTCATTTTCGAGATATTTACTTTGTTGTTTTTTACTATTCTGCTATTTACATTCCTGTTACACACATCATGCATGATTTTACTTTTCTGTTATTTACATTACCGTTATTTACTTTTCTGTTATTTACTATTCTGCTTCACCAGCACACAAAACCCACTAACTAATTAATCCGACTAAACAATAACAAAAGTTGAGTATTGGAACTCGACCGTGTCCATTGGTTCGATACTTGGTTTTTACCTAAACTATATTATGTTACGATAGGTACACTTGCCTATTGTGTGTGTTTTTAAGTTAAAGTAATTATCATTTTAAAAATTTAAAACATGATCTCGTAAAACCATCATAAAAATATATTATATTTTTATATATTAAAAACACAACGCATCAAGTTTTTGGTGCCGTTTCCGAGGAAATGGTGATTTCAAGAAGGTATTCGAGTTAAGGATTAGCCTTTTTATTTTTATGGTTGATTTTGATTGTTCTTTACAGCAACTTTCATGGATGACAACTACGATAGTTGTTATGGAGGATACCATGACAACTATGAGTACCACTATTTGGAGGTTTGGTGTGAGATCAGTGGGGAAGGCTACTACACTCAAGATTGTTATCAAGGGTATTCCCAGATTTTCACCAACCATAATAGCAGCCATATGAGGAAACCACATCGCCCCAAGAAGTTCAACATTCAGCTCTAGATTCTGACTCATGGACCCCAGGAAATCTGTTTCATCATTTGGTAGAAATTAAGGTTCAACTTCTAAAGATCTCTCAAACTAAACAACAAGTTTTCGTCATTTTGAAGAAATTAAGGTTCAAATCTTAAATAGCTTTCCAATTGAACAACAAGATGATCTCTTCAAAGTCCAAGAATTAGAAGTTATAGCTCCAACATCTTTAGTAGGGTCAAGTGACTCTAAGGAGCAAGAACCTTCCAACTTCACAAGCATGGAACAGTTGGATGTGAGACCGGATGATTCAGAAGAACAGGTTACTGCAACTTTACAATCACTTCTTGATTTCTCTGAGAGGCTGGAAGCTAAAACATCAAAGGAGTTAGAAGAACGAATCTCTAAAGAAGAACTGGTAGGAATCCTTAATATGCAAGCACAAGAAGGATGTATGGAATAGTCTGGAGTTCCTGTCACTTCAGAGACAACATCATACGAAGAACCAGATTGTGAGACCAACATTTAGGAGGAAATTATGCAGGAGGAAGTATTCACCAACAATCAAATGACAATGGTGAGACCTCTTCTTTGCAACATTGATAACTGGCCTGTGACCAAGCATATCAGTGAATCATTCCATGAATCACATATGCCACAAGATAGGGCACATCACTCTAAGGACCACTTCTCATGGAGAATGCAACATTCATCCAACAAAAATTACGTGACAAAATTATCATACCGGGGTGACCGTCTCCTTCACTACATAGGTTTCTTGAAGTTTGGTCCAGGAAATTTCAAATGGTGGTGGCGTGATTTAATTACATTGTTTTCTTTAGGTGCTCTTCTATAAAGCATTCTAAATTTGGCAGGTTTACCAAAATTTTCAAAACTTCAAAACGATCCATCCAAATTAAAATTAAAACTAAAAATAGACTTTTAAAATACATAAATCAACGATTCACCCATTTTAGCACAAAAAAAGTTGAAGGTATTAAAAATAGAAAATTGGAGAAAATATTTGATTTGTGAAATTGGGCCACTTAATGGGGGGCAATTGGCTCGGACCATTGGGAAAACCGCCTACGGCATTTGCCACATGATCTGGCTCGTCAAAACCTTTCTGTCCCCTGGTCGGTGATCCTCAAACTCCAAACGTAGCTCAAGTTATGGCCGTTTCAAGTTTGAACACTTTTTATCCTGTTTTTCTCTGTCTAGCGGTCTAGGATGGACTCCACTTATTCCTGGATCAGCTTATTATCATCACATCATACGCATGGTTATCAAATGGGTTGGATGAATCTCTCCATATTACAAGCCACCCATTTGACTGATTATTCCACCATGAGCACTAAATTGAAGACTGGTGAAGCACGTACGGGTCTGGCCAACGACTCTTAAATAAACGTGGTGCTTCTGGGAGGCAACCCGATGATCATGAATAAATTGAGAAGTTGGTGCATACGGCAGAAAGCATGGACCTAAGGTTTGGTTTTCCAAGTATAAGTTTCTATTACTTCAGCCTCTAGGTATGCCTTTTCGATACTAGGACATTAGTAGCTTAACTACTGCCTTTTATTTTCCTTGTCTGCTTTTATGTTTTCCTTTATGTGTCAGTTAGAATAGCATCACTAGATAGTCTCTCTACTTCATGCATTTAAATTCCTGCATAGCATTCCATTACATACATTTGTACATTGAAGCAAATGCATAATTTTAAGTGTGGGGTGGGGAATAAGAGATTCAGGACTACTTGTAATCTCAAAGCAATAAATTTTTAACTCATGATTTTCTACCAATTTGACTAAAACATTACAAAAACCTACCTTTTGTAAAACCCGAAAAATTTTCAAAAATTTTAAATCCTAAAATCTGAATCTCTTTGAATTCGCGCCTAATTAAATAAAATAAATACATTTCAAGTAGAAACAAATGGATATTATGCATAGCAAATCATTAAACCCTATCCCATCCGTTTCCATCACGTGAGAATAATCTGAGCCTTTTCACGCGAATTATTATCATTATTTTTGGCATGCTCTTTCATTTGGTATATTGAGAGTTTATTCGATCGGATTCTATGCATAATTAAAACTTGTGTGACTTATACATATCAAGACCATGAACTAGTAGAAGTATGAAAGTGATTGAGGCACCTAGGACGTTATTACCCTTATATATTATCCTTAAACCCAAAAATATAATGCGCTTAGATAACCCTTTGAGCCTTAGCCTTTTCTTTTCTACTACCCACAATTATCACCCAACCAGCTTTTCGTAAACATCGGTTATTAGCTAACTGTCTTCGAAATTGAAAAATTATCCTATGTCGTTATTTCAAGTTTATTACCATTGAGGCAACTTTGGAAAGAATATGTTTTACTCAAAAGAATTGGAATATAAAAGAAGGTAGATGTATTAGGATCTGCAAGGAATTTATGGGAATATTATTTCAAGAAAATTGAGGAAAAATAATTATTAAAGAATTTGTCTTGATACGAAAAATATATATATATATATACATATATATATATATATATATAGAAAAAGGACAAAATAAAGAGAAGTTGGTCTTTTATCGGTTAGACCCTAAAGAGCCGGATATGCATTCTTTTGATTTCAATTTGCTTTATTGTATTCATTTCGTAAAGCCTAAATTACCACCAGAACTCCGAGAGAAGATTTTCAAAGAAACTAGTGATGTAAGAAAATGGTGGCGCAAGCAATAACAATTGCCAGGCTTGTCAAAAAGTGTTGCCAAAAGATACAAAAAATGTGTGAAGTGTGGTAACTGGAGCCACGATGGAAAATATAGCAAGAATCAAGCTTATTCCCAAAATGAATATACGGATCTGATCAAGGTAGGAGCTGTTAGGCTATAAGCCGAAGGAATCATACGAAAAGGCAGTAATGTGTACTGCGCAGAAAGGGAAGAGTTGGCATTGATGAGAAATCTTGGTCTTGGCAATCTGACCATAAACGAGCCCTCAGATTAGTTATATCCTCATAATCTGAGTACTGTAGAGGGACCTGCTAGTATTTTCCATTTTAACCCAGGAAGTCGTACCTGTGTGTTCCACAATAGTTGCAGCCCTTTTAAATCCCTAAAAATCCAAAAACATTTTCATTTTCACCCTTTATTTTTCTTTTAGCCACATTACAACCCTTTTTAAAGTCCTCTTGATTCATGCGTGCTACTTAGTTAGTTGCTGGAGACTTGATTTGCATACAAGCTTTTGACCATTGCATAATTCGATTCAAACTTGAGTGTTCCACTTAACTTACATTATCAATACATATATAACCCTAGAGTTGAGTGAACATTTTGATGAGTGAAAGTTTATGCATAATTGAAGTTCTAGTAGGCTTGTCATTGATTCCATCATAGAAAAATAAAATAAAATAAAATAAGCAACTCAAGAGTTATCTTGGACTTTCCAACTACTTGGAGCTCCATCTCCTTTGTAAAGCTTTTTATGGGTATGATAATGCACGAGTTTGCTTGAGAACAAGAAAAGTTTTAGTGTGGGGTATTATGATATGTCCTAAATTATACATGTTTTGCATGCATAATAATCCCCATATTATGGTACTAATTGACTAAAAACCTTGCAAATGATACTTAAAGCGTTTATATTTTACAAATTGTAGGTTATTCGGTGTCCCAAGGTAAACAGAGCAAAACCCAGCTTAAAACATGAAGAAATCAAGCTTTTGGAGGACCAAACTCGAGCATTGACCCCCAAGAAGTCAAACCAGGTCAAAGGAAGTCAAACCAGTAGCTAAAAGACGAAACTGGGAAGCAGGGGAGGGATGCACGGCCGTGCATTGGCCTCCCTTGGTCCCCAAGGCCCAGTACACTATCCTCTGTACCCTGTTTGATTCCCGACGTGTTTGCACGCCCGTGCAATCCAATGCACGCCCGTGCATTGCTCATTTTGAGGCCTATAAATAGATGGATTGGGTTCTTCATTCCACACACCCTTCCATACATTACAGAGCTCAAGAGAGTCCATTTCTGTAGTCTAGAGTAGAGAGTAGAGAGGCTCCTCCTCTTTGTCCGCAATAGGGGAGCTACGAAACTCAGCGTTACGCTAGTTAGCATGGCCATTCGTGGCTAAACTCTTTGTATTACTAGGGTGAAGATGATGTTTGGTGCATGTTAATGTTTGACGTATTAATCTAGTGGTATGTTTATGTCTTTAATTATTCGTTCTTAAAACCACCATTTGGTGGGCTTTTATTATGGTCTAAATCCGTATTTATATTTCTGAGTGTTCTTGATTTTAAAGTGTAAGATCGTAAAACCTTTTTAATCAAAGTTCTTTTGAAACTTGTACGTCTTTATACAAGCAGAGATTGATAAGCCAAGGCTTGGTCAACATTATTAAGGTCGTCCGTCTTTATATGAACTTATTATGCGACCAAGAATTGGTGAACTCGTGTTGGGAACAGTACGTCTTTATACTTAGTACCATTGTTACACCGCCTCCCGGTGAAAAAAATATAATCACATATTTAACTTTAGTACAAAGCATTTACGTTCGATGTCTTAAACCAATCTGGAGATGACCATTCGAAAGGTTGAGGGTAACTGTTGTCCCAAACGAGAGGCACTACTATTTTAATTTAAAATTTTTAATTCGTGAATCAAATCTTGTGAGTACGAGGCTCTAGCGGTGACCGGGGCCACAAGTTTGTAGTACTCATATCACTGGATTAGTTAACTTAACATTATCACGTATCAAACTGATTCTGCTATTTACTTTCTTGTTGTTTACTATTCTGCTATTTACATTCCTGTTACACACATCACGCACGTTTTTACTTTTCTGTTATTTACTTTACCGTTATTTTATTTTCTGTCATTTACTATTCTGCTTAATAAGCACACAAAACCCGCTCACTAATTAATCCGGCTAAACAATAACAAAAGTTGAGTATTGGATACTTAGGCGAATTATCTGTTAGCTAGTGTTCTTAAAAAAAAATAGTTTATATGGTCGTTTTGAATCATTTTTGAAATTTTGAATTTTCGACGTTTTTTTAAAAAGAGTATTTTGGCGGGAAATTTTTCCGGATATTTTCGCAAAAATTTCAAAATGTAAATTTAATTTGATGATAATGAGATTGGAACTATGCCACCGAGACTTTTGTGCATATCAGATTTTCGTAGCTGGAAAGTCCGGTTCGAACAGTTCGTATCAGAAACTGATGAAAACTTTTGGACATCCATATTTGAAGGATATGTGCATCCTACTTATGACTATATGGGGTATTATGATGTTCCTAAACCAGTGACAACTCTTACTAAAGTAGAAAAGCAGAAGTTTGATCGAGAGATGAAGACGCGTGAAACTTTAACGATATCTTTACCTAAAGAAATCATTCATAGTCTCGGGAAGTGTCCAACTTCAAGAGATCTTTGGGAAGCATTGAAGAAAAAGGGTGAAGCAACTTCTCAAGCGTTTGTGGTCTTGATCAAAGAAGTATTGGAGAAGCAGGGTGATTCTCAAAGTGATTCTTCTGCAGATTTAACTGATAGTGAGAGTATTCGTTCTGGTGAAAGTACTCCATCTACTGAGACTGATGTGATGAGTGAAGAAAGTTTTCAGACAGTTGAAGATGATCTAAGTGAATTAGAAACTGATGCAGAGCCTGTCATTGTTGATCAAAAGAGTGAAGCTGATGATGACGTATTCATGGCTCCTGGTGCATCTTCTTCAGAAGTAAAACCTGAGGTATTTTCTAACTCTTAGACATTTTGTTCTAACTGTGTTTCAGTTACGGATAAAATGATGAGGGTTATGGATGACAACGTCAACCTCATTTGTGATATGAAATCGATGCACACGATAAACCAGAAAATTAAAAGATAATGAGAATGTGTGTATTGAGAGAATAGAATCACTGAAAAGGGATATAAGTTCTCTGACTTTGAAGATCAAAGAGCAGGCATATCACCTGGATATGTCCTTTGTAGAAATTGAGAAAAGAAATAATGATCTTGCTAAGAAAGATAAGGAACTAGAGAGATCAGATCAGAGAAGTCCGATTGAGTCTGTAAACATCATTGTGATTTGAAATACGAATTGAGAAGGTTATTTACTTGCTAAATATTTCGTATGCAAAGAGAAGCTTGTGATTCTTAATGTTGGAATTTCAAAAGATTCTCATCAGGAAGTTAAATTGTCTAGACCTCAAAGGAGAAGACGAAACAGAAAATTAAAGAAAATTTTGGAAACATCCGAATCTGACAATAATATATCAAATAATGTTTTTCAAAATAATAAAAATGGATCTTCTTTGAAAAGGTCTGATTGTCAAACTTCTGTCCCAAAAGTGATGATAAGATTGATTGTAAATTACAAGAAGTTGTTTATTTTGATCAATCTGGACGACCCAAGACCACGATGGCTTGGGTTCCTATTTCTAACTGATTCTCGTTGTTTATGTAGGGACAACCAAGGAGGACTATCAACAATACATGGTATGTGGATAGTGGTTGCTCTCGACATATGACAGGGAATGTTAGATTGCTTGAGGATGTTAAACAAATTGATGGTGGTTATGTCGCTTTTGCGGGTAATAAAGGCGGGTACATAACTGGACAGGGAACGTTAAAGAATGACAAAGTCAAATTTGAAAAAGTGAATTATGTTGAGCAGCTGGAACACAATCTTTTAAGCGTATCACAAGTCTGTGACAAGAAGTTTTCGTTCCATTTCAACGATAATGAATGCTATATTCTGAAACCGGGCTTCGTGATTCCTGATGAATGAATTCTTATGAAGGCTCCGAGGAGAAATGACACATATGTCCTTGAGATGAGTATCGCCACTACAACGGATTCAATTCCTATATGTTTACTCTCCAAGGCGTCAGAATCTGATTCAATAGTGTGGCACAGGAAGCTAGCTCACATTTACTTTAGGAAGATGAACTACATTGTTAGGAATGATTTGGTTCTTGGTATTCCGAAGATGAAATTCTCAGTTCCTGATGATTGTATTCCGTGCAAGAAGGGGAAGCAAAGAAGGAAATCTCACAAATCCAAATCGACAAGTTCTATCGTAACTCCTTTGGAGCTGCTGCATATGGATTTGTTCGGTCCTATCAGTATCAGGAGCATCGGTGGGAAATCGTATTGCTTGGTAGTAACTGATGATTACTCCAGATTTTCATGGGTTAAGTTTCTTTCTTCTAAAGCTGAAACCACTGAGTTGGTGCAATACTTAATCCTGGGTTTGGAGAGTTTATTCAATCTGAAAGTCAAACGAATCAGGAGTGACAATGGCAGCGAATTTAAGAATAGCAAAATGGGCTTATTCTGTCTACAAAGAGGAATTCATCATGAATTCAGTGCGCCATATGTTCCTCAACAAAACGGTGTCGCTGAACGAAAGAACATGACTTTAGTCGAAACGGCTCGCACGATGCTTGCAGATTCTAAGCTTCCAGTCACCTTTTGGGCTAAAGCTGTGAATACTGCATGTCACATTTTGAACAGGGTCTTGACCGTCAAGCGACATAACAAGACTTGTTATGAATTGCTGAATAATCGCAAGCCGAATCTGGATTATTTACTACCTTTTGGTAATCCTTGCACCCTATTGAAATTTTGAGATGTCCCAACAAAATTCAGTGCGAAGGCCATTGAAGGGATTTTTCTGGGGTATGTTGCTAATTCGACTACCAAGAGGGTTTATAACAAAGAGACGCGCCAAGTTGAAGAATGGTTCCATATTGACTGTTCAAATCGGTCTTTACCACAAATGGCGATTGGTCCGGATTGGGCATTTGATTATGAAAACTTATTCAAATCTTTTCATTTACCTTCTGATATTTCTGATGAAGATGCTGCTGTTCTTTATGATTCTTATCAGGATGCACAGCACAATGGATTTCTACCAAATGCAGCCCCAAATTCATCGATTCCATCTACTTCTGCTCCCGATCTTAATGTTGCTTCTTGTTCAGGTCCACAAGATTCAGAGAGTGAGGAGGATAATGCTATTTTTCAAGATTATTTTGCTGATCCGTTGTTGGGTGATGATTCATTACCTTCGACACAGGCTCAGGGGGAGATTCCTACAAATTTAGACTCGAAAATTCCAATTAATCAAGATTATTCTTATCAATCTGACTCTACTCAAGTTGACGTGTTGCCAGTTCCTGAGGTTGCATTCATCAAGGAACTCAAAGATCATCCGGTGACGAATATAATTGGGAATTTATAGGATGGAGTGAAAACACGTTCTCTTGTTGACAATACTTGTTTGTATACCTGCATTAAAGATTCTAGTGTTCTTGATGATTGCTCACATTCATGCTTTATTTCGCAGGTTGAACCCAAGAATGTTGAGATGGCTTTAAATGACAACAATTGGATAGAAGCTATGCAGGAAGAACTTGCTCAATTTAACAAACTTAAGGTTTGGAATCTTGTTGATCTTCCGAAAGGTGCGTATCCGATAGGAACAAAATGGGTGTTTAAATGTAAGAAAGACGATCGAGGTGTCGTGATACGCAACAAGGCAAGATTAGTTGTCCATGGCTTCAATCAATAAGAAGGAATTGATTACACCGAGGTTTATGCGCCGGTTGCAAGGCTCGAAGCTATAAGGCTGTTTCTAGCTTTTGCTTCTTTTAAAGGTTTTAAGGTGTTTCAATTAGACGTCAAAAGTGCGTTTTTATATGGAGAGGTCAAGGAGGAAGTATATGTTTGTCAGCCGCAGGGGTTTGAAGATCCACTGAATCCGAATATGGTTTTCAAGCTTGATAAGGCCCTCTATGGTCTTCATCAGGCTCCTCGTGCGTGGTATGAAACATTATCCACACATCTTTTGGCAAATGACTTTGTTCGTGGAAAGATAGACTCGACTTTATTCATAAAGAAATCAGGGGAACATTACCTACTGGTGCAGATTTATGTAGATGATATTATTTTTGGCTCGACAAACGAAGGGTTATGCAAAGACTCTGAGGGTGTTATGAAGTCGAAATTTGAAATGTCTGCTATGGGAGAGTTATCGTTTTTCTTAGGTTTACAAGTAAATCAAAAGGAAGATGGTTTCTTTATTCATCAGTCCAAGTATGTCAAAGACATCTTGAGCCGGTTCAAGATGGAGGACTGTATCCCATATGATACTCCAATTCCGGTCATTCATAAGTTGAATTCTGACCCGAAAGGAAAAGATGTGGATTGTCGACTTTACAGAGCTATGATTGGATCCCTCATGTACTTAACCGCTTCAAGGCCGGATAAAATGTTCGCCGTGTGCATCTGTTCCAGATTTCAGGCAAAGCCAAAAGAATCTCATTTAATCGCTGTGAAAAGAATCTTTCGGTATTTAAAAGGAAAACAATGTTTGGGGCTATGGTATCCTCATGGTTCTAACTTTGATTTCAATGCTTATACTGATTCAGATTTTGGTGGTTGTTGTCTGGACAGGAAATCTACAACAGGTGGTTGCCAGTTCTTAGGTAATCGACTTGTGTCCTGGTAATGCAAAAAGCAAACCACAGTCTCGATTTCTACATGCGAAGCAGAATATATCGCTGCTGCGAGTTGTTGTTCACAGATCCTATGGATACAACAGCAATTGAGAGATTACGGTTTGAATTTCACAGGAACCCCCATGCTTATCGATAATAATGATACTATGTCCATAACTAATAATCATGTTAAACATAGTAAAACTTCGAAATTCGATATCATTTTATATGCGATTGTGCAGAGAAAAGGTTGATTGAGCTGGTCAAGGTATACACTGACGATAATTTTGCTGATTTGTTTACCAAGGCATTTGATCGTACCAGGTTTGAATTCCTAATTAAAATGATTGGTATGATCAATCCCGAATAAAAGCTTTTCAAAATCATAATTTCATGGAAAATTTTGTTTTTAAGTTCTTTTATTGCTTTATTACATTTCTGCATTTACATTTTCAGTCAAAAAGTTGTAATTTATAAAAAGTCAAAACAAATTGAAAAATATAAAATTTGACATCATTTGAGGTTAGAGAAGAAATGATAGTACATCAGTGATTAGTTCATTTCACACGACCTTAGTAGACCTTGATATATGATTGATTAAAATAAGTTGATTTGATCTAAATTTCAAAGTCTGCATAAATAAGAAATGATAGTGTTATGAATGCTCTATTCTTGATATTTTGTTTTAAAATTTGTGTATAAAATTTGAAACTTGAATTGTCAATAGGCTAAAAGCGTTTTGAAACTAATAGTAGTGTGAAAATTAAATATAATATGATTACATCTGTGATTTAAATCCATTATATGCCTGGGTGTGTGTGTAAAAGATCATTATTAGATAAAGAATATATGGTTATAAAGAATTTCATGAGACCAATATCGAATTATATCTTTAGCACAAATCTATTTCAGTTCACTTCACTGCCCATACCTCGAAAAACATGCAAGGTGTTGTTGAACTAAGATATGCTTTCAAAATCTGTTGAAACATATATTCACCCTTGGATCAGTTAGATACATCATCTAGTCTGATTCCATTGAATTTTATCCAGATAATAGTTGGATCCTCATACCTGAATCTGTTGATTCTCATTAAACATCCAATCCATTAGAATCTTCTGGTTCTGAATCATCATGATTCTTATATCCTTTGGGATCTGCTTTTATACTTGTGCTAAAAGAGATAATTTCATCTTAGAAATTGATCTAATCTTAACATTAACTGTATATGTCTTGAAGATAGTGCAATTTATATTTCTGTTTGGCATATATGTGGGGTACACGATATTTTTCATCTAAATGGTACTAAATCACATGAATTTGGAGAATAAACGCTTATAGTTTCAAATAATATAATATTAACAAATTTAAGAATTCATGCTTTATATTTCAAATTCGGTATAAATAAAAGAGCATTTTATAACCTGATTTTATTTACTTCGAAATTTATTGCGTATCATTTCAAATATTATTCAAATTGAATGAGTTTCAAAATGAAAAAGATGTGAAGTGCACAAAACTGAGTTGGATGGTTTCATATTATAGGTTACCCTTTGTTATTGCTAAAATGGGTGATGAATTAATTAGATACTGATATGATCTTCTTGCTCATGATGTTAATTCAAAAATATGTGATTTCAGTTTATTCAGATAAAAATCCAAAAATATGTGTATCTGTTTGTATAGATAAAATTAAAAAATATGTGATTTCAGTTTATTCAGATAAAAATTCAAAAATATGTGTTTCTGTTTGTACAGATAAAATCCAAAAATATGTGATTCCGTTTGTATAGATAAAACTCAAAAAGATTTTGATTTTTATTTTCCAAGAAAATTCTAAACTTTTATTAAAATTGTTCGGGATTGGATCGGATACGTGTTGCTGACGGAAGTGCAAGATTTGACAGGTTGAAGTTGATAAATTTTTTGTTCAAGTCAAAAAGGTTGAAAAGCTATTAAGTTCGCCTGTGTACAGTGAAGCGAACTTAATAAGTTCGCTTAAAAATAGTGAAGCGAACTTAATCTGGTTGTCTGTGGTGAAGCGAACTTATCTTGTTCGCCGAAGGCTTGTTAAGCGAACTTAACAAGTTCGCCTAATTAAGCGAACTTAATGTGTTTAAGGTTCTACATCAAGCGAACTTATCAGATTCATCGTCTTCTTCATTTTAGGCGAACTTAACTGATAATTTTCAAAAATTTTAAACTGTGTTGTTGGAGTTGTTTACCGGTTCTATTATATTCCAAATTGAATTGTGAACTCAACCAAGGTAATTTCATTGAATTTCATCCGTTAAATTGTGAGAATTTGGTAATTTTCATCTCGGTTTTCGTCGAAACTTTCAACGGACGGTTTTTGACCTAATTTTGTCCGGACTTATAAAATTGATCATCCTATTTGGTTGTTAATTGATATTCGACTGATGCTAATTGCTTATTCCATGATTTTATCTCGATTTGCTGATTTTTGAACGTCTGTGTTTGAATTTGAATCGTCACATGTTCAGACGAACTTGTTCCAAGCGAACTTGTTCGAAGCGAACTTGTCAGGCGAACTTAATAAGTTCGCCTCTTGCATTACTAAGCGAACTTATTACGTTCGCCTAGGGTCAGGGAAGATTTGGACTTGTAATTTTTTTTTGTGTTCAAAATTTTTTTTGTTGTTTAAAATTTTTTTTATTTTGTTTTGTTGTTTGTTCGTGTTTGTTATTTTTGCTAATATGTTTGTTGTCCAACTTTTTCAGATGGCTCGACGTGTCGAATATAAACATAATCAAGTGGCATTGTTAGATCCTAACATGTCCGAGGCTGTGAATTTTCAAGGCATTATAGGATTTTTGAACAGATCACGTCTTCACGTTGATTTATCTGCTGATCCTTACATAAGTCTCGTGTACATACAACAATTTTGGGACACAGTTCATCATGATACGGACATTGAACCTCATGTTCTTCGTGCCACTGTTAATAATACCGAGATTGCCATTTCTGAAGAGACGATTCGTGCTGCTCTTGATTTGGGTGGAAATGCTGAAGATCCGTTATCTTATCAAGGAACTCTTATTATGGGTTGTTTTCAAAGAATGGGTTATCGAGGGAGACAGAATGATACCCAAGCACGTAAAGGTGGCTTAGTTGGTGAATGGAGGTATTTCATGCATGTGATTATTCAATGCATCTCTCCTCACAAAGCTGGTACCGATGGCTTGAAGATGGCTCTTCAAACTGCTATGTTGGCTTTAACATTGAATAAGCGATTCAATTTTCCACTTTACTTCTATCGGGAGATGGTCATGCAGATTAATCCGGCTGAAGGTCAAGGATTCTTGATGTATCCTCGCTTTATTCAAATGATTTTGAATCACCTTATTTTGGATCTTCCACAACATCCAATAAGATTAACTTTGACTCCAATGTCAAAGCGTATCTTTACCGACTGCACGAAGGTGAAACAGCATAATGCTGCATTGATACCAGTCAATACTCCTATATTTGGTCACTTAATCAATCCTGATTATGTTGCACCACCTAATGACAACTGTTTTCATCCTGATGAAATTGCTCAAGCTCAAGGCTTCAATGTTCAACAACAACAACATCAACAACCACAACAACCAGCACAACAACAAGTTCCACAACAACAGATACCAGTTCAACAAGTACAAGTTCCCGTACAACCACAAATTCCTATTTCTGAACAAGTTCTTATTCCACAAGCTGAGGTTGAAATACCTATTCATGAACCTTTTCAAGAGGAGGTCGTTCATGCACATGAACATGATCTAGGAATGAACATGGATGATTTCATTGATGATGCTGTGAACTCGCCCATTCATGAAGTTGAAGGGAATGTGGTGACTGATGATGAATCTAGTTCAAGCTCAAGTGATACGATATTATATATTAATGAAAGCACTGACTCTAATGAATCTAGGGATTTTTCCTCAGATCATTATGAACGGTTAGCTGCTATTCCACTGGCTAATGCTGGAAAACGCATTAAATCTCAAGCCAGACGACCAAGAAGAAAGTCTGTTTGGGATCCTCCTTCCGGTTCAGTACTTGGAAAAAGATCCTTGGTTGATGAGAGTACTGAGTCTGATAGTGACTTTACTCCAGATCCTAAGAATCAAAAGTTAATGTCTGCTTCAATTGCTGCTGCTAAATCTTCACAGGGAGTCGAGGATGCTAATTTTGTTGCTTCATTGATAATTACTCCTCCAAGATCAAAAGATACATCTCCGGTGATTACTCATGTTCCTCCAGTCATTCCTACTACTGCAAGTCCTTCTATTCCACAATCGTCAGCTGGTCCTTCAAAGCCTTCTGATTCTGAAGGATTACATTCCTTTAATCTCAAGTGCTTTCTCTACAAACCCAAGTAAACATTCTTGTGTCTACTTATTCACAACGGCAGCTGGTGATTCCGACTCAAGCTCATCAGATAGCTGATATGCAAGCATTGGTGACTAAACTCGTTCAGCGTCTTGACGCTCAGGGGGAGTTGAGGATACCTGATACTTGTCACACAGAGTCTATTCAAAGACGTGATGATGAAGACAATGATCCTGCTGGAAATATTGAGGGTGATCATCAATATACTGACGCTAATCCTATATCTAGGGTTCAGGGGGAGTCGATATCACAAACACTTGAAGGTAACAAAGATACTTCTGGTACTAATGAAGAAGAAATTCTATTATTGGAGTTCTTTCAAGATTCAGAAGAAGAGGAAGCTGAAAAGATTGCATGTCTTGATGACATTGATGATTTATTCAATGACATGGAAGATGATATGTCGGATAATGAGATAGAAGAAGGAGAAATAGTAGAGATTGAGACAGAGAAAGATAAAGATAGTGTTACTTATGAAGGCTGTGATGGTCTTAAAGTGCCGTATAACTTCATCCAGGATGATGTTATTCCTGAATTCACTTATGAAGGAGTAACAGATTCTATGGACTCTGTTGAAGACGTCACATTGCCTGAAGACACTGCTGATTCAAAGACAGATACTGATGATGAGACTATTCAATCCAATAATGGTGCTGAAACTGAAACTACTCACACTGAGTCTCCGAAGGTTAATGAAGAACCTGTGATGTACAGAGATACAGGGATGACAAGAGAACAGTGGAGAGAAGTTGTAAATAGTTGGATGAAGGTGCTACCCAAGTCTCCAACACTACATGCTTAGAAAGAGAAATATGTGAATAAAGAGTAGTGTATAGGAAGGATCATAAGTTGGTTCTATGATGATGAATCAAAATTATTTGCAATTAAACGATCTGACGGTGTTCAATACTTAAAGACGAGGATCAAGTATTTCAATACCTTGCCAAGGTGTGAAATAAATGGTCTAGCTTCAAAGCCACTCATTAATAGATCAAAGAATGGTTTGGCTGATGTGATAGCAAACTTGATCAAGAAAGAAGGTAGTTCAGGAAAGTATGATCGGCTGAAATCACAAAAGGGAAAGAGAGTGAAGAACACAGATCCAAAGACTTGGAAAGTAACCTGGAAATACAATTATAAACCAGTACGTGCTGTACACAAGATACCGTTGAAGAAGATTCCTCAAGACTTTCTTGGGAATATGAAATGGTGGTATGTTGATGTTAATACTGGTGAAGCAAGGATTGAAGATAAAGACAATAAGGTCATTGTATGTTTCTATGATGCAATGAATCTTATCAATTTCTCAAAGAAAGATCAGAGGACGTTGCGAAAGAATGAAATAATGTTCACTGATGAATGGAAAGAACAAGTATTTCAGTACAAGAGAGTTTTGGAGATATGCAGCAGATATGGAGTGCATGCTGGCAGCAGACTACCGGATAACTGGAAGAGTTCAAGATAAAGACAAAAGACTGAAGATCAAGCTATTGTCAAGGGGGAGTCTGTTAGGACATAATTTGTAATGACAAAAGCTTGTAATAGTTAGATTTTATGTCTTTATGTTTTTGTTATGTAAATGTCAAATGTCACTAAGTGTTTTACAAGTATATCCTAGAGGCGAACTTGTTAAGTTCGCCTGATCTATCAGAGGCGAACTTAATAAGTTCGCTTAGGTCTAACTGAGGCGAACTTGTTAAGTTCGCTTAAGCTGTTAGAGGCGAACTTAATAAGTTCGCTTATATCAGGTCAGTTGGTTATATATATGTGTGTCTACAGAGTCAGTCATAACGAACTAGAGAGATCAGACCAGAGAAGTCCGATTGAGTCTGTAAACATCATTGTGATTTGAAATACTAATTGAGAAGGTTATTTACGTGCTTGTTTGCATTGTCTTTTATGCGTATAAACGTTGACTCGTTGGATTCCGCACTCCAAGTAAACGTCACGTCTTATCACGAGATCGATCTGTAGACGCGCCATGAGGACCTACATGCGATAGGTACAGTTGCCTATTGTGTGTGTTTTTAAGTTAAAGTAATTATCATTTTATAAATTTAAAAACTGATCTCGTAAAACTATCATAAAAATATATTATATTTTTATATATTAAAAATGACACATCAATAACATTGTGCCAGCCGTCTCAATCTGTGTTCGATTCTTTCGTTCAGCCACACCATTCTGTTGAGGAACATAAGGAGCACTGAATTCTTGATGTATGCCTTTTTGTAAACAAAATAAACCCATATTTCCATTCTTTAATTCTGTCCCATTATCACTACGAATCCTCCTGACCTTTTTCTTAAATAAACTTTCAAGTCCCACGATCAGGAACTTAAGAATTTCAGCAGTCTAATCCTTTGAAATAAGAAACTTCACCCAAGAAAATCTGGAATAATCATCAGTCACTACCAAACAGTATGATTTGCCTCCTTCACTCTTAACACTTATAGATCCAAATAAATCCGTATGCAACAACTCGAGAGGAGTCACAATTGAATTAATCATCTTAGATTTGTGAGATTTCCTTTGCTGCTTCCCCTTCTTGCATGGAATACAGTCTTCGTTCACATGAAATCTCATGTTCAAGCTGCTCCACATAATTGATTTTCTTAAACCTCAATCTTCCATTTGATACAATTCCTTGACCAGAAATATTGCCTCCCTTCTTTCCTACAAAGGCTACATATTCGCATTGTTTTTCTTTCACATTTTCCAATAAATTAAGATTTCCTATCATGTGGCGAGAACATCCACTGTCGACATACCAATATTGTTCTGGTTTCCTGAAGAAACATTTTGATGTTGAACTTTAGGTTTGGTACATTCCCTAGCAAAGTGTCCAAATTCTTGACAATTATAACAATTTACTTTAGATTTATCCATCTTTGTCTTGCTTGTCGCTCTAATGAACTTCTTACATGTTTTCTTCAGATGTTCCTTGCCCTGCCTCATCCACAATGCATGTTTCATTGAATGTTCATCTCTTCAAGAGCGTCCTTATCCAATTGCTTGAAATCTTCTTCTATTATATCCGGATAAATAGTTTTTTCACCAATAAAATTCTCATACGAAGTTAAAAATGAAGCAATCATGGCCATCATGTCATCAACAGATTTAGAAGACACCTTTTGAGAACAATGAGTATCATTATGTCAATTCTTTGAACATCCAGAACTAGAAGCAACATAGCATGATGATTCACCACATGAACTTTCTTTTGAACCTTGACCTTCAGAAATTTCTCCTGAAAACAAAGCAACCCCAGACTTTGGTGCCGATGTTCCTTTTCCAAAATAAATGTTAGGATCTTGATAAACTGTATCTTTCTTCTACTTGTTCAAATCATATGATTGAATCTTTCCCATAAGATTTTCAAGACTCAATTCATCAAACCCTGGTTATTCTTTAATCACTATGGAATACATCTCAAAGTGAGCAGCAATGCATCCAGATATATCTCAAGTACCTTCATATTCTTGTAAGATATGTCATAGTTTACCATTTCACTCAACAAGTGATAATACCTAGACATCAACTCATCAATAGATTCTCCTTCAAAAGATTTAAAAACACTGAATTGTTTCTCCCGTAATTCCCTTCTGCTCTTCCTGATATTTGTGCTTCCTTCACATCTCTTCGGCAAACCTTCCCAAAGATCACGAGATGTTTTAAACTTCTTGAATGTGTGGTAGATGTCTAAAGGCAGACACATAGACAAAGCAGCAAGTGGCTTTTTCTCTCGGTCGTACAAAGTTTTCTCTTCCACATTAACAGCTGAAGCTGGTTTTTCTGCAACTGATACACCCATATGAGAATGAGTAGGATGTTTATATCCTTCTGCAATTGGAATGCACGTACTCGTATCATTGATGTTGACATAATTCTCAAAGCGACTTTTTCGGTTCGAGTAATCTTTTAAATTCATCAACCTTTGTGGTTTAGTTGGAGTACCAATCTCTTTATCATAGTTCAGAATATTAGTCATGTTGCTCACACTAGCATTAGAAGTTGACATCTTTGAAATCTTGAAAAAATTCAACACTTAGAAAAATCCTGAGCAAAATCTGTCCTAAGCGAACTTAACAAGTTCGCCTTATTAGGAAGAAGCGAACTGATCAAGTTCGCTGATCAAGTTCGCTCTATAACTGCCTGATTAAGTTCGCCTATTTCAGCTGATCGAAGAACATGGAGGAGTTGTTCTATCATCTAAACGCATGAACTTGACTGCAAATCATCATATCTTGCAATTTTGTAGGAATTAAACAAAATCAAGCCGTAGGATTCTTTAATTTGAGAAAAATAACACGTCTAACGGATCAATTTTATCAAAACATTTCCACAAATGATCAAATCAGCCTCAATTATGTTCAAAAAATGTCAAGAAACCCAGCAACACGAAAAACTCAATCTTTTGATGCAAATCCGAATGAAACGGTGTCACACGATGCTCTCTAATCAAGAGCAATAGCTCTGATACCAATTGAAGGTCCACTTTGGTCTACAGATCGATCTCTCTCGTATAACACACGATGTATACTCATAGTGCGGAATTCAAACGAATAAACACGTCTCGAACATATAAGAACACAATACAAACACCAAGACAAGATTCTCTGAAAGCTCTTTGTATTACTCTGCAAAATGTGCTTACAAGTACAAAACCTGTTTAAGTTCTACAACTAAGCACTATTTATAGGTAAACAAAATCTGCCAGTTAAGTTCGCCACACCCATGGCTTAGGCGAACTTGTTAAGTTCGCCATTCACAAAACTTAACTATAATAGACAAATTACAATACTAAAGATTACAAAAGACCTATTCTATTACATAAAGCTACATGTCACACAAAATACTCCAACAGGCTCCCCCTTGCCATTAGTTTGGTCTTTTAATCTTCAGTTGTTCTCCTAGCTCCAGCTTCTTTTATATAGAATAGGGCATCAGATTAATGCTAGCACCCAGGTCCGCCAACACGTGGTTCAAGGGCAAACTGCCAAGCAGACATGGGATCATGAAGTGACCCGGATCTGCCAGTTTCTATGGCAATTTGTTCTACACCATCGGAGAACATCGCTCACTTAGTGAGACTTTAGAGACTTCCTCCAGCTTCTTCTTGATGGAAAGAAGATCTTTTAGGAACTTTCCATACTTAGGCATATGCTGGAGGACCTCTATGAACGGGAAATTGACATTGAGTTGTTTGAACATGTTCTGGAAATTACCGTATTCCCTAGCATATTTATGAGGCAGCAAGCGCGCTGGGTAGGGAACACGACTCAAGTCAATCTCGGGGGTCTTCATCTCCATCCCCTTTTTCTTGTCCTCTGCCTTCTCGGCAGGCTTCTCAACCACTATCTCCTCATCTACTGGTTCATCTTTTTCTTCCACCGGCGGCTACTCTCCCTCCTCTACTTTTTGACTCCTAGTCGACACGGCCATCACTGAAGCGTTAGGGCCTAAAGATGGACCTCCCTGTGTATCCTTCAGGCTCTTAGCGGTGTCTCCCACCGTGCGTTGCATATCCTGGAATGCAGAATGCTGATTTCTCAGCAGCGTGTCATGTGCATCCAACCTCTGTTGGGTCCCCTTGTCTCTTTGCACTAAATGAGCGAGCATCTGAGTCTGGTTCTCTAGCATCTCTTCAATCTTCTTATCCCTAGCACTACTCTCAGAACTCGCTCCTGCTTCACCTCCTCCATGCTGAGTAGGGCGGGAATTAAACCCAGGTGGGTTGTTTCCAGATCTCCATCCTGAGACATAAGGATTGTTATAGTTATTATTGTACCCTCGGTTCTGGTTGCCGCCCACGAAATCAACATGCTCCTGTTGGCTGACAAGGCAGTCCCTGTTGTCGTGGCCTCCCCTGCACACCTCACACCTTCGAGTATTCAGCTTTAGCTCTTTAATCTCATTCGCCATCGCCGCAAGTGCATTAGTAATGTGGTGCAAAACACACATGTTAATAAAGCGTATTTCACCACATTTGAATAGGTATTGGTTGTGAATTCATTCGATTATGATACCTATGATTATATGTGCTGGTTTGTAGGTGATTGGGTGAGTTTGATTCTAAAACGAGCCAAAAATGTGAAGGAAACGAGCACACGAGACCACGGGATGAGAACGGCAAAAGTGGGGAAAGAGTCCAAACTTAAGAGGGGCATATCTCAGGCTACAAAATGAGTTACGGGGCCCATAATATATGGATTTGGGGTATTTCGACAAGAGGAGTCCAAAAATCAGGATAGTTTTCGCGCCACGCGAACATTGGGGACTCATTTTTCGCGACACGCCAAGAAATGGCAGATCAAGATTTTTTTCGTGACTCTTTTGTCTTTAGCGACACGCGAAGACTTTGTTTGATGGCTTTCGCAACACGCGAAAACACCCAGTTACGCAGATTTTGACCTAATTTCTTGTTTAAATAGTTTAGGACTCTCCCATCAGTTTGGGGATCGATTACCAGCCGTTTAGAGAAGGAGAGGAGGCGATTTTGGACAACGAGATCATTAAGATTAGAGTTTGGAGCTTCCTAGAAGCCTCAGAGTGAAGATTGAAGATCGTTTTCGGTTTGGAAACATTCGGTTTGTGTTTATTCGTTTGATTTCTGGAACTTCTATTGACTATGCTTGTGTTTGATCTTAGTTTCATGATGTTTCTCAGTATTATGAGTAGCTAAACTCATAGCTATCTAGATTAGGATGAATATGACTTGGTTTGAATGTTTTTCGGTTTTTAATTACTCGTATGACGAATGCTATTGTTAAGGTTACTATTTTATTGATTATGATTGTATATGAATGTTGTGTTTTTGAATACATTGCATAAACTTGCTTCGTTTGTCATCTTGTTCGTTTCCTTTGTGTGTTTCGAGTAGGGTTTCGAGTTTTGGGTCATTTACTTGGTGTTTTTGGTCTAAATATTTGATCAGTCATAGAAGCAGTTGTGTGGGTCTTTAAAAATCAGTGTTTTACCAACCTTGAGTCTGAGAGGAGATAGTTTGTCGGGTTGTCCTTTGGTTTTGGTGGTTTGGGTAGCAGTTGCACGAGAGTGAACTGTCCAGGTTATCTTTATCACTTGCAATTTCGTGTCATAGTTGGTATTTTACTGCTTACTCCATACCCTTAGGTCTGTATAGGATAGTCTCTGGGTATAGTAGCGGCTGAGACTGAGAGGTGAATCCGTTTTCGGGTACTTGGTGTTCTAGGAAGTGGAGAGTCTGAGAGGAGATCCACTTTCTTACCGGTGAGCTTATCTTGACCCTTAGGATAGTTAGGGCATGTAGGTGAGTCTGAGAGGAGATCCTACATGTCTTAGTGGTTCCCGATTCGGTCTATCTTTAGAGTCGGTGTCGTGCGGATAGTTGTTATCGAAAGCATTTAATCTAGTCAATAGGATTCCTTGTCTAGGTAGTGTTTGTCTTATATTTGGTCGTCTCTTGTGTCTTAGTTCGTTTGGTCTTTTTGGTTTCTCATATTTGTCTATTTCTTTCCAGTGTTCGAGAGTCTTAGTGTCTTAGTTGATTCTAGTTCTAGGTCTTAGTTGATAGTTTAAGTCATTCATCATTATTATTAAGTTAGGACTCGGTAGAGGTTTAGTATTGAGAGCCGCCATAGGTGTCCACGGATTGATATCCGGTCTTGCCTACGCTTATTACATACCGACCGGTTCACTTGTCGTTTGTGTGTTTTAGGATTGGCAATTCCTTTTTAAAACCGTTGTGTGAATTTGACTTAATTTTATATATACTTTATACGCATCAAGTTTTTGACGCCGTTGCCGGGATACTGCATTGGCGATTTCAAGAACGACCCGAGTCGGGGATCTAGCTGTTTTTGTACATAACTGTGTGATTTTTATTTTCTAGGATTAGTTTATTTTTCTTCTATTCTATCTTTATTTTATTATTATTATTACTTTTTTGGGATTAGGTTTCGTGTGATTTTTACTTTTTGTGTTTTTAGAATTTGTTTAGGATTCTTTTCTTCCATTTTTATTTGTTATTATCTCACCTACTACTTTAAGTATGTACAGACAACAGATTGGGTGGTACGAGGAACCCTGGTGCGAACGTTGTGGAGGAAATCATTGGATACAATATTGTCCTTATGAGAAAGTGGAGGCGATGCTAGCCTATAATATTCATAGGCATGATCTCAAGGAGGTTGAAGAACAAGCTCAAAGAACAGAAGCATTATATGAGCCTCCTAGAATACTACCATACTGATTGAAACCTACCATGTCCCTAACCGAGTTAATGCAACAAGCACGCGAGAGATTTGAGCGGGAAGAGGAAGAACAAAAGGTTGAAGATAAACAACGTAAGCTACTTATCAAGGAATATAAGGAACAAGTCCACAGAATAGATGCATTGGGTGTGAAGATTCATGAGATTTGTGCTAGTTATCAACGGGAGACGATAATGGACGAGGTGTAATTACCAAGCTCACAAAATACCGCACAAGTCGCACCTCCTGTTCAGCACGAGTTCAGTTACAATGTCGAAGTGGAGCATCTATCTAGCCTTGAGTCAGGTAAGTATCCTACCTCTAGCTATATTGATCATGAGTGTGTGGATGATAAAAAGTTGACAGCATCCAGATCCATACATAATTCATTTATCCCATTTGATATGTCACACTTGCTCTGGGAGGATGATGTGATGAAGAATTCAAATGTCGAGGACACACAGGAGGATACCGAGATTGTTGATGAGATTGAGGATGTGGAGTTTTTTTTTTCTAATGACATCGAGGATGAGTATGTTCCCAAGCTGCTAGCTGAGTTCGGGGATGAGTTGGTGGATCTACCAACTGCAGACAGAGGAGAGTTTGACCCTCTGGGTGACCTTTCTAAGTTAGAAACATTACTATTCGGGGAGCCAGAGAGGGAGACGAAAGAACCACCGCACCACAGTGAGATATAGGAAGAAGAAGGAGAGCAAGAGGAAGTGGTTGAGAAACCAGGGCAACCACTTCATGTTAAGGATAGCCCGCCTGTGGAGGAAAGAGATGGTGGATTGCCACCCCAACCGACAAGACCACGGGATAGGGCGCAGAGACATATGGACCGGCATGTTTTGAGGGTTCTCAGATGGTCACACAAGGACCATTGGATGATACCATATTCTAGAGATGACTGATTGCCTCATTACATGCCCCACATCAGATTTGGTCTAGGTAGGTTTAAGGACCGGTTGGTCGACTCAGTTACATTTGTCCGAGTCGGTTTGAGCCCTACCGTCGTATTCGTCCCAGCAGACGGTAGGAGGCGGAGACTGAGCCAGGTGAGTGGGAAGAGAATAAAAGAGAAGCCACCTGATTGAGGTTGTGGTTTTGAGTCCGGCTGAAGACTCGTCTGTAAACTTAGCGCTACCGGGAGGCAACCCGATGGTGAGTTTTTATTTTCTTTTTATTTTGTTTTGTTTACTTTGTGTGCGGGTTTTCATTCTGAGCTATGAGAGGTTGTGAATTCTGAGGGTTGCATGTTCGAGGTCGCTTAATATCATGGAGGAGAGTTTGCTAACCGTTCTATCCCTTTGCTTTTTATGCATTTGCATTTTTTGCTTTACATGGTTTTCAGTTTTACATTGAGGGCAATGTTTAGTTTAAGTGTGAGGATGGGAACGTGACTTATTTTGGACATTTTATATTTTTACCCCTTTCGTTAGACACATTAGGGACAATGTGTGTTTTAAGTGTGAGGATGTTAGCTTGTTAGAAAAATTGAAAATTTTGAAAATAAATAAATAAATCAATAAATAAATAAAGAGTTGTTTCTGCGAGTCCTGAGGTAACATATTTTTTTGAGTTTAATGCGCACAAAAGACAGGTTTTTATTCAATGTAAATCGAAAGCAAAAGGCGAGTCGTGTGCGGGTTTGCGTTTCCTTAGCGTAGTATTCTTTAAGTTTCGGGATTAAGTAGGCCCAACAGAGTCGGTTCTCAGTAATAAAATTAGTTGGGATGCCTAGGATAGTGTAGCAAGCTGGATGGTGATAATTGTGCATGGTTTGTATCGGTAACCCGATTCCATCCGTTTCACTGAGATTTTGAGCCTTTTCAGTTTCTTATATATTCACTATTTCATTTGTTGTGTGTTTACCTATGTGTTATATTTTGTTATAACTTGGACATTTTGATGCATTTTGAGACCCAAGGCTGAGATGACACACAGAAATGATAGAGGCATTAGGATTAACCCATTTGTTTCGCCTTTTTCATTTGTTTTCCATGCCCGGACATTATCCCTTAGTGAACCAAGTTTGAGCCTTTATCTCTTTCGTTTGATTAACTCACACATTACACCTTGAGCCTTTTAGCCTATTTTTTTAACTCGTGTTATTAATCCGGTTCGAGTTATTTGTTTTAGTATGTGTGTGTTTCAGCAATATAGCTTATGTGAAAAAAAAGTAGTTGAATTGTGTTTGAAAAAAAAAGTATACAAAGAAAAAAAAGAGAAAAATGATGAGAGAAAAAAAAGAAAATAGATAGTCAAAAGAATAAGTGGGAGGATCAAAGATCCTCAAATTTTTAGTTGTGTTTCTTTGTTCATGCTTAACTTGACTAGTATGTGTGTGTTTCAGCAATATACCTAATGCACACCTCTAAGAGAAGAGGCGGGTGCCCTAGCACTAGGAATGGAAGTCCTAGTAGATGGCCGTTGTTGCTCAGCGAGAGCGAAGCTCTCAAACATCTCCTTGCAGCAGGCTCCAGTTTATCCATGATATGGCCTCCTGCAACTGTGTTGAACATTTATTGCTTCTCGAAGGTGACGACATTATAGAACTTCTCCACAATCGCCCAGTCAGACAGACCATGCTGGGGACATCGGCTCAACAGCGCATTGAATCGCTCCAAGGCCATGTGATAAGGCTCGTCAGCATCCATCCAGAAGGAGTGGATTTGGTCCCTAAGGCAAGCAGCCCTGGAAGTCGGATAGTACTTTTTAAAGGAACTTGGCTTAAAGATCCACCCAAGTGGTGATTGAATTGTCAGGAAGAGTGTCAAGCCAAGTGGAAGCACGCCAAGAGAGCGAGAATGGAAATAGACGCAAGTAGATTGCGTCTTTAGATACACCTGTGATATTCAACGTGTCACATATGCGCGTGAAGCGGGACAGATTTCCTGGTGCATCCTCATCCTCGAGGCCATGTAACTGAGTAGCATGAGTGATCGTACTCATGACATGTGATGGGATTTGCCAAGTATTGATATTAGGGATAGCGGGACGGACGATCGAAGAACGTGCTCTAGTGGCCCCATCCTTAGCTCTCTGGTGTACGGTACGTCCCGCTAGGGAACTTGGCTAGTGGGACGTACCTAGTTTGTGCACAATGTTTTCAAACGCTCACGGAAGTCGCGGGTGCGCTCGTGAAGCTCTCGTT
Organism: Smallanthus sonchifolius; assembly: GCA_023525975.1. Classification (NCBI taxonomy): domain Eukaryota; kingdom Viridiplantae; phylum Streptophyta; class Magnoliopsida; order Asterales; family Asteraceae; genus Smallanthus; species Smallanthus sonchifolius. Next base: position 70,264,966 of record CM042036.1, on the reverse strand, counting down.
CGGACTCTTCATAAGTTGAATACTGTGGCGATCCCTACGAACGAGTACGTTGCATAAACTGAAAGACACAAAGAAAAATAAGAAAGACTCAAAACACAGAAAGACTCGATCCTAAATTAAGATTCAAAATAAAATAAAGAAAGAAAATAACCAAAAATCACACAAAAACTAGTCAAAGATAATGTTGCTATTGCCAAAGGTCCCCGGCAACGGCGCCAAAAACTTGATGTCGCCCAGACGGTCTATAAAAACTAATAAAGAAAACCTACTCTAGAATCCTAAGTAATAAATGGAGTACCTATGAACTAAACCGCACTGACAGGCAAGTGAACCTATCGAGTGTAGCACATCTTAATGGTAAACGGATTATCGAACCCTAGAGACACTGAATAACTACACTAGACTCTGACTCGGACTAAAGATGATTGGTTTGGGGGGATTTTCTACACTAATGATTAAACTAATAATGCAGAATCCTAAAGATCGACTCTAACTATCAAACAAGGACTTCGGGAAATAACAAGAATGGGAAGAATACCACCTAGGTCGGAATCCTACTTGTAAAGCACAGACTTCTAATGGTTATGGAAACAATGATGGATCTGGTTATCTAATGATAACATCTCTAGACAACTTAGTGGATCCCTAATCACTCTCAGGGTGTCCCCAACTACGAAACTCTAAAGATGAACCCAAAAGACAAATCACCTCTCGGTCTCAATGTCCAAAATAAATCAGAGATGCACGGGGTAATCTCAGATCAACACACTATGACTCGAACTAGCAACAACTACTAAGAACTTAAGGGAACCTCCTCTCAGACAATTCACGCTCAGAATCCTAATGACGAAGACTAACCGGTTATCTCGCACCTTTCAGGTATTGAGATAAGATGAACACTCAGATCTATTGAACTCTTAACTACAGCTCCTATGGGATACTATGTCTAGCAAACTATACAATTAACCACAAACACACAGTCTATGATCTAGATATGCTATTCAAACTGGAATACATCCACAAATAACATACGGAACATATAATCAATTGCAACTCAGATCTAAACATGCATATTCACCATAATAATCAATCCAAAATCTTTACAAAATCATTAAACCATCATTCAAATCCAAAAACCGATAAAAATCAGTACTTTACTAAGCAATCATCACAAACCTAGGCAGTTTTAAAGTTTTAGCCTAGAATCATGCTTAATACATATAAAACAGAAGTATCAAACAAGAACATAGGTTTAACACACAGAAATCAAGAATAAAGATTCGAACATTGAAACCAAATACGCTAATCTAACGAACCCGAGATCCAAAGTCTTCAACTTTAGCCTTCAATCCACCTCCAAACTCCCAAAATCGCTTCTAAGAGCTGCACTGACGGCCAAAATTCGAACTCTATTTCATAATAGCATTCAAAAACCTAATATAATCAATTTTAGGCTTTTTCACGGATTTTATGTCTCTCGCGTACCGCGAGAGATATGGCTGGGTTCCTCGCGTACCGCGAGGAACAAAATAGTCGCGCCCGGATTTGGATTTCCTCACGTACCGCGAGGCTTGGCCTTCTCTGCTTCGCATACCGCGAAGACTCAATATTTCCCATTGTTCATTTTATTCCTGGGACTTGTTCTCGTGCTCGGTTTCTTCATGATTTGACTTGTAATTCTCATGAGCTCCTGTAAACCTGACATTGACTCAAAACAAAGCAAAAACAAGTAAAATGAACACAAAACTTAATCAAAATACACTAAAACAATAGGAATAAAGATGTGTGCTTTGCACTAAATCATAAAGCAAAATAAAAGAAAGACACATACCACGACCAGATTTAGTAAAAGAAGGAAGAAACTCAGGAGATTTCCAAATACGGCTCAAACCGGCCAAAACCAACACCTCCTCGAGGAAAGCGCGAACCCTAGTACGGTTCGATTCAAGTAATGCAAAGTGACGAGGATCAAAGGAGGATCTGAGAAGGTTAATAACATGACAGCCCAATGAAAAGATGTAATTTAAGCCTGGCAGATCCATCCCACACTAATCTATGTCACGTAGATTCTTGTGTAATAGTTCTTTGGCCCTATCTCAGAAATATTGAAGAATTTATTACACTTAGTAATAATTTTTTTTTCCTAAAAATGAACATTCCAATTTTGAAACTTCAGAAGATTGATTTATTGTTAATCATAAGGCCAATTACAGATAATCAGAAACCTTCTCTATGAGAATGCATTTACACATTACCAATATCCACAGTTATCATTATTGAGTTAATCGTATATAAAAGTGATTAACGATTTTCTGATATAGCTTGATTTTGATAACGCACGAAGCAAGTAAGCATGATATAGCTTGATTTTGTTAATGTACGAAGCAAGTAAGCATGCTCAGCTCATGCAGTCGGATGAAGTCGTGGCTGAGAAGCATCTTTCGATAGAGACCCGTAGAGCATCCTTCTAAGTTAATAGGTCTGGATAAGTGCTGATTATTACCATTAATGACCTAGGTATAATAGTTTTGTCCCTATAGTTGACCTGTACTTCTTACACCAAAGAGGCAAAGACCATTTCTGTATTGGATATTTTTATGTAATTGGATTAACTTGTATGACCAATGTAAATCATAATAATCATCAAATAAGTTAGGAGGTGCGGAGTGCACACTTGTTTAAGTTTGTTATGATTTTAGGAACCTAAGCAATGGGAGTAAGGGAATGTAGTCCGTGGCGGGGTCCGAGTTGTTTTGTGTTCGAGTGGGAGATGTTGGAATTATTTTACCACGACCCGACCCGCTCACAAAACAGTTTTTTGTAACTACTTTTGGTAGTTTTATAACCGCCATAAAACATTTTTTTAACTACTTTTGGTAGTTTTACAACCGCTATTTTGGTAGGTTTATAACCGCTATTTGGTGGTTAATTAACCGCTTTTGGTAGTTTTATAACCGCTATATGTCGGTTACTTAACAGTAATATTGAAGCCTATAAATAGCAGTTACTGGCCCTCACCCTAAATGAGAAGGTTTTCGAATTCTTATTCAGTATCATTTGGTCAGGTCTCTCAATACTCTGGTTCACGAAATTCTCTAAAAAAACATACTTCGATCTTATCTCAAATCTGAGTTTTATCCCATCATTAAATTCAGGAGAACCTCTGAATTGATATGATCTGAAAGTGATATCACGACTCTCAAATCATCCAGGTTCATCCTCAAAATCCTCTACATTCTACGTAGCGGAAGGAAGGAGAGAATGTTACACAAAGAAGCAATGGAGCTAACAGCCAGGTCTCACCTGGGCCGGAAGCTCCTCCATTATAAGGGTGCCTTGTGCCCTACAGGTATTCTAAAGTCATCTTAACCAATTCCACTTAATACTCTAGATCCTATATTCCATTATCACTTTCAAAGAATAGTTAACGTATTCTGATGCCGGAGGTTGATCGCAGGAGATCCCCTTCTTCGATGAGTCTAACGGTTCTTTTATCTTAGCACCAATAGGTCACACCAAGGAGCGTCCGTACCATCACCTTGAAGTTTATTTGTTTTCTTGTAGTGACAATGTTCTTAATTTTTCCTTGCGTCCAAATTTCTTGAATCCAATGTTCTATAAATGTATATAGTGATGATCATATTGCTGATTTAGATCATTTCATGACATGGATAGGAAGCGTGAATCATAAGTATAACAATGAAATGGGACTACTATGTCAATTATAGTGCTCCTAAAGAAGAAACACCAATTGATCAAATCATAGCCACGGGATGGGACGAGTACGAATCCGATCAATGGAGAGACAACCTTCAGAAGACGAGTTCCAAGCAAAGATCGAGGTGCTCAAAATGATAGCATCCCCAAAACCTGACAAAGAACAAATATTCCATACAACGGTAGAAAACGAAGACAATGATGAAGATGAAGATGATGACATGGAATACCCAAGAATAAAAGAAGGTAACAATTGGGGCTCATTTCTAGACAAAAGAGGTTCAAATCACTACTAAAAGCATCACTCACGACCTTTTCGGTCAAAAATCCATCCATGATAGAGATTAACGACGAGTTTCGTGGTTGATGCTCCGTCGGAAATTTGGTCGTGCGCAATTTCATTTTTGACGGATGTTATTGAGTCATTACCGACGAACGTATTAGCGAGATACTGACGGGTAATAATATATATCGATGGAATTACTGGCGGAAGTTAGTTTTATTAATTTTTATATTTCATTTTTTAATAATAATAGTTTACAAATATTTTATTTATTTTAATAATAAAACTTTGAAAATATCTTACTTTGATATTTTATTATATTTCATAATAATCAATTTTTTTTAAAATAATTTATTTATAAATTTAAATAAATGAAGAATTAATAAAAATATGAACCGCAAATCACCACAAGAATACATATCGGATACGTAGGATTGTGCCGACGACATGTCGTCGGGAAAAACCTCGTCGGCATAGCTCCGACGCTATAGGCTAATAAGTCATGGGGAAAGAGTCGTCGAGATAGGTGAATGTGTACCGAAGACATGTCGTCGTAGAAAACCTAGCCCTAATTTCATTTTTCTTATTATAAATAAATGGAAAATAATATTAAATCTCCTTTTTAAAGACGACATGTCGTCGGCAAAACATTTTCCATAGAATAATAATATATAAATAATTAAAATAAATTAAATCTGTTTTTTGCCGACGACAATTCGCCGAGAAAGGTCAAATTAAAAAAAATTATTATTTTAAAATTTCCAAATTTTCTCACAAAATATAAAACAAAATATTTGATATCATAAAACTGGAAATTTTATACCGAATAATAAAAACTGCAAAATATAATTACAAACCATGACAAATACATGTCCTAAAAACAAACAGTTACATTATTACAAACCGTCAAATTAATTAGCATAACAAAACGTTCAACTATCTTCATCTTCATCCCCCTCACTAGATGACACGTCTTGGTTGGATTTTCTAGCATCCATCAGGTTATGCATTTGTCTCACCTTTTCATTCAATTAGCAGATTTGTTCTTGCATTTCATTTAATTAGGAGGTGGACAGACACGAGACATCGGTGGGTAGATTTCTCACTTTTCTCGCAACCCCGGCTCCAACCACATTTCTCACAAAGGGCACGTCGTAGAACCTTTTGCTCATCAACCTCTTGCCCTTCACTCATTTCCCGTTGCATTTATGTCAACTCATCTTAAATTTCAATTTGTAATAAATAATACAATAAACATATATTATTTTTTTTAATAAATTTCGGCAGCATAACTTTTGTAAATTGGATAACCAACATGTCCAACAATACGTAATAAATAAAATAATTTCTCAAATTACAACAAACCTACAATAATAGCAACAAAACGCAATAATATCCATCTTTTAGTGGATTTGAGTCAAAGGGGTCAAATGGTTTGTGTTCGTATTACTAACATATATATACACACACACATACACATACAAATACAACATACAAACATAATACGTAATAAACGAAAGTTTGATATTCTAGTCTACCAAAATCGGTACGGGTCATTTTGACCCATTTAGATATAAATGTATGTTATATACTCTAGTGACATATGTACTTGAAATTTACTTTAAATCGCAAGATAATAACAAAAGATATACTTACCCAATCTTGTTGCGCCCTATCGTTGACCCATGTTCCCTTAGAAGTGTGTATATCTCTCCAACCCGCAACAAGATTCATGCTTCCTCTTTGTTGGAACCTATATTCCATCACATTCAAAACTATCGAAGACCGAAGAATTTTACAAAGTGTTAGGTTTTCAACCGAAAAATATTTTGGGCGAAAACGTTTTCGACTGAAAACGATTTGTGGCACCTTTGTTATGCTATATATACGTGTTTGTTTGATTTCATTTATACGTTTTTATTGGTTTCCCTAGACGTTTGATAGATTCTTAGTGTAATCACTCAAGTTCGCTTATATTGTAATCTTTATGCATTTTCTAGTGAATGCATCTACTGTTTGAGATTTATCTACGCGTATTTGGTGGTGATATTGTGTATGTTTGGGTTTTGATCTTTTAGAGTACTTATTAACTTGGATAGAGTGTTTCCGCCACTCTATCAGATTCGTATTGTAGTTTGGCTTGAAATATAGACGATCAGAGGGTATAACAAGTGTTATCAGAGCTTTCGGTGCTCTTAGAGGTTTCAAGCTTGTTCTTGTCATTGGAGACTCGTTTAGGATCATATTACACGCCATTTTTTACAATTTCGTATCTACTATGGTGCATATGGAGATTATAGTAGGTTTCGGAGTCAGATTTGGAGTTTTGGAGTTTCTGGTTGGATTTTGAGTTCTTGGGGTTGAAGAGTCCGAAATCTTGGTTGTTGAAGGAACCAAAATCAATTTTCGACCAAAAAAATTTTCAAGCACTTTGAGTTTTCGCTCGAAAAACACTGTCCAAAACATTGTGTTTCAAATTATGTCCGAGAGGTAGATATCCGAAATATCTAGCTCGAAATCAGATTTCGTTCGATACAGTTTTCATCCGAAAAAGTTGTTCGAAAAAATTTTGCCAAAATCTTTAGACATGGGAAATTTTTGGATTTTGAGATGAAGTTCATTTGTGAAGAATTATTGTTCAAGATGGCAACTAAGGTGTATGATAGTGATCGTAGTATGGGGAAAACTCTACCACTGTTGAAATCCGTCTCTAAGTTCAGTAACTGGAAAATTCAAATGAGAGTGTTTCCCAGGTTCACAGATCATACCTTTTGGGATTCTATTGGTAAAGGACTACACACTCCTATGATTGCTAATGCAACTGCTACGGTTCCAATCGTTGATCTAGATATGTAATCTGAGGATGATAGGAAGCTGGTTGATAGAGATAACCGAGCAATGGGTTCAATCATCAAGGCATTACCGACTGAGTTATATCTGAATTTTGAATATCATGAGTCTGCATAGAGTTTGTGGAATGCACTAAACATGAGATTTGAGGGAAATGCCAACCTTAAGGAAAGTAGGACAAATCTTTTGCTCAAGCAATATAACATGTTCAGTTATGTCAAGGGTGATAATCTTAGTGAACATGTTACTAGGTACACCACTTTGATTAATTGTCTGAGAAAGATGGGGTGGATATCAAGGAGTATGATGTTGTTAAGAAGTTGTTGGATTCTCTTCCTGACTTTAGGAGCATTCCGTATTTGCTAATCAAGAATACAACTCCAGATTTTCAAATAAAGACTCATGGTGATATAATAGGAATTCTGGAATCGTATGAGTTGAAAGCTAAGAAGAGGGAGTTGAATAGTTACAATCAACATGGTAAATCTAGTTCATCTTGTCGGAATGCAGCTTTATTTTATAGATATGGTCAAAGCAGTAGTGTAAGTTTTAATTCTAAGGGAAGTAAGAGCAATGGAAGTTCAAATGGAGGTTCTCAAGATAGTGGTAAAAGTGTTCAATCCAAGACAGTGACTGCACAGATACTTGAAGATCAGATTGCTTTATTAGGAGCATTCTTGATAAGTTATGATGCTTTTGTTACCAGAAAACTACAGCCTGTTAACCTTAATGTGGATGACATGACACAAATAAATCCAGATGATCTTGAGTATATCGATTTACAATGGCAGATGGTGATGATTGCAATGAGGGCTAAAAAGTATATTCAAAAGGTTAGAAAAGATAAACTTCAATTTGGAAGGAAAGGTGGGTTTGACAAGGCAAAACTGAGGTGCTACAATTGCCAACAACTGGGTCATTTTGCTCGAGAATGCCCGAAGGGAAAGAACAAGATAAATGATGATTCGGGAGTGAAAGTTATTGAGGTGATTTCTAATAAGGATAGTTCAACTTAGAAAGGACCTACAGCTGTTGTTTCAAAGGAAACTGGAAATGTTGAGTGGGAAGATGAAGTCAATGAAGCTGCTAATAATTTTGATAAAGCTTTAATGGCTGAAGTCCAGGGGTCTGTGAGTGCTAGTGGAGGATTGATTGATGATTGTGTTGAGGTGAAAACTTAAGCTTTGGTTTCTAAGGGCAAAGAAAAGGTCGTTGATGATGGAGCAAGTGCTTTTGAGGTTTAAGAATTAGATGAAGAGGTACAATCTCATACCTGTTTTGATGATTGTTATCTTCGTATGAAAAATTATCATGCAACTAATAAGTTCCAAATAGCTGCAAATGAGAAACGTAAGTTAACTAATCAAGAGTATATGAGGAACGAGGCTAATTATACATGAAAAATTAAAGCTTTAATAAAAGATAATTTGGTCTTTAAATAATACCAATATAAAAAGGAGGTTTTGATAAATGATTTAACTAAACAATTGGTTGAAACTCAATCAAATCTTTTAAAAGAAAAAGTTCTTATTGCAAAATGGAATATGCAACAAAAGACTCTTGAAGATTTTGAATCAAAACAAAGAAGTGTGTTTATCAAAGATGGAATTGGTTTTCATAAAATGCCACCACTAAATCATTATCTTCCATTTCCTAAGCCTCATCCCACAAATACATTGATTAGAAATTAAGAAACAAATCCACATTAAAAACATGTATAGTTGAACTGGACGTTGATATTGATGGAGTAAAAAGTTTTACTGCTTTTAATAAACAATGTACAAGAGAGTTTGTGAGGGATTTTAAACAATATATGGATGTTAGTTGTGACTTGAAAACTTTTGTAATGGCTCATGGTAGTTGTGATGTGTCTTGTGATGGTGACAATATTAGTTCTTGTGATGGTAGTTCAACTGATTATTCTGAATGTGTTTATGATGTTTCCTCATCAACAACTTTCTTTGACAAAGTTATTCATGTAGCTAAGGATTATGTGCCCTTAAGTAAAGCTAAGTATGTTGCTCATGATGTAGAACTTGATAAGCATGGTAATCCGTTCATTGAGGAATATGAATTGTCACATGAGTGTCCACGGAAAAATGGTTACATAGCTCCTGAAAAGCAGTTAATGTCAAAGGCAAGATAGTTAATGTCAAAGGAAAGTCGATTGATGTTAAAGACAAGTCGGTTAATGTCAAAGGCTAGATAGTTAATGTTAAAGGCAAGTCGATGGATTTAAAAGCCAAGTATGTCTTTAAAGTCGCTGAATCATCAATGTCAAAGTCAAAGAGTAAAGTACATGAGTGTCAATTACCAAGAGGAATTCGCGTGAATGGTGTCCGTTCAAAGAGTCATGCTTGTTATACGTGTGGGAAAGCAGGTCACTTGGCGAGAGATTGTAGGCATAAGCCTGTCATGTCAAAGTCAAGGGTGGTACATGAGTCACGAAAGAATCATGTGTATCCATGAGAGAAAGTGATTGATTGAAATTCGAGTTCAGAGAGATTAAAAGATATGATAGAAATTATATGCTTTCTAGATATCGACCTTATTCTTATCAGAATGTGAGATAGAGGAAGTGTGACAATCCAGACTTTTCCCGTTAACTAAGTTAGCAATCTAGTTAAACCCTAACTATTCAAAAACTCAAGGGACTTAAATTGTTAATTTTCAAACTCAAACCTCAAGGACTAATTGTGTAATTAGCCTAAACCTAACTAATTTTGACCTTGCAAAGCCAAAATCCTATATTTGTATCTTGTTGACTTTTAATAGTCAAACTAACCATGTCTCTAACTCCATCCAAACCAGAGGGACCAATTCTGACTATTTCTAAACATATGAACATGAAATTTCAAGGACTAACCTTGTAAATACTGATTTCTCAATTTTGTTTGACTAACAGAAAGTCAAACTTGTAGCTTTTATTCAAATACAAGGCAAAAATTGAAATTCGTTGGAATCCATAACCGAAATAGATGATTAATGGCATTCACGACCATCATTGAGCCATTAAACCTCGTCATTACATGCAATAAACCCCAATTATGGTGAATCAAAGCAAAACCGTCGACACTATGTCATATACGATCGAATTCGACTACAACCGGTTTCCAATCTGCAAACCAATGCACTGCGCACCTAAATCGAGCCCCTCTGAAACCTTTGTGCTCATCAATTTGATCGGATTCATAGCAGAAGTCACCGGGAATCGAACCAGTCATCGTTAGACCTGCTTTTAGTCGATCACCATAAATTCGATAACATTTCAGGTAACTATTTACATCCACATCTTCGTTTTTATCCATAGAATGAAAGCCCTAAACCAATTAGGGCTTACAACATCAATTCGATCAAGTTCTTAAATCTAGGGTTCATACAATCCCTGTTCAATCGAACCCTATTCCCGATCCATTCTAAATCCAATTAATATACATGATTAGCTTCGCAATCCCCTGTATATTAAAAGCCCTATGTTAATTTCATATTTTATTATCGAATTGATCAGGATCCAATATCTAGGGTTTGTTCATAATAGAATTTGGGGGTTTTGATCTTAGACACCACGTCAATCAAATTAAACCATATAGGTAGATTCGCAATCCTTTGTTTAGTAAAAGCCTTATGATTTCAATCTGTAATCTTATCGAATTCGTTCATTTCGGTTCCGGGGTTCATATCTAGGGTTTCAACCCATTAATATGAAAATTTACGAATCTTAACACGGTATTTTTGCAATTAAACACAACCACAAGTTCGTCATCTAACCACCATCAAAACTCACATGATACTTTGACTAATTCACGATCGAATTGGACGGTTGGGACTGGGTTCGATCGCGAGTGGCTTGGGGGAAGAACTTAGGACAATTAATGTTCAAAACCAAATCAATCCGGATTCTATCGCGATACCCTAGCGGGCTGGAGTGGTTAAGTTTGTGTGTTGGTGTAGGTGAGACCCGGGTTCGAACCTCACTAGCACCATTTATTTTTCTAGCCACTTTTGAGACTATATTTTTACATAAAATTTGTTCTAATACTATTATGCTAATATATTAAATGGGTTTTAGCCTGGGAAACCACCCGTATGCTCGGGTTTGATTTATAAACCATTTTAATATTATTTCTCCACTTTTAAATAATATATATATATATATATATTATTTTCAAACCACGACTCCAAATAAATTTTATATTTATATTATTTTCAACCCGTGATTTCCAACCAAAAATAATATATATTTTATATTATTTCCTCCAAGTTTATAAATTCTATGAAACGTTTCAGACTAATAAATGATATAATTTTATTATATTATTGACTCATGTTTTATTCTCGATCTAAAAATAATATATTTATTATTTTTGACACAAATGATTATTTATGAATCTTGGGAACTTAAAAATAATATATTAAATTATATTATCTTCCTAACCATTTTAACAGGCACGAACGTACGAATATAATTATTTATTATTATTATTCATTTGACACAAAATGTATGTATGTTAATTATTAAATTAAGAAATCCCTATTACCGTGGACGCGTTCGTCTACTCGTTGTTTCCTAAGCGTATTTTAGGACGTTCTAACTTCCGTGTCGTCGTCACAAAAACCACATGCCCCTAATTGTTATGTTTATAATTCTAGGGCATATGTGAGTCATTGCAAGCTGACACTTGTGTACCAAATCTTTTACTTGTGTGATAGTACCTTCTACGCAACGCAGGTGAGTTTCACATCCCCTTTTTACTTGTTTTCCTATTGGAGGAGAAACATGCATACACACAAACATTATTTTTACTTGTTTTCCTATTGGGGGGAGAAACATGTATAAAAATGAATAATATTTTACTTGTTTTCCCGTTGTGGAGAAACAGTTACGAAAACAAACATCATTTTACATGTTTTTCCCGTTGGGGGGGGGGGGAACATGACACAAACTATTTTTATTATGGTACTTCATATGATATCACTGCTGAGGCTAATCATAACACACTATCATGAAAGTTCTCACACACTTCGGACCTTTAATATGGAATTAGCGAGGTAATTTTGGTAGTACTACTGGGTTTGACAAACCCCACCTGCATTAGTCGCGCTAACTCGATTTTGAGGTCGAACAGGTGAAATATTGACCTTAACACATTAGTCAGAGTTGATAGACTTGGCTGGAGGCAAACAAACAAACACTGTCAGCTTCGGTTGTGAGCGCTTTAGTAAGACATGAACATAGGCTAGCTACCTATAGATATGCATATTGAATTTACATAATCTGGCAAACACTCTCTTATTGCAAACTTGAAACCTTTGAACTCACCTACCTTGTGTTGATAGTTTTTCTTACATGTTTCTCAGGTCGCTAAGGCACAAGTTGCACATCTAGGGCATGCATGGAGTCCTACTGTCATTTCATTCATATGCAAACATTTCAGACAACTCACTTGCTTTTATTAAATTAAACTTGAGCGCTTTTGTTCTGCTCAGTAACTATCTTGTTTAAACGCTTCTGCATTAACTCTGAATCTTTATGTTATGACATTTTAAGTCTCATATAGTGTCGTTTGATGTAACTGATGTATGAGATCCTGGTTTGTCACACGCCAAATGGTAAAACTCCGTTAGTGGAATTTGGGGGTGTGACAGATTTATATCAGAGCCAATGGTTATAGCGAACTAGGAATTACATACTAGACTATAACCCACACACATTAGTTACACGACACAGACATTCATACATGCTACACGTAGCATCTACACATACATTGCATTGCAGGCATGTTGACATCTTTCATATCACCCTCTACTGACGAGGAACAAGTCGTTCGCTTTGCATCATCACTCCTAGTGGTGACACTCGGGGAATGATATCCACTCCCGTCCGTAGGTAGCGAGACGGAGCCTTCGGAGGAGTCACTCACACCACCATCATCTGCACCCTTGTTATACCACCAGAGCCGAAGATAACACCGGCTTACGCCTATCGAGGACACATTCAGGGAATGGTGGGTCTTCTCAAGTTCATGTTGGGGGCGACACACAAAACTAACTCATGTCTCTTTGGGAGTTGGGATCGTCGGAGGCGAGTCCCTTCTGTACCCACTAGAAACAATACTTCGTGTGAAGGCAGACTGTTGCACGCATCATTGCAGAATCCATTGACACGTATATGCCATCACTTTCCCGAGCCATGGGCTACCTCTTTGGTCGATATTCTATTAAAGAAATATTGACCACAAGGTTGAGAACGCCTTGCTCATTGCATACTCAAACCCTACACTTGCTCAGTTGGAAGGACGACTACTTTGCCTCTTCCAGTAACACATATCCATGAACTAGTTTCACTTCTCGAAATCGCATTTTGCATTCATGATTTCACCTATAATTCCCTGAATTGGACCATCGTAGAGTATTTCGACTCGAGTGAATACTCGGATCAAACGATTCCTGACTACTCATCCTGATGTGAGTTCTAGTTTATTAATTTATGGTTGATGACTAAGCTTCTCGATGACTTATGATATCTAACAACACTCTTTACTCGACAATAAATATTGAGGTACATTTTGACACAGGACATGGAGAAGCTAGGGTGAGCATGCAAAGCAAATTATCATTACGGGTGCACACCTAATTGTAATTTGAGGTGCATGTAAGTCCTAGTGAAACCTAGTGTGTGGATAAATGGTCCTAATCTGTGATCTACATACTTATATTTCCATTGACAGTAGAAATTATCATGACCCGCTCAACGACGAGTTGGTATCATTAAACTTGTTCCACAATTGATAGACGCGACTATCATGTTGAAGGTATTTACGAACACAATGAACTATCATCCATAGAACCCATTATTTTATATCACTCATTTAAGAGCCTTAGTGAACTTAAGACTCTCATCCAAACGTGATCACAGAAACCAACTCGATTGAAACTCTGGTAGAACCTCATGACAAAACCCATCGACTCTAAGTATGTAAGCGGAATTGGAAGATTTCTTTTCCTGCTAACACGTTATTCCTTAAACTCCATCAATAAATTCTAGTTGACCATATTACCTTATCCTGTGACTAAACCTTGGTCTAGTTTGATTTATACCCCAAGATATCCAACTCCATAAGCAGACTTTTCTAAATGATCCCGTTGATCCGATGACATTAGAAAATGGGGATTTAATCCAACCAACCATCGGTTGACGCGACTACTTAGACAGATAACCAATCCCTGGTATTACTGGAATATGTATCTCATAAAATTTCTTTTTCTACATGTGAACCTCTTCTCTTAGCCTTTACATTGACTGACGCTTATCTTATAAGCACGTGTCTCATTAGAAGTCTCAACATGACTTCACAAATTTCTTACTAGTGCAGTCGTAAATAGCTGATGGTCAGATAATTGAAGCAACTCACATTCTTAAGGGTTGTAAACTTGAACTAGCTGGTCATAAATTCTACATTGACCTAATGCCAGTCATACTCGGTAGTTTTGATGTAATTGTCGGAATGGACTGGTTATCTAAGAACCAAGACGAGATTATTTGTCATGAGAAAATCGTTTGCCTTCCTCTCCCTGGTGGAGAAACTTTTTCTGTCCAAGGTGAAAAGGGTGGTGCAGTCGTTGGCATCATCTCATTCATGAAAGCACAAAATTGTCTACGAAAGGGTCATACTGCCATTCTAGCTCTCGTCACCGAGCAGCCATCTGAGGAGGAGAAGATTGAAGACATACCGATCGTTCGTGATTACCCGGAAGTATTTTCGGAAGACTTTCCTTGCCTTCCACCACACCGACAGGTCGAGTTCCAAATTGATTTAGCACCCGGAGCAGCGCCTGTTGCTCGGGTACCATATATACTTGCACCTAGTGAGCTGCAAGAGTTATCTACACAACTGCAGGAGTTGTTAGATAAAGGTTTCATTCGACCTAGCTCATCGCCATGGGGAGCTCCGGTCTTATTTGTCAAGAAGAAGGAAGGGACTTTCCGCATGTGCATCGATTACCGGGAACTGAACAAGGTGACGATAAAAAATCGTTATCATCTACCCCACATCGACGATCTTTTTGATCAACTCCAAGGATCAAGCTTCTATTCCAAGATAGATCTTAGATCCGGTTATCACCAGCTGAGAGTCCGAGAGGAAGACATCTCAAGGACGACATTCAGGACTAGGAATGGTCACCATGAATTCATGGTCATGCCATTCGGACTGACCAATGCACCCATGGTATTCATGGATCTCATGAACTGTGTGTGTAAACCGTACCTTGATCAGTTCGTCATTGTTTTCATTGATGACATCCTTATCTATTCCAAGAATAGGGACGAACATGAGGAACACCTTCGTTTGATTATGGAATTACTAAAGCAAGAGCAGTTATATGCTAAGTTTTCCATGTGCGAATTCTGGATTCGAGAAGTGCAATTCTTAGGACATGTAGTCAACAAGACGAGAATACATGTCGATCCAGCTAATGTAGAAGCAATCAAGAACTGACAGCACCTACAACGCCGATGGAGGTGCGTCAATTTCTAGGATTGGCTGGCAACTACCGTCGTTTCATTGAAGGAATCTCCAAGATTGCCCAACCCCTCACAGCCTTGACTTAAAAGGGTAAACCCTATAACTGTGGTGACACCCAGGAATCAGCATTTCAACTTCTGAAACAGAAACTCTGCAGTGCACCAAATCCTATCTCTTCCCGTGGGAACAGATGACTTCGTAGTGTATTGCGATGCCTCCATTCAAGGTCTTGGTTGTGTGTTAATGCAACGCGAGAAGATTATCGCATACGCCTCCCGTCAGCTAAAGATTCATGAGAAGAACTATACGACCCATGACCTGGAATTGGGAGCTGTAGTGTTTACATTAAAAATCTGGAGACATTACCTGTACGGTACCAAATGAACCATATACACCGATCACAAGAGTCTTCAGCACATCTTCTAACAGAAAGAGTTGAACATGCCACAGCCTCGTTGAATAGAACTCTTGAACGACTATGACTCTGTAGTCAGATATCACCGGGGCAAGGCTAATGTGGTAGCTGATGCCCTATTCATCCAGGTCATGGATGAAGCACACAAATCCCGATACCTTATTCATCCAAGAAACCGACAAGATGGAAAAACTCACTCGTATTTACTTGAAGGAAGTAGTCTCTCGGCACGGTGTGCCAATTTCTAACATTTTGGATCGAGACGTTCGATTCACCTCTCGGTTTTGGCAATCACTACAAAAAGCTTTAGGTACGTGTCTAGACATGAGAACGACGTATCATCCTAAAACTGATGGTCAAACAGAACGTACCATCCAAACCTTAGAGGACATGCTACGAGCTTGTGTGATCGATTTCGGTAACACTTGGGAGTCTCACTTACCTTCAGTGGAGTTCTCCTACAACAACAGTTATCACACTAGCATCAAGGCAGCACCATTCGAGTCATTGTACGGACGTAAATGCCGATCTCCTATCTGTTGGGCTGAAGTTGGGGATACCCAACTTACATGTCCTGAGCTTGTATTCTAACCTTCTGAAAAGATCGTTCAAATCCGAAACCGTATGGCGGCAGCTCGTGATCGTCAATAGAGATATGCCGACAAACGTCGTAAACCGTTAGAGTTTAAAGTAGGTGATATGGTTCTTCTGAAAGTCTCACCTTGGAAAAGTGTAAATCGCTTCGGGAAATGAGGTAAACTGAATCCTCGTTATGTTGGACCATTCAAAATAGTGAAGAGAATTGGCCCAGTAGCGTATCAACTAGACCTACCTGAAGGACTTAGTGGTGTACACGATGTCCTTCATGTCTCAAACTTGAAGAAATGTCTAGCAGACGAGACACTCGCAGTTCCACTTGAGGAACTCCAGATCGATGAACAACTTCGCTTCATGTATAGGGAAGTTAAAAGGATTAAACACTGTTAAATTCCTAACAGAAAGTCAAACTTGTAGCTTTTATTCAAATTCAAGGAAAAAATCGAAATTCGTGGGAATCCATAACCGAAATAGATGATTAATGGCATTCATGACCATCATTGAGCCATTAAACCTCGTAATTACGTGCAATAAACCTCAATTATGGTGAATCAAAGCAAAACCGTCGACACTATGTCATATAAGATGGAATTCGACTACAACCGGTTACCAATTTGCAAACTAGTACACTGCGCACCTAAATCGAGCCCCTCTGAAACCTTTGTGCTAATCAATTTGATCGGATTCATAGCAAAAGTCATCTGGAATCGAACCAGTCATCGTCGGACCTGCTTTTAGTCGATCACCGCCAATTCGATAACATTTCAGGTAACTATTTACATCCACAACTTCGTTTTTATCCATATAATGAAAGCCCTAAACCAATTAGGGCTTACAACATCAGTTCAATCAAGTTCTTAAATCTAGGGTTCATACAATCCCTCTTTAATCGAACCCTATTCCAGATCCATTCTAAATCCAATTAATATACACAATTAGCTTCGCAATCCCCTATATATTAAAAGCCCTATGTTAATTTCACATTTTATTATCGAATTGATCATGATTCAATATCTAGGGTTTGTTCATAATAGAATTTGGGGGTTTTGATCTTAGACACCACGTCAATCAAATTAAACAATATAGGCAGATTCGAAATCCTTTGTTTAGTAAAAGCCTTATGATTTTAATATGTAATCTTATCGAATTCGTTCATTTCGGTTCCGGGGTTCATATCTAGGGTTTCAACCCTTTAATCTGAAAATTTACGACTCTTAACACGGTATTTTTGCAATTAAACACAACCACAAGTTCGTCATCTAACCACCATCAAAACCCGCATGATACTTTGAATGATTCGCGATCAAATTGGACGGTTGGGACTGGGTTCGATCGCGAGTGGCTTATGGGAAGAACTCAGGAGAGTCAATGTTCAAAACCAAATCAGTCTGGATTCTATCGTGATACCCTAGCGGGTTGTAGTGGTTAAGTCTGTGTGTTGGTGTAGGTGAGACCCGGGTTCGAACCTCACTAGCAAAATTTATTTTTCTAGCCACTTTTGAGACTATATTTTTACATAAAATATGTTCTAATACTATTATGCTAATATATTAAATGGGTTTTAGCCCGGGAAATCACCCGTAGGCTCGGGTTTGATTTATAAACCATTTTAATATTATTTCTCCACTTTTAAATAATATATATTATTTTCAAACCACGACTCCGAAGAAATTATATATTTATATTATTTTCAACCCGTGATTTCCAACAAAAAATAATATATATTTTATATTATTTCCTCCATGTTTATAAACTCTATGAAACGTTTCATACAAATAAATGATATAAATTTATTATATTATTTACTCATTTTATCCTCGATCTAAAAATAATATATTTATTATTTTTGACACAAATTATTATTTATGAATCTTGGGAACTTAAAAATAATATATTAAATTATATTATCTTAATAACCATTTTAAAAGGCACGAACGCATGAATATAATTATTTATTATTATTATTATTCATTCGACACAAAATGTATTTATCTTAATTATTAAATTAAGAAATCTCTATTACCGTGGACGCGTTCGTCTACTCGTTGTTTCCTAAGCGTATTTTAGGACGTTCCAACTTCCGTGTCGTCGTCACAAAAACCCTATATGTCCCTAATTGTTATGTTCATAATTCTAGGGCATACGTGAGTCGTTGCAGTCTGACACTTGTGTACCAAATTTTTTACTTGTGTGATACTACCTCTTACGCAATGCAGGTGAGTTTCACGGCCCTTTTTTACTTGTTTTCCTATTGAGGGAGAAACATGCATACACACAAACTTTATTTTTACTTGTGTTCCTATTGGAGGGAGAAACATGCATACGCACAAACATTTTTTTACTTGTTTTCCCGTTGGAGAGAAACATGCATACACACAAACATTATTTTTACTTGTTTTCCTGTTAGGGGGGAGAAACATGTATACACACAAACATTATTTTACTTGTTTTTCCGTTGGGGAGAAACATGCATACACACAAACAGTATTTTTACTTGTTTTCCCATTAGGGAGAAACATGCATACAAATGAATATCATTTTACTTGTTTTCCCGTTGGGGAGAAACAGATACGCAAACAAACATCATTTTACGTGTTTTTCCCGTTGGGGGAGAAAACATAACGTAAACTATTTGTATTATGGTACTTCATATGATATCATTGTTGAGGCTAAGCGTAACACACTATCATGAAAGTCCTCACACAATTCAGACCGTTAATATGGAATTAGCGAGGTAATTTTGGTAGTACTACTGGGTTTGACAAACCTCACCCGCGTTAGTCACGCTAACTCGATTGGAGGTCGAACGGGTGAAATATTGACCTTAACACATTAGTCAGAGTTGATAGACCTGGCTGGAGGCAAACAAACAAACACTGTCAGCTTCGGTTGCGAGTGCTTTAGTAAGACATGAACATAGGCTAGCTACCTATAGATATGCATATTGAATGTACATAATCTGGCAAACACTCTCTTATTGCAAACTTTAAACCTGTGAACTCACCAACCTAGTGTTGGCAATTTTTCTTACATGTTTCTCAGGTCGCTAAGGCACAGGTTGCACATCTTGGGCATGCATGGAGTCCTACTGTCATTTCATTCATATGCAAACATTGAGACAACTCACTTGCTTTTATTAAATTAAACTTGAGCGCATTTGTTCTGCGTAGTAACTATCTTGTTTAAACGCTTCCGCATTAACTCTGAATCTTTATGTTATGACATTTTAAGTACCATATAGTGTCGTTTAAGGTAACTGATGTCTGAGATCCTGGTTTGTCACACGCTAAATGGTAAAACTCCATTAGTGTAATTTGGGGGTGTGACAGGAAGCATTTTCATAACAAATTGGACAAGAAGGTCCAAAATGAGCAAAGGATTGTGAAGAAATCTTTCATTCAAAGCAACCTTGCAAAACAAAAATCGACTAAAAATGGATAAAATGATAGATTTTGGAAACTAAAACAAAATAACAATTCTTCACAAAAAGTTTGGGTGAAAGCTGATTGTTAGTGAGGCTAAGACCATAAAAAGTCAAAGTCAACCTAAGTAAAAACTGATTTAGGTGCTTGTTTTTCACTAATTCGTATAATGTGCAGAGTAAACCGGAGGACTATCAATAATGTATGGCATGTTGATAGCGATTGCTCTAGGCACATGACTGGACAGTTGGATATTCTCAATGATTTTTGATCCTTTGAAGGACGTTACGTAGCTTTTGCTGGAGACGAGGAAAAATAACTAGACAAGGGACAGTTTCAAATGATTTATTGATTTTGGAAAAAGTCAATTATGTGTCCCAGCTGGAATTTAATTTACTGAGCGTATCTCAAGTGTGCGACAAAGACATTCTAGTTTATTTCACAACAAAAGAGTGTTTATTTCTAAAATCAGGAATGAAGATCCTGATGAGATGATTCTCATGGGTGCAACCAGACGGTTTAATACTTATGTTGTAGATATGAATGACCATTCATCGCCTGTGAATGTGTCATGGTTATTGTCAAAAGCCTCCGATTCTAAGTCCCTTGGTTGTACAACCAACCTCAAGAGTTGTAAAGAATTGTTCATCACGTTACTTATTGTTTAGTTGTTAATATATATTAATATGAACTTGAATCATATTCATGTTAGACTCAAATTGACAAGAAAAAATTGAAATGGTAATCTGTATTCTAAAAAGATAAAAATATAACCGGTCCAAGATTTAAGATCTTCACCCCTAGCTCGTCATCTTATTGTAGGAGTTGGATCAGGCGTGGGCACAATTTCTCTTTTTTATGAACTTTTTATCTCTCTTTCTCTTATGAGAACATGAGTGAGAAATTATACCAAATCAACTATAGCCAGGACTAGAGCGGTAACAAGTTATAGGAAATTTTAGAGACCGAAGAACATACCGTTTTTTCCCTTCCATCTTAGCTCTAACAATTTGAGAAATAATATGGTAACATAGTAAACGTGCACAGAGAGAAGTAAATAGTTATGTAATTATAGAGGTAATAAAATATAAAACAGATTTAGTCTAAGAAGTATTGTAGAAAGAAATCATGAGTTTTGATCAAATAGTCAAGATTAACACTATGACAATTTCGTAACAAACTGGAAGTTAGTAACAGTTGGAAGAGGTAAAAGGGGGAATTCACCCTTTGTGTTTTCTTTTTCTATAAATTCTAGTTTGATCAATTCTTTTAAACTCGAATAAATTATATATGCTTCATTATTTTTTCAAAAAAATTATACCAAACAATCAAGAATTTTATTTTCTTTTAATATAACTAAAATATATATATATATATATATATATATATATATATATATATATATATATATATTATATTATTTCTAAAGGTTTGATGTACTATGTGATACAAAATGTTGTTATACCATTTTACAAAGAGATTTATACCATTTACAAAGTGTTACTATCTTTTGTTCTTTGATGTTATGCGTGATATAAACATGTTTAAATAATTTGATTCAAATGCCCTCGCGCAATATTTTTAATGTCGAATAAATTTTATATGCCTCATTATTTTCTTAAAAACAATATATATACCAAAAAATCAAGAATTTTATTATATTTAATATGAGTATAATATTGTTTTCTGTGTATGTATATATATATTATCTTTAAAAGTTTAATGCAATATGCGATACAAAATTTTGTTATACCAATTACAAAGTATTGATGTTATGCATGGTGTAAACATGTATATACAAATGGACACAAGTACCCTCACGCATTAGAACCACTCATGTGCATGCGTCGTCACCTTATTAATTCCTACACTTCTCACGTGAAATCATTTTGTGTTGTGGCCGACCCCTTAGTTGTTGATGAATGTATATTGTCATTAAGGCATAATATTCATTTAAAGATGTACCCGAAAGAGAATTAATAAGTTGAATAATAGATTGGTAAGTGGTAGTCTCTCTTTTTAGTAAGTTGAATAATATATTAGTAAGTGGTATTTTTTGTTTTACTATTTCTCTAATTCTCTTTCTTCGTACCTAGAGATAAGCATCTTGTACAAGTTATGAAAAGAAAAAAAATTAGATGTCTTATATAATTATAATGGTTGATTTTCTCAATAGTTATTAGATGTCATGATTGTTGGTTTTTTCATTTAGTTATATATCTCTAACATCTTTATATGTGTATGTGATCAATCGAGAAAGTAAATACTCATTTCACATCATACATCTAGAGTGTGAATTTCGGACACGACACGAATCTAACATGAAAAGCTACATTTTCAAGAATTTAAAACCCGACCACTTACCTTTAGTTCTAGGTTCGGGTTGTCGGTCTTGACCTATTTGTGCTTAACCCGACTATTGAGATCTATTACCTTTTGTTACATAATAATGGTTTTTGCTATAAGGTACATCTAATCCAAAATTACTATATTTTGTGTTAACAAAAGTGCTATTACTTTGTCTTGCAGTCTTTTACTAAACACACCAAATTAAGAAATTATTTACTTAGAGATAATATGTAAATAATTATTGAAAAACTGTAATATGAAGAACATTTAGTAGTTATATTTATCTAAGTCTCTTAAAAATGAATTATTTAATTTCATGATAGTAAGATTAGACATTCTAGAACATAATCTTTAATTGAACAATGCAAATTATGCATTAGTAGCCTTTAGTAATCATGCTTCATATTATTATTATTATTATTATTATTATTATTATTATTATTATTATTATTATTATTATTATTATTTTTAACAAAAACTCACGATTAGAACTACAAAAATAGTGGACATTTAGTGACAAACTCATAAGTAGGTAAAGAATTTACTGACGGAATGTATCACTTACAAACAACCGACGGGTGTCATGTACATGGTCGGACAACCATGAGAAATTTACCAACAAAATAACATATGACGTGTTATCGAAGTTCAACAAAGGATCCCTATCGATGAAAGTGCTAATACAAGTCAACCTTGGTAGAAATCGAGTTCCTACCGCTCTACCGAAAAACATGTCAGATAGCTCTTACTGAAGGAAAATGGAAATAACATGTTCCAAATAATTAATAAAAAAAAATATTGTAAATCAAAATCCTTTTTAATTCAATCAAATGTGTAATAATAAATAATATATGTTTATACAATAAGAAACTATCTAATTATATAAGTAGGGGGATGGGAGCATACTGCGATGGTAGCCGTCCTAACAGTTGTTGGCCTACAAAAGTGTTGAACTGCTCATTCAGCTGATCTTCAGTTTCGTTATACAGTCTACCTTGCTTGAACCACTTCATTGGAAATGCTTCCGTTCAGCCTCCAGCTTCGCCTGCCTCATAATCCTTGTACATCAACAGTAGTTCCTCTAAGGTAGTAATGTACAAATATTTAACATACGAATAGTAGTTTGTTGACGATTTTACATCATAAAAAACCAAATATTTAACCGGTATCACTTGTAATGGCATAGCAGGGATCGTTAGTGGTCTCAAAGTTGAAGAGGCGGCCTTCTTTCAGGCTCCAACACTCTGCTTCCACAGTTATGGGTCATCAACATGTCTAGCGTTGGGCTCGAACTCAACATATTTTTCATTATATAGTTGAGTATATGTCTCCTACAGGTTACCAAAACAAAAAAAAGAAATATCTTATTTGTGAGAATTTTGATAAAATAATTACTATAAATCAACTAGTGGGAGCACAATAATTAAAAAGGCATGTCTTAAATCAACTAGTGGGAGCACAATAATTAAAAAGCCAAGAGTATATCAACATAAAAAGACTTACCACTACTTTGTTTTCCTTCAGAGTAACGTACTTTAGAGGATCATGTTTTATAATGCGTCCTTGCATAGACCTCTACACTAGTTGGCGTGTGTCCCAACAACTTAGTCTACCACAAAGGTTAAATTTTTAGTTTCTTAAACAAATATAAATGTAAGAGCAAATTAAAAAAAACTACCTATAATCTAATATCGTTGAATTGCAGTACTAATCGACTTCCTAGGGTGCTAAAACGGCACCCCCTAAAAGTGGTCGCCACATTGGCCTTACACAAACCTCTAACAAAAGTGATCATAAAT
The DNA here is from genome assembly GCA_023525975.1 of Smallanthus sonchifolius. Classification (NCBI taxonomy): domain Eukaryota; kingdom Viridiplantae; phylum Streptophyta; class Magnoliopsida; order Asterales; family Asteraceae; genus Smallanthus; species Smallanthus sonchifolius. The sequence goes on along the minus strand of CM042036.1, from coordinate 70,241,009 downwards.
TAGCACTACACAAAATTACAATATATATATTTGGGATAAAAAAAAGTAATACATACATTGTCGATCATTAGGTGCTAAAATAGTCCTGCGATTCAACTAGGGTGGTGTGGCCTGATGATGTTGAAGTTCTCAGCATCAAACAATCACCCATCAAGATGTAAGGTATTTTTCTTGGCACAATTGCACACGTCCCTCTTCTGGTCATTGTACCGAGTCTGCATGTTAAGGCACATGTAGTGTATTCCTTATGTTCGTGTCTCGGGTCTTACCGATATAGCACTGCACATACACTCAATCATTATAAAAAATAAAGATAAAAATGCAATAATTAAAAATGGTGATTATGTACTTCACAAATCGGTTGTACATGTTCACGCACTTAAACGCAGGGATGTCTTTCCAACAAGCCCAAGGATTGTGGAACGAGCTGTTCAATATTGTGGACAACCGAAGAGTCATCAAGTCAGTAAATTAATTAGCTCAAAACAAGTAAACGACTTGTGTTTGATAGTTAGTAAATTACTTCACTCTCCTGGCATTATATGTTTAAGTGAGTTGGTTTAAGTTATACAAAGTCACATTATATCATAACAAGTCATTTTGGTGTTCATTACCTATGTATGATGATTAGTACACTACCGAGTTTTATCATGTTTTCGTGAGTTATTTTTTGTTACACAAAATCACATTAGGTCATAACAAGTCATTGGGTACTATATTACATTTCCAAATCTTATAGATAAATACAAATATTTTTTGCACTACGTTACATGATCTTAAAGATAAAGCCAAATATTTTTTTGTACTACATAACATTAGAAAAAACATACTTCATGTGCATTGTTGGTTTCTATATCCTCACTTTGTGAGTAGATATGGACCATTGGTTATGTTGAATGTAGAAAGAACTAATAGATGCTAAACACATCAGCTACTCAAGACTATCTGTTGATCAGATTCCTCTAATTAGTAGATATGATGGTTTAATAGATGAAATCAAGACAAGTGCAAGACCATGTGGCTTTATATTCCTCTGATAAGATCGCCTGATGGAATCTTCTAGTGTAATTCCCTCAGAGTATAGTGAATCCAAGTTTAACTGATGAAGACTCACTCACGATAACTTCTACTGCCCAAGATCAAGTGATCAGTGGACTCTCTATTGTTATGAGTTGATCCTTTGAACAGTGGAATCTACAACTTCCACTGATCAACAACATCAGATGTTCCCCTTGGCACTCAACAACCGTGATTCCACTAAAGGGCAAATTCTATTACGACTGTTTTATCCTTTAGTGAGGGTCACCATTCATGTGACGTTAGGTTATCTAACCAATAAAGTTTGTTATATTCTCATTTTGCAATTATCACTGTAACAATTTTGTAATAGAATAAGTGTGTGTTTTCACTATGTGAATTGTTCTTGAGAGACTAGCGAGCTTCATTGGGGCGGGGGGGGGGGGGGGGGGTGCTTTTCTTGTATTTGATTATCATTTTATTGAGAAATCTGTGATGACTGGTTCTTATATCTGTTCTTGAGTGAATTACATTATCCATTGATTTGTGTTTAAATTATGTTTCTCATGTACTTAGATTGTATCAAATCAATTGATTAAAGCTATAGTATCAGAACACATGAAAATTTTGTGACATATGAGGTATTTCCTAGTTGTATTTCACTTGAGAAACTTGCAACAAAGGATCATTTCTAGAGCTAGAAAGAAGCGTATGCCAATGATGTACACCACTAATTTCCTAACACAAACGTTCTATGAACACAAGTGGAAACCATTTTGGGGCACTCATAGGTTCAAATAGTTCAAGACAGTCACATACATCATAATCGATCACTTGTTTCTAACAATGCTGAAATTGACCTACATTCTTGTACGCCATAGGTTTCTAAATGCACACATCTTCTGAAAACATGAGAAACCATGCAAACGTGTAAACTTGTTATGAATTATCATTTGCAGAGAAACTTATGTCATGCCCATGTTGGTCTCCATTCAACCTAGGGCTATTCACGATCCGAACCGAACCGAGCGGACCTTTGCTCGTGCTTGGTTCGTTTACAAACCGAACTGAGCCCATTGGCTCGTTTACAACCGAGACAAAAATCGAACTAGCATTATCCGAGCATTAATTTTGCGAGCGGGCGTCGAGCGATTTGGACAACCCTACTGTCTAGTGTGCATTTCGAATTGCAGAGCCGCAAAAGCTGCTCGTCGCTCGGCGTCACTGATCGTGAGCCGCAAAGGCTGATCGGCCGACCAAGAGGGACAGACGATTTGAGACTTGAATCGCAGAGCCGCAAAGGCTGATCGTGAGGGCGGCGCCCGATTAGGGTTAGGGTTTTTAGGCAGAGACGATTTGAAACTTGAATTGAGGAGAGCGCTCTGATGGTAAACTAGTGAAGTAACGTAATTAATAAAGAGGTTTTTTTTTTCTTTTTTGGTTTTAAGTTGGGCTACTTTTGACTCACTATAAGAAGTTTCATAATGAATAGGGCCAAAAGAGTTATTTATAAATGTATAAAGTATTAATTCATTAATTAAAAATTAATTATGCCAAACCGAACGAGCAACGAGCGAGCGTACCTTTGCTCGTGCTCGGTTCGTTTACAAACCGAACCGAGCCGATCAGCTCGTTTAAAAACCGAGCCGAAATCGAACGAGAATATTTTCGAGCATTATTCAAACGAGTTCGAGCGAGTTTCTAGCGTCGAACATTTTGGACAGCCCTAATTCAACCATAATGTATTCTAAAAGATGTGGAAATCTAGTGATTTTATCAGTCCTAGCTCTGTTATACTTGATGAACTTGTCAACAATAGGATCACATGAGAGCTAGATTAACATTGTATACTAGCTCTCTTTGTACATTCTTACATTGTTTCTTGACATTTTTAATTTAATAGTAGTGAAGGTTCATCTCATCGAACTTGAATTTCATGAACCTGCGACAAAGTCCCTTGACATATAACTTATTTTTTAAAAACGTAGATTGAACTTTGTACCTAGTTATGCTATTGTATACTCATTGTACATTCTTACATTGTTTGTGGGCATACATTTTTCAAAAGAATATACTTGATTAACCATTCCATGGAGCTTGTATATGAGATCTTATTATCTACAATAATGGCATCCTCATTGTTCCCATGTAGAAAACAAAAGAATATGAAGTTTGTCATATTCTGTTTTGAAAAAAAAATGGCACTAATTAGAAGTGTTTATGAGTAAAGACAAGTTTTTTGAAAATGTTATGAGATTATCATGAAAAATGTTTAATTGACATTAGATGCATCATCATGTGAGTTCAAACATGATAATCATTTAAAAAGGGCCATAATTTTAAAATCTGTTTTAGGCTATCATATAGGTTGAGCCGCTTCTGCTTAATTTATCGGTTTTGGGGGTGTATTTTTTCAAGAAGTACTTCATAGGATTTTACAAAGCTGACGAATGTTGAACAAATTTACAGTTTATTACTGCAAATGAGCAACTGGCAGATTTTCATACCAATGAAATATCAAGAAGTTTGGAATATTTCAGAATAGATCCCCACAACACTTGACCATCTGCACCAACTTGTCATTTGAAAATAGATTTGTAGATAAATTCTTGGTGCTTGCAAAAGATATGGAAATAAATACTTTTACTCAACACAACAAAGGTACATTTTTAGAAACATGTTTGAATCTACTGATCTCACTTTCCGGGAACAAAGTTGGTGGCATAAGCCCATGCATTGTTGCTAACGGGATCAGCCAGGTGGTCAGCAAAAGTTTTCGAGTGGGCCTTTTCCGGTGACTATTACTTGAACAAAGAACCCGAACATTGAGAACATAGCCAATATTCCATTCTTAATCTCCTTCACCTTCAACTCAGCAAAAGCCTCGGGATCGTCAGCCAAGCCCAATGGATCAAAGCTTCCTCCAGGGTACAAAGGGTCGACCACCTCTCAAAGGGGCCCACCAGCAATTCTATAACCCTCAACCGCGCCCATCAAGATCACTTGTGTGGCCCAAATTGCTAATATGCTTTGTGAATGTACCAAGTTTGGGTTCCCCAAATAGTCTAGTCCACCCTTGATAAAGATTTGTGATCCACCCTTAAACCACACTGCTTCACCAAATTTGACACCATTGCGAGCCAAAAGCTCTGGAAAGACGCATCCTAGTGCTCCAAGCATGCACAAAGCACTGCAAAAGCTCTGGAAACATGCATCTACAGTGGATGACTTCAAGCTCACGGTTCTTAGCGAAAGTCTCAGGGTTGGGTGAGAGTCCAGCAGTGTCCCATCCATAGTCACCTGGGAATTCACCTGTAAGGTATGATGGAGCTTCACCGGAGAATGGGCCCAAGTACTTGACCCTGTCTGGACCATACCATGGACTGCCAGATGAAACAGTCTTGGGCTTGGCGGCAGTTTTTCGCATGGTGACTCGCCCTTCACCAAAACAACTCAGAGGTTGTGGGTGCAACCTTGACGGCCTGGCCAGCCAATGAAGAAGGTGACAGAGTCATCGTCGAAGCTGCCATTGGGATTCTTGTGCAGTAACTAAAATAGTTAATGAAGAATTTTCAATCTTGTTTTGAATTGGGATGCCTTGAACCCTGTTTGGGTGCAAGTAAATATAGGTGCAAAGAGACATGGAAGTCCTTATCTCGTTCGATCAAATCTTGCATCCTATTGGTTCATAATTATTTCATCCAAGAAATTAAATATTTTCGATAAGATGGCCCACATATCTCATTATTTATCCAAATTCTTATTAGATTGTCACAAGATAAGCTATTAAACTTTACAGACCAATGAAAAGATGTAATTGAAGCCTGGCAGATCCATCCACACAAATCTATGTCACGTAGATTCTTAGTTCTTTGGCCCTATCGCAGAAATATTAATGATGTTTATTACACTTAGTAATAGTTTTTTTTCTTAAAAATGAACATTGCAATTTTGAAACTTCAGAAGATTGATTTATTGTTAATCAGAAACCTTCTATATGTGAATACATTTACACGTTTATCAATATCCGCAGTTATCATTATTGAGTTAACTAGTTTTTCCCGCGGTGAGAGTCTAGTTGTTATCTGTTCAACTCGTTTGTGTGGATAAAACTTATATCGAAACGCATACTCGCTATAACGTACACTAACAAGTTTTCAATAAAATTTATAACGGTACGTTGACAAAAAAAATATTAAAGAAAACCTCACATTCTGTTTTTTTTTAATTCATACAGTATCCAACTGTTTTTGAGTATTTGGAAAATAATAATTTTTTTTTAAGTAATCACATACAGTAACCAGAGAGTATTCTTGTTAAAAAATGAGATGGAAGTAAAAGTCTCTTGGACATGATAAAAGAAAAAAGTTGTGGTTAGGTAACTTTAAACACAAATCCAAACACCGCCTAAAAGACTCTAAAACGAAGAAAAGCAAGGAGATTAGTACATTAACACCACCAATTTTACCACCTCTACAACAAAATAGAACTACAATATCACTTAGGCATGGGTACTATCTACTTGCTTCAGCTTCAGAATTGTCATGTTTTTTCTTCTGTTCTAATGCTTGGAAAATAAGAATAGTAGATATGCCTAACAAAATAAATATAATGATACTAAAAAAACTGATGATGCATAAAATAAAAAGAAGTAAATACCATACCTTCGCCACTTCATTGACTATGAATTTCCATTAAGCCCATAGATTATCAAAATTCAATTGATTCAACAGAAATTTGTAGTTCATTCCATCTGACAGGTCACAAACATCAATTTGAATTTGTCAAATTTGATGCAGATAAAAAAAAACCAAAAAATATTAGTAAACTTTAAATGAATCAACATGAATTCCTAGTTTATTCCATTCGAAGCCACAAACATCAATTTGAATTAGCCAAATTTGATGCAGATTATTTCAATCACAACTAATTTGTATGCAAGTTTACAGTAGACAGCAAATTGTACATAGAAAATGAACCAAATCCCAATTACATTGGAAAGAGTGTTTGCTTTTACTACAAAATAGAATAAAAGATTCTTTAACTTTTGAAACCCTACATTATCATTCAAAATTCAAACTGTAACTAATTTGTAAAACTTCACATAAAAAAGTCTCTTGATAGTTATTGGTAACTCATGTAAATGGGCAAGTTCGGGTGCATCGAGTAATAACCTGTAAATGGGCGGGGGTCGGGTGCGTTGAGTAATGGATCAAAGGCCAAACAGGTCAGGTTTGGCTGGGTAACGGGTCCCTGCAAAAATGCACCTTTCTCATGGGAAAATAGAACATTTTGCATCCTTTTGAATAGACCAATAAGAAAAGTGCAATTTTGATAACACACAACATATTAATCAGAATGAACCAAAAATTAAACATTTTGCAGAAAAATTTTAATAAGAAATGTGCAAATTTAATAACAAAGAAATTATCAGTTTAAAAATCCATAACAGAATACACCTGCCCATTTTGCATCCTCTAGAATGAACCAATAAGAAATGTGCAATTTGATAACAATTTTTACGTTCGGCTTGAAAAGTTATAGTTTCTTTAAGTTCAAAATTCCATAGCATAACAAATTTCTACAGGTGATTAAAGATAGCAATACCTTGTTTTCTTCCACAACAAGTGCAAGTGGTTTTGAAGCAGTGGAATCTTTTGCGACCAAATACTTATTTGAGTTTTGCACTGCTGTCTTGGTTACTATGTGGACAGTCATGTGCACGTCAAGCAGTGGCAGTTGTGTAAATTTCTGAATCCTTGCCAACCTGGTTTTGAACAAGAATAGAAAAGGAATACAAATTAAGTACCTTCGCTGCAAAGCAACACAAATGAAAGATATAATTGAAGATCATATGCATGTTTATGCAGTAAATAGGCATGAAACAATCTTAATTTCATCAATCAGCATCAACTATTTATGAGTCTAAGACACCACCGCATCTCCAGGATCCAAACCAGTGAACTTATACAAAAGAATGAGCATTTATGATGATTTTACTACCTTCTGCTTCTTCGAGATCTTGTTTGAACTTTGCTTTCTTCATTAGTGTCTTAACCACATCTTATGCAAATTATGCAACTGTCATACATATAGTTAGACAAAATGATCCTTAATATCCTAATTGAAAGTTAATCTAGTACCTCAAACTTTTCAAGAAACAATAACCATTACATGTACGAAAGAAAGCAATGACCTTTGCAAATAACCTTTACGCATGACTTCTGATGTGCATTGCTTTTTTGGTTCCTATGTGTTCTGCGTCAGCAACAAAATATGGAGCCCCCAATTTAAGGTTGTAAATTGAGGAGGTAATCTGTTTAAATCCTTCAAAATATCTTCTTTTTGCAAGTTCAACTTGAATATTCAAGAAACCCAATTTCGTTTAAACAATTTATCATAAACTAAGCAAAATCCTTGAGTGTCAGGCATGAATTTCTTACCCAAAATTGTTGATGATCTCAAATGGTGGAATAAACCCTCTATAGACAAAGACCAACAGTGCAACACCTCTGATATTAGCCAAAACTGCACCAGTCTAGACTACAACACAAAGGTGAACCCAATATTAAACACTATTTCAACTCAACACAACCTGACAGTAGATGATTTTTAGATTGAAGTTCGCATCAAACACCACTGCGTTCTTGGTTTTCAACCTGTAATTCCATATATGATGTTATTAAAATATTAAATGATAATCTTTTCATGCTAACCTAAAAATCCTCTGTATAAACATGATTTAATCTCAAATAACTTACTGCATCATATTGCCCTATACAATGCGTATAGGGGTTGGAATGACCAGGTAATACGATGTTGCCGGTTTGACCAGGATCCTATACGCATCGTATAGGCCTATACGATGCGTATAGGGGCCAAATTTTGTGTATTTAACCATACAGAATTCTCATTTGAACGTATCCTTCAAAAAATTTTCAAACAATTTCCTCAAAAACTTATATCCATGTCTTGGTGGTGGGATGGTAACTACGGTTTTCAGGTATATTCTAACGAGTCGTTTGAAAACAACCCGCAAAGTTCTGGCGTTCAAGGTGTGAACCAGAAGGAGGTCTCGTTCGACGTTTATTCTAATCAACGGGTCAGGCTTCCAGATTTGAACGAGCCACTAAGCAATCCCGAGTTCGTATACGGTGAACCCTCTTACCTTACACAACCCACAGACGACTTCGTATACGATGAGGTCTCTTACCCGACACAACAAAACGACGACTTCGTATACGCGGGTGAACTATCTTACCCGACACAACAAACCGACGACTTCGTATACGCGGGGAACAAACCAGCTAACGAGTCCGAAGACGAGGAACAAACACATTCAACAGTGTCGTATAAAACTGACCAGGTATAACATTACTACATATATATACCTACATTTAGTTTGTTGCTTATTAACTTTTACCATACCGTTGTTGCAGAATTTTCAGTCTCATGAACAGTTGGTGGATTGGGTTGTCCGCTGAGGACGTGATAACGGTTACGTCATTGTCACCCAACGATCGAGGAGAAAAGGCGACGGCCCGTCGGCACCGGTTATCAAGGTGTGGCTTGTGTGTGACCGTCACGGCGAACGTACGTCTACGGCCACGATTAGACGTGCCAGTAGCAAGAAAATACGTTGTCCCTTTAAATTGGAAGGAGTCTACGACGAAAATACTAGTTACTGTAAGTTAACAGTGAAGGATGACAGTCATAACCATGATCCTAATCAACATCTTCAGGCGCACTCGTTTGCAAGGAAACTGTCTCAGTCGGAACAACTTTTGGTGGCGAAGCTGTATTCGCAAAACATGTTGCCACGTAACATTTTGGCAACCATAAGGGAACAAAACCCAGAGAGTAGGTGTATTAAAAAGGACATTAATAATGCAATACAAAAGATAAAGAATGAAACGAGAGTCGGTGAAACTCCAATGCAGGTTCTGGGCTTTCTTTTAAAGAGTACGTCTACTATACTCGGGAGGATCCCGCCACAAATGTCCTTGGGGAGGTATTCTTTGTTCATCCGAAATCGTACGAGATATGGCGTGCGTTCCCGCACGTATTGATGATCGACGCGACGTACAAAGCAAACACGTATAGACTTCCATTTGTCCAAGTTGTCGGTGTGACCTCCACACACCAATCGTTTTGCGTCGCTCATGCATTTATATCTAAAGAACGGGACGAAAACTTCGTATGGGTGCTACTGCAAATCAAAGGTATGTTGCAAAAGTGTATGGAGTCGCGTGTGATAGTAACAGACAGAGACAAAGCTCTTATGAACGCGTGTGATAAAATATTCCCGGACACTTCCAAGTACCTATGCAGGTGGCACATACACGAGAATATCTCAAAACATTGCAAGGCATCGTTTACAGACGAGTACTAGGCAAAATTCAAGTATTCATGGTTGGTATTGTGTGAGTCTCCCACGCCAGATGTATACCAGTACAACTTCAACCGACTTTACGAACGACTATATTCAGCAAGACGAGGAAGTAAGTTTTTATTTTTACCTTATACATATTGTTTTTAATTTCAAATATTTATTACTCTTTAAATTTTGGTCAACGTACAACGAACCACGTCAAGAGCCAGCATTAGCTCCTAAAGAGCTATCTTAGAAATGCTAACAGCTCGCTGTATAGACTTGTTGGGTTTGTTAATGAAATTGTAACAAATCAGTATGTACAATTACAATATGGGTTTGAAACAAGCCTGATAAGAAAAATGAACAGCCACAAAAATGTAGACGTGGATAAAATACTTGGTCTTGTGAGAAACACAATTATGTCATAACCCGATCAGGTCAAAAAACGTTTGTTGTCGAGAATCGTAGGGGTGGTCTTTCCAAAAAAACTAACAAGAATATACTCGCCTGTGGTCCAAGAAGATTCCCGTGGTCGTCCGACTTTGAAAAAGCAACAACAAAGGAAACAGGATGTCGCGAGAAACGGCTCGTTCACAGAATCCCTACAAAGCAGATGTGACCATGCGAGACATTGCTCATATATTCCATCACCTCTCGACCAGCGAGTTCAGTCGTCAAGTCTAATAAACCTGTCATGCAACACCGTCGTTCAGTGACAAGTAAAGGAAAGCCACCACAAGATTGTCACACCCTCAAAATCCACCTGCGAGGTTTTACTGCGAGGCGCGTGACACACTAGGATCTCAGTCATTAGTTACACGGAACAACTCTATATGAATTTGAATAAAATATCATTGCTGCTCATAGTCACGAGACAATGCGGAAGCGTAAATAAAATCCAATGCAAGTAAAAATCCAATTCGCAAAACAAGGCGCCCAAACCATGCAGTTTAAATAATTAAAGATAAATTCAGTGCTTGAAAATGATGGGACTCCATGCATGTCCTATGCTCGTGCTCAATACCTTAGGGACATGAGAAAAACATGCTAAAAGTGTCAACACAATGGTTGGGGAGTTCACAAGTTTGAATGTAAGTAAAAGTTTGATGTTTTCCAGAAAGTGTAAATAATGTATACCGATAGATAGCTAGTCTATGTCATGCTACTACAAGTGTTTCGAAACCGAAGTTGACTGTTTATGTTTGTTTGCTTTCCACCATGTCTACCGAACAATGGCAAATGTTTAGGTCAATATTACACCCGAAACCGAAGCTAACTGTTTGTGTTTAGCGCGACTAACGCGGGTGGGGCTTGTCAAAACCCAGTAGTACTACTCAAGATTACCTCACTATGTTCCAATACTAACGATTCCAGAATGTAAGGACTTATGTTGTATGTTTGAACTTTAGTAAGCAAGCGATAATACAATAATACAAGATCCAAAATGTTTGCAAGCATGTTTTCTCCCCAAAAAGGAAAGTAAGTAAAAGAGAGGGGTCATGAAACTCTCCTTAGTATGCGTGCAGATGAAAGCTAAGTAAAAACTGTTGGACCTCTAACTGCCACCTAAAACCATAGGTCTATAAGTGTGTGTTCGTGCAGGGTGACATGAACCCTTAGTATCCTAACAATACTATTATTTAAGTATTTAGAAAAGATTTACAAGTTTGACTCAAGTTTGACCTGACGACCCATTGGTGACCCGTTAGTGATTTAATGTTTGATTTGAATACTAAAACATAGTACACAAGTAATTCAAGTTTCATGCTTACACAACTCAAAACTATCTTAGCATAGCAAGTTATGTCTACACAGTGCACGATCAACAAGTTTCTACTTTTATATAATGTATGAACAGAAAGTTTGGTTTCCATATCATACTCATTCATAGTACATAACAAAAGTCTTGAACTTAACATGCAAATCATACTTCAATTAAAGTTTCCAAGTATAGTAAGTTATGAATATCATGCGTGTTTTGAACTATCTACCACGTTATAACATGTTATTATATCCTAAATAATATGTAGCTATCATTAAACCATATCATACATGTCTAATTAGCAAGCTATGAACACTTTAGACAATTAAAGTTTTCTCTTTTAGAAAGTTTGTAAAACCGAGCTAGGTATTAGAAATCTAATTTCAAATATCATTTATACATGAATCAAGTAGCATATAAACATCATCATATCATCCAAAACATGTCTAGTATGCAAGATAGAATTCACAAAAAGTTTCCTTTATAAGTAAGTTATGATTTCTAGCTTGTTTAACGAGATTCAAAGCACCAAATCAACTGCATACAACCTATCTAATATGATTATAACCATAACAAGCATCAAACATCTCTAACATGCAATCCAACAACATCACATAATCAAAAAAGTTTCATCTTTTAACAAGTTATGAATCATATGAAGCTAGGGTTTTTCAAATAACCATATAATCATCAAATAAATGTAGAAAAATGTTAAAGAAATCAACTTTATTACAAAAACTCATTTTTGGATGAACTAGGGTTTCAATCTAAAATCTTGGAATAAAAAAGTAACGAAATAGGATGAAATAACTTACGTAGTAGTGTTAGTAATGCTTAGAGGAGTCCGAATACGCATTCAATTTCAAGATTGAAGATCGAAAGAATGGTGTTTGGGGTTGTTCTTTGGTTCGGCTCAAGGGAGGAAGGGGAGGGGGAGATCGCGACGGCAATAGGGTGTAGGGGATTAGGGTTTTATTTTTTTTTTATAAAATTATATATATATAACATGCATGGGTTATGGTTAAACCATGGGTTATTGAGAGGCTCCATGGATTATTTTAAAACAAGTTTCATTAATGACAAATAAAACCCTTGAGTATTATTTTTAATAAAACTCCACCTCTATAAAAATAACTAATAGAATAAATGTTTGATAAATCTACACGATATCACGAAAGTTCACATAATTCACAGACAAATCACTAAACATATAAATTCACATAATTTATATTAAAATAATTGTTCGCAATTATTTTTATTAGTTCACCAACGTTCCGGGTTAGACTCGTGTGCTATTCGGTAATTCTACGTGTTTGTGTGAACTGACACATATAACTAATCCTAGTTAAATGTAATGCATGTGTGAATGTTCGAGATAACTGAGTTTGAATAAATAAATGTTCGAGATAACGATGTTTGTGTTAACGGAGTTAACCTGAAAATGCCGGATGTCACAAAGATGATAACGGGTTTCCATTGATGACGGGGGAGGATGCAGTTAAGAATATACATTGTTTTAAGAATTCCATTCCATCTTTGTTTCATCCCTACATTTCACATATACAGGATGTAATGCCCGACGTTAACTATGGTTTTCGATCGGTAGCTGTGGGCTTAGGGTTAAATGAAAACAGTGTCTTTTTTTTCGACAAAAGGAGATGGACGGTAAGGAAGATTGGTGGAGAACTTTTTTCGACAGAGTCGCCTTTCAAGAGTATGATAAGCTACGTCACACGATAGATTGGCAGAATGTGAAAGCCGCACCCGTTAGTCGTTGGATGTCAATGTTATACACAGGACACCTAATTGCTCAAAGATTTGGCGTGATTGTTCAACTTTTAAGCATCGCCGGTAGTCAAACATTTTTCCCATTATGGTTTGGTCCTAGCTTTCACGCTTAACATCAAATCGTATCGTTCGTTTATGTCAACAATACTCATTTCATCCACGTTAAGTTAGACGGAGATTTTTCGATGCCCACACTGAATGCTCTTTGGATTTTGCACCGAAATGATGATGCTGCTGCGTATGGCTCAAGTTCTCTGTAACTGACCTGCGTATGGTCTGAGGTTGCCGCGTATGGCTTGGGTTGCCCGGTAACTGACCTGCGTATGGCTTGGGTTACCTGCGTATGGCTTAGTTACCCGGTAACAACTTATACGCCATGTATAAGGCTATACGTGGCGTATAGGTATTTTAAAAAAATTATTATTATTTTTTAAATAAAAAATAATAGTTTATTATTATTTAATATTATTTATATTAAAAAAATAATTTATTATTATTTTTAAATAATAAAAAAAACAATTTATTATTATTTTTAAAATAAAAAAAATTACAATTTATTAATATTTTATATTATTTATAATAAAAACAATTTATTATTATTTTTAAAATTAAAAAAATAACAATTTATTATTATTTAATATTATTTTCAGATATGGCGGATCACGAGAATGATATTGATATGGTGGAGTTAGATGATCTCGCGCACTACCCTTATTTGCATTTTTCGCCCGACTCAGACACGTTTGGCCGGTGCCAGAAGCAACGGGAGGTGAGGATGGGCCCGGGGACGGCGGTGGACTGGGAGCTTCTCCTTGAAGTCTAGGAGGCGGAGCGGGCCAGGGCCATCATAAGTCAGGACAAGCCATGCGCATCACGCACCATCATAAGCTAGGACGGCGGGGACCCGCCTATGCCTGACCCGCTACAAGGTGTGCCGCAGCCGTACGTCGAGCCCATTCACGACCGGCCTCCACAGCATCCCCGACATGTACGTCGGTCTGTTAGGCTAGACAGGGCCACCCAGGCATTGCTTGATGGACTTGTTGCCGACTCACAGCGACAGGCTCGTCATAGCGACCGGATGGAGAACCTGATGATGTGGGCCGTTGGTCGCCTCGTGGATTTTTCACGAGCAGCCGGCATCGAGCCACCACCACTACCACCGCCACGTCATTATCCGGGCAACCCTGATCAGGATGATAGCGGGGCGGGTCAGGATGTGGGCGGAGCGGGTCAGGATGACGGCGGGGCGAGTTAGGTTTAGTTATTTTTATTTGTATTTAGTTATTTCTTTTGTTATGTATGTAAAAACATTTTGATTTAATATATTTAATGTTTTGATGTAAATATATGTAATGTTTTGTTATTTGTTTGGTGGTGATGTTTTATTTGTTTGTTTGGTTGAAATGGTAAATTATACATGTAAAAATATAAAAAATATTAAAAAAAGATAAAAATTATATAAACTAACAAAGATAAAAATTATATAAGTTATAAATATAACAAAGTTATATAAATTAAAAAAGATAAATATAATATAAAAAATTACTATACGTGGCGTATAGCCCAATACACCACGTATAGCTTCTTTATACCCAAAAATCTGCCAAGTTTTGAGGCAAAAATATAATTTGGATCCAATACGCAACGTATAGCTCAATACGCCATGTGTGGGACCCAGGCGCCACCAGACAGGGAATGACACGTGACATTCTGTTGTCAGAGACTAAACTCTATACGCCTCGTATTGGCTTATACGAGGGTGTATAGGGTTGCGGCGTGTGCAATTAGCAATATTCCGTGTCCCATTAGAATTCCACTTTTTATAACCTACTTTTTTTTGTAGAATGAGGAGACTGGTCGCAAGACGTAGCAAAACCGACCAAAATGACCGATAAAGGGAAAGTACTATTCACCCCTTAATCAAATGTATGTATATATAATTGTATAAAAAGTGAGTAATTATTTTCTCACATAGCTTGATTTTTATAACCTACTTGGTTTTTTTTTTTGAAAGGCAGAATTTTATTACCCAGGCTAGAAAGAAACTAGCAAACAGAACCTCAATTTACAGAGAGAAAATCAAAAGACAATAAAGAACATACAGGGAAAAAAGAATAGCAGCTCTCCTTAGAGATTGAATGAACTCCAACACTTCCAATCAAATACTCCAATCACCCTTCTGCTTTTTGCCCATAAATAACTTGAACATTTGATTTCTTCACATAACCATTTAAGACATGCTCGTTTGCCCTCAAAAACCACTCCGTTCCTTAATTTCCAAATACTCCAAACAGCCGACAGGACTATCACTTGGAAAGCTTTCTGTTTTTGAGAGGCCACCAAGTTAGATTTGCAAATATCCAAAATGTCTCTAATTGAGAATACATAAATGGGTTGGGTTTTGCACCAGATTCTAATGTAACCCCAAAGCATTGTGGCAGAGTAGCATGAGGTAAACAAGTGTTCCGCGGACTCCACATCTTGCATGTGGATTGTTGTCACGGTGCGTTTTATCGCTATCACGAAACAAAACGTAAGCGTCTCGACAGACATAAGTGTAACATTTCTGATTTTTAGTATTCATATTTCAATTCAATGTAATGCAATTTCGAATTCAATACTCGTGCACTATCTTATTATATTTCTTACCGTAAACTAAACGCAATGATTCGATACAAATTCGCAAGTTTTACACAATTATATACATTTAAACACTATGCAAGAAACTATTTAATTCAAACTTATCAAACCTGAAAAGTCAAGGACTAAAGTTGAAAATTTATCAAGAAACCCTAATTAGCACGGTCGTGCTTCGTCCTGGCACGGTCGCGCCAAGTGCCTCTTTACGATTGCGCGACTGGTCTTGGAACGATCGCGCCCAGTGCCTAAGCACGGTCGCGCCTATCTTGGCACGGTCGCGCCTGCGTAACTGTTAAAACGTAAATGTAAATTAATCGCCCGATTTCTGAGAATCTGTAACCGTCCTCCGTTTCTTTACCCCCTTAACGAGAGTTATACCATTTTCAAAATTTCACAACGCCTCAGTTTCATACTATCAAACTCGAAATCTCTCTCAAACTTTTCAAGCAAAACTCGAATCCTCTCCTGAAACCCAAATCCTCCCAACCAAGAAAGGAATACGCATCTCCCGACTCTCTCCAAGACTCTGGACTCTCTGGCCTAGCTGGAATTGCAGCCGAAGTCGTCGGAAGCCATTTTCTCCGTCGCCGGAACTCCGTTCTACCGTTCTTCATCGATTCGATACGCTTCAGGGTAAGTATACTCTCCATCTCATTCGTTTCAGTATCAATATCAAAAGCCCTCTATTAATCTGGGCTTTCATTACAGAAATCGTCCGAATCAGAATTATTATTTTAATAAGAAAAGATTTAATCGATTCCACTCTTAAACACGATTTCCATACAATTAAATTAGATGAATTGACTCGTAACAACTCTGTAACCAAAAGCCCTATCAAATCCAGCGCTATAAATACAAAAATTGTTCAATTCGTGTCTGACTTGGAAGAGACACGGTCGCGCTAATCATCTAGCACGGCCGTGCCTCATGAAACGCGGTCGTGCCGAATAGCAGCACGGTCGTACCCTCCTGTCCAGACCTAGTCATGCCGTTTGGGCTAGCCTCTGTTGTGTCTAAAAATCATAGCCACGACCGTACCGAGCCAAGGCATGGTCGTGCCTGTTGACTTGTCTAGTTTGTGCCCTCTGTTGATCAACCCGGTCGCGCCCCGACTAGCGCGGTCGCGCCCGTGGCTTGAGCACGATCGTGCCCTTCCGAGGCACGGTCGTGTGTGACTCAGAAATTTTAACAGAATTATAATTTTATATTTTTCAATCAATAAATGTTTCAAATTTTATAAAAAAAAATATGTTTTCTGTACTTGAAAAGATCTAAAGTTTAATCTGGACATAAATATTATTTATTTGAAAGTTTATTTAAAAATTTATAAAAATTAAATTTATATTTATCTTACACTTAAATGATGTTTTAAATGATTAAGTTACAAAGTTTATAAATAAATAAGATAATAATTATTTATTTAATTCATATTTAAACAAAAATCATTTATTTATTTATACTTAATTACAATCAATATTTACATTATTTCATAAACTATAATCATTTATTTATTTATTAAATTACATTTATCACATGCATTATTTTCATAATCAACAATTTTATAAAAATTCTATTTTTCAATACAAACTTTAATCAAATGTTCCAAAAATGTTTACTACAACCTTATATATTTTATTTAATACTTTTTATACACAAATTCAACCTTCAATATTAGACTTAAACTTTGTGCACCTATTTGATTCAATATACATTACTATCTAGGTTAACCCGTGCGCATCAAGGACCCTTATTTTATCTATACTCTTTGTTAGCTACACCTGCATACCAAGTGAGTATTCACAACCCCTTCTTACTCTTTTACACTTTTGGGGTGGAACATGAACTTTATACACATTACATATTTACATTAACACAAACAACACAAGTGCAAAATCCTATTTACATACACGTGTGCAAAATTTGAGCTTTGTGCCCGAGTGCTAGTTGTGCTAATCTTTGTGAAAACTTATGTGCAATCGTTAACTATACAAGCCGATGGTTTTCAATGATAGATCTATTGAGTCTGACAAACCCACCCAAGTGGAGGTGATTGATACCGACAACACAATTTGCATACTAGTTACAAAGGTTTGGTTGTACTTGATTACACAATAGCTGCTCCCCATAAATGCCTTATTTTATCATGTTTTGTAAAGGATTTGTTTTCAACTATATGCTATCTATGTACAACTGTGTTATACTCACCAACTTTTTAGTTGACTTTATTTTATTCATGTTTCAGGTCCTAATATGTGAGAATGATTCAAGACGTGCTCAATATAGGATTTGGACTTAGCAATTTAAATCAAGAATTCTATGAGTTGTTTTATGTTTCTTTGTTTGAATTTGGTTTGTACTTGGAATATTTGTAATGGAAATTTTGACTTTAATATATTTCAATTTAGTCAACCATGTGCTATGAACAGTCTACATGTCCCGCCCCGATGATTCCGCCATCGGTCGGGGTGTGACAGATTGGTATCAGAGCCTTGGTTATAGTGAATTAGATGATTAGACACCTTGACCTAGACTATAACTTTAGGACAACCACTTATGCTATGTTTCATGATTTTTGTGCTATGTGTTACATGCTATGTGCTACATGCTTACCATGATTAATTATTATTATATTTGATACCTTACTTGTTATCATGACTTAGTAGGATCTTCTTAAATAATAATTTAATAAATAATATCCTTTCATATATCCTAAAACCTCATAATATTTCTATTTTCTTTTCTATCTTTATCCTTCTTAGCATGTGAAAAAAATTCTCGAAGCAAAAATCTCTAAAATTTTTATTTTCTTTGTTAAGGTTTTAAACTTGTTAAATTATTTAAGGACACGTGCAATCTAGAAGGGTGACACCTGTATTTTGGGTTTTCTGTCTAGGAAAGCATTTCACATAAATCCCAATCAACCGAGGGACCCGTATGCTTTCCTGGGAATTCTCGAGATGAGTGTTTACTTATAGGCTAAAGCATGTCTCCTTGAAAATTATATAAGTTTAATTAACCTTAATGTGCCATGGTATTCAAGTGATTTTGTCACTTTTGAGTACAATCCAAACTAAGAATATCTATTTTTATTTCCTCATTCTATTAAACCCTATCAAATCTCATAAGTTCTTACAATCTTTCTTGTCTTGTGAAAATCTGTAGAATGCTTCCCCGTCGTGCCCCCGCAACCAACGCCAACACCGACATTGATGCTATTCTTACCCAATTGGTGACACAACTCACCCAAGCCAATGGTGCCACCAATGGCAACAATGGTGGAAATGGAAGCAATAGTGGTAATAATGGTGGAAATGGTGGAAATGGTGGTAACATTCCATCTCAATGCACCTTCAAGCACTTCAACTCGTGCAATCCCCTCAAGTTCTTTGGTACCGAAGGAGCTACTGGACTCCTTCAATGGTTTGAAAGCATTGAGAATACCTTTCTCAATAGTGACTGTCCCGACAACCTCCGTGTTCGTCATGCTACAAGTGTCCTACAAAAACGGGCACTTACATGGTGGAATGGAGAGAAAAGGAATAGGGGTGTTGATGTAGCTATGGTCTTACCTTGGGATGAGGTTAAAAGGCTTATGACCGAGGAGTTCTGCCCTCGAAATGAAGTGAAAAGTTAGAAGCTGAATTTTGGGATCTTGCCCAAGATAGTGGGGAAAGCTTAGCATATACAACTCGGTTCCATGAGTTGAGTCTTCTCGTGCCCCACATGGTCACTCCTTTGTCCTGTTGTATCGAAAAGTATATTGGTGGGCTACCAAGACAAATCCAAGATACTGTCTTAGGTAGAAATCCTGCTACTCTGGAGGATGCTATTCGTCTATCCGCTACCTTAATTGATAATCATGTGAAAGCTGGAACTCTTACCAAAAAGGGTTCTAAGAAAGTTTCTGAAACCGTAACCCCTCCTACTCACAACAAAGAAGCCACAACCGAGCCCTATCGTAATAATAGAAAGAGGAAGGTTAGAAATTTTGCTGTGGTTACTCCTGCTGTTCCCGTCAACCAAGCTGCACCTATGGTTCAAGCGCCGGCTAAAAAGCCATATGTTGGGATCTACCCTCTTTGTGCCACCTGCAATTATCATCATCCTCAAACTATCCCATGTCGCCTTTGTACTCATTGTGGGAGATATGGTCATACTATTAATGTTTGTAGGGCCAAAGCTCTTGCGGGCCAAGTCCACCATCCAAACCGAACCGTACCTCAAGTGGCTAATCAAGGTGCTCCCGCCATTGCTAATGGGCGTGCTTGCTATGAGTGTGGTGAGCCGAACCATTTTCGTGATCAATGTCCAAGACTTGCAAATGCTAGACAAGGTGGAGCTCGTGGGCGTGCGTTCAACATAAACGCCAACGAAGCTCAATCCAACAACGATGTGGTTAATGGTACGTTCCTTTATTAATAGTCAATATGCCTCCATTTTGTTCGATACCGGTGCCGATAAAAGTTTTGTGTCACTTAATTTTGAGCCTTTACTTGCAAAGACACGATCCCAATTAGAGAAACCTTCACCGTTGAAATAGCGAATGGTGACTCCCTTACAATTGACTCCATTATTTATGATTGCTCCTTAGAACTAAATGACCATTCATTCCCAATCAACCTTGTTCCAATGCAACTAGGAAGCTTTGATATTATCATAGGTATGGATTGGCTATCAAATCATCATGCCGAAGTCATTTGCTTTGAAAAGAGTATCCGAATTCCGCTACCATCGGGAGAAACCTTAAGGGTTTTTGGTGAAAAGCCTTGCAAGGGACTTAAGTTGATGTCGTGTACTACCGCTCAAAAGTACTTACGAAAGAAGTACATTGCTTTCTTAGCTCATATTGTTCAAAAGGATGTCAAGGAGAAGAGTATCCAAGACATTCCGATCATTCAGGATTTCCCCGAAGTTTTTCCTAAGGATTTATCCGGTCTTCCTCCCGTTCGTCAAGTAGAGTTCCGTATTGATCTTATACCTGGAGCTAACCCCGTTGCTAGAGCTCCTTATCGTCTTGCACCTTCCGAAATGCAAGAGCTTGCAAGTCAACTTCAAGAGCTCTCCGACAAAGGTTTCATTCGCCCAAGTCATTCACCGTGGGGTGCACCCGTCTTATTTGTTAAGAAGAAGGATGGATCATTTCGCATGTGTATTGACTACCGCGAACTCAACAAGCTTACTATCAAGAACCGTTATCCTTTACCTAGAATCGATGATCTCTTTGATCAACATCAAGGTTCTACTTGCTTCTCGAAGATTGATCTTCGATCCGGTTATCATCAGCTCCGTGTTCAAGAAGATGACATTCCCAAGACTGCTTTTCGAACAAGGTATGGTCATTACAAGTTCATGGTTATGCCTTTCGGGTTAACCAATGCACCCGCAGTTTTCATGGATCTCATGAATCGTGTGTGCAAACCATACCTTGATAAATTCATGATCGTCTTCATTGATGATATCTTAATCTATTCCAAGACTAAAGACGATCATGAACAACACCTTAGATTGGTTTTGGACCTCTTGAGAAAAGAACAACTATATGCCAAATTCTCCAAATGTGAATTCTGGCTAAAGGAAGTTCAATTTCTTGGTCACATCGTCAACGACAAGGGTATTCATGTTGATCCTGCTAAGATTGAAACGGTTAAGAATTGGAATGCCCCGAAGACTCCTATCGAAGTTCGTTCATTTCTTGGTCTTGCAAGTTATTATCGTCGTTTCATCTCAAACTTCTCAAAGATTGCTGTCCCTCTTACCGCTTTGACTCACAAGGGTAAAGCTTATGAATGGGGACCGAATCAAGAAGAAGCTTTTCAAACCCTCAAGCAAAATCTGTGCAATGCTCCCATATTGACTCTCCCCGATGGAAATGATGATTTAGTTGTCTATTGTGATGCTTCTAACCAAGGTCTTGGTTGTGTTCTCATGCAACGAGGTAAAGTAATCGCTTATGCATCAAGGCAACTCAAAGTTCATGAGAAGAATTATACGACGCACGATCTCGAGTTGGGTGCGGTCGTATTCGCGTTAAAGATTTGGAGACATTACCTATATGGCACGAAATGTGTGGTGTTCACCGACCACAAAAGTCTTCAACATATTTTCAACCAAAAAGAACTCAATATGAGGCAACGACGTTGGGTCGAACTCCTTAACGACTACGACTGCGAGATTCGTTACCATCCCGGCAAAGCGAATGTTGTAGCCGATGCTTTGAGTCGAAAGGACCATGTTATGCTTCATTGTGCTCGTATTCAACCCGATATTTAAACCCGTATCTTAGAAGCTCAACACGTCTCGGTAACCGAGGGTAACATGTACGAAGAAATGTTATGTGGTGTTGAACTCCTTCTTGAATCAAAACCCAATGGCTTACTCTATTACTTGAACCGTATTTGGGTTCCCGATTGCGACGATCTCCGTACATTTCTCATGAACGAGGCTCATAAGACTCGTTATTCTATTCATCCTGGTGCGGATAAAATGTACCAAGATCTTCGCCAACTTTATTGGTGGCCCGGTATAAAGAAAGACATTGCTCTTTATGTGGCCAAATGCTTAACCTGTTCCAAAGTCAAAGCCGAACATCAACGTCCATCTGGTTTACTCGAACAACCAGAAATTCCCGAGTGGAAATGGGAGAATATAGTTATGGATTTCATTACCAAGCTCCCTCGCACCTCGAGTGGATATGATAGTATTTGGGTGATCATTGATCGTCTCACTAAATCCGCTCATTTCTTGCCTATCCGCAAAGACTTCAAAGTGGAAAAACTAGCCCGAATTTACATTGATGAAATTGTGAGCCGTCATGGTGTTCCCGTGAACATAATATCCGATAGAGACGCTCGGTTCACCTCTCGATTTTGGCAATCTCTCCAAAAGGCTCTTGGTACTCGATTGGATTTGAGCACGGCTTACCATCCGCAAACTGATGGTCAAACCGAGCGAACAATCCAAACTCTTGAAGACATGCTTAGAGCTTATGTAATCGATTTTGGTGGCAATTGGGATTCACATCTATCCCTCATTGAGTTTTCTTACAACAATAGCTACCACACAAGTATCAACATGGCTCCATTCGAAGCTCTCTATGGTCGCAAGTGTCGTTCTCCTATCTGTTGGAACGAGATTGGTGAAGCACAAATCACCGGTCCCGAGTTAATTCAAGAAACATCCGACAAGATTATTCAAATCCGTGACAATATTCGAGTAGCGAGGAGTCGGCAAAAGAGTTATGCCGACAAACGTCGAAAACCCTTGGAATTCCAAGTCGGTGATCTTGTTCTTCTTAAGGTGTCCCCGTGGAAGGGTGTGATCCGTTTTGGAAAGAAAGGCAAGTTAGCACCTCGTTATGTTGGTCCATTCAAGATCCTTGAAAGGATTGGGAAAGTGGCCTACAAGCTCGAGTTACCTCCATCTCTTAGCAATGTGCCTCCTACATTTCATATATCTAATCTGAAGAAGTGTCTCGCTGATGAAAATCTCCATATACCGCTTGACGACGTGCGCATTGATGAAACGATGCACTTCGTTGAGAAGCCGGTGGAAATTATGGGTCGTGAAGTCAAACAGCTTAAGCGAAGTCGCATTCCTATTGTCAAAGTTATTTGGGAATCTAAGCGTGGTCCTGAGTTCACTTGGGAACGAGAAGACCAAATGAAGCTCAAGTACCCTCATCTTTTTATTGATACTGTTGTTTCCTCTAGCTAAATTTCGGGACGAAATTCTCTCAACATGGGGAGACTGTAACATTTCTGATTTTTAGTATTCATATTTCAATTCAATGTAATGCAATTTCGAATTCAATACTCGTGCACTGTCTTATTATTTTTCTTACCGTAAACTAAACTCAATGATTCGATACAAATTCGCAAGTTTTACGCAATTATATACATTTAAACACTATGCAAGAAACTATTTAATTCAAACTTATCAAACCTGAAAAGTCAAGGACTAAAGTTGAAAATTTATCAAGAAACCCTAATTAGCACGGTCGTGCTTCGTCCTGGCACGGTCGCGCCAAGTGCCTCGGCACGATCGCGCGACTGGTCCTGGAACGATCGCGCCCGGTGCCTAAGCACGGTCGCGCCTATCTTGGCCCGGTCGCGCCTACGTAACTGTCAAAACGTAAATGTAAATTAATCGCCCGATTTCTGAGAATCTGTAACCGTCCTCCGTTTCTTTACCCCTTAACGAGAGTTATACCATTTTCAAAATTTCACAACGCCTCAGTTTCATACTATCAAACTCGAAATCTCTCTCAAACTTTTCAAGCAAAACTCGAATCCTCTCCTAAAACCCAAATCCTCCCAACCAAGAAAGGAATACGCATCTCCCGACTCTCTCCAAGACTCTGGACTCTCTGGCCTAGCCGGAATTGCAGCCGAAGTCGCCGGAAGCCATTTTCTCCGTCGCCGGAACTCCGTTCTACCGTTCTTCATCGATTCGATATGCTTCAGGGTAAGTATACTCTCCATCTCATTCGTTTCAGTATCAATATCAAAAGCCCCCTATTAATCTGGGCTTTCATTAAAGAAATCGTCCGAATCAGAATTATTATTTTAATAAGAAAAGATTTAATCGATTCCACTCTTAAACACGATTTTCATACAATTAAATTAGATGAATTGACTCGTAACAACTCTGTAACAAAAAGACCTATCAAATCCAGTGCTATAAATACAAAAATTGTTCAATTCGTGTCTGACTTGGAAGAGACACGGTCGCGCTAATCATCTAGCGCGGCCGTGCCTCATGAAACGCGGTCGTGCCGAATAGCAGCGCGGTCGTGCCCTCCTGTCCAGACCTAGTCATGCCCTTTGGGCTAGCCTCTGTTGTGTCTAAAAATCATAGACACGACCGTGCCGAGCCAAGGCATGGTCGTGCCTGTTGACTTGTCTAGTTTGTGCCCTCTGTTGATCAACCCGGTCGCGCCCCGACTAGCGCGGTCGCGACCGTGGCTTGAGCACGATCGTGCCCTTCCGAGGCACGGTCATGTGTGACTCAGAACTTTTAACAGAATTATAATTTTATTTTTTTCCATCAATAAATGTTTCAAATTTTGTAAAAAAAAATATGTTTTCTGTACTTGAAAAGATCTAAAGTTTAATCTGGACATAAATATTATTTATTTGAAAGTTTATTTAAAAATTTATAAAAATTAAATTTATATTTATCTTACGCTTAAATGATGTTTTAAATGATTAAGTTACAAAGTTTATAAATAAATAAGATAATAATTATTTATTTAATTCATATTTAAACAAAAATCATTTATTTATTTGTACTTAATTACAATCAATATTTACATTATTTCATAAACTATAATCATTTATTTATTAAATTACATTTATCACATGCATTATTTTCATAATCAACAATTTTATAAAAATTTTATTTTTCAATTCCAAACTTTAATCAAATGTTCCAAAAATGTTTACTACAACCTTATATATTTTATTTAATACGTTTTATACACAAATTCAACCTTTAATGTTAGACTTAAACTTTGTGCACCTATTTGATTCAATATACATTACTATCTAGGTTAACCCGTGCGTATCAAGGACCCTTATTTTATCTATACTCTTTGTTAGCTACACCTGCATACCAAGTGAGTATTCACAACCCCTTCTTACTCTTTTACACTTTTGGGGTGGAACATGAACTTTATACACATTACACATTTACATTTACACAAACAACACAAGTGCAAAATCCTATTTACATACATGTGTGCAAAATTTGAGCTTTGTGCCCGAGTGCTAGTTGTGCTAATCTTTGTGAAAACTTATGTGCAATCATTAACTATACAAGCTGACGGTTTTCAATGATAGATCTATTGAGTCTGACAAACCCACCCAAGTGGAGGTGATTGATACCGACAACACAAATTGCATACTAGTTACAAAGGTTTGGTTGTACTTGATTACACAATAGCTGCTCCCCATAAATGCCTTATTTTATCATGTTTTGTAAAGGATTTGTTTTCAACTATATGTCATCTGTGTACAACTGTGTTATACTCACCAACTTTTTAGTTGACTTTATTTTATTCATGTTTCAGGTCCTAATATGTGAGAATGATTCAAGACGTGCTCAATATAGGATTTGGACTTAGCAATTTAAATCAAGAATTCTATGAGTTGTTTTATGTTTCTTTGTTTGAATTTGGTTTGTACTTGGAATATTTGTAATGAAAATTTTGACTTTAATATATTTCAATTTAGTCAACCATGTGCTATGAACAGTATACATGTCCCGCCCCGATGATTCCGCCATCGGTCGGGGTGTGACAATAAGGAGTTTTATCACTATCACGAACCAAAACGTAAAATTTAGAATTTTACAAACCAGGACGACAGTCTTGCATGTGGATTGTTGTCGCGGTGTGTTTAACCGATAAAACACTAAATAAATCCCTTAGCAAATCGATAGGTCTGTGCCAACTTATTGTTAGGACACTTGAATCTATATGCCCGAACCCATGAATGCATGTGCCTCAGCCTTACATTTAGGCCTACAGGTGGAAAGACATTGTGACATTGCGATTCCCGAGAGTCTTGGGTTGATTGCCACGCGTCGCTAAAATAGGACGACTATCACTCAACCCTATAAGAAGTGCCTTAGCCAATTATCAGGGAAGAGTGGGCATATATGGGGTTAAACGTATCGATCTTGATGATCGTTATCTAAACAACCCCAGAAAGTCTGAGAATTGTATCGGATACAATTGGTAACCATTACCTACCTACATAGCCATGTCTCATGGAGAGTGCCTCCCATTCATGAGATACGGTGAAACGTGGATCTCAGTTCTTAAATAAATAATGTCTATATTTTTAAAAGGGTCATTATTTATTAAGATTTGAAACATCGAAAATACTAAAATATTTATTCTTCTTATAGATGTCTAAAAAAAAAGTCGAGAGTGTGCTAGAGCCTATTACCGATATAACAAAAGTTAAACTCGATGGAACAAACTTCTTGGATTGGTACTACAACTTGAAGAAAGTTCTTATGGCCAATAAAAAGTTGCACGTTCTAAAATTTCCATTACCTAAGCAGCCATCTAGGCATGCCAACAAGTTTGTTCAAGAAGCTTGGACCAAGACCTAATGTTGTCAACCCAGGGATTAGATCTGCCCTACGGCATTGGTCTGCTTATGACATGATCAAATACTTGAAGAAGAGATTCCATCAAGAGTACGACAAGAATCCTTATAGTTCCTTGGAGGAACACATTGAGAAGATCACAATGAAGGATCCTAGGCGTGCTATGATCATGAGGAACAAGGTGGAAGACCTCGAGAATGCATGTATTCCTTTAGATGATCACTTGTCATTGACATGTTTGTTGATGACGTTTGTGACAACTATGAAAGGAAGTTGCTCCATCCAAGTCGTTATGATGAGGTGAGGGAATTCATCTCTTGGTATGCAAGAGTGAATCCCCAAGATGCATGGAGCATGACATGCTTTGTTAACTAGCTTGAGTGGATAGGGTTATACGCTAGTGACATCGTTAGAGGAATGTTTAATGATGGTCTTCACTTGTCCGGCACAAGCAAGGAGGTACTAGAAAAGATCGTTGAGGCCAGGGACATGGGCAAAGCTATTGGTGAGACCAAGAAGCAATTTTCTAACCAAGATGTCGTGTTAGAGAGATGCGCGAGTCAGCTGAAGCAAGAGAATGTTTTAAGGCATTCACTTCAGGTATCCCGGTAACAGTTCCCTATTTCTTTTATCTTTTAAAATTTGGACTTTTAAGACATGCAAATTCATTTTATAGAGTTGAAAGGAAAGGAGAGAAGCAAGAAGAAAAGAAAGACGGATGAACCTTGAAGATAACTTCATAGTGAATATTCAAAGGATTCAAGTTTCAAGATACATCATTAGATGATGTTATGATTATTTTGTTTGGAACAATTTAATTATCGGTTTTTTATTTTCCTTTGAGTATTGCATGAACAAATGATTTTATTTATAAAATTTAGACTTATTATTATAAGTTATTCATGTAATATTAAGTTTTCACTTTTGAATTGAGGATCAAACATCTAAAGACATGAGATATAAAACATATGAGATATGTTACTCAAGTCAAAGAGATGAATATTAGATCGGATCTAATGGATACTAAGAATGATATTAAAACAAATCACTTGATTAAACTTAGTAAAGTCATTATATGAGATATAATGTTACATACTTAAGCTTAGCCAAATTGAGATGATTGAAAACGTTTCATCCTCGACTCTTGAAATAATCTTATGAGATAAGATCCACGAACAATAATATTTATCGTTACTCTACGACTGAATGATTGGACAGTGATCTCCTAGATCATGTCTAGACACTAAGTAATAAGAAAAAGAAATCAGTTATCCCGATTGACATGTCTAAAATGCAAACACTAGCTTAAAACTAAAAGTTCACACAGAACAGGTAAACCACGTCATATTGGATATGGAGTAGGAAGAGTCCTACAAACAGTTAAGGATAAGAAGTTGTGAACTTCTAAATGAAAGGAGTTTTGTATGTTTCCTTAAAATGCCATTAATGTTTTATGAATATTAAGAGTAAGATGGAATAAAATTATCCCACCTAGTTCTAGGACAAATGGATACCTGGTTCTAGGAGTTGCTTAAGTTTGAATATTTAGAATATTCAGATGCATAACATAAATAGACATATGAAATCATGTCCAGAAAGATAGAGATCTTTTAAGATATCATTTCCCGATGATTTAGACATAAAATCTATATCTGAACAAGTGAGACTTGATCAGACTACGATATGAATATGATTCATAAAAGTAGAAATTGTTTTAGAAATAATATATATGGATTATTGTAAGGCCCCAAACCCGGGAGGCCTCACCTGTTGGATTTACTCAATCACAAA
Source organism: Smallanthus sonchifolius (assembly GCA_023525975.1). NCBI lineage: Eukaryota > Viridiplantae > Streptophyta > Magnoliopsida > Asterales > Asteraceae > Smallanthus > Smallanthus sonchifolius. The sequence goes on along the minus strand of CM042036.1, from coordinate 70,212,516 downwards.
CAATTCTTAAACTTGAATATCAAAATAATTGTCACCAAATTTATTTACTTAATAAATAAATAAAGGTTGCAACGATTGGTTCATTACACGATAGCGGAAGCTGTAAAAGTGATTTCTAAGACTTGTTACATATACAATTACTAAAACTAAGTAATACAATGATCTAAGTTCTTCTAGATCAACGTTAGACTCGAGACTTGATATTCTATGCCCTTCCAGTTACTAGGAATTAATCCAGCATAGCTAGCCTATTCCAACCGCGCCATGGCTAAGGGTTAGCTGAGAAACATACTTGAAAGTGTCAACACAAATGTTGGTGAATTCACAGAGTTTGTTATTTCATTGGAATTAGTTTTTTCCCGAAAACATATACATGACTTTACCGTCATAAAAATAAGTAGTTTTCTCTGAAAACATATACATGACTTAACCGTCATAAAAATAAGTAGTTTTCACCGAAAACATAACATGACTTAACCGTCATAAAAATAAGTAGTTTTCACCAAAAATGTATACATGAGTTAACCGTCATAAAAATATGTAGTTTTCACCGAAAACGTATACATGACTTAAGCATCATAAAAATAAGAAGTTTTCACCGAAAACGTATACATGACTTAACCGTCATAGAATAAGTAGTTTTCACCGAATCATGTACATGACATTACCGTCATAAGTAGTTTTAAATAAGAAGTTTTCACCGAAAACGTATACATGACATAACCGTCATAGAATAAGTAGTTTTCACCGAATCATGTACATGACATTACCGTCATAAGTAGTTTTAAATGAGTAAACAATGCATTGAACCATGGGTACTTAACCGACCCATTAAATCCTTTATAAATACTCAATGCATTGAACCATGAATGAACGACCGACATACCCCATTTGTAAACTAGCTAGAAACACAAATAATAATATGTTAATACATGATACCGTAACCAAACCATCACAAATGAATGCCCCTCCCTCGCTATACCACGAGAATAAGACAATATGCGACCATTTGACCCTTCAAGTCCCGGTTAGCGCGACTAACCATGACCGAGGGTGTCACCCCCAATAGTACTATTCATATAATCCTAGGCTAAGACCATATATAATGGTTAGAAAATTTTAATGTTGTTCCGGGGACTTTTAGCGCTCCATTGTTCCTCATGTAAACATACGGTCTGGTCTTTGTTCTTTCATTATATGAAAACCGTTCCCCAAAACATTTTAGAACCAGAAAAAGGGGACAGTGAAACTCACAAGGAGTAAAACCAGAGTATTCATGTTTTCAAAATATATTAAGTAAGTATGTTTCTCCCCCGGCGTTTACAAAACAGTAAAAAGATAAAATGGAGTCGTGAACTCACCTTGTGTCCGATGAAATCCTAGCAAATAACAATGTGCTAATAGTTCCAGCCTATCCGTACCCTAATCACACAAGGGTACTAATGCGTTAAGACTACCCGTCTTAAATGCAAGTTGTTCACACGTCTTAACGAATCCCGTTAAGTACGTCTTTGTTTAGAAAAACTGTGTTTTAATGTGACGACTCGTTGGTAATTATTATTTCAGTCTAGACGCTTACATATTTTCCAAGAAAATATTATGTTTCCATATTGGTGACTTGTTACGTTTATCAAAAATAAATATTAATTTTGCATAGACTTATAATACATTATGGTCACGTATAAACATATAATTATTTCTTACCAATAATTATATAAAACCACAAACATCGTTCAAGTATATTCTACGCATGTTAATTATCCTATGTGCATATAAACCATGTTAACACGTCCACATGCAATTACTTGTTCCAAACGACATTTATTAATTTATTCATGTTCGTCATGCATTTATTTATACCAATATATGCATACGAGTATATCCACATTTCAACACATGCTCAAATATGTTTTTCTATGTAGCATGAATATCTTATTTGTTAACCCGAACATCTTAAATTTCATTCATAGATATATTTTGATTTCCATATGTATATACACATATTTATCTATTTAACAACTTCGGGTCAACATCACTATATATGTACACATATATATGTACATCTTTGGCTCTTATACATGCATATACATACATAACTATTTTTCCAAGTTCAACAATTTATTATCATCCGCCTATATATATAGGTCTACAATCTTTATGTATACATGAACATATTTTAATCATTCCAAGTTAAAAACAATAGTGATATTCATACTTATATATATATGTATATATATCTTGATTCTTATTCATGTAAGTGTACACTTTGTCATTTCTAACTTAATAATCATTAACAATACCTTTTTTATATACATACAATCCACGATTTTATATACATGTGTGTATATATATATATATTTTACTTTTCATCAAGTTTTAACCACATTTTTGGATCATTAAACATACTTTTAATTCAACGTTTACAACTTATCACCATAAAATCAAAACAACAAAATATACACATACCCCTACAAAGTTTCGGCCACACACACACACACATATATATATATACACCTACAAAGCTTGATCTTTTGCCCTATTAAAGTATATCTTTTATAAAAATCACAAAACCTTTAAAGATAGTTTCGTTTGTAGGGTGAACACCAAGCCTAGAAGCAAGAATAAAAGATGGAACTAGAGGTTTAGAGTCGGTTTTTCATACCGCTAGAAAAGCTAGGGAAAAAACACAACTAGGAGATGGTGGTGGCTCGATTTCTCTAGTGGAAGCTCCCTAGAAGTCCAAGAATTCCTTGAATCACCAAGCTCCTAGCTAAATCTCTAGAGAACTTTGTTCTTAACTTGGAAAATGCAAATTGTAAGTGTGTGTAGGTGTGCATAAATTATATGGAGATAAAAAGAGGTGGAGTGTTGGTTCTACCAACATCATTGCAATCATGATGGTGTAAGATGGATTAGACCTTGGCTTGTATCACACTTGAATGGGTATGGGGATTATGACAACAATCATTGAGAAAGAAATGGAGTGAGCAAGGTGGGTGGCCCCCACCTTGGTTCTACCGAAAGGGGTAAGGGTGAGGGGTTAGGACTTGTCAAATCACTTGTTGTATTCTAAACACTAGTTAGATGTTGTCTGAGTAGTGTAAATCCGGTAGGTGCTCTCGTGATATAATACCCGGTGTAGGAACATTTATGATCAAAAATCCAAATATATATTTTGTGTAGTTTTTAACTAGTCTAGACAATTAACTAGTTGTATTCCGTCATAGATAATAATTTACTACTTTTATGTATGACCAAACATAAAGTTTAATCATGGATTGTGTGAACCAATTATTTCCGTATCAATCCATATAGATTATTGTCACCAATATGTATTTTTTATATCCAAACGTATTTCTAGACTTTACATGTATAAACATTGTTAATGACCATTGACCGTACCTTACGAGTTATATATATATATATATTTCTATATTTATATTTACTAAATGAGACGAGGGTTGAGTGTAGATCTCAATAAGTCATCACCATTATGACTTGATGGAGTGGAGTATAAACAAAGATATAATATTGGTGATGTGATCTTTGAGGTTGCTTGCACTCTTGGTCATAATCATGACGATTATGACACTTGAGTGAAGTGTAAGCAAAGAAGTCATCATGATGATGATGTGATTGATCTAGACGCGGTATACTACCCGAAATTAATACATGCTTCAATATCTTTAATTATTAATACGTCCTACGTTTTGTGTAGTTTGACTAGCTTTAATAATTTGCTAGTGAATCCCGACATAGTTAATATCTTTAACTATTTGTACATGTTCACATATAGGAAATAAACTAAGACCACGTGAACAAACATTTTTGTGTCATTCTTTAAAGATTTAGTTACCAATATATACTTTGTATAAAATAATTATACCTCTAGACTTTACTTGTATAACTTTGATAATCACCAATAACCGTACATTGCGGGTTATAAATGTTTTTGACCTAGTAATTCTTAAAATTACTAAAATATGACATGTGTTCCTTTACTAGACTTCTGACAATACCATGTCAAATATAATGTTCCGGAAAATATAAAATATGAACGTGAAAATATGACTATGGGTATTGACCTGTAACACTGGGTGTCACAATAACGTAGCGGAAAATTTCATTCAAACATAACGTTAACATTGTTAAAACATGCGGATGCGTAAACATTGTCTAAAACATAAATACATCATAACTAAAACATATCGGATGCAAGTCTTCATGATCAGCCGGGTAACTCTTCATCGCTAGCCAAGCATCACCGTCCATCCTCGTAACCTGCCTTAACCTGAATGTGCATACTAAAAAGTCAGCTACGCTGGTGAGTTCTAGTTTTTAACATAAAACATTAACTTCAAATATTTTCCAAAAACATATCATTTAACTTCATTAATAAAAGCATATGAAAATCGTGCAATAACATAACATAACACATAACATAACCCCCAAGTCAACGAACATATTGAATATGCGCCTTCTCGTAACCGTCAATTCCAAACATCGCATACCAGTGGAGAAACCTAAAGATCACCACCACTAGGCCCTTTAACACTGTATTGTCCTTCGGGCGGAGAAACCTAGGGCCCGATACTTAGGCCATTCAACACCAAACTTCAAGCACGACATCACAAGGATTACACGTACCAAACTTCAAGCACTGAACCTCGTAAGGCATAATACCAAACTTCAAGCACGACTACCCCGTAAGGTAAAATCGTACCAACTTCAAGGATGAAGGTAATCCCCTTGGTGACCGTCATCACCCAAGTTGTACAACAGTTGGCCAGCCACAAAGGCCCCTAAAAGGTAAAGGCCTATAACATACTTCCCATACCTATAACCTTCATTCCCTAGGCAATAATGGCATATTCGTTCGTTTGTGATTTTTGAAAACATTCACTTCTTTTACTTCAAAACTTCAGTTAAAGCATTCCTACGTTTTTTTTTTAAATCATTCATTCCTTCATAAACACTTCGTAAACTTCTTTTGGCAAAATATTTCATAAATACTTCTTTCATAACCTTTCCTTCCAAAACATCGTTTCATAAAACATCACATACATCATTCATAAACATCGTTTTATAAAACTCACATCGTTACGTATGCATACCAGCCCAAAAACATTATTTAAACATTTAAAAGAGGGCTTCTAGAACTCACCTGATAAGCTAGTCTCGGTTGTCTTAATCAAAGGCCCAACAACGTCACGTACTATTTGAATTGAGTAGTTAAATTCACATCAGACCTAATCCCAACTCGAACGGGTTAACCATACTGAATAGGCGAACTAAAGGCTAAGTTCGCCTCTTACTAACCTAGCAAACATACAGGCGAACTTTAGGTTAAGTTCGCCCTTTGTAATTAGGCGAACATGTCCAAAGAATTTACCAAGTTCGATTCTACTTTCCATCAGGCGAACATACACCAGCGAAACTTATTAAGTTCGCTTAATCCTCCCCAGGCGAACTTGAGAAGTTCGCCCGCGGGGCTGTCATCTTCCCCAAAACCCTACGTTTGCATGCAAATGGCGGCCAGATCTGATCGCATTCAAGATGCTAACTTTTTATGTTCAAAACTTGTAGTTTTCGTTCGCGATCACAGATCTAAAGTCCATTCCTCAATTGGTTCATAAAAACCCATCCTTTTTACAAAAATACCCGAAAACCCAACATAAACAAAAACTCAGATCTAGAACAAGTTGTTACCTGAATCGAGCTTCTGATTCGAAGGTTCTGTTCACGAGTAGTAGAGGAACGATATATTTTCTTCGCGGGTCGATCCAACACCTTTCTCTCTTTAGGGTTTCTCTCTTTAGAATGTGTAAATGAGAGAAATGGGTCTTCATGGCTATTTATAGGGAGGGGACTCCTCCCCAACTTCGCCATTTATGTTCGTCGGGCCCGTCCCGTCCCGGCCCGGCCCATCGCGCTTCGTTCATTCCATTCCTCGCGTATCGAGACTCGTTTCCATTTATTGTCGTTTATTATTTTTGGGATGTTACAATTATTCATACTAAAAGCTTGATAGATTAGCAACAGTTGAAAACAAAGGAATTCCATTACAAGTTTCTTGATAAAGAAATAGATTACAAGCTTTAGAACAGTTGAAGAACTGATCAAAATAAACATGTATCATGGATACAAGAATGTTTATATGAAGAACCAAATAAATAAGGTAGCTTCAAGAATAGTATGAAGGTCTGATAAGAAATATGTCTAAATGATTGAATCTTAAGATTGATGGGACCAATTCAAGGTAGATTAAATGTGAGTATCTAAACCAAGGATAACGTGTGGAGACATATTATCATGAGGGGTGTATAAAGATACACTGAATACCACAATGCAAGACATGGATTTTATAAATCAAGAGTGAATAGAGATACACTACTAGATTTCGAGTTTAACGAATTATTAAAGATAAAGCATCTTAAGTAGTGAATTTCAAATCCATTAGATTGTGACCATATATAGGATATATGAAGGCAAGGTTCTAACTTCAGAATCTTAAAACAATCTATTGACATAAATAAGGTTACCTTAAAACCTTATTGGACAATGTGACATAGGTAAATTACTCACATTATCTCTAGTCGAATGTTGTGTTGAGACAAGATGAAAATGAAAGAGTTCATTTGTATTCATCTAAAAGATAATGAGTTATGTCAAGACTTTCAGATGATGAAAAAAATTTGAAATCAGCTATATCGGAATAATAGTGAATGCTTTAGAAGCATTTAATTGGTGAACATCATAAGGAGTTATGATGGAGTGTTTTGATAACAAGAAGATTTCTTGAATCAAGGACAAGATCATAAAGGTTATGATGTCTTGGCAGTCAAAGACATCTATTTTAAAAGTTAAGAAATGAACACCAAAAGGCAATCATTGAGAATGATTCTTGCACCGCAAGACTACCAAAGTTATAATGGAGTTCCAATGGTAACTACGATGCAACATGAGATGTTATAGTCTGGAAACATTAGAAGACATTATTCTGAAAGAGTTCAGATAACATCTAAGAGTTGGAAAGAGTTCCAAAGGGTTTCCTTATGAGTTTCATTAAGGGGATCATGAAAGTTAGAGACATATTAAATAATGAAGATTAGAATCTAGTTTGACACACCCGTTAAAACAAATAAAAGTCTTAAGAGGTAAGACACATGCTTGATCTGGATAGTCAAACAAGAGAGTAGGTCCATTAGTATTTGGAGTTTCTACTTGAATGGTAACAATTACATTAGAATGACTTGAAAATTAACGGTCAATATCAAGATCATCATGTCATTGAGTTCGAGCTTTTAGTACGTTTAAAATCCTTAAATAAATGGTTATTGTAAATTTTTGTAGTCGATTGATTTTATAGGAATGGAACCAAATCAAGACTATTGTGAATTAGTTGGTTTGTTCATTTAGAATGAAATTCCAAAGAGTTAGAGACCAAATTCACAGATATTCATTAGAGAATGGATATTGGAAGCAATATTTTCAGTATCGGACCGGATAGCGAACCGGAGGCCTTAGAGATTCACTGGTTAGACCGGTCGAACTGGTCGGACCGGATTTAAGAACCGGATGACGTGATAAATGCTATAAATATACACAAAGATATATATAAAAAAATCAATATATTTATGTAATTAAATATTAGAAGTTTATTAATATAAAAAAGTATAAGGTTGTTTAATTAAATACAAAATTAGCTATTATTAAAGTATATCTTTTAAAATAACAAAATAAAATCTTTATGTAAATTATACAATAACTAACATAGGTAATTAATACATATAAAAATAAAAAGTAAATACAATACCACTTTTACCCTAATTTAATAGTGATTTTTTTAACGGTCCTAATTTAATATTGATGGATCTATATACTATTTGGTTTACCCATTTAGGGTTACAGACTTGCAGTTTACATATTCATTATCCATCCCTCTTGCGCCGCACACTCAACCCATGGATCAAGTATATTCAGTCATTTCCCCCGACGACAGGCAATTACAAGTTTCTTCCTCTTCTTCCTTTAAAGTCTATCACGTCTCTTCTTTGTTCGAGACAAAGGAGCAAATTTTGTTATCAACGGTTCAATGTTTCGAACCAGATCCGCCGCTTACTACCATAGATGTGACAATCCGAACTTTTCATGTTAACTTAGTTAGCAAACCAGTTAAATCCTAACTTATGTTACCCTATCTCAAACCCTAGGGACTAATTCTACCTACTTTTCAAACCTAAACTACAAGGACTAGTTATGTAATTTACCTAAAATCAATTCCAGTTGACTTTGAAAGTCAAAATTCAATGTGTTTGTCTCTGTTGACTTCTGAAAGTCAACTAACCCAGTTTCTTACCTCAATTCAAACCACAAAGGTTATTTCTGCCAAGTTCTAAACTTCAACACAGAAAACAGAGGGACCAATTCTGTAATTAACTCAAATCCGATTTCTGTTTGACTTTCTGAAGTCAAACTCGCGATTTCATCCAAATTTGAATCCTATGATCATTTCATGTTGGAGTTGTAATTGAAACTGAACAATTATGATCATTAACGACCATTACTAACTCAATAAACCCGACAATTATTTGAATTAATCCTCTTTATGCCTAATTAAGTCGTAACCGTCGACTCCCTCCTCGACTATAATCAAATTAAGCTTGAATGCGTCTGTCATTCCATAATTGATCACCTGCTCACATTGAACGAGACCCTGCGACGCTATTAGACGCGTCAATTCCACCTGAGTCCCAGCAGAAATCGTCGGGAACCAAACCAGCCACCGTCGGCATCAATTTTAGTCGACCACACTCAATTCGTCATCTATTCTGGTAAATACTTGCATCAATAGCTTCGATTTTATCCATTGAATGAAAGCCCTATGCTAATTGGGGCTCATAACATCAATTCAATCGAAACCCAGATTCTAGGGTTCATGGATATTCGGTTTGATCGAACTCTACCTTACAATCTATTTAAATCCAATTAACTTATACCATTAGACTTGTAATCATCTGTATAATGAAAGCCCCATGTTTATTGAATCAAACAACATCGAATTTTTTATGATCCGTAAACTAGGGTTTGTTCATAATCGGATTTGGGGGTTTTAATCTTAGACTTAACCTCAATCCAATTAAACTATTACAACTGTTTCGCAACACTCTAATATATAAAAGCCCTATGATTTCAACTGATTCTATTATCGAAATCGATCCAATTAAGCATGTGTTTATAGCTAGGGTTTCGACCTGTTTTTCTATAATCTAACGATCTTAAACTCGTTAATCTTGCAATTAAAACTAGCTACAGACTCGCCAAGACTCGATTTATAAACCCCCTATGTTGTTTTGTTCGATCATAACCGAAATCGATAGGATTGAACTGGGATTCGATCGTAGGTGTTATGGGAGGGATGAACACTGGAACTCTTTGATAAAACTAATTGGATCCGGTTTTGTTTGCGATTCCCTAGCGGGCAGGACCAGTAGAACGTGTGACTGGTAGGGAGGAGACCCGGGTTCGAGTCTCCCTCCCCCCTGTTTTTAGTTTTATTATCTTAAATAATTATTTTGATATTAAAACCCAACCCCATGTTATTATATTAATATAATAATGTGTTTTAGCCCGGGAAACGACCCGTGGGCTCGGTTTCAAATTATAACTCATTTTTATTATTATTTACACTTTTAAAAATAATGTATTTATATTATTTTTCAAACCGTAACTTTGCATAAAATAATATGGTTATATTATTTTCAACCCGTGAATTTATGTTACTAAATAATATATATTTTATATTATTACGTCTTGTTTTATAACCGTGTGCAACGTTTGAAACTAATTAATAATATAATTAGTTATATTATTTACTCGCGTTTATTTACTCTATTAAAAATAATATACTTATTATTTTTCACACAAATGATTATTTAGATAATCCTACGAACCTAAAAATAATATATTAGATTATATTATTTTCTTAACTTTTGTAAACGACTTTATCGTACGAATTTATTTATTTATTTAATTATTATTCGTTTTTAACGTTCGACACGTAACGTATTTATCTTAATTATTATATTAAGAAATCCGAATTCCCGTGGACAAGTTCGTCTACTCGTTGATCCTAAGTATGTTCTAGGACATTCAGATCTTCCGTGTCGTCGTCACAAAACCTCATTGTATCCCTATCTATTATGCTTATGATTTTAAGGCATACGTAAGCAGTTCCCATGCAAACTCTTCTGTTTCCTACTAGCATCCATGTGTGGTGCTATCTACTGCTCGTACACAACTCAGGTGAATTTCACGGCCCCTTTTTACTCGTTTTCCTGTTAGGGGAGGAACATGTACACAAACAGTCATACTTTTACTTGTTTTCCCCGTGGGGGAGAAACATGTGCGCAAACAAACATCATTTTACATGTTTTCCCGTTGGGGGAGAAAACATGACGCAAACTATTTTGATTATGGTACTTCATATGATATCATTGTTGGGGCTAAGCGTATTGCAACTATCATTGAAAGTCCTCACACTCAGATCGTACCGTTAATATGGATCTTAGCGTGGTAATGTTTAGTAGTACTACTGGTGCTTGACAAGCCCCACCCGCGTTAGTCGCGCTAACATGATTGGAGGTCGAACGGATGAATATTAGCCTAATCACATTAGTCAGAGTTGATAGAACTGGCTAGAGGCAAACAAACAAACTCATGTCAGCTTCGGTTACGAACGCTTTAACAAGACAGGAACGTAAGTTAGCTACCTAAAGATATGCATATTGGAATGTACATAATCTGCAAACGCTTTACTTTGTTATTTGTCACACCCCACCAAGGCGGAAGTACGGGATGTAACCGGTATATCGCATTGAACACAAGTACAAGAGAAACTAAAAGGAAAGTTGTGCATTACATTGAACCATACTACATGCTTCTAACGAATGTACGAATACATGAAAATCCTGAATCAATACAAAGTGTATAAAATGCATGTTTCAAAAACGGGTCAACTATAAAAATAGTTGGTGAGTACGCAGGTTTTGCGACTCTATAAAAAGTAAGTAAATAAATTTCAAAATGTAATAGTAACCATCCGCAGATGATCAAGTATCCAGGTGTCGAATGTGAACACCTACTATGGATAATTATGCGCCCAAATGACCCTACAAGTCTGGTTGGCGCGACCAACCCTGGGCGGGGGTGTCAACCCATATAGTACTATTCATAATTCCCACCAGCTATCCAAGCTAATTGATTGCGTTAAAGTGGGGACTTAATACATCCATAAGTAAACCCAGGTAACCATAATCCCAAGTAACAACGTGTAGAGTGAAACAGCTTTTTCCCCGTAAAACAGTAAAAATTAAAAAGTGGGGCCACGAAACTCACCTGAACAACGTCGGTGATAAGTGTGACATAGTCAACAAAAATCGCAAAGTACGGTTAACATCCAAATTCTATCAAAGGCCAACAGCCAAATGCAAGCAAAGTGTGGTTAGCAACTCAGTGCTACCAAGGTACGGCTAAATCCGCAAAAACCGCAAAAACATGTGTCCTAACCGAGTCCTACTAACCAAGTAGACATAAAAAAATAGCATTTAGGACGCCTAAAGTATAAAACTGAGTCTACTACTCAAAAGTGGCTATGTAGTCGGTTGCATACCCAAAACCCGTGCACACAAGTACGAACCGCTCAAAAGTTGTAAAACGAGCCTTTATATAAATTCGTGACTTTGAAACCTTAAGTTTTAGATTTTATTAATGAATATCAGTAGTTATAATGTCATATATGATAAAATCCCAAGTCACAGTTTCGTTTGACCAAAAACGCGGTTACGCGCGTAAAGTCCGGTTTACGGTTTAAAAATCCGATTAATCCGAAATTAGGGTTTTAGTGTGATATTAGCACCCAATTTAAAATTCAAATTTTAAGTTTTAAATGGGGTTATACTTCTGTCCAAAATCCCCTAGAATTTTTATAAAATCAATTTTATATAAAAATTTCCAAAATTAATAACTTTTTATAAAATTTAAATGGACCATAATTCTAAAACCATACATAGACATAAAGTTACTGCTTCAAATTTATACAAATTGATCATATATATAAATAAAAATTTCTGATCATTTTTTATATTTGTCCAATATCCAGATTATTTAATATAAATTTAATATTATTAAAATTTTTCAAATTCGGGAAAAATAGTTAAACACATTAAAACTTCACCAAATTTTTACCATATTAGTTTTAAGTCAGTATAAGATCCCATACCAAGTTTCAACTCCTGATTTTATCCAGAAGTCTACAAACCCTAAATCATCCGTTTAAACCTTATAAATACTAAACACACACTTAAACAACTCCAATTTGCATAACTTTTGTACAGGAGTCTTAGTTCATCATATAACAATCACTTTCCAATTTCCATAATTTTTCAATACTCAGAAGTATTTTTCCCAAATTTCCATGTATTAAATTTGTAGAAAATTTAATAAATAATCTATAAATAGTTTAGTTACCAGTATTTCCAGATCTCACTTTTTATATAAATACTACGTTTTAAAAATAAATTTGGAAGCTAAATCAAAAGTTTATAAAAATCCATCAAAAACAATTGTTGTATAAAAATAAATATATTGGTTCCACGTGAACCGGTATTGGGTTTATAACCTAATAACCACTCAAAATATCAAATATCTCAATACTAAATGTTTTCGGGTTCAATTCCCAACCAGTGACTCAAAAAACTATTATAACATAAAATTAAATCTTAACGGGTAAAGTTTATACCTTTCGTATAAATGGTTCGCGTGCGCGGAACCTCCCGTATTTCACATGCAATACGAACCAAAAACACCATTAGGATCATTTATATATCCCGAACATTTTCATATGCTCAAAATTGACATGCAATGCCGTTTGGATAGCCATGCAACCCGATCAATTTCCTGTTTCGGTCCTATAAACTGTTACAATCTGTTCGTATACAAAAATATAGTTCCCAACATCTGATCGGAATTTCCTAAAGTGAAAACATTTATATTTGTGCTAAGAAACTACGGTCCAAAAATCCTCACGATCCAACGGTTGGATCTCCGGGGATCGACGATTCTTTGAGACCCAGTTTTTCAAATCCGAAAATCCGATCAGTCACATTCGAGGGTATGAAAGGCATACCTATAGAGCTCTGATCAAAAATTTTTCTAGTAGGGTTTTACGTCTATGTGTTGACAACATCATATCCAAATTTCATGCATTTCTAACTGTCGGATTTCCAGGGATTGTCCGATCTTTAAAACTGCGCATGCATAAAACTTTCTGGACAAATTTTAAAAACTATTTTTCACAAATTTAAGCAAGTATTTAGAGAAATCTGAGCTTACCATTGCGTTTGTAGCGTCGAGAAATGGTTCCGGGTGAAAAACGAGGTTCGGCCGCCATCGGCCACCGCGCCGGACCACCGTTGACCGCCACGCACCACCGTCGGACCACCACTACTTTGCTGGAAACCTCTCCGGCCCTCTCCACTCTCTCTCTCTAATATTTCTCAGAGTTTTTGAAAAATGAGATAGTGGATGAAGATGGGGTATTTATAGCCCCTGCGGTCTCCGATCGCGTGTCAGTTTTTCGCTTAAACAAACCCGATAAAAATAGTGGCGTTATTTTAACCAAAAATAACTCGTTAGAATTTAATATTTTCTCTCGAGTCCTTGCGTCTCGTAAATATATATCCTTTCGGATTTAAATTAAATTTTACGAAACTGGTCGACTCGGGTGTTAACACGTATAGACCTGAACTTGATCAACTTTTTGACATTATAACACCAAAATAAATCTTGCTATTATCTTCCGTTAACTAACGAGTTCCTTTCGTATGAAAGTATATTTCAACATAATAATAATATTATTATACGAGCTCGTCGAACACAGGTGTTGACCGTAAAAGTCACGGTTGTCACATTCTCCCCCAGTTAACAGAATTTCATCCCGAAATTCAACTGGTATAATAGTTGACAAGTTCTTTTTCTTAACTTGATTCATGTATGATCATCAAGGGAAATCTAGTTTCCTAGATATAGCATGGAGATTTGACAAATCGAGATCTAAGAATAACAGAGAGTAAGTTACATCTAGTTAGGCTCAAAAGCAAATTGAATAATAATGAGAAAAATCCTTCGAATTCCAAAGAATCTATAGATCATTGTTTTATAGAATCAGTCAAACGGTACACTGTTGATGTTATTCAGAATATTAACAAATCCGCCATAGAATTGATATACACAGGTATACAAAGTTGGTACAAATCTAGAATGATATTATGATACAAAATTCGGGTGATTCAGTATCCTTTTATGAGCAAGGAAAAGTATCATTTGGCTTGGTGCCATTAAGGAATACTATTATAAATAGTAACCATAAAATTATATTATGAGAGGTGCTATTAAGTTCCAAAGAGTCGGTAGAATGACCACGACTCATTGGAATAAAAATGTATCATAGCGATAACAAATATCATAGGTTATGAAGGATGATCATATCATGTACTTAGCATACAAAGAGATAACACCTCATTAAAATGAAACCTGTCGTCAATACGAACTTCCTCAAGTGGTATAATTACGGATTCGTCGGCTAAACACCTTTTGAGACTCGATATACGATAAGCATCGTATATATACCATTAAGCTCCAGAGATAGTTTCAGTTAGTACACAATAAGACCAATCAAACAATTATTACCAACCTCAACACAACAAAATGGTGATCAACATTTGTGTCAAAACAGAGCTTCCAATGGTGCTCATTTAATGGTAGTGTGATAACTGTTAGTGTAAGGAAATTTGACCAAAGGTAAAAGAGTATCCAAATTACCATCAAAGTCTATCACACAAGCCCTGAGCATATCCTCCAAGGTATGAATAGTTCGTTCACTTAGACCGTCAGTTTGAGGATACTAAGCGGTGCTCATATCTAAGCGCGTTCTCAAAGCTTTCTGTAGTGTCTGCCAGAAATGGGATGTAAAACGATTATCCGTATCGAAGATAAAGGAATCAGGCACTCCATGCCTTGCTACAATTTCACTACTATACAGTCGAGCTAGCTTTTCTATCTAGAAGTCCGCTCGGATAAGTAGGAAATGTGCAGAGTCTGTCATTAATTAGTTAACAATGTTCCAAAATGAATCATAGCCGCCTAATGTTCTACGCAGGCCTAGTAACAAAATCTATTGAAATTTGTTCCCACATTCACTGTGAAATCCCGGGTTGTTGTACCTTGTGATTATCAGTAATAGTAGTTATTATTCAATAGTTTGTACATTGTTGCATCATAGGGCGATACAACATGGTTGGTGTGTATACGACATAACCGTAAAAGTAGATACAAGGGAATTTTGAAAATCAACATAACAAAAAGATGAGATTCACACTTCTTGTACTAGAGTTGAAGGGTGATGATTAGTCATTAGAGAATGAATTAATAACGAGAAATCCAAGCTTAAAGCTTTACAAAGCAAGTATATAATGAGTACCAGTATGATTGTACCAAACTCGAGTCGTGAAACAGAAGATTAACAAACAAAGGATATTATACTAGGATTCTGTCGAGATAAATTTGCTAAGAGTCAAATTTACTCAATCCTATCAAGTGTTATAGAAAATGAGTCATAATCATAAAATAGATGTCAGCGATGACCCGTGCTAAGTAATCTCACCACAAAGCATTAGGATTCGGTACTAACGCGCATATTAGTCTCGATATAATATAACCATGTTTGGTGATTTTTCAATTAAAGGTTCATATACCTATTGTCAAAAGTTAGCAATGGGCTATATGATAATCGAGTCACCACAAGATCTAGATAGAGAAAGTTACTAAAGATCTAGGACGATCTAATCAAGTAGATTAGTTAAAAGACTAGGTGCCGGTTCAATAGTTGGACATTGAATTGACTACCACCAGAAGTCGAATTTGGTTAACGGTCAGAAATGGAATTCTGAAATTTTAACAAGAAGTCCATATTAAAAGATGGTCTACTCCTCACATCGATTCGGCCAAATTTGATATGATAACATTAGACGTCTACAACTTTCTTGATGTGTGTTGAAATGATTCGAAAGTAATCTGCTATCCATCTAGATGAGGAAATAAACAGTCACGTTGTGGAAATAATCTCATAAAAATAATGTCCCCCGAAAATGATAATGAGCTTGCAAACCCACAAAATGAGTAGACTTTGATTTATTATCATTGTCAATTTAGCCTGGGGTTTAATTCTTATAAAGTAGATGTCAGAAAATAGGGGAGGATCAAGTAAAACTTCAGGAATTTTTAAAATGTGAGGATGTCATGCTCATAGGTCCTTTAAAGATAATGCAATCTCAAGTGGATCTTCAAGAGAGCAGAGTCAACTATGATTTGTCACTTGTTCCTCTTCCTGGTAACGTACAACTTTAATCGGTTAAGAATTCGTAGAGCACAAAAATAAATTCAAAATTGCTCTACTATGATTTAGGACGCATTTTTCAAATGATAAGGTTTTAAAATTTCAACTTAGTTCCTGGTTTTCCCATTAAAGTTGGTTGTTATGGACCATAAGGTTTCAGAGTTTGTCCTTAGATCTTGTATTAAAGAGGGTCAAATTGATTATGATGCCAATGACTGGTAGTACAGTATGCCTGCAACTTCCTTGGCTTTCGAACGATACCATTATGACTTACCGTTTCGTATTTCACCCATACTGGTTATAGCCTTAAAATCCTTTGCATAAGGGTTTAAGCCATAAAGTTGAGGGAATGAGTGTTTAAATGTCTTAGATTCGTATTCCCTAGAGCACGTGTTAAGAAGTCGTTTCTAAACAGTAGTTGCTCTAAGGCTTTCTAGTTACAGAAGGCTGAGAATAAGGGATGCGTATACGTCTCTACCTAGTTGGAAATCAGAAAGTCAATCAACAAAATGACATTTGAGAGAGAACAAGTACAAAAAGGATATGAGACTATCCTATTCGGATCTATAAGGACAGTATACGTAGAGTAACAAATAGCAATAATCACCATAAATAAACTTTGAATGATTACTAATAAAATTTTCGGTACACAAAGAATCATTCCAACATAAAGTTTCATTTTCTCCATTAAAATGGTTTTCAATAGGCATTGAAGTACCAGGAGAAATCAATATTTGCAAATCATACGTAGCAATGTTCACAGAAAAAGGGCATTAGTTTCATATTAAGCCATAGTTATCCCAAAAATAAAAAGTTTTTGTAAATCCAACCAAAAGAATCATGAGCACAAGCCGCTCAGTGACCATAGTAGAAATACAAATGATAGAAGTAAACATGACAATGAACATCGTAAAGATGGATCCTCCTAAGTAAACAAGTTTCTCAAGTTAGGTTTCCACAATATTAGCGTCGCGATTAAGAGAATCAGGATTGAGTGTATCAAATTACCATAGTAAGTGCATAGCACTTGCAATGGAAATTTCAAGTAGGTTTAAAACTGAATTATTAAGAATATTTATCAGGAGTATAGTGAAAATGACAAACATCGAAATGAGGATTTATACCAACGATCGTATAGAAAGGTTATATTGTCTAAGAAAAAGAAGCTTATATTTCTTTAAGGAATTTCTCCATCATTTTGTTACTCCATCGATGTTAGAGTATGTTTGGATTATAAGATAAAATACGAGATTATACCGAGACCTCCGATGATAGTCGTACACTTACTGCAAGTGTCGAGCGTTGTAAAGTCCCATACTGAATTTACGTGGCCAGCAAAATCTCAAGGGATATGATTTAGCAAGTAAAATAGATGAAAGAAATTCTCTGTTGCTCAAGATCCACTAAGGAGTTGATTAGATCATATTCGAATTTCTCTTATTCCTTCAGAATTACGAGAAAATTACACTTTGATCTATTAGGGGAGTTAGAAATGTCGTGGTCTGATTCACGCTAGACCGAGAGTAGTCGCTTGCGTTGATGAACATATAAAAAAATTGAAATGAGAGAATCTTTAGCTGGATCTCAAATGTGAAGCAATACATAACAAATAATTTCCAAATTCGGTCCAAATACCGAGGTTAAATCAACTGAGAACATATCTCTTCAGTGTCTCGTCTAAATTTTTATGCAAAAGAAATCTTGATAAGAGTTTTGGATCCATTACGATTCAGAGATAAAAGAGACAATATATATTCCCATGTCACCTGAGGTAGCCTATCGCATCATTCGATGTATTCAGCTCAACCCTAAAGTTACGATAGTTTTTTATCAATATTCGAATTACTGGGAATTGGGGTTAGAAATACAGATAAATCATGAACATTAACTCGGACAGTAAGACTCACTAGAGTTCTCATGCACTGCAGATTATGATTACGTGTGCACCCGCAATGATAATTTACTTTGCATGGTCCCTACAGTGTTTCCTCTATCCCGAGATCTCAGCTAAAAAAAGGAACTGAAATGTTCATTGGATCACGTCTTCGTGTTGCACTTTCGCATAAAAGTGTGGATGTTCTATTTGATCACTTTTAATTATTTGTACCAATACTCATGGATCTACAGACTAAGGCTATTGCTGGATGGAGGTAATGATAGAGGGGAACAACCAGCGTACTCTAATAAAAGAAAAAAAAGTGTGCGGTGGAAATCAGGAAGTAATAATAGGGTAGAGATCCCTAAATCAGAGTCGAGCAAGTCATGCTACAAATTTGTACATATACGTGGATCTGATGATCCAACATAACAAAAAGTCAATGGATCTCCTGACCCGTAGAGTTCTCTTCCGTTTAATCCTGCTTCTCCACCTCGGGTTCCCTTTAGATCGAGCAATTATGGCTGCCATATCTCATGGCGAAAGTTCTAGCCATCCAATCCAGCAGATCACCAAAGCAAGTATATACCGCACAAAGTGAAAACAATAGATGTTAAATAAGAAAGTCGACTCCAAAACTGGAGTAGATACAGATGCAGATGCGGTGTAGGTACAGGTACAACTTGAGGTAACACCAAGACAGATAGAGACGGATATAGAATACCGCAAACGTAACCGGAATCATCAAAGAGTACACGTAGTGCCGTGACAACGACATGATTATGACGAAGCAATGTGTGTAGATAAGCAAGAGGTAGTATGCAATGCACATATAATTCCTACGGTTCAATGCAATAAACTTAGAGTTATAGTCTACGTCTAGTCTCGGGTAAACCTAATTCTCTATAACCAGTGCTCTGATACCAAGTCTGTCACACCCCACCAAGGCAGAAGTACGGGATGTAACCGGTATATCGCATTGAACACAAGTACAAGAGAAACTAAAAGGAAAGTTGTGCATTACATTGAACCATACTACCTGCTTCTAACGAATGTACGAATACATGAAAATCCTGAATCAATACAAAGTGTCTAAAATGCATGACTACAACCAAAGGTACACAATAATAATTCTTCCCAAAAGCAAGCCGTTTAAATTTCGTGATCCCCATAACTGTTTACCTGAAAAGCATGGTTCAAAAACGGGTTAACTATAAAAATAGTTGGTGAGTACGCAGATTTTGCGACACTATAAAAAGTAAGTAAATAAATTTTAAAATGTAAAAGTAACCATCCGCAGATGATCAAGTACACGTGTTAAGATATAATTACCCTGAGCCACAATCAAAACCGTCAGACTAGTTGTTGCCCATGTATCCAGATGTCGAATGTGAACACCTACTATGGCTAATTATGCACCCAAATGACCCTACAAGTCTGGTTGGCGCGACCAACCCTGGGCGGGGCTATCAACCCAAATAGTACTATTCATAATTCCCACCGGCTATCCAAGCTAATTGATTGCGTTAAAGTGGGGACTTAATACATCCATAAGTAAACCCAGGTAACCCTAATCCCAAGTAACAACGTGTAGAGTGAAACAGCTTTTTCCCCGTAAAACAGTAAAAATTGAAAAGTGAGGCCGCGAAACTCACCTGAACAACGTCGGTGATAAGTGTGACATAGTCAACAAAAACCGCAAAGTACGGTTAACATCCAAATTCTATCAAAGGCCAGCAGCCAAATGCAAGCAAAGTGTGGCTGGCAACTCAGTGCTACCAAGGTACGGCTAAATCCGCAAAAAACATGTGTCCTAACCGAGTCCTACTAACCAAGTAGACATAAAAAAATTAGCATTTAGGACGCCTAAAGTATAAAACTGAGTCTACTACTCAAAAGTGGCTATGTAGTCGGTTGCATACCCAAAACCCGTGCACACACGTACGAACCGCTCAAAAGTTGTAAAACGAGCCTTTATATAAATTCGTGACTTTGAAACCTTAAGTTTTAGATTTTATTAATGAATATCAGTAGTTATAATGTCATATATGATAAAATATCAAGTCACAGTTTTGTTTGACCAAAAACGCGGTTACGCGCGTAAAGTCTGGTTTACGGTTTAAAAATCCGATTAATCCGAAATTAGGGTTTTAGTGTGATATTAGCACCCAATTTAGAATTCAAATTTTATGTTTTAAATGGGGTTATACTTCTGTCCAAAATCTCTTAAAATTTTTATAAAATCAATTTTATATAAAAATTTCCAAAATTAGTAACTTTTTATAAAATTTAAATGGACCATAATTCAAAAACCTTTCATAGACATAAATTTACTGCTTGAAATTTATACCAATTGATCATATATATAAATAAAAATTTCTGACCGATTTTCATATTTGTCCAATATCCAGATTATTTAATATGAATTTAATATTATTAAAAATTTACAAATTCAGATAAAAATAGTTAAACACATTAAAACTTCGCCAAATTTTTACCATATTAGTTTTAAGTCAATATAAGATCCCATACCAAGTTTCAACTCCTGATTTTATCGAGAAGTATACAAACCCTAAATCACTCGTTTAAACTTTATAAATACTAAACACATAATTAAACAACTCCAATTTTCATAAAATTTGTACAAGAGTCTTAGTTCATCATATAACAATCACTGTCCAATTTTCAGAATTTTTCAATACTCAGAAGTATTTTTCCCAAATTTCCATGTATTAAATTTGTGAAAATTTTAATAAATAATCTATATATAGTTTAGTTACCAATAATTTCAGATCTCACTTTTTATATAAATACTACGTTTTAAAAATAAATTTGGAAGCTAAATCAAAAGTTTATAAAAATCCATCAAAAACAATTGTTGTATAAAAATAAATATATTGGTTCCACGTGAACCGGTATTGGGTTTATAACCTAATAACCACTCAAAATATCAAATATCTCAATACTAAATGTTTTCGGGTTCAATTCCTAACCAGTGACTCAAAAAACTATTATAACATAAAATTAAATCTTAACGGGTAAAGTTTATACCTTTCGTATAAATGGTTCGCGTGCGCGGAACCTCCCGTATTTCACATGCAATACGAACCAAAAACACCATTAGGATCATTTATATATCCCGAACATTTTCATATGCTCAAAATTGACATGCAATGCCGTTTGGATAGCCATGCAACCCGATCAATTTCCTGTTTCGGTCCTATAAACTGTTACAATCTGTTCGTATACAAAAATATAGTTCCCTACATCTGATCGGAATTTCCTAAAGTGAAAACATTTATATTTGTGCTAAGAAACTACGGTCCAAAAATCCTCACGATCCAACGGTCGGATCTCCGGGGATCGACGATTCTTTGAGACCCAGTTTTTCAAATCCGAAAATCCGATCAGTCACATTCGAGGGTATGAAAGGCATACCTAGAGAGCTCTAATCAAAAATTTTTCTAGTAGGGTTTTACGTCTATGTGTTGACAACATCATATCCAAATTTCATGCATTTCTAACTGTCGGATTTCCAGGGATCGTCCGATCTTTAAAACTGCGCATGCATAAAACTTTCTGGACAAATTTTAAAAACTATTTTTCACAAATTTAAGCAAGGAAATAGAGAAATCTGAGCTTACCATTGCGTTTGTAGCGTCGAGAAATGGTTCCGGGTGAAAAACGAGGTTCGGCCGCCATCGGCCACCGCGCCGGACCACCGTTGACCGCCACGCACCACCGTCGGACCACCACAACTTTGCCGGAAACCTCTCCGGCCCTCTCCACTCTCTCTCTCTAATATTTCTCAGAGTTTTTGAAAAATGAGATAGTAGATGAAGATGGGGTATTTATAGCCCCCGCGGTCTCAGTTCGCGTGTTGGTTTTTCGCTTAAACAAACCCGATAAAAATAGTGGCGTTATTTTACCCAAAAATAACTCGTTAGAATTTAATATTTTCTCTCGAGTCCTTGCGTCTCGTAAATATATATCCTTTCGGATTTAAATTAAATTTTACGAAACTGTTCGACTCGGGTGTTAACACGTATAGACCTGAACTTGATCAAATTTTTGACATTATAACACCAAAATAAATCTTGCTATTATCTTCCGTTCACTAACGAGTTCCTTTCGTATGAAAGTATATTTCAACATAATAATAATACTATTATTATACGAACTCGTCAAACACAGGTGTTGACCGTAAAAGTAACGGTTGTCACATTATTGAAACCTGTGAACTCACCAACCTTGTGTTGACACTTTTTCTTACATTTTTCTCAGGTCGCTTTGGCACAGGTTGCACACTTAGGACATGAATGGAGTACTACTGTCATATCATTCATTTCAAACATTTTAAACACTTTACTTATTTACATCGATTGACGCTCGTTGCGTGTAATTACTTTTGATTTCATATTAACGTTTACGCTTCTGCATTAACTCAGAACTTTTGTGTTATGACATTTTAAGTCCCATATAGATTCGTTTGATATAACTAATGACTGAGATCCTGGTTTGTCACAAGCCAAACGGTAAAACTCAGTTAGTGGAATTTGGGGGTGTGACAGATTGGTATCAGAGCCATTGGTTATAGAGAACTAGGATTGCATACTAGACTATAACCGCACACATGCATTAGTTATGCGACACATACACTCATACATGATACACATGGTATCCATACATACATTGCATTGCAGGCATGATGACAACATCCATATCACCCTCTTCTTAAGAGGAACACGTCATTCTTGTTATATCATCATCCCCGGTGGCGACACTCAGGGAGTCACCAAAATAACATCCACTCCCGTCCGAGGGCAGCAAGACGGAGCCTTCGGAGGAGTCTCTCACACCACCATCTTTCGGGTATGGTGGGCTTTCTCAGGTCCATGTTATGGACGACACTCAGCAGTAGCACATGTCTCTTTGGGTGTTGGGATCGTCGGAGGCGAGTCCCTACCGTACCCACTAGCAACGATACGCTGTGTAAAAGCAGACTGTTGCGCGCATCATTGCAGAATCCATTGACACGTAGATGTCAACACTTTCCAAAGCCGTGGGCTCGCGCTTTGGTAGATATTCTGTTGAAGAAAGATTGACATCAAGGTTGAGAACGCCTTGCTCATTGCATACTCAAACCCTATCCTGACTCGGTTGGAAGGACGGCTACTTTGCTTCTACTAGTGACACATATCCCTAAACTAGTTTCACTTCTCGAAACCGCCTTTCTTGTGCATGTTTGTTTCATGTGCATGATTCCATCTACAATCCACATGATTGGACCATCGTAGTGTATTTCAACTCGAGTGAATACTCGAATCAAACGATTCCCGACTACTCATCCGATATGAGTCCTAGTTAATCAACATATGGTTGATGACTAAGCCTTTCGATGACTTATCATATCTGACAACACATAGTACTCGGCAATACAAACTAAAGGACATTTTGACACAGGACAGGGAGAAGCCAGGGTGAGCAAGCAAAGAAAATTATCAATACGGGTGCACACGTAATAGTAATTTGAGGTGCATGTAGGTCCTGGTGAAACCTAGTGTGTGGATAAATGGTCCAAATCAGTGATCTATAAACTTAAACTTTCACTGTCAGTAGAAGTTCTTATAACCCACTTAACGACTAGTTGGTATAGTTAAACTCGTTCAACAATTGATAGACGCGATTATTAGGTTGAAGGTGTTTATGGACACACTGAACTATCATTAATGGAATCCATCATTTTATCTCACTCATGTAAGAATCTTAGTGAAATTAAGACTCTCATCCAAACGTGACCATAGAAACCAACTCGATTGAAACTCTAGTAGAACCTCATGGTAAACCCATCGACTCCAAGTATGTAAGCGGAATTGGAAGAATTCCTTCCTGCTAACACGTTATTCCTTACACTCCAACAATAAATTCCATTTGACCATAATGCATTATCCGGTGACTAATCCTCAGACTAATTTGATTTATACCCAGGGTATCCAACTCTGTAAACGGGCTTCTTCTTTCACAAAACGATCCAGTTGTTCTAATGACATTAGAAAACAAGGATTTCATCTAACTAGTCATCAGTTGAACGCGAATACTTAAACAGACGTCATATCCCTTATACTCCTGATATCTATATCTCATTAAAATCTTTCCTACATGTGAACCTCTTAGCCTTTCTGTTGACCAATGCTTACCTCATAAGCGCGGGTCTCACTAAAAGTCTCATCGTGACCTCCCAAATTTTCTGTTGGTAAAGTCGTACACCAACTATATTGGATATTTAGTACACTATAGAAGCAACTTAAAACTTTTAGAGATGTAAACTAAGATTGACTGGTCATAAGTTTGACATTGACCTCACGCCAATTACACTTGGCAGCTTTGACATAATTGCCGGTATGAATTGGTTATCTAAGAACCAAGCCGATATTATCTGCCATGATAAAATTGTTCGCCTTCCTCTCCCGAATGGAGAAACATTTTCTGTCTAAGGCAAAAGGAGTGGTGCAGTCATAGGCATCATATCCTTCATGAAAGCGCAGAAATGTCTACATAAAGGTCATACTGCCATTCTGGCTCTCGTCGCCAAGCAGTCATCTGAGGAGAAGAAAATTGCAGACATTCCCATCGTACGTGACTATCTGGAAGTGTTTCCCGAAGACATGCATGATCTTCCGACACATCATCAGATTGAATTCCAATTTGATCTAGCACCCGGAGCAGCGCATATTGCTCGGGCACCCTACAGACTTGCACCCAGTGAATTACAAGAACTATCTACACAACTGCAAGAGTTGTTGGATAAAGGTTTCATCCAATCTAACTCATCGCCATGGGGAGCTCCAGTCCTATTTGTCAAGAAGAAATACGGGACCTTCTGCATATGCATTGATTACTGTGAGCTGAACAAAGTGTCGATCAAGAAATGTTATCCGCTACCTCGCATAGACGATCTATTTGACCAACTCCAAGGATCAAACTTCTATTCCAAAATAGATCTTAGATCCGGTTATCATTAGTTGAGAGTCTGAGATGAGAACATTTCAAAGACTGCATTCAGGACTAGGTACGGCCATTAGGAGTTTATGGTCATGACTTTCGGACTGACCAATGCACCCGCGGTATTTATGGATCTCATGAATCGTGTGTGTAAACCGTACCTCGACCAGTTCGTCATCATTTTCATTGATGACATCCTTATCTATTCCAAGAATAGGGATGAACATGAGGAACATCTTTGTCTGATTCTAGAATTGCTGAAACAGGAACAACTGTATGCAAAACTTTCCAAGTGCAAATTTTGGATTCGCGAAGTGAAATTCTTAGGACATGTATTCAATGAGAACGGAATACATGTTGATCCATCCAAGATATAAGCCATCAAGAATTGGGTGGCACCGACAACCCCGAAGGAGGTGCGACAATTTTTGGGAATGGCAGGGTATTACCATCATTTCATCGAAGGATTTTCCAAGATTGCTCAACCTCTCACTTCCCTAACTCAAAAGGGTAAACCCTATAACTGGGGTGACACCCAAGAGTCAGCTTTTCAACTGCTTAAACAGAAACTCTACAGTGAACCTATCCTATCTCTCTCGGAGGGAACGGTTGACTTTGTAGTGTACTGTGATGCATCCATTCAAGGTCTTGGTTGTGTACTGATGCAACGCGAGAAGGTCATCGCTTACGCTTCTCGTCAACTGAAAATCCCCGAGAAGAACTACACGACTCACGACTTAGAGTTAGGAGCCGTGTTATTTGCACTAAAGATATGGAGACATTACTTGTACGGTACCAAATGCACCATCTACACCGATCACAAGAGTCTTCAGCACATCTTTGAGCAGAAAGAGTTGAACATGCAGCGTCGTTGGGTCGAACACTTAAATGACTATGACAGTGCAATCAGATATCATCCAGGGAAGGCTAATGTGGTAGTCGATGCCCTAAACCATAAGGACACCAAAACCTAAACGAGTTCGAGCATTACAACTTACTATTCACACCGGATTACCTGACAAAATCCGAAGTGCTCAACTTGAAGCCCTTCAAGAGGAAAACCTACCGCTGGAAGCCACACACGGTATGGAAGAACAACTGGAGGTCAGATCAGATGGCATTCGCTACCTGGAAGAGCGAATATGGGTTCTAGTGTGTGAGAACTTAAGAGAACTGGTTATGCATGAAGCTCACAAATCTCGATACTCTATCCATCTAGGTGCCGACCAAATGTATCATGACCTTAAGGTGTTATATTGGTGGCCGATAATGAAGGCCGATATAGCCACCTACGTGAGCAAGTGCCTGACCTGCTCAAAGGTCAAAGTGGAATACCAAAAGCCTTCTGGTCTACTTCAACAGCCAGAAATCCCAATGTGGAAATGGGAAAAAATTTCTATGGATTTCATAACCAAATTGCCCCGAACTCCTAGCGAATGCGATACCATCTGGGTGATCGTAGATCGCTTGACAAAATCTGCACACTTCCTTGCAATTAAAGAAACTGACAAAATGGAAAAACTCACTCGCATTTATTTGAAGGAAGTAGTCTCTCGGCACGGTGTGCCAATCTCTAACATTTTAGATCGAGATGCTTGATTCACCTCTCGGTTCTGGAAATCACTACAGAAAGCCCTAGGTACACGTCTAGAAATAAGTACGGCATATCATCCACAAACCGATGGTCAAACGGAACGTACCATCCAAACCTTAGAGGACATTCTACGAGCTTGTGTGATCGATTTCGGTAACACTTGGGAGTCTCACTTACCTTTAGTGGAGTTCTCCTACAACAACAGTTATCACACTAGTATCAAGGCAGCATCATTCGAGGAATTGTACGGACGTAAATGCCGATCTCCTATCTGTTGGGCTGAAGTTAGGGATAGCCAACTTACGGGTCCTGAACTCGTATTTGAAACCTCTGAAAAGACGTTCAAATCCGAAACCGTATGGCGACAGCTCATGATCGTAAAAAGAGCTATGCCAACAAGCGCTGTAAACCGTTAGAGTTTCAATTAGGCGACATGGTCTTTCTGAAAGTCTCACCTTGGAAAGGTGTAATTCGCTTCGGGAAATGAGCCAACTGAATCCTCGATATGTTGGACCGTTCAAAATAGTGAAGAGAATTGGCCTAGTAGCGTATCAGCTGGACCTACCGGAAGGACTTAGTGGTCACGATGTCTTTCATGTCTCGAACTTGAAGAAATGTCTAGTAGACGAAACACTCGCGGTTCCTCTTGAGGAACTACACATCGATTAACAACTGCGGTTCGTTGAAAAACCGGTAGAAATCATGGATAGGGAAATCAAAATGCTGAAACGCAGTAAAATCCCTATTGTCAGAGTTCGTTAGAACTCGAAACGCAGATTGTAATTCACTTGGGAGTGCGAGGACCAGATGATACGCAAGTATCCTCATCTGTTCAAGCAATCTACGTCAAACTCTTAAGGTACTATTTTAATTTTCGGGACGAAAATTCTTTCAACTAGGGGATGATGTGACAATCCGGACATTTCCTGTTAACTTAGTTAGCAAACCAGTTAAATCCTAACCTATTTAACCCTATCTCAAACCCTAGGGACTAGTTCTGCCTACTTTTCAAACCTAAACTACAAGGACTAGTTATGTAATTTACCTAAACTCAATTATAGTTGACTTTGAAAGTTAAAATTCAATGTGTTTGTCTCTGTTGACTTCTGAAAGTCAACTAACCTAGCTTTTTACCTCAATTCAAACCACAAAGGTTATTTCTGCCAAGTTCTAAACTTCAACACAGAAAACAGAGGGACCAATTCTGTAATTAACTCAAATCCGATTTCTGTTTGACTTTCTGAAGTCAAACTCGCGATTTCATCCAAATTCGAATCCTATGATCGTTTCCTGTTGGAGTTGTAACTGAAACTGAACAATTATGATCATTAATGGCCATTACTAACTCAATAAACCCGACAATTATTTGCATTAATCCTCTTTATGCCTAATTAAGTCGTAACCGTCGACACCCTCCTCGACTATAATCAAATTAAGATCGAATTCGTCTGTCATTCCACAGTTGATCACCTGCTCACATTGAACGAGACCCTGCGAAGCTATTAGACGTGTCAATTCCACCGGTGTCCTAGCAAAAATCGTCGGGAACCAAACCAGCCGCCGTCGGCATTAGTTTTAGTCGACCACACTCAATTTGTCATCTATTCTGGTAAATCCTTGCATCTATAGCTTCGTTTTTATCCATTGAATGAAAGCCCTATTCTAATTGGGGCTCATAACATCAATTCAATCGAAACCCAGATTCTAGGGTTCATGGATATTCGGTTTGATCGAACTCTACCTTACAATCTATTTAAATCCAATTAACTTATACCATTAGACTTGTAACCATCTGTATAATGTAAGCCCCATGTTTATTGAATCAAACAACATCGAATTTTTCATGATCCATAAACTAGGGTTTGTTCATAATCGGATTTGGGGGTTTTAATCTTAGACTTAACCTCAATCCAATTAAACTATTACAACAGTTTCGCAACACTCTAATATATAAAAGCCCTATGATTTCAACTGATTCTATTATCGAAATCGATCCAATTAAGCATGGGTTTATAGCTAGGGTTTCGACCTGTTTTTCTATAATCTAACGATCTTAAACTCGTTAATCTTGCAATTAAAACTAGCTACAGACTCGCCAAGACTCGATTTCGCCAAGACTCGATTTATAAACCCCCTATGTTGTTTTGTTCAATCATAACCGAAATCGATAGGATTGAACTGGGATTCGATCGTAGGTGTTATGGGAGGGATGAACACTGGAACTCTTTGATAAAACTAATTGGATCCGGTTTTGTTTGCGATTCCCTAGCGGGCAGGACCGGTAGAACGTGTGACTGGTAGGGAGGAGACCCGGGTTCGAGTCTCCCTCCCCCCTGTTTTTAGTTTTATTATCTTAAATAATTATTTTGATATTAAAACCCAACCCCATGTTATTATATTACTATATTAATGTGTTTTAGCCCGGGAAACGACCCGTGGGCTCGGGTTCAAATTATAAACCATTTTTATTATTATTCCCACTTTTAAAAATAATATATTTATATTATTTTTCAAACGTAACTTTGTATAAAATAATATGGTTATATTATTTTCAACCCGTGAACTTATGTTACTAAATAATATATATTTTTATATTATTTCGTATTGTTTTATAACCGTGTGCAACGTTTGAAACTAATTAATAATATAATTATTTATATTATTTACTCACGTTTATTTACTCGATTAAAAATAATATACTTATTATTTTTCCCACAGATGATTATTTAGATAATCCTACGAACCTAAAAATAATATATTAGATTATATTATTTTTCTAACTTTTGTAAACGACTTTATCGTACGAATTTATTTATTTATTTAATTATTATTCGTTATTAACGTTCGACACGTAACGTATTTACATTAATTATTATATTAAGAAATCCAAATTCCCGTGGACAAGTTCGTCTACTCGTTGATCCTAACTATGTTCTAGGACATTCAAACTTCCGTGTCGTGGTCACAAACCCCATTGTATCCCTAACTATTATGATTATTACTTTTAGGGCATACGTAAGCAGTTCACATGCAAATTCTTGTATTTCCTACTTGCATCCTTGTGTGGTGCTATCTACTGCTCGTACACAAATCAGGTGAGTTTCACGGCCCTTTTTACTCGTTTTCCTGTTGGGGGAGAAACATGTACACAAACCATCATACTTTTACTTGTTTTCCCCGTGGGGGAGAAACAGGTACGCAAACAGACATAATTTTACATGTTTTCCCGTTGGGGGAGAAAACATAACGCAAACTATTTTGATTATGGTACTTCATATGATATCACTGTTGGGGCTAAGTGTATTGCAACTATCATTGAATGTCCTAACACTCACATCGTACCGTTAATATGGATCCTAGCGTGGTAATGTTTAGTAGTACTACTGGTTCTTGACAAACCCCGCCCGAGTTAGTTGCGCTAACTCGCTTGGAGGTTGAACGGGTGAAATATTAGCCTAATCACATTAGTCAGAGTTGATAGACCTGGCTGGAGGTAAACAAACAAACTCATGTCAGTTTCGGTTACGAACGCTTTAGCAAGACAGGAACGTAGGTTAGCTACCTATAGATATGCATATTGGAATGTACATAATCTGCAAACGCTTTACTTTGTTATTGAAACCTGTGAAATCACCAACCTTGTGTTGACACTTTTTCTTACATGTTTCTCAGGTCGCTTTGGCACAGGTTGCACACTTAGGACATGCATGGAGTCGTATTATCATATCATTCATTTCAAACATTTTAAACATTTTACTTGTTTACATCGATTGACGCTCGTTGCGTGTAATTACTTTTGATTTCATATTAACGTTTACGCTTCCGCATTAACTCTGAACTTTTGTGTTATGACATTTTAAGTCCCATATAGTGTCGTTTGATGTAACTAATGACTGAGATCCTGATTTGTCACACGCCAAACGGTAAAACTCCATTAGTGGAATTTGGGGGGTGTGACAATAGATCCGTCATTTGTTCCTCTTCTTCGCTCAGATCCGACGACGGCCGTAGATCTGCTTCGGAACGATTGACTGCCATAGATCTGCTTCGACAACGTCATTTCTTCCGTCGGCAACCGGTTAGAACACCTGAAAAGCCCTCACTGGATGCCAACGCCTGTCCAACAATGGTTAAACCCTTTGAACTGGTCCGACCACCGGTTTCCTGTCCGACCACCAGGTCGCTGTAGGACCGTTTCAACATACCTAACCGAACCGGCCAAGCCTTCGGTTCCCAGTCCGACTGGCCGGTCCGGTCAGGGTTTGAAAACACTGATTAGAAGTAACTCGCTTGAAACTACTTCATGGATCACAATCATAAGTAGATTCACAGAACTTGATTCTACGAAGGATTCTACGAAGGTGTTTCTGCTTGAATAGTAACAGTTACATTAGAATGACTTGGATATTAACGATTAATATCAAGAATATCATGTCACTTAGTTCGAGCTTTTAGTACGTTTAAGATCCTTGAATAAATGGGTATTCTAAATTTCCGTAGTCGATTGATTTTATGGGAATGAAATCAAATCAAGACTATTTTGAATTAGTTGGTTTGTTCATTTAAAATGAAAGTACAAAGAGTTAGAGACCATATTCACATACATTCATTAGAGAATGGATATTGGAAGTAACTCGCTTCAAACTACTTCATGGATCACAATCATAAGTAGATTCATAGAACTTGATTCTACGAAGGAGTTTCTGCTTGAATGGTAACAGTTACATTGGAATGACTTAGATATTAATGGATAATATCAAGATTATCCTGTCAATGAGTTCGAGCTTTTAGTACGTTTAAGATCCTTGAATAAATGGTTTTTCTAAATTTCCACAGTCGATTGTTTTTATGGGAATGAAATCAAATCAAGACTATTGTGAATCAGTTGGTTTGTTCATTTAGAATGAAAGTCCAAAGAGTTGGAGACCAAATTCACAAATATTCATTAGAGAATGGTTATTGGAAGTAACGCGCTTCAAACTACTTCATGGATCACAATCATAAATAGTTTTGAAAATAATATTGTCACTGTATCCTCTGACCTGTGATACATATTGGAACTTGATTATACAAAGGATCGCTCTTTGACATATTCTAACATTGTTCTTTGACAAGCCAGTAATAAGGATCATCGTTGGGAGTATATATGGAGTTTAGTGATAGTTATATGTAGTCAAGATGGAATTCTATTCCCTTACACTAGTAGGTGGGAGACATCTGTGGTGCCCTCGTTGATCCAAACTGGTATATGTGCATGGCCATGGCCAAACTGAGAGTTTGATAGACCACTTTGATTCTGGATCGAGAAGGAGAATGATCGAACACTATATGAGAATGATGATATGATCCATGTCTCATGTTCGATAGTGTAAGGCCCCAAACCCGGGAGGCCTCACTTATTGGATTTACTCATCAACACATAGCACTTAAACATAAAACATTCATCACTTAGCAGCGGAAACGATTTAAACTTTCAACATAACAGCGGAAGCATAACATGTCTTTCACAACTTGTCAAATTTAGACTGAAACTTGTCTTAAACAACAAAAACATAAACTGGATGCCAGACACTGATCTTCGGGTAACTCGTCTCGCCAAGCCAAGCATCCACATACATCTACTGCCACCTACACTTAACAGATGTGCATACTAAAAATTAGCAACGCTGAGTGAGTTCTAACGTTTACTTTAAATCAATTATACAAAAGCTTTATTAATACTTAAATACTGCCCTTAAGTTAAAACTTTACATACTTTACTTTACTTTTCAAAACAGTTTAAAAACATATAATGAACTATCAATTCCTTTACACTATACTACCCTCATGGCTCGCGTCCATGATTCGACATGTACCTGGTGAATGCCCTCATGATCAACGACCATGAACCGTCAATTCCTCTGTCCGGTCATTGCCCTCATGATCAACGACCATGAACCTACAATACCGCTTTACCGTCAATTCCTCTTTTCGGTCATTGCCCTCATGGCTTACACCATGAACCGACAATACCGCTTTACCGCTAAGGGAAGTTGCATAGTTCTCCCGAGTAACCGTCGTCACTCATCCCAGTTGTATAATCGTTAATGAACCATGAAGGTTCTTACTAATGAGTAGAACCCATATCTGACATCTTGCACAAGTAACATCTGTTCCAAGGACCTTTACAGCTGGTACACGTTCCCGAAGGAAAACTATTCACTTTACCATTCATAAAACTTTATGTAAATCTTGTTCATAACTTTCACCTATAATATGCCTTTGTTTATGTATATAAAATATAGTTATGCTTTACTAAACATAGCTTAACACATATATCATGCCTTTGTTTATGTATATCAAAATATAATAAATGCTTGCCAATAATATAATCATACTTTACTAAAAATGTACTTTTGCCTCTTTTAAACTTTACACTAAAACATAGCTTTCACTTTGTTTATTAATGTATAAAATATAATAAATACTTTACACTAACTATGCACACCACCCTTAAAGCAGACAAAAAGGGGATTAGAACTCACCTGTGATGAACACAGTCGAGGGTCTCTAAGAGATCTTCTAACCTGTACGTACGCAACCTGTACGTACGCAACCTAGTCTTAGCTTACATACATTTCGTTAAATTTTGACCCCCACTATACCAAGAACCTAGGGGTACATGGTTCTTTCCCGTGATTTTTAGGAGTTCACGGCTTAACCTCGTGAGCATGGAAGTATACGGCTTAAGGAAAGTTCTCAGGATTTTACCCGCGAATTAGGCCCGAGAACTCTAACCGTGAACTTTACCCAGACCGCAAACTTTACCCCAGATTCGTCAAGTTTGAAACTTTTTACGTTCAAAACGTGTATTTTCCTCTCGTGATTCCAGATCTATAATCCTTTTCTCATTTGGTTCATAAACACCCGTCCTTTTTATAAAAATTCCCGAAAACCCAAAAAAGAATAAAAACTCGGATTTGGTTCGGGTCATTACCTGTTTCGAGATTCCGAATCGGAGAACCTACTCCCGAGTAGTAGAGGAACGAGATGCTAGCTCTTCGGGTCGATTCGTCAACTTTCTCTCTCTACGGTTTCTCTCTCTATGAAGTGGGGGATTTTGAAGTGTGAAATGAGATGGTTGGAATGAGGGTTAGGGTCTTAAGGTCCATCCTCATCCTCAGCTCAGCCCACCTAGTGACCCGGCCCAAGGCCCGGTCCATCTCACTTCCTTTTCCTTAATTTCATGTAAATCACGTGCTCGTTCTATCACTTTGAAATACGGGATGTTACAAGTCTACCCTCCTTACAACAGGTTTCTTCCTCGAAACCTTCCATAAGATATACTGGTAGCAAATCAAAGAATGGGTGGCATAAACCATAGCTATACGAGGCAGCTTGGTCATGAAGGCCATTGTGATTAACTACCACTGAGAGTCTAATCGGGGCAGATCTCTAATTCTAAGACATCTAAGCTAATGGGGCCAACTAATAATGTAAGGAATCAATGATATGAACTTGATAGAGCATATAAAGATTGCAACGTACCTTACTGAGTCATCTGGTAGACTCTTGCTTTGGCTTTGTTGTTGTGGGGTTCTATCTCTGCACCTTTTCCCTTTCCAGATCCCCCCGCTTCTGGTTCTTTGGGCTTCCTGCAATCTCGGCCTAAATGTCCGTGTTCTCCACAGTTGTAACATCTAGGCCTGTCCGGGCAGTCATGCGACTGATGTCCGAACTTGCCACATTTAAAGCATCCAACTTGTCCGAGCCTGCACTTACCCCCATGTCTTCTTCCACACTTACCACATAAACCTTCAGTTTCGACCCTTACTCTCCTTTCACCAGGACCTTGGAGGTCCTCACCGGTCCGCTTTACTGCTTGTTTCTTGGGCACCTCGGGATGGCCTCAGTGGAGGTGATGTCATCATACACGACACCGCTCAAAACAACCACCGACTAATAGGTACTCGGTGTGTTGGCTTTTGCAAAAGTACGGATCTTCGGAGGCAATCCCTGAACATAATAATGAATCCTCCTCTCTTCAGTTGTCACAAGATGGGGCACCAGGCATGCCAATTCATTATACTTAGAAGTATATTGCCGGTGAGTCATGAGTCCAGCTTGCAAAGTCAGGAATTCCCTTTCCACCTTGTGCACCTCGTTCTTAGGACAAAACTTTTCAATTACCAATTCTTTCAGGTCATTCCATCTCATCCATCCGACCGTTTGGTCACCCTTAGCCTGTTTCACAGTTTCCCACAAGTGTGCTGCTTCTCCCTTCGATGACTTCGCAGCGAACATGACTGCTTGTTCCGGTTGGCATTCACTAAGATGAATGGTCGACTCCATGCCGTTAATTCCAGTCTAAAGTATCTGCTGCTTCTTTCTCACCAGTAAGCACGGGTTGATCACAACCCCGAAACGCCTTGTAATCGCAGCCGCGAGCAGGTGGTGCAACATTCTCTACCAGATTTGGTCCCCCCATTGTTAAAAGCACCACAGGCTCTTCAGTGGCTAGAACTTTGTTGGGGTTCTTCTTTGCTTTCCTCAAGGATTCGTCTAGTATGGCTGGTAAGGTTTCCTTCAGCATTCGAATAAATTCCTGGTCGAGAGCTGCTTGTACGGCTGGCTCAAACTCAAATGTCTGATCATCTCCTGCCGCATGCTCAACATTGTGTTGACTGACTACTGTATCAGTATGGGTAGTGTGAACACACCCCTCAATCTCCTGGTTGGTTCTAGCTCCACCGCGGCGGCCTGTACGTCCACCACGTCTTCCTCCTCCACCTCCTCTAGTTCCTCCACGTCTTGCCATTTCTAGCTGAAAGATAGAGAACAAAGGGGTTTAACTTCATCGTGCTAGGGAATATGTAGAACGCAATAAGTAAGGTAAGATGTTAATATACACTTGCCATCTGCAATTAACCATTACATCACTTCTTGCTTTCTATTTATTCACTTTCATGATTCCACTAAAAGCCTCTATTCTTACCTTGACACTCTAAACAGGGAAAGAAACTTTACTTACTATTCGCCTCTGATGCTTTGGCTTGAGTTACCCGTTACTGGCATCCGCTACTTGGTCCCATTCTTAGTTTAAGTCTGGACATCAGGGATGTCCAAATCTCTCAAACTATGGCTCTGATACCAACTTGTAAGGCCTTAAACCTGGGAGGCCTCACTTATTGGATTTACTCATGAACACATAGCACTTAAACATAAAACATTCTTCACTTAGCAGCGAAAACGATTTAAACTTTCAACATAACAGCGGAAGCATAACATGTCTTTCACAACTTGTCAAATTCAGACTGAAACTTGTCTTAAACAAAAAAAACATAAACTGGATGCCAGACACAGATCTTTGGGTAACTCGTCTCGCCAAGCCAAGCATCCACATCCATCTACTATGACCTACAAGTAACTGATGTGCATACTAAAAATTAGTAACGCTGAGTGAGTTCTAATGTTTACTTTAAATCAATTATACAAAAGCTTTATTAATACTTAAATACTGCCCTTAAGGCAAAACTTTACATACTTTACTTTACTTTTCAAAACAGTTTTAAAACATATAATGAACTGTCAATTCCTTTACACTGTAATGCCATCATTTCTCACGTCCATGAACCGACAAGTACCTGGTCAATGCCCTCATGATCAACGACCATGAACCGACAATCCGCTTTACCGTCAATTCCTCTGTCTGGTCATTGCCCTCGTGATCAACGACCATGAACAGACAATACCGCTTTACCGTCAATTCCTCTGTCCGGTCATTGCCCTCATAATCAACGACCATGAACCGACAATACCGCTTTACCGTTAATTCCTTTGCCCGGTCATTGCCCTCATGGCTTACACCATGAACCGACAATACCGCTTTACCGCTAAGGGGAGTTGCGTAGTTCTCCCGAGCAACCGCCGTCACTCATCTCAGTTGTATAACCGTTAATGAACCATGAATGTTCTTACTACTGAGACATCTTGCACAAGTAACATCTGTCCCAAGGACCTTTACAGCTGGTACACGTTCCCGAAGGAAAACTATTCACTTTACCATTCATAAAACTTTATGTAAATCTTGTTCATAACTTTCACATATAATATGCATTTGTTTATGTATATAAAATATAGTAAACGCTTTCCATAAAATATAGTTATGCTTTACTAAACATAGCTTAACACATATACCATGCCTTTGTTTATGTATATCAAAATATAATAAACGCTTGCCAATAATATAATCATACTTTACTAAAAATGTACTTTTGCCTCTTTTAAACTTTACACTAAAACATAGCTTTCACTTTGTTTATTAATATATAAAATATAATAAACACTTTACACTAAGTATGCACACCACCCCTAAAGCAGGTAAAAAGGGGATTAGAACTCACCTGTGATGAACACGGTCAAGGGTCTTTAAGAGATCTTCTAACCTGTACGTACACAACCTAGTCTTAGCTTACATGCATCTCGTTACATTTTGACCCCCACTATACCGAGAACCTTGGGGTACATGGTTCTTTCCCGTGACTTTTAGGAGTTCACGGCTTAACCTCGTGAACATGGAAGTATAAAGCTTAAGGAAAGTTCTCAGGATTTTACCCGAGAACTATAACCGGGAACTTTACCCAGACCGCAAACTTTACCCCAACCGTGAACTTCATCCCACCGTGAACTTCATCCCAAACCGCAAACTTGCATGGATTCAGATCTGGATCGATTGATTCGTCAAGTTTGAAACTTTTTACATTCAAAACGCGTATTTTCCTCTCGTGATTCCAGATCTATAATTCTTTTCTCATTTGGTTTATAAAATCCCGTCCTTTTTACGAAAATACCCAAAAACCCATAAAAGAATAAAAACTCAGATTTGGTTCAGGTCATTACCTATTTCGAGATTCCGAATCGGAGAACCTACTCATGAGTAGTAGAGGAACGAGATGCTAGCTCTTTGGGTCGATCCATCAACTTTCTCTCTCTACGGTTTCTCTCTATAGGAAGTGGGGTATTTTAAAGTGTGAAATGAGATGGTTGGAATGAGGGTTAGGGTCTTAAGACCCATCCTCATCCTCAGCTCAGCCCACCTAGCGACCCGGCCCAAGGCCCGGTCTATCTCACTTCCTTTTCCTTAATTTCATGTAAATCTCGTGCTCGTTCTATCGCTTCAAAATACGGGATGTTACAGATAGTTGTCCATTACAGAAAGGATAATTGACAGATTATCATAACTATTATGAATAGTTAAGTAAAGGTACTTAGACAACTCATGAATATGACATGGTTTCATAAAACGTCGTATCTTAATGGGGGCAGTGAGATGTAGCTAGACGTTCACCATTATCTGTGTTGACAATGATAGAGACTCGTGCAAGTGGGAGTCTGTTGGACTTATATGCCTGAGTAACGCCATTCGACAACACGGCCATCGAGATAAGATCCAAAGAGTTACACCACGAACAATAACAATATATATTGAAGGACGTTTAAGAGTTAAAAGACCTTTAACGAAACTAAACCGAAAGGCGAATGATTATTTATGAAATAATCATCTAAGATTATTTGGGATAATCAATGGTGAAGGGAGATCGTAATTTGGAATTACGAACGACTAAATTAACTGATCCGTAATTTGGAATTATGAAATAATTAAGTTATATATATATATATATATGATATATGTATATAATTTATATATAATTAATTATATAAAAGTTAATTAAATTGTATTTATAAATATATAAAATGTATATATTTAATTATCCAAAATGTTTGGGTTAATTGTGGTTATTAGATAATCATAAGGATTAAAGATGTAATTAATAGAAACCTTCAAACCCTAACTTGGGGATTAAGTTTCTAAACATCTATAAATACAAAGTTAGAATTCTTGGAGAATTGATAAACCCAAATTCCCCCTCCCCTCTCCAAATTTCCACCGCCAACAAGGGGTCACCGAACCGTCGCCACAGGCAAACCTCGCCACCTCCTTGCGCCGCCGCCGTGCCGCTCCAGCCTCCGCCGACCACCGCCGCCGTCGTTCTCGGCCGGGCCGCCATCGCTGTTCCGTTCCCGACGTTTCTGCCGTTCTTGGGCCGTCACCAGGAAATCCGTTTGTCGGGTTGTCTCCGTGAGCCGCTAGGAACCGCCGTGTAGCACTGGTATAGACATATGTTGATTAACACTGATTTCGTAGGTGGTGACACCGGGTGACTGAAAGGAGTTAAACGAACTGGGTTCGTTTTTGGTGATCGGGTGCATTGGAGATAAACCGGATATGGATCCGAGTGGTGACACCGGGTGACTGAAAGGAGTTAAACGAACCGGGTTCGTTTTTGGTGATCGGGTGCATTGGAGATAAACCGGATATGGATCCGAGTTTAGTATTGGTGGATTAGAAGTCTCGAGTTTAGTTCGTGGAGCCAGATCTAGCGACCGGGTTGTTGTCACGTGGTGTTACATCTTCGGTTGTCGTCTCCTACTCGCGAAAGGTATATCCTTAAACCCCCTATGGTTGTGTATTGAATATTTGATTTGCATCTGGACTAGATTGGTTCGTGCTTGTTTCTTCGTTGCACGTTTTAAAATTGTTTTGAAACCCTAGCACAAAATCCCGACAACAGCTAGCAAACTCATGTCTCCTTGACCCTCATCATTGTCATCTTTATCGTCACCTTCTTTTCTATCTTCCTCTCCATCAACCTGAATGGGAACCTGGCTAGATGTGCCTTCACCAGTGTTTACTGCAGATGTTCCAGCACCCATGGTTTCCCTTTCCTGTTCAAGTTCTATTTCAGACCTATTTTCAAAAACATCTACTCCCTTGTGTCTACCTTCAAACATTTTTTTTCAAATAACATCGATCACTCTCAATAACGTCTCAACCCCTTGGTATAATAATTACTCTAAACTAATCACATTCCGATCTAGTTTAGCAACATAGCTAACACATGATATTGCTTTCATTTTACTCCAGACTGGCACTCTTATCTCACCAACCCCATGGATAAGCACAAACTCTTTTGTTTTGATCTTGAAGTTCTTTTGAATGTCTTAAACACATCTGGGTTGCCTGACATATGTTGCTTGGCATTTGGATACACAACCCAATACTTGTTCTAGTTACCTCCGTCAGTGCCATGTACAAGATAGTCAATTTCTGTAGGGGAATTTTTAAGATCGATGTACTTACTTGGACAAAACGAGGCAATGTGTCTGATCTCATCGCAGAAGAAACAACGAATACCAACCTTGTGTGGTCTTCTTACTCGTCTCTTGCCTTCTCATCCGGTGTCTAAACCCATCTGCGTGTAGGTTTTGCTTAGGGTTTTAAGAGCAACTTTTAAACCTGATGTTCCTGCCTTTTTTCGATTGTTGATGCATAAGGATGGCAAACCCCTCGCCACTCCTTTGCCTTTATCTCTTCCTGTGCCGCAGATCTGGTGCTCATCCATACCATGCATCATCGTGTCATCTACACCCTCGTGAGTTTGCCCTGGTT
Source organism: Smallanthus sonchifolius (assembly GCA_023525975.1). Taxonomy (NCBI): domain Eukaryota; kingdom Viridiplantae; phylum Streptophyta; class Magnoliopsida; order Asterales; family Asteraceae; genus Smallanthus; species Smallanthus sonchifolius. The sequence continues at coordinate 70,172,102 of CM042036.1, read as the reverse complement.
CCCTGAATGAAATAGCAAACAACGGACCATGATTTCTGCGTCCACCAAACATCATAGAACCAAACCCATGACAACTTGAACATCGCCAGATTGATATCCTTGTTCCCTACTCTCACCAAAACTCGAATCGGAGCCATTATGGGCTCTGATACCACTAATGGCCCTATCGTTATCTCCATGACTCCAAAAATCGATATATGATAGTCAAAAGACAATGATTGAAACAAACTTCACAAATACACAATAGTCTTTGATGGATAGAAAACATGGTTACATTAACCAACTGTTTCAACACCCTATATACTTAGTGGACCGTTGCAATGCTTCTAGGAAACATCACGGCTCTTGGATAACTGCTAAGCGACGTTAGGATAACTCCCTCAATCGCCCTTCCTGTTATCACGGCTGTAACATATCGACACTTAGAGTACTCTGCCCTCCGGCCCAAATAAAACATAAACAAACCCAATGTATAATTGTTTTAAATCTAGACCCAATAAGTAAATAACATAATAATAAGAAAGCCCAATTCCATGTAAGGTGATTAGAAAACGGGCTACAAGTTATACTAAATAATTAACTAACATATCATTGTCCTTGTGGTTTATAATTGTTGGTTTGATAAGCTGATACATTGCAAAGTCTAATGAGAATAACAAGTTTCCAGTGGGTAAAAACTTTTTTCATAATACACTGTCACGTACAAGCGTCAACAGTTTGATTTTTTTTTTAAGTAGGGAAAAAAGTTTTCTTTTTCTTTAAAGTATCGTAAGACCATCCAAGTGTTAAAGGCTAAAAACACCCTAAACCCGTCTAACACTCATTTTTTTCTCAAACCTTATGAACAACCTTACAATTCTTTACATTTTAACATCATCTCGTCTGTTTACATTTATTTTTATTTTGTATTATTAAAAATTTAATTAAAATAATAAAATATAACAGGTGTGTTGATTGGGAAGGAGGGAAACACGCATGTGTTGATTTGACAGGTGTGTCCCCCCTAGTTGGGATAAGGGACCATGGGTTTAAGGCGGGTCAGGCGATAAACAAGGCAGAGGCGGGTAAAGTAGCTAAGCACGAAAAAGCTTGCCTCGTGAATCAGCACGTGTTCGTACCGTTTGCCTTTGACACCTTTGGCTCTCTCGCCCCTGATGCGGTGCGGTTCCTTAAGCGGGTTCAGCGGGTGGTCAGCAGTAACACCGCATATATTTATGGGGGGAACTTTGTGTTTAGTAGAGTAGGATTTTCTATTCAGAAAGGGGTAGCGGCGCAGCTTGTTGCCCGTCTACCTGCCATTAGTTTGTAATTGTGACGGTCATCTCGTTGCCGATATTGGTATTTGAAATGAAATGTCACTTTTGATTTCTAAAAATAAAAAATAAAAAAATAAAATAAAATAAAATAAAAGAATATCAGTAAAATAATTAAATATTTTAAAAATACCAAATTAAAAATTACATAATTAAAAACACTGCAGACTAACAAAAACATATTACCTAAGTAAAAAAAAAAAATTACTTCCTAGCCATGTTATATTTAGCCCAAATCATAGCACACATTTGTTCATGATCTGTCCGTGTGATGGGATTCATGTGGCTTGTATCGATGAAGAACACTTTCTTTACTTCTAGTTACATGCAAGCGTTCATTTGATTATCGTAATTCGTTATCATCTGGTTTGAATGTGTTGGTTAATTCCTCAACTTTGGAAAAGTGACTTGGTTTGGGTTTTCTTTCGTGTTAACATTTGCCTAAACGAGGCACGGTTTGGGTTCCTGATTTAATAGAATGCATATATTTTAGAGATGTCTTGTTTTCCTATCTTGGCATTGTACAGAATAAATTCGATTCTTGTCTCTGAATAGTGAATATGTATCCATTTATCTCTGCTTGTTGCATACTTGGGGATGTCTTGTTTTCCTATATATCTTGGCATTGTACAAATAAATGTAGTAAATTCAAGGTATGGATAAGGTTGCAATCAATTTATTTGTGCTTTATTGTTCAATTTAACTTTGCAACAAAATTATGTAACATGTTCTTAATTTTTCCTTTCCTGCAAATTTCTTGAATCTAATGTTCTATAAATGTATCTAGTGATGATCATATTGCTGATTTAGATCAATTCATGACATGGATAGAAAACGTGAATCCTAAGTATAACAATGAGTACAAGGCAACATTAATTGGGGCTCATTTCTTGATAAAAGAGGTTCAAATCACTACTAAAAACATCACTCACGACCTTTTCGGTTGAAAATCCGTCGATGATAGTGGTTACCGAAGAGATTCTGTGGTTGATGCTCCGTCGGGAATTTGGTCGTGGGTAATTTCATTTCTGACGGATATTATCGACTTATTACCTGAAGAATGTATTAGCGACAGATAGTGACGGGTAATAATGTTTATTGGTGGAATTACTAGCAGAAGTTAGTTTTATTAATTTTTATATTTCATTTTTTAATAATAATTGTTTACAAATATTCTATTTATTTTAATAATAAAACTTTGAAAATATCTTATTTTGATATTTTATTATATTTCATAATTCTCCATTTTTTAAAAACTAATTTATGTTTAAATTTAAATAAACGTAGAAATAATAAAAATATGAACCGTAAATAAAAAAAATCTAATTATAATATGATTAAATACAATATATGTTTTCCGGTATATACCCTTGTGTGGTGTTGGGGTTGTCTCAGGGTGGTATCATGTCGGGGGTTCGAGTCTCTGGGTGATCTCGGGCCATGAGTTGTGCTCATGGAAAAGTACGTAACCATGACAGACTATTTTAATTACGAGACCACCAATTCTAAGAAAGATATGTCGTACTTGAGAGGCACAATGGTTACCCCCTGGATATTTACAAAAAGAAACCGTTAATGGTTGTAATTTGTAAACATATTTATCGAACGGATTACTGAGGCATTGTATGTCAGTAAATGACAACACCATAACTGAAAAGGGCTGGTGGGAATCTCATCACGAATCTTATCCTCAAGAATACCGACGAATTACCGAGAGATAAGCCACCAGAAACCATTTCTAAACACTTAAGCGGGAACCTTTTCTTAAAAGCCTGGTTGTTAAACTTATTAACCTTAAGTTACCGACTAATTGGTGTTTCAAGTCATTGGAAATATACTGACAGATCATCGACGGTGTCCACCAAAATTCAAAATAAATAATAATTAAAAATTTGGATTTTGGTCGATTTCGTCATTACTTTTCCGACGGCGGCGTCCATCAATACATATCCGATGTTGAAACTCATTTATCTAGTAGTAATTTGAAGATTGGTTGTTCAATGTGGTTAAGAAGTAGCTCTATCAATTGTTATGTTTCTTCCAAGAATTGTTGACATGGATGAGGTATCTCTATCGCTTTTCTTCAAGGTGCTATTCTGCCTTTATTTGTAGCACTAATGCTTTTCTTCTACTTTTTTTTGTGAGTATTTATTAAGTGACATTAGATGCATCTTCATGTGAGTTCAAACATGATAATCAGTTCATAGAAAAGTCCTAAGAGTTTGTTTAGGCTAATTAGGCCAATCAGTTCATAGGATTTTATAACAGAGACAAATATTTGAAGATCACAAATTAATGCATGACGGAAGGAAAATAGATGTTAAACACTTGTTGAATGCCAATTAGTCCCACAACACTTGAAAATAGATTTGTAGATAAGTTCTTGGTGCTTCCAGAAGATATGAAAAAATGGAAAATATATGCTTTTACTACACACAACAAAGGTACATTCATCATTGTCTGCTCGAATCTAGAACATTTTTACAACCATGTTTGAATCTATTGATCTCACTTTCCGGGAACAAAGTTGGTGGCGTAAGCCCATGCATTGTTGCTAACGGGATCAGCTAGGTGGTCAGCGAGGTTTTCCAGTGGGCCTTTTCCAGTTACTATTGCTTGAACAAAGAACCCGAACATTGAGAACATTGCCAATCTTCCATTATTAATCTCCTTCACCTTCAACTCAGCAAAAGCCTCGGGATCGTCAGCCAAGCTCAATGGATCAAAGTCAACCACCTCACCAAGGGGCCCACCAGCAATTCTATAACCCTCAACCGCGCCCATCAAGATCACTTGGGTGGCCCAAATTGCTAATATGCTTTGTGCATGTACCAAGTTTGGGTTCCCCAAATAGTCTAGTCCACCCTCGCTAAAGATTTGCGATCCAGCCTTAAACCACACGGCTTCACCGAACTTGACGCCATTGCGGGCCAAAAGCTCGGGAAAGACGCATCCTAGTGCTCCAAGCATGGCCCATCTGCAGTGGATGACTTCAAGCTCACGGTTCTTAGCGAAAGTCTCAGGGTAGGCTGAGAGTCCAGCGGTGTCCGAATCGTAGTCACCTGCGAATTCACCTGTAAGGTATGATGGAGCCTCACCAGAGAATGGGCCCAAGTACTTGACCCTGTATGGACCATACCATGGGCTGCCAGATGAAACAGTCTTGGGCTTGGCGGCAGTTTTTCGCATGGTGACTCGTCCTTCACCAAACAACTCAGAGATTGTGGTTGCAACCTTGACGGACTGTTCAGCCAATGAAGATGGTGAGAGAGTCATTGTGGAAGCAGCCATTTGGATTCTTGTACAGTAATTAAAATAGTGGATGAAGAACGTTCAAGGTTGTTTTGAATTGGGATGCCTTGAACCTTGTTTGGGTGCAAGTAAATATAGGTGCAAAGAGATATGGAAGTCCTTATTATTAAGGAATGACTACAATCATGCACATATCATGGGATTCTTTTATCTTTGTATTTAATTGTAATTATTTAGTCAATATATTAGTTATAGCTTTCCTAAGATAAGTTCCTGTAATTGCTCTTATTTTCCCTATATTTGTAATCCTCCTTTTGTAATGCAATCATCGATTTCATCATCTCTCTCCATACTTGCATATGGTATCAGAGCTTCGTTCAAGCTCTCATACTTCTTCTGATCAATCGCAGCCTCCATCACCAACCAACACACAAACCGATTCCATTGATTCTAATCCCTCATCACCGATCAAGATGACTAACAACAATGATGACAATTCAAACCTATCGATCAATACCTCCATGAAAGACCTAACCTTGGTCACGTTCCCATCCACCCTCAAACTCACCTCCAACAATTATTTAGGTTGGAAAACTCAAATCGAAGCCCTGCTTTATGGGTTAGATCTCTTCCGATTTGTTGACGGCTCCCACCCTGCTCCTAACCCTACTGTCGCTACCGATGGCACAACAACCCCACACAAAGATCATTCACAGTGGTTTAGGCAAGACAAACTCCTTTATGGTGCCCTTGTCGGAACTCTTTCACCACAAATTATACCACTCGTGACGAATGCTTCATCTTCACGGGAGGCATGGAAAATCCTTGCTAGCACCTATGCAAATCCTTCCCAATGTCATATCAAACAGTTACAACACCGTCTCAAACAAATCACCAAAACACCTTCTCAAACTATTACCGATTACATGCAGAATATCAAAACAGTGGTGGATGAATTGGCCATTCTTGGAAAGAAAATGGATCAAGAGGATGTGATTGACACCATTCTAAATGGTCTTGACTCATCTGATTACAAACCTATTCTTGACGCCATACATGCTCGTGACACCCTCATTACCTTCAATGAATTACACGAGAAGCTAATCAACCACGAGTTGTCTTTGGCTCAACAACTTATCAACAATGATACCCAACACCAACCTGCTTCCGTTTTCTATATGCAAAACCGAAACTCAAACAAGACTTGGAATGGGAGACAAGGTCAATCACATTCCTCTCACCCCTCTGCCGGAATCCTTCCAACACCACAGTCCACAAATGGTAATCTCCCCTTTCTTGGAAAATGTTAGTGGTGCCACCAAAAGGGTCACTCCCTTAACCATTGTCCACTCTTCAAAAAGGTACATCCAAATATTGCTATACCACATTATAACAGGTCTTCACAGGTTAAAGGCGCTCAAGTCAATACAATGCATGTTCCGACCCAAAATCCATCTTCAACAAATTGGTTATTTGATAGTGGAGCCTCTCATCATGTTACCAACGACCTAAACAACTTATCCCTCCACGCACCGTACGATGGGACAAAAGAACTTATAATTGGTGATGGTTCGTGCCTAAAAATCACTCATATCGGTTGTGTTATTATTCAAACTTCTCACACCCCTCTAATTTTAAAAAATGTGTTATGTGTTCCATCTATATCTCGTAACATAATTTCTATTTCCCGTTTATGCAATGACAATAATTTTCTAATCCAATTTCATTCTTATGTTTTTGTCATCAAGGATCGGGACTCAAACACTCCACTCCTCGAGGGCACATCCATTAGAGGAATGTACGAACTACGCTCCTCTATCCCACATACAGCACCTTCTGCCTTCCCAATGCAACAAACAGAGTCCATGACTTGGCATCATCGGCTCGGTCATCCGCACAATAAAGTCTTTAAACTTTTGTCTTCGTTTATTACCTTTAATTCTAGCTTAAATAACAATTGTAACTCTTGCCATATTAATAAAAGTCATCGTTTGCCATTTTCCAATTCTTCATTAACATCTCATGCCCCACTTGATTTGTTATTTTCTGATGTTTGGTGTTCACCGGTCACCTCTTTTGACAATTATAAATACTACATTATTTTTGTTGATCACTTTACAAAATACATTTGGATTTACCCTTTGAAACAAAAATCCGACTCCCTCTCTATCTTCATTCGTTTTCAAAAGTTAATTGAAAACTATTTTCAACGAAAAATTAAACAACTATTTTCCGACAATGGTGGGGAATATATCAAACTTATTCCTCATTTATCTTCATGTGGTATATCTCACCTCACTTCACCGCCACACACACCGGAACACAATGGTTATGCCGAAAGACGCCATCGCCATATTGTTGAAACCGGTTTGGCTCTACTATCTCATGCAAAGCTATCGGTCACCTTTTGGCCATTTGCTTTTACCACCGCCACCTACCTCATAAACCGTCTACCCACATCTACTCTTAACAACACCTCTCCCTATTTTTGTCTTTTTCAAAAACAACCCAACTACAACAAACTTCGTAGTTTCGGTTGTCTATGCTACCCTTGGCTACGCCCATACTCCCCACACAAAATTCATCCCCGATCCACTCCTTGTATTTTTGTTGGCTACTCTCCAACACAAAGTGCCTACTATGCCTATGACCCTATCTCTTCCAAAACATACACTTCTCGTCATGTTAAATTTGTTGAAAACCAATTTCCCTATTCCCACCTCAACCCTCATCATTTCAAGTTAACCCCGACACATGGTTACCATTTATTGTTCCTCTTTCCACTCCCTCACCCAATATTTCTTCAAATGCCACACCACTCAATAATACTTCTCCCCCAAGTTCATCCACCTCTGATCAACCACATTCTACAGCCCATACCACCCCCACCATAACTCCTTCGACCCATACCACCCATACCACTTTACCAGCCCACCATGCCTCTTCCTCTCCCTCCTTCACAGCCCCCTCCCCACAATCACAACACAATTCAGCTACATTAGATTATGTATCCCAAACAGCCTCTTCCCTGGCCCAAACGAATTCTGCAACCAACTCTTCCTTCCAACCAGATTCTACAGCCCAATCATCTCCTACTCAAAATCAATCACCACTTCCCCCAAACCGTATTCAACACAGCAGAATCCTAAACCCAATTCTAAATACCACAACAAGCAATACCAACTTTATACTAACTCCCCATCCTCCCCTCTTGAACCCCCTACTATTGCTCATGCATTAAAACATCTGTCATGGCGCAAAGCCATGCAAGACGAATTTGATGCTCTTGAACGTAATCAAACCTGGTCTCTTGTTCCCTCCACACACGCACCTAACCTAGTCGGTTGCAAGTGGGTCTTTCGTACCAAATATAAACCCGACGGCTCTATTGACTGATTAAAAGCTCGCTTAGTCGCCATGGGTTTCAATCAACGACCCGGCATTGATTATGTTGAAACTTTCAACCCAGTCATCAAACCCGCCACACTACGCCTTGTTCTTAATCTAGCCGTTTCTCAAAATTGGCCGCTTCGCCAACTCGACATAAACAATGCCTTTCTACAAGGCACTCTTCATGAAGACGTTTATATGGCTCAACCCCCCGGCTTTATCCATCCTTCCCTTCCTAACCATGTCTGCAAATTAAGAAAAGCCATATATGGCCTTCGTCAAGCTTCCCGTGCTTGGTATGATGAACTCAAATCATATCTCCTCGCCCACGGTTTCAAACCTACCATCTCCGATCCATCTCTTTTTACTATAACCATCGGCTCTTCTCTGATATTTATTCTTGTTTATGTTGATGACATAATCATAACCGGTCCCTCTCCAAATCTCCTCAATCGTTTTATCCAACTCCTTTTAACTAAATTCTCCTTGAAAGATCTTGGTTCCCTTTCCTATTTTCTTGGTGTCGAGGTCATCCCACACACACACGGCATACTTCTTTCCCAAAAGAAGTATATTCACGACATTCTTCAAAAGGCCAACATGAGTGACTGCAAGCCTATATCCACACCAATTACTAGTTCCGAACCCCTTACGTTGCATGGTGGTACACCATATCCATCACCAACCGAATATCGCACCCTTGTCGGTGCCTTACAGTATTTATCGCTCACACGGTCGGATGTTTCATTTACTATAAACCGCCTCTCTCAGTTCATGCATGCTCCCACATCCCTACATTGGGCAGCCCTAAAACGACTTCTAAGGTATCTTCATGGCACCATTTATCACGGAATCTTACTACGTCGTCACTCCCCTCTCAATCTTCATGCATTCACTGATGCGGATTGGGCGGGTGACAAAGACAACTATAGAAGTACTACCGGTTACGTTGTCTACCTCGGATCAAATCCTATCTCTTGGAGCTCAAAACGACAAACCACCTTGGCATGAAGCTGTACTGAAGCAGAATTTAGAGTCGTGGCCTCCACCACTACTGAAGTTCAATGGTTACATTCCCTACTTTTGGAACTTGGTTAAAAATTTTCCAGTGCACCAACTATATACTGTGACAACCTTAGTGCCACCACATATTCTGCCAACCAAGTATTCCACTCACGTATGAAGCATCTTGCCTTGGATTTTCATTTCGTTCGCGAAAAGGTACAAGATGGATCCTTAAGAGTGACTCACATTGCCGGTGACGATCAATTGGCCGACGTACTTACCAAACCTCTACTTAGACCATGGTTCACCTTCCTTCTATCCAAGATTGGTCTCATCTCCGGCTCGTCCATCTTGCGAGGGAATATTAAGGAATGACTACAATCATGCACATATCATGGGATTCTTTTATCTTTGTATTTAATTGTAATTATTTAGTCAATATATTAGTTATAGCTTTCCTAAGATAAGTTCCTGTAATTGCTCTTATTTTCCCTATATTTGTAATCCTCCTTTTGTAATGCAATCATCGATTTCATCATCTCTCTCCATACTTGCATACTTATCACGTTCGATCGAAATCTTGCATCTTATTGGTTCATAATTATATCATCCAAGAAATCATATATTTTATATAACACGTCCCACATATCTCTATATTTATCCAAATTCTTATAAGATTGTCACAAGATAAGCCAGACAGATCCATCCCACACAAATCTCTCTCATGTTGATTCTTATGTAATAGTTGTTTGGCCCTATCTTAGAAATATTGAAAAAAAATTTCACACTTAGTAATAGTTCTTTTTTTCTAAAAATAAACATTTCAATTTTGAAACTTCAGAAGATTGATTCATTTTTAATCACAAGACCAGTTACAAGTCAGAAACCTTCCATATGAGAATGCGTTTACACATTTATGAATATCCACAGTTATCATTATTATTGAGTTAATTATATAAAAAGTGAATAATTATTCTCTTTTTTCTTTGTTTTGAACAGCAAACATCATAAAGACAGAGCAAAACATCCACTACCAGTTGGTAGCTCAAACAGCACAGAGAACAGAAATGAAAGGAAAGAAAAAAAATAACATAAATGAAAGGAAAGAAAAAAATGAAACAGACAATGAGCTAGACACCAAACACATAGTACTAAGTCTTAAAAGAGAACCAATCCACCCATTCCAAGGACTTCAACTTAGACCGAGTCTTGTTCCATAGGAAACCCATCGTCTTGATTTCTTCGAAGATATTGGGAATGGAAATCGGACGACTTTCGAATAGAAGCTTGTTTCTAGCTATCAATATCATCCAACACGCTAATACAACTATTGAACGAATCATACGTTGCTTGGATTGGTGGTAACTTGCACCAATCCATTGAACATGAAACAAGTCTTTAACCGTGAAAGCAAAAAATGGTGGTAACTTGCACCAAGTTGTGATATGCTACCATATTATGGAAGCAACGTAACATTCGGTGAAAATGTGGTTCGCCCTCTTATTAGCCTCCCCGCATAGAACACATGAAGTTGAGTGTTGGGCATAGAAATGAGACTGATGTTGTCAATAGAAACTACAGTATCGAAACTAGTAGTTTCGGTTGAACATTTGTTCAATCGAAACTACCTAGTTTCGATGCCTGTTTTTCAGGCCTGTTTGGCAGGTGGCTTGGAAAACAAGGCACATAAGGCCTCCTATATATAGTAGAATACCCATTAGAAGTGAGTGTGTCTGTAGAGGGAATCACCACCCCAGGGGGAGCTCACCCTGGGGTGAGATAATTGTTAGTGTATGATCGAGCCTTTTAATTTTCATTTCAATCAAAGAATCATACGTTTTATGCTTTCAATTACATGTTCTTTTCATTTTCATATGTTTTTGTTCGTGTATGTGATTCTCGCACCCATCTCTACCATTTCTAATTTGAGAGTGATACCGGATCCAGAGATTCCGCCTCTCGATCCGGACCGTTGAAGATTTCTCCGCAGATCTATTCTTTCAGGTCTGCTCACGACCTACAAGTGGTATCAGAGCCATGGTGGCTCTTATTGCTCTCGAATCTGCTCGAAAAACAGAGAAAAACCCACCATTGAGACGTTAAACATGAAGAAATCGATGTGTAGCAGGTTCGTGATTGCTGTTCTACATTTCCACTTTCAAAATCTGAAGATGTAAGGCTTTTGAAGCATTTTTCAAACCTGGATTGGGGGTATCGAAGTAGCTGAAGGTTGAAGATGGTCAATCGAAACTATGTGGCGGCTGAACATTTTCTATCGAAACTACTGGTGTTGCCCTAAATCAGAAGTAGAAGACATCGAAACTAGGCTGTCGAAACTAGGCTATCGAAACTAGAGGGTATCGAAACTACTAGTTTCGGTTGAAGAATCTCCTATCGAAACTACTAGTTTCGATTGAAGAATCTCTCTATCGGAACTTCTTGTTTCGATACTGCCTATATCGAAACTAGCCTTGTTTCGACTGAAGTAGAGCCTATCGAAACTACAGGCAGAACTGTCCAAGTATTTTCCAAAAAAAAAAAAAAGAGTTTTTTTGGAAATTTTCTTGGATAAATCTTTTAACAGGATATTGCATAGAATGAGTGGAGTTTTGGAAGAAAACTTGGAGACAACCTTTTTCGGGTTTTCGAAAATTTCATTTCTTCGGCAATATACATGATGTTCTGTCTGATTCAGCCGTAATTCCTTTGATTAAAGTTCAAGTTTGGGCAGCGGGTAACAAGTCAAGCATACTTGTGACAAACCGGATCATTAGTTGTTGATTACATGGTGATTCGATCCTTTATCTTTTGCTTAGAAATAGGAGGGTCTACACTTCAGGGGGAGAATTACCACAAAAGACTTCAAATTATCAGCAGAGTTATGAAGATGCAAGATAAAGTGAGCCTTTGCTTGAAATTGACCTTTTTTAGGGGGAGAGAAGGCAAAAGTTGATCAAGTGTTCGAGAATGTCAAGAATCTTTGTAGAAAGATGGTTATTTACTGCTTCATACTTGGGATTCAAACCTTTATCAATTGCCTACAAGATAGGAGGGTCTACACTTGAGGGGGAGAATCACAACGAAAGGCTTTGGATCATCAGTCATTCTATGAAGACGAAAGACAGAGTCGGACAAGATTTGATAGCATCAGTCTAGGGGAGATTGTTGGGTATAGAAATGAGACTGATGCTGTCAATAGAAACTACAGTATTGAAACTAGTAGTTTCGGTTGAACTTTTGTTCAATCGAAACTACCTAGTTTCGATGCCTGTTTTACAGGCCTGTTTGGCAGGTGGCTTGGAAAACAAGGCACATGAGGCCTCCTATATATAGTAGAATACCCATTAGGAGTGAGTGTGTCTGTAGAGGGAATCACCACCCCAGGGGGAGCTCACCCTGGGGTGAGATAATTGTTAGTGTATGATCGAGCCTTTTAATTTTCATTTCAATCAAAGAATCATACATTTTATGCTTTCAATTATCTGTTCTTTTCATTTTCATATGTTTCTGTTCGTGTATGTGATTCCCGCACCCGTCTCTACCATTTCTGATTCGAGAGTGATACCGGATCCAGAGATTCCGCCTCTCGATCCGGACCGTTGAAGATTTCTCCGCAGATCTGTTCTTTCTGGTCTGCTCAGGACCTACATTGAGGTTGTATGAATGTTTCTCTTTTGAAGTGCCGTCATCGTAGGGATTCTCTCAACCTGCAACCTCCACCCGAAGATGTTGACTTTCAGCGGGAGCCAAGCATTCCAAGTAAAAGCTTGGCTCGGGGACTGCACTCTTTGATCTGCGAAGGATTGCGTAAACGACTTGACCGAAAACAAGTCGTCCGAACATCCTGACCACACCCAGATGTCCATCCGTACACTCGTCTTTGTATGGTTCAACAGTTCGCAACAGCTATATAATTCCTTCAATTTAAACGGAAGAAAGACATTTCTAACCCAAGACCAAGATAAGGTTAGAGAATTACCTGACATTCGACACCGATCCCGGACGAAGCCAGATTTGTTTGACTCTAATCTGAACAAGGCCGAAAAAGAAACCATCAATAGAGCCGATCCGATCCAATGATCCACCCAAAACCTTATGATCTCCTCATTCCCCAACTTCCCCGTGATACAGTGTGGCACACTCAAATTTGCTTTTGTTATTGCCTTATGCAGGTTTGCAATCAAATTCCAAACTCCCGAGCACCGATGACTACATGGAATAGTAGTCCAGGAGTTGGCCTTGAAATGTATAGCTATTATTACATTCCTCTACAGTCGATTACCTTCAACCTTATATGTAACATCTACGATTTTCCGGCCATATTTTTTTTGTATGTTATGCAATAATATCACAACATCTAAACCTGTACTTACATATTATGTCACATTGATTATTATTATTACTATTATTATTACATTTCTTAAAACGTATACCAATTAAATTTTATCAAACCTTGCATTTCATTGACACATGCAAGCATACTTACATATATTAGCACCCAAACCGTCTTATAAAGATAAAATGGTAAGATAAGTATATATCTCTTATTTTATAACAAGACAAACAAATAAATATTATTTATTTGAGGATACATTATTTTATAAATTCACCTCATAATTGTGTAAAATTTACACATTCTTTTATAAACAAAAAGAAAGGCTATTAACTAACCTTTTTATAAATAATTCAGGAATATACTTATTAGCGTATTTTATAAAACCCCCATTATTTTATAACCTTTAAAATTATAGTCACGTCATGACTTTATTTAAACTAAAGGGGTTATACATATATTTTATCTAATCCGTTTTAACGACATGATCCATATTATAATTTTTAAAACAAGTATTATTAATACCACGAGTGTTTTAATCATATTATCCTTATTATCTTTACGAATATTAAAGATTCATTCATAAATGATAAACCTATTTATTTCAAAGTATACCACATTCCAACGTAGTAACAATTTTAACTTAATGGCCTTAACGAGATATTATTTATATAAGAAAAATTACAATTAATACTTTTTGTTGATCCTAAGTTTCTTTTATAAGAATCATTCATGAAACATTATTTCCTACAAATCTATCTATACATTATCACTTTAAGATTTGGATTTTCCTTCGTTCGCTCGTTCCAAAACCCTAATATCCCAACCGTCCCATTCTTAATTCCTTTACTTATTTCTATATTAACAATATATACAAACTATTGATCCATATACTTCATCAAAACCTAGGTTAACCGTATGGTTAGCTAGACACTGGTGCAAACAACATACTAGGGAGACATTCAAAGCTACTCATTACAAGGTGAGTCTACATAGCCTATTTTTACTCTTTTTACTTTTTGGGGTGAAACATGCCATTAACTTTATTTCTTTCACAATTCAATACCTTTGTTCTTATGCTACGGTCTTTATACTTTATGTCTTAAACTACTTGGTGACCATTACGTGTGTTCATGTCAGTGCAATCATTAACTTGCTACCCAAGCCTAAGGTGGTACCTTTTATGATCATTTATACGGGAAGCCGATACATACCAGTTAACACAAACCTTGGCGGGTTTTGTGTGTACCATGTTACAGTTAACACAAACCTTGGTGGGTTTTGTGTGTACCATATTACAGTTAACACAAACGTTGGCGTGTTTTGTGTGTACCATATTACTACTTTTTTTCAAAAAGGGCAATCAGTTGGATTGCGTATCTAGTTTTCCATTACCAGGCTTGATTGTACGCTTGGACCTTGTATGTTTTCACATTTATGCTTTAGACTTGCTTTGAACATATTGAATTATAAACTATACTTAACTTTGTTCATTGTCAAAACCTGTGTTACTCACCAACTACCTTGTATTTGACATTTACTCACATGTTTCAGGTACACTCGTTTCAGGACTATGCTTGATCACTTAGGGCTACGGACCTAGATAAAATTAATTTAGGATTTATTTATTGTTATGTTTTATTTGAACGATATGACTCTATTTTTCCTTGTAATGAATACTTAATATGTTGATTAAATATTGTAACGCATTTAATAGTTGATCATGTGCTTTTGAACAACCGCGTCAGCCCCGACGTATAATCCGTCGTCGGCCGGGGTGGGACAGATTGGTATCAGAGCCATGGTTATAGGGAATTAGGTTATTAGACACACATGACCTAGACTATAACCTAGGAGTCCCAAACATGAGTTTAACTCGTGTCTTTTACTAGGAACTCCACTCTATTCTCATTATACATATACTTACAACCACTTACCTATCTACCTATTTCTATCTACGTAGTGCAAATACATGAACTACTGCATTCCAGAGACTACATGAAACTATTTGAACTACATGGACTACTTGAAACATATTTCTAGACTATAGTATATAACCTTAGGATACCCTTGTGTAACTAACCTACCTATTATTTGGTGTATTACATTGCATGATACAATACAAATTATCTTATGTGATATGTTACTTGATACTCTACATGTTCACAAAAACTATTGCTCTTGTGATACCTTCTTTGCTACACTATTTGAATTGTCTGCATAATACCTATTTGATATCACTAAATGCTATCCTAAGTTTTGCCATACAAGACTTTACACACTTTCATCTTTTACACATAATCACTTATCGAAAGATTCAAACTCTTAGGCCCAATGCCTATTAAAATTTTAAAATCCCGTCAAAGTTTTGGGTTCTGAAAATTAGTAGAGAACATGTGCAATCCGGAAGGGTGAATGCCTGTACCTTGGGTCTTCTGTCTAGGAAAGCATTTCATATAAATACAAATCAACCGAAGGATTCGTATTCTTTCTTGGGGATTCCCGAAGCGAGTGTTCACCTATAGGCTAAAGTATGTCTTCTTGAAAGTATATGAACTCAAATCACTTTGATTTGTCAGAATACTCATTGAGATATGTCCCAAATAAACACAACCTAAATATCATTCGCTTAATTATTATAATTTGGTACACAAGTCTAAACCTCCTATTTGATTCTTACACTTAATCATATTTAAGTCAACTATACTCCTTCATCCTGATGCCTTGAAAATTTTATCACCCTTATTATCATTCGCAAGAGACTTAAACCCTTAGACCTTACCTCTCAAGGAAAGGAAGTTGTTCGAACAAATGGAGCACGCCTTTAAGCCACAAGACACAATCTCTAATGATTCTCATCATAACCATGAGTCCAAATAATAATGTTAATGGCACATGATGGCTGGAAGAGTGGGTGTAAGTCCATGAAAGATTCTGACTAAAGAAAGACTGAGTACATCAGTGTGTCCCTTGTAACCCACCTCTCTTTCCTGGGAATCTTGTTCGTGGGTACACTAATTATAGGTCAAGTGTTACTCCTGACATATTATTATAAGAACTCGGTGTTATGATTAGTCAAATTTTAAACTCACAAATACTTTTGCATTTAAGACCTTTTCCGTGCTAGACATGACCTCTTACCTTCCTCACTCCCCTGAGAATCACCCCGAAGTAGAGTCAACACAAGATGAAGGCCTTGGGTCCGCGTCAACAGACAACAGTCACCGGCATGACTAGCTGCCAAGTCCATGTTTGACCACAGAGAAGATTGGCTTGGGAATGGGCATGAGACTCCGAGCAGCTGAATCACCACCTCCGAGAGACCCTTATCTAGCACCTAACCTATACCATCCAGAGCCAGGATCAGGACAAGCCAAGGAACATACCAGTGCCTTAGGAGTTCCAGCTGATACCGCTCACCTATATATAAGGACCGCAGAGTTTCTGAGACAAGGAATGGAGATCAGGGAATAATTAATGCGTGTACGGAAATAACTAGAGCTGAAGCCCAGTTTACAATATGAATAACAACAACGATATTCATCTTGGTACTCATCTGCTTCCTGGTGCGAAACTATCTGAGATGTTAGCCGGATATTCTATTTTGCATTTTAAAAAAAAAAATTGAAAACCCATATCATGCACCCAAATATAAATGTCATTATTCGTGTGCGTATTATTCTAAATACATCTAAAACTTTCTCTTAACCTTGCACCTTCAAAAATGTATAAACTTAATAGCCATATCGAAAAGATGAACCACCTCGCATAAGTGTAAACCATCCATCAACAAAGTTGAAAACTTGAAACCCAACTACCTACATTATACAACACGCTTGTCCGCAGCACACGATCACCGACAATATTCGATAGTTTACGTTACTCATGAGGTTCAATTATTTACATATGAACGTTCATAATATACCTGAGACTAAATTGTTTACATTATACACGCAACTTGATTGTTCACGTTATATATGAAACTTGGTTGTATACAATATACATGAAACTTGATTACTTGTAATATACATGATACTAGATTGATCACATTATAGACGGAACTTGATTACTTGCAATATGCATGATGCTAGATTGTTCACACGATACATGATACTTGGTTGTTTACAATATGCATAATACTAGATCATTTATACGGGAAGCCGATACATACCAGTTAACACAAGCCTTGGCGGGTTTTGTGTGTACCATATTACAATTAACACAAACCTTGGCGGGTTTTGTGTGTACCATATTACTACTTTTTTCAGAAAGGGCAATCAGTTGGATTGCGTATCTAGTTTTCCATTACCAGGCTTGATTGTACGCTTTGACCTTGTTTGTTTTCACATTTATGCTTTAGACTTGCTTTGAACATATTGAATTATAAACTATACTTAACTTTGTTCATTGTCAAAACCTATGTTACTACCAACTACTTGTAGTTGACATTTACTCACATGTTTCAGGTACACTCGTTTGAGGACTGTGCTTGATCACTTAGGGCTACGGACCTAGATAAAATTAATTGAGGATTTATTTATTGTTATGTTTTATTTGAACGATGTGACTCTATTTTTCCTTGTAATGATGACTTAATATGTTGATTAAATATTGTAAAGCATTTAATAGTTGATCATGTGCTTTTGAACAACCGCGTCAGCCCCGACGTATAATCCGCCGTCGGCCGGGGTGAGACATTATACCCCCACCACCACTTATAAAGTAGACTAAAATTGAGGTCTTCAAGCGTTCCCAAACCCAGCCCACCCTAGTCCTTAGGAGCTGTGACAATATTCTAATGAATCCAATGAATCTTTTTTTTTTATCCATAGACCCACCCCAAAAGAAATTTTTTCTTAAACTTTCTATTTTATTCAAGACATGTTGAGGGGCTTTGTAGAAGGAGAAATAGTAAACTAAAAGAGCACCAAAAACCGATTTCAATAAGGTGACCCTACCTCTAATGGAAAGGGTCGACGCTTTCCATAATGAAGCCGTTTTTCAATAGCATTTATAACCAGGTCCTAAGCTTTGATAGATTTCATTTTGTTACCAACTTCAATACCAAGAAATTTAAAAGGGAACTTTACCAATGGTGCAGTTAAGCAATGTTGCGTGATCTCTGGTTTCGCCATCATCCGCTCCTGCCCCGATTATGGTGGTTTTTTTATGGTTCATTTTGAGACCGGACACCAGGGAAAAAGCTCACATGATTCTGGCTGTGTTTCTTATATTAGCCTTCGACCAATCCCCAACAACTATTACATTGTCTGCGTTAATAAGATGAGAGAGAAGAGACCCCCGTTTGGGAGTTGGATGCCTTTGAATATGTTTGTCATACAAGAACTTTTCATGAAGCTCGAGAAGGATTCCAAAGCTAATATGAAGATGAAGGGGGACAGTGGATCCCCTTGACGAACACCTTTTTGACAGTTAAACTTGATGGTTGGAGACCCGTTGACCAACACCAATGTCCTAGCCGAGTTAAGAATGGCCCGAATCCACTTCCTCCATTTATCTAGAACTAGCATTTGGAACATGACCGAGTCCATAAATTTCCAATCCAAAGAATCAAAGGCTTTCTCAAAATCAATTTTTAGAAGAAGAGCCTTTCGTTTGTACCTTTTTGCTCCAAGAGATAATCTCATTAATGATCAAAGGCCCATCCGGTCCCTAATGAAGGCCGACTGTTATTTCGAGATAACCGAATTTATAACATGTTTTAGCTGGTTGGCTTGTGTTTTGGAGATAACTTTGCTCACACATCTAATAAGATTAATTGGCCTAAAATCCCCCAAACCTTTAGGAATGAGGGTTATAAAGAAGGACCCACATGTATGACTTATCTCACCCTTCGAATGAAAATAGTCCATCACCCTCATAAAGTCAGCTTCCAAAATCCCCCAAAAATGCTTTAAAATATGTAAGTTGAATCCATCCGGTCCTGGGGTCCGTTCCCCCTCGCAATCCCAAACCGCATATTTGATATCTTTAGCCGAGAAAGGAGCAACCAGACAATCACTCAAAGAGGGTTCGAGTTTGTTGAGCTGGTGACAAGAGAAAGCGGGTCTATGGGAATCGGATTTTTGAATTTATTAGCAAAGAATTCGTAAACCCGTTTCTTAATCAGGCTCGGTTTAGTGCACCATTGCCCTTCGATCTCTATCCCATGAATGCTATTTTTACGCTTCCTGTTATTAATAATACCAAGAAAGAACTTCGTGTTTTCATCCCCTTCCGTAGTCCAATGAATTCTTGATTTTTTGCCTAACACTACTAGAAAATTGGGTAATTGCGATCAAAATTTGCGACCGTAAAAAACGGTTGCAAAATTTGCAACCGATTTACGACCGAAATTATAACGGTCGCAAATTTTAAGACGGTCGTATGTCGGTCGCAAAATAGTCGCAAAAAATAAAACGCAGTCGTAAATTAGTCGCAATGTTTACGACCACCTAAAGTCGGTCGCAAAAAATAAAACGCGGCCGCAAATCAGTCGCAATGTTTACGACCGCCTAAAGCCGGTCGCAAAAAGATCAATTGTGTGAAATTATTCACATTCGTTCTGTTATGCCTTGATTCAGCAGAACCTGTTGCCTTTTTCTTGTTTTATTGAATTGCTTTTATTATTATTATTATTGTTTACATGTTATTTGGAAAATTACGTAAATACATGATATTTTTCCTTCTAATAACCAATAAACCAAAAAGCCAAGGTTCTTTTTAAAAGCCCAAAATGCTAAGTTAAGTCCACCAGCGAGATCAGAATTGATTCCTCCCTATACCAGCCGTTCGTATCTCACCATTCTTCCTATACAAGCGAGATCGATTCCTCCGTATACCAGCGAGATCACCGTTCGTAGATCACATATCCACCGCCATCGTAGCGGGATGTAGCGGTTTCGCCGGACTAACATATTGCTTTCCTCCGCTGTTCGTAGATCACCGTCTCCTCAAGTTCGTCGATCACCTTCTCCTCAAGTTCGTAGATCACCATCTCCTCAATTGTAGAAATACGGTTCGTAGATCACCATCTCTTATTATTTCGCGGTATGTAGCCGTTTCTCCTGATCTTATTTGATCTAATTAGGGTTTTTGTGCTGTCATTTTTCTGGATCTCAGCTTCCTTATGCTAATTAGGGTTTTATTTTCTAAGCTAAATTCAATTGCATCTCCTTCATGTGATTTATTGCTTACTTTTTGTTCGGAACCTGTAACGATTGACTATTGAAATGATTCAAATGAATGAAGTCGCTATACGCTGAATTTGGTGAAGATTTGAGTTGTTTTTTCTGTTTTTAGAACTTATGGAGAATCGGATCTGAATCTATGTTTCTATGCGAATTTTTGTTAATTGATTGCAGTTTAGAGATTTGATTGGAATTGAATGTTTATTTTCTGTTTTAGCATTTGTGTTCTGCTTAAATTCGTTTGATGTGTGTGTTGTGTGCTTAAATTCATTTAAATGTGTGTGATGTGTGCGTGTTAAATAAATTGCATTAGCATATAGGTTATATGTTGATGTTCAAATACGAAATTAATTTATTTAACTGATTTTAAGTTGGCTGCAATGCATGTTATATGGAGTGAGTTTAATCGACGCTTGTAGATAAAGTCATTACAACTGGTTTAGCCATCCCAAGGTGATTTATATGGTTCTATTGTGCATAAAAGTACACAAACTATGATGTAATTTGTTCATTGCATAAAGGTGATTATGTATGTGGTTTGTATATGTATATGTATTTGTAGGTATTACGTATACGCATTGATATTTGGCTATGTATTTGTCGGTATTTACGTGTATGGTCGTGTTTGTGATAACTTTGAATTTTAGGGGGGGATTTATTTGATCAATAATAGCGTGGTATACTGATCGACGGTGGATGTATGAAATGACGGATAGTGACGGATTTCTTAATTCTGAATATTGTGACAATGTGGATTTTTTTTTTGGACTTTGTCTTTTCTAACGAAGCAATTGTTGATACGAGGGTGACTATGGATGGTGAGACAATCTGTGAGATAAAATGCCCTTGTTATAAGTGCCAAAATATATGTTTTAGAGATAAACACACTGTTCAACAACACTTGTATAAGGAAGGTTTCATGCTGTGTTATAGAACATGGCATGAACATGGTGAAACCTCTAGGATGGAGGTAGGACAATCTTCTGCTACAATGGAAGTTGTTGACGGTTATAGACATATGGTTCTAGATAACATGTATTCATGTGGGTATACTTCAAATACTTTGGAAGGACACCAAATTCAATAGAAAAAGCATTCTATGACATGTTACAAGCTGCTATTTTCAATGGGAGGAGGAATGGCATACAAAAATTTACAGTTGTTGGGAGAGGTGCATTGCTAGTAAGTTTAGTGACTTGTTGCTGAGGGCACGAAACAATGCCATAGAAAAGGCGACTAAGATGGGTTTATCAGTTGACGATGTGTCCATTCTTCATGACTTTAAACTAACATGGATGAGAATGGAGCATTGGAAAGATCTAATTGAGATATGGAACACACCCGAATAGAAAGCAAAGTGTGAGAGAATCAAAATGAATAGAGAGAAATCAATCGGGGGCAAATATACTCTTGGATCACAAACCTTTGTGTCTGCCAAACTAAAAGCGGTAAAATATGTTTATCGTCCTCTTTTGGTACATAAACCATGTTAATATTTCCATTTTTTGTTAACTTCTAAATATTACGTTTGTAGGCGAAGATAGTTGGGCATGAATTTCCCTTTCGTCAGATGTGGAGGCAGTCACATTGTAAGAAAGGTTTTAGGCCATTGGACAAATTTCCAGAGTGTACCTGTTCAGTAGTTGAGGACATCGATTTAGAAGAGGACGTTGAAGAACAAAATTTGAAATGGGTTGACGAAAGGTCACATGAGACTTGGGTAAGTTTTTTCACTTCCAAGATGATTTCTGTTTTTTAGAATTTGGTAGCAAAGTAATTGCCACCCTAAAATAATTACAATCAAAACTGAACTATTTAGTTAATAAGTACTCTAGTTTGATAAATGGTAGTTTACTACTTCATTAAGAAATAAATTGGGTTGTACAGATCAATTATCCAGTCCTTGTAGGAGAGAATACCTTTGTATCTTGCTCCTCACATACCACTGTCAAGGTTTTTCTTCATGTCTAATTAGTTTTTTCTACAAATCATTCGTTAATGTTCACAATCAAAACTGAACTATTTAGCAGTGGTTCCATCATCAGGGATGGACATGAGTACTTTAATCCCACCACAACAGCTGTGCATAACACTAACACAATTTAATCCATAGCTACAGCAGGGTAAAGGAATATTTTTAACATTAATAAATAAACTAAAAGTTATAATTATTCAGTATGTAAAAGACGGTTTTTATGTTGTGCATGGGTCAGCAAAGTAATAAATTTCATATAAAGTAAAATTTTGTTTTGTTCGTGTATATTAGAAAACATATGAGGGATATCTTGAGGAGAAGTACGGGAATGATGCTAGCAAACACCGAGAATTTGACCCAGACTTGTGGCCACGAGCAGTCAGGGGTAAGAACAAAGAAAAGATTTATGGGTTAAGCAATATCGGGGACCCGTTAGGCTTGATCACGGGTACGCCTTCCACATCGTGTAGCAGTACTACATATATACACGAGGTATGTTTTCATTTAGTACCTTGAATTTCATTCGGCAAATATAAACTTGTCATGCATTCAAGTTTTTTATTCAACTACCTAGGTAAATTAGGATAAAAAAAATGAGGTGGCATAACCAAAGTATATGTTTTAAAATTATATAAATTTATATGCATTTAAAAAAATAGTAAAATTAGGTAAAAAGTCAATAATAGCTATTTGTCCTTTTTTTGTCCTTTCAGTCATAACTAATGGTTGCATAATTACGAAAATGCCATCGTATCATCATCCTAACATATTTGTCCTAATCAAGGATTCAGATTCATTACATAAACTTCTCGATCACGTAAAATCCAATTTTTATTTGACTTGATATGTGTGTATTTGTTTTAAAATTTTATCATGTTTAAAAAAATCAAGATGCTTCAAAATGTTTATGAAAACTGAGATTTAATGTTTGCAAATATCAAAATTCATATATAATGAGTTTGGGATCAAAATGATTGAAAAACATACTTAAGCATATATGGTTTGTGTATTATGTAAAACTGTATGGCTCAACCGATGTCCTATTCATTATGATAAAAATAAAATAAAATAAAAAATAATGATATATTTTACACAATGGTGCTTAGTCGCTATAGCTGGAGACTTGGAGCCAAATGGGCTCAACCGAAAGCCTGAAACTAATGCTCAACAACTGTTGACCAAGAAAAGTAAACTTTCTGACTTTTTGATCTATTAACTTTTTAGAAATATTTTTTTTATTTTAGTACCTGAAACTTTTTTATGGCTTACATGAAACCTTGTACAGCTCATTTATGAAATATCACAACCACCTAAGTTGAAATATGGGAAGAATTTTGAAGATTGCAGGCTATACACAGTTTCTTCTTTCTTCTTATTCTGTTAACTGTGGTGGTTAACAGGATTTTCAAGATTCTTGGTTGTATGGAAAAGTCTTATATTTAAGTGTAAATTATTTGTAAATACAAAATTATTTGTACATGTTTATTATTTGTAGATACAAAAGTTGAATGGAATTATCGAGGAGCTTGTGAAAGAAAAGGAAGAAGATAAAGAAATGTTGAACGGAGTTATTGAGGATTTGGTAAAGGAAAAAGAAAGGGATAAAGTGGAGAAACAAGTCATACTCGATAGAATGACGAAGTTTGAAGAATTGTTACAACTTGTGTCCCAAAACATCCACCCACCTAGTTAAGCCTATAAACACTTTTATTTGAATGTTTGGGTATCTTTTATGTTTGAATAATTCGGATATTTGACGTTTTTTTTTTTTGAAATTTCAATTATAATGTTTTGCACTATTTACAATTTGTGAATGTTTTTCATTGAAAATCTAAAAATTATCAGGAGATTCCAAATAAAATACTATAAAAATAGGAAAAAGAATTGGTGAAAAAAAGCATTGCGGTCGTAACCAGGTAGCAGAATGCGGTCGCAACCCGGTAGCAGAATGCGGTCGCAAACCAATAGGAAAATTCCGGTCGCAAGGCGGTCGTAAAAGTGCAGTCGTAAACCGGTCGCAAATTTTGCGACTGCATTTCCGGTCACAAATTTTGTGACCGCAATTTCGGTCGCAAACTTTGCGACGGCATTTCCGGTCGCAATTTTTTTGACCGCATTTCCGGTCGCAAATTTTGCGATCGCATTCCGGATGTAAAAAACGGTCGCAGCTTTATGGCGGTCGCAATTCCGGTCACAAATTTTGATTAGCAACGGAGGTTCTTGCGACCGGAAATGCTGTCGCAATTGCCTAGTTTTCTAGTAGTGTAAGATCACACCAGTTTTTGTGGTCTAAATCCAAGAGACGTTTTTTACATTCCAAATTTCTTGCAATGAGCTCATCGTTTAGGAGGTTATTTTCTACCAAAACATCAAAATCTTCCAATTGATCAACCAGTAGTCTTCTGTCACCATTCGAATCACCCTTTTCCTTGGATAACCACGCTTTTATGGCAAGTTTGAAGTGTTTCAGCTTAAGGACCAGAAACTTGTCTGGTGGGCCATTGAAAATAAATGACTCATTTGCCTCCAGTACTACCTTTTCGAATGATGGTCGGGATAACCGAGAACTAAAAAATCTGAATGGAGTTGGCCCAAAGTATTGCTCCGATGTGGTGAGTGATATGGGGCAATGGTCCGACAGACCGCTAGGAAAGGCCAAAAAACCAGCATTGGGCCATCTATTCCAAAATTTTGAACAGGCCAGCAATCTGTTTATTTTGCTCAGTTTGTCACCACACCCCGATCTATACGTGAACTTCATCCCAGCCATTTTGTACTCCATAAGGTTATTATTGTAAATGAACTCATTAAATCTCCTTGCGTTAGCATGATTATAATCTGAATTCAATCTATCCTCTTGTCTTCTTATAGCTTGATTTTGATAACCAACGTATATTGTAATAGAGAAAATCGTACATCAACTGTCACATCATCATTTGATTGTTTACTAGGTTTGATTAAATTTAATTAAAAAATTTAAGATGGTTTTTTATTTATTATTTTTTTTGAAAGCCGACTTTCTTTTTTAAACCCCTACTCCTTTCGGGAGCAGCTCGGTTGCTCCTGTAAGTCATACATGTGTTTCCCTATCTGTTGTAACCATAGCGGACTCGAACCTGGGACCTCCTCAAGAATAAACCACTATATGGAAAACTCCTTGACCACCCGGACAGACCCCAATGACAAGATGGTTATCTTATATTTCATTTGTCAAAATATTGACCGTTCATGCTAGTATAATGAAAAACTATTACCTAAAAAAGAAATTATACTAAAGCTTTATACCATTGATGAGGTGAGTGATATTGGATATTAAACTTCTTGATGCACTTTCCTGTGACAACACTCTGGATAGAGTCTTAGTTTGTATTTCTAATGTCTGTAAAGTGTCTTTGTATGTAAGAGTCGTTATGTAATAGTTTATCGAGTTGTATTTACTTTTACATAATGTATGTTGCATTTCTTCTAAGTGTTGTGCGCACTTACATGTGCGCAGGAGAAAGCTCCTGCGTACTTAGCAAGTACGCAGGAAGACCCATGCGTACTTGCTAAGTACGCAAGAGCATTTGGTCATGCGCACTTGCTAAGTGTGCAGGCATCAGGTCTGTATAAATAGGTTTGGTTCACAGAGGATAAGCACGCAGAACTCATATCTTAGACAAACTCAGTTTGTTAAGTACGCAATTTGTAATCTCTCTGTAACCGTCGAGTGTTTATAATAGAAAGAGCTTTTATTGTGACTCTCGTGTTTGGTTTACTTTGTTTTTTAGTTAGACTCTCCGCCTAGTCACGGGTATTCCGCACCCGGTCCGACTAGTAGACCACTTGCATGCAACGATCCGACACACACGAAGGGACCTACAAGTGATATCAGAGCATTGCTCTTGAATTCGAGTGTTGTAAGTGAGTTTGGAGACGTTTTTACTGAGTTCTACAAGCAAAAAGAGGTATTTTTGTTGATTTTTGTGATAAAAAAGGAGTAGCTCTTGAGCACCTTTTTAGAAGCAAAAATCTCTCAAAAACCAATTTTTGTTGTGTATTTGAGTTATTTGAGCATCAAAGGTTGGTTAGAAACAAGTTTCTGACCCTTTGGTTCATTTGCATTAATCATCAGGCAAATTTTTACCATCTCCGGCGATTTTCCAGTCACCGGAAAAGGTTGGTGAGAGTTGCTGAAAAGATATCCTGCATACTTACCATTTTTGGCAAAAAGTACAGTTTTCTGCGTACTTACTAAATACGCAAGAGTTATCTCCTGCGTACTTACAAGTGCGCAAGACTGAACTTGTGCGAACTTAAGTTATATCCTGCGTACTTAATCATTTCCTCCTGCGTACTTACAAGTACGCAAGAGTAAGTCTTAAATACGCAAGACTATTTCTCAAGTGCGCAACTGTGTCTGATTTTTCTGAGTTTTGACTAAGTGTTCACTATGTCGAACCTTCAGAATCTTGGAAACATGTTAAACTATGATAATGAGATCGGTACACCTCAGAAACCACCAAAGTTGCTAAACGTAATCGATTATTCTAATTGGAAAGCACGTTTTGAGCACTACATTTCGTATACCGACTCATCACTATGGATACCAATCCTTGAGGGATATAAGCATCCCACACACATCTATCTTGATGATGAATTGCCCAAGCCTATTTCTAAACTCGAGGAGGAAGAAAAGAAAGCATATGATCGAGAGAAGAAGGCACTTGGTTCGATCACTATGGCATTAACTCGGGAATTGTTCCATAGTTTCCGAGGGTATGACAATTCTAAGGATCTCTGGAAAGCCTTACAGAAGAGATTCGAAGGAAATAGTGACATCAAGAAGAGTAAGCGGGATCTTCTTAGGAAGCAGTATGAGTGCTTCAGATTCTTTGAGAACGAATCTTTAGATGACCTCATCTCTAGGTTCTATCATTTACAGACTGAGTTGAAGGCTTTTGACCTCAAGTATCCAACTGAAGAGATGGTGGAAAAGTTTTTGGATGCTTTACCACCCAAATTTGAGATGTACACAACCCTGATGAAGGAAAATCCTAAATTCTATGAGTTGACAGTAGAGGAAGCAATAGGAAAGATTCAAGCTCATGAAATGAACTTGAAAAGAAAGGAGAGCTCTGGAAGACCCTAGATACAAGACCCTTCTATGTATCATGGGACGACTTCTACATCCAAGTCATCTGGCTCTGGAATTGCCCTCTTCAATGGAAATCCTACTGAAGAAGACCACTCAACTGGGTGTGGTGGTCATGCTTGCTATGCTTCAGGATCAGGGTTGGGGTCTCATCATCAAAATACCTCAAGAAATCCTCCTGCTACGTCTTCAGCTAACAACTCAGTTATAGCCAGAATAGCTGAAGATCATGTAGCATTATTCTCATCTTGTATGCTTGCATATGAAAATTTCATAGGTGGAAAGCTTACTGATCCAGAGACGATTGAAGAAGATTTTAATCAAGTGGATCTTGATGACATGGAGGACATGGATATTCAATGGAATATGGCCATGCTTTTGAAGAGAGCCAAGCGTTTCCTGAACAGAACACGAAGAAAGTTTATTGGCGGGCATCCTAATGCCAAGGTCGGGTTTGACAAATCTAAGGCCAAATGCTACAAATGTCTGAACTATGGACACTTTGCTCGTGAGTGTCAGAAAGACAGAGCACCTGCCTCTGGTTTTACCCGACCAAGCCAAGGAAACAGCCATGGCCAAAACAATCCAAACCACCACAATCAAAGCCAAGGTGGAACGTCCAATGCACTGGTAGCCCAACAGGAAGACAGCGTTGATTGGGGCGTTCATCTTGAGGATTCCATCATCGCACAAACACAGGTTGGTCTCATGGCTGAGATCATGGAAATGATGGAAGCAGAGAGAATGGAAGCTTCTATGGCTGACCTAAAAGAGTCTACTACTGCTGCTACAGAGGAAGAGGAGGAAGCTGAAGGAAAGGAAGCTTCTGTAGCTGAGAAAGAGGAATCGACTACTGTTGTTGCTCTCATGGCCATTGGAGAAGCAACAAGTTCATCTCATGAGGTAGACTCTAATCCCTTTTATGTTGTTTCATGTTCTAAGTGTCTAGGGCTAAAACTTGAAAACTCTAAGCTCCAAGACAAAATCGAACCCCTAAGTATGGCAGCTCTAAACTATAAAGAAAACGAAAAACGTTTTAAAGAGTCTATTGAAACATTGAAAAAGGAAAAACGTGAGTATTCTTTAAAAATGAGCGATCAACAGCTTCACTTGGATATTGCTTATAAGGGGTTAGAAAAACGGAACAATGAAATCAACAAACTGCAAAATGAGATCTTGCAGTTAAAATGCACAAATGAGAAGTTGAAAAACTCTCGCTTTGTGGTGGAACACTATGAATCTGTAGTGAGGAAAATGAATGGTCTAGGTCTTGGTACCAATGCCATTCCTCCACCAATCAGTGGGAAGTTTGTCAATGGCTTATTAGACATTGATCTCACTTGTCTAGATGAGTCCACTGATAAAGATGACTCCCCTAAAAAGGATGAATCCTCAAGTAAGGCTAACTCCACATCTAGTGAGGAGTTTGTTACTGCTTCTAAAGATGGGTCGGTTAACTCTTGCCCTGAAGGAGTAGTATCTGAGGAGTTGTTGACTGAACAAAAAGTCAAGAAAAACATTATCACTAATGGTGATAATTGCATCTTAACTGAACCTGATGTCATTGAATCAAATGATAAACTTAAGGTAATGCTTTATGGGGGGTATAAAAACCTTAACCAAGTAAAGAAAGAGGCTTTTTCAGCTCACTTTGGGCTTGGTTACAAAGAAAATTTGAAAAAATACTATACTCTCAAAAATCAAACTGTTAAGGTTCAGACTGCTGTTCAGAAACCAACTCCTCCTGCTCATAATGCTGAGTTATCTAAGGCCAGATCTAATGAGCCTTACAAGAGAACTTATGTAGACAAGAGGAACTGTTTTCACTGTGGCTTGATTGGTCACATTTTTGTGAACTGTCCTTCTAAGAACCAAGGGAAACGGCCTGTTGTTTCACAACTAGCTGTTATCCCCAGGTCGCCACCAGTGAAACCATCTCCCAAACATCCAAAGCAAAATGTGGTGAAACCACCAGTCCAACCGATGGCAAAGCCAAAGATCAAATCTGAGGCCAAACCATCTGTTGCAAGAAAGGTAAAGCAACCTGTTGTACCTCGTGTGTCTACATCTGGTAGTACACGTACGGGTGAGAAATCTGTGGCTAGACTCTCTAAGCCATAGAGAAGAAGAAGGAATAAGAGGTTGAGAAAGCTGGAACAGCTGACTAAAGCTCAATCAGGTGAAGTTTCCACAAGTTCACCTGCTGTGGTTGAGCCAAAATCTCCTGTTCTGGTTAAGAATCAAAAGAGATCCTGGAACAAGAAAGTAAAAGGTTCTCAATCTCCTGTTCCCAATTCCTCCAAAGATTCACCAATTTTGAACAGTCATCATGACTGTGAGTTGAAAGAAGTAGTTTATTTTGAGAAAGACGGACGACCCAAGACCACAATGGCTTGGGTCTCCAAATCTAACTAATTCTTTTGTTAATCGTGCAGGGACGTCCGAAGGGTACTATCTTTAACCGTTGGTATGTAGATAATGGATGCTCCCGGCACATGACAGGAAACATGGCCCTGCTTCAAGATGTTAAACCATTCAGAGGCGGCTATGTGGCCTTTTCCGGAGAAAAAGGCGACAGCATCACGTGTCAAGGCGTGGTTTCGAACGGTTGTGTCAGCTTTGACAATGTCAACTTCTGCGAGCAGCTGAAGCATAACCTGTTGAGTGTCTCCCAAATGTGTGATAAGGAGTACTCGGTGATGTTTGACAAGTCAGAATGCCTGATTCTCAAACCCGGTTTTGAGGTTCCCGAAGACTGGATTCTAATGAGAGCACCAAGAACAAATGACACATATCAGATCGATATGAGCGTGGCAACAACCACCTCATCAGTTGCTACTTGTTTGCTTACAAAAGCGACAGAGCTTGACTCTATCTTGTGGCATAGGAAACTCGGACATATTTCTTATCGTAAAATGAATCATCTTGTCCGAAACGGTTTGGTAACCGGGGTTCCTAAGCTGAGATTTACCGTTGTAGATGACTGTATGCCTTGTAAAAAGGGCAAACAGCAGCGGAAGTCTCACAAGCCCAAGCTCCAAAACTCCATTGATACCCCTTTGGAGCTACTTCACATGGATCTGTTTGGCCCCATAAGTATCAGGAGTATTGGAGGTAAGTCGTTCTGTCTAGTTGTAACTGATGATTTCTCACGTTTTTCTTGGGTGCATTTTTTAGGTACTAAAGACGAGACTGCTGATATTCTTCAATACTTGATCCTGAGCTTGGAATCTCTTTGCAAGCTGAAAGTTAGAAGAATAAGGAGTGACAACGGAACTGAGTTCAAGAATAATTTGATGGAGCTTTTCTGTCTCAAGAAAGGGATCCGTCACAAATTCAGCGCGCCGTACACGCCTCAGCAGAATGGAGTTGCTGAACGGAAGAACAGAACACTGATTGAGACTGCAAGGACTATGCTGTCGGATGCAAAGCTTCCTGTCACTTTCTGGGCAGAAGCCGTTAATACAGCTTGTCACGTCTTAAACAGGGTTCTGGTTGTGAAGAGGCACAACAAGACTTGTTACGAGTTGATCAACAATCGACTTCCTAATCTTGATTACCTTGTTCCTTTTGGTAGTCCTTGTTCCTTGTTGCTACAGTACAAAGACCGCCAGTCTAAGTTTCATGCAAAAGCGGTGGAAGGCATCTTCTTAGGATACGTTGCCAACTCGCCTTGCAAGAGAGTGTACAATATAGGAACTCGTACTGTCGAGGAATGGTTTGAAGTGGATTGTAGTAAACACAGTATTCCACCCGAACCAACAGGTCCAGCTTGGGGTTTTGATTATGATGCGCTATTCAAGTCATTCAATCTTCCTGATATATCTGCAGATGACGCCGCAAATGTTTATGAATTATTGGGTGACGGCGATAACTCCAGTTTTTCCACTCGTGCTACTGTACCAATTATAACTCCGGATTCCAATGCTGCATCTGGAACTCATGACAGTGATAACAGTGAAGATGTTCTTGTCGTTGGAGATGACGCTCCAGCTAATCCTAACACAACTGTAGGAAATGAAGCTCCAGCTGATCCAATTAACATTGAATTTTCTTCCTCTGGAACTCAGGAAATGGGGGAGTTAAGCACGATTCTAGATCCAGAAATTCCGGAACCGATTGTACCGGAGATGAGAGTGCATAGGAATCATCCAATCAACAACATTATTGGTGATCCTTATGCCGGTGTTCAGACTCGTCATCGAACCATCACTGAGAACACTAGTCTTTACACAGAGATATTTGACACTGGTGTCATGGAAACATGTTTGCATGCTGCATTCGTGTCCCAGTTAGAGCCGAAGAATGTGAAGGAGGCTCTCACTGACAACTGCTGGATTGAGGCGATGCAAGATGAATTGTCTCAATTCCAAAAGTTGCACGTGTGGGATTTGGTTGACTTGCCAAAAGGCTTTCAGCCAATTTGAACCAGATGGGTATTCAAATGCAAGACGGATGATCGTCATGTTGTTGTGAAGAACAAAGCAAGATTGGTTGTTCAGGGTTTTTATCAGCAAGAGGGCTTGGATTACACGGAAGTATATGCCCCAGTTAATAGAATTGAAGCCATTCGACTGTTCTTGGCTTATGACACATATGTCGGCTTCAAGGTCTATCAACTTGATGTGAAGAGTGCTTTCCTATATGGTAAAGTTCATGAAGAAGTCTATGTCACTCAGCCTCCCAGTTTTGAAGATCCGTATAATATCAATAAAGTGTATAAGCTCGACAAAGCACTTTATGGTCTTCATCAAGCACCGCGGGCATGGTATGAGACATTATCTAAGCATTTACTGTCTAATGGTTTCGACCGTGGACAGATTGACTCGACTCTCTTCATAAGGAAAGCAGGAGGTGACATTCTTCTTGTACAAGTATATGTCGACGACATTGTTTTGGATCTACCAATGAAGGGATGTGTAGGGAATTCGATAAGGTGATGAAGTCCAAGTTTGAAATGAGTAATATGGGTGAACTGTCGTTCTTCCTGGGTCTGCAAGTCACTCAAAGAGAGGATGGCATTTATCTACATCAAACTAAGTATGTGCCAGACATCTTGTCAAAATACAAGATGAATGATATCAGTACTTATGGCACACCTATCCCAGTCAATCATGGTCTGCATCCTGACAAAGATGGAAAGGATGTAGACAGCAGATTGTACCATGGGATGATCGGATCACTTATGTATCTCACAGCTTCAAGACCCGATGTAATTTTTTATGTGTGCTTGTGCTCAAGGTTTCAGTCTCAACCGAAGGAATCACACATGATAGCTGTGAAGAGAATTTTCAGATACCTGAAAGGGAAACCCTGATTAGGTCTTTGGTACTCTAAGCAGCAGTCATTCGACTTCAAAGCCTACACTGATTCAGATTATGGCGGTTGTAACCTTGACAGAAAGTCAACTTCTGGTGGATGTCAATTCTTAGGAGACAGACTGGTCTCCTGGCAGTGTAAGAAGCAGTCAACGATTTCTGTCTCAACTTGTGAAGCAGAATACATTGCTGCAGCGAGCGGTTGTTCTCAGATACTGTGGATTCAGCAGCAGTTGAGAGACTACGGCTTAAACTTCACTGGAACTCCTCTATTCATTGACAACAATGCCACCATGTCCATCACAAATAACCCGGTGAAACATTCCAAAACTAAACACATAGAGATTCGCCATCATTTCATCCGTGATTGTGCTGAAAAGCATTTAATCGAACTTGTAAAAGTTCACACGGATGACAATCTTGCTGACCTTTTCACAAAGGTATTTGACCGATCCCGTTTTGAGCATCTTGTCAACTTGATAGGAATGTTCAATCCTGAGTGAAAACTAAGTTTTCTTAACTTAATTCAATTCATGGAAGTTAAACTTTTAATTCTTTTAAATTTTCTGTATAGTTCCTTTAGTTTTTAAAATATTTTACAAAAATCAAAAACAAAATAAAAATGGAGAAAATTTCAAAGTTAACTTGAGAAAAGAGGAAATGATATTACATCGGAAATGATCTAAACACCATAGACTGCTCTGATACCACTTTTAGGTCCCTTCGTGTGTGTCGGATCATTGCATGCAAGTGGTCTACTAGTCGGACCGGGTTCGGAATACCCGTGACTAGACCGAGAGTCTAACTAAAAACAAAGTAAACCAAACACGAGAGTCGCAATAAAAGCTCTTTCTATTATAAACACTCGACGGTTACAGAGAGATTACAAATTGCGTACTTAACAAACTGAGTTCGTCTAAGATATGAGTTCTGCGTGCTTATCCTCTGTGAACCAAACCTATTTATACAGACCTGATGCCTGCGCACTTAGCAAGTGCGCAGGACCAAATGCTCTTACGTACTTAGCAAGTACGCATGGGTCTTCCTGCGTACTTGCTAAGTACGCAGGAGCTTTCTCCTGCGCACATGTAAGTGCGCACAACACTTAGAAGAAATGCAACATACATTATGTAAAAGTAAATACCACTCGATAAACTGTTACATAACGACTCTTACATACAAAGACACTTTACAGACATTAGAAATACAAACTAAGACTCTATCCAGACTCTATCCAGCACGAAGCGATGGTCAAATTAGTTGAAGAACTGACCAAGAAGCTTGATGCTCAGGGGGAGAGAGAGAAAGGGAAAGAGAAAGAGAAAGAGAAGGAGAAAGTGAAAGAAAATAAATCCACTGGTGCTGAGCCTTGTCATCCAGTCGACTTGACTAAGGATGATGATAAAGACAAGGATCCTGAAGCCGGTCCTAATGTAGGTGAGCACCAAGCTTTGGCGATTGTGCCCATCTCTTCTATTCCAATGGCTGAGGGGGAGTCTACTCAGCAAGAGGGTGGTGATACCTCTGGTGGTGGTGGTGGTGATAAAGGGAAGTCAGTGGCTGAAGTACTTAAGGACTTATCTGATGATGAGATCCTATATCTAGAGCCTGACTATTCTAAAGAAGCACAGATCGATGCTCTCTTCAATCTAGAAGAAGGAGAGATCGACTCTGGTGATGACTGGAATGATGAAGATGAGGACGTGGTAATAGAGATTCCCAAGGGCGACGGGGAAGGAGAGTACGAGTTAGAGGATGGTGAGATCTTTGAAGTACCATCGCTCGAATCTCTGCTCGAAACAGGCTCAGTTGACATGGCAAGTAATGTTGAAGCTACAACTGAAGCCTCTCCAGTCGACCCTACACCTGTGGACCCCGAGGCACCAAAATATAAAGACATGCCTTCTGCATCATCTAAGGGTCCAGCTCCCGTGTGGCAAAAGACGTCCATCACAGACAAGCACGGAGCTACAGGTATGATCTTGGCTGTTAGGTTCGAGGAGGACAAGCAGCTGTTCGCCATCAAAAGATCTGGGGGGGTTCAATACTTGAAACAAACCAGTGAGGCGTTCAACTATTTGCCCAAGTACGACCTTGTGAACCTCGCAAACCGCGACCTGCTGAGTCACTCGAGTCATGCAGTAGCAATGGGTTTGTGGGTAACACTACAGCGGGAAGCAAGATCAGGGATATTCGAATACTTCAAGCCTCAAGTGCCCAGAAGAGTCAAGGATAAGCACGCTGTACATCATGTGACTAAGAAACACATAAAGAGATTGGTATACAAGCCAGTGCGATGTGAAACTAAGATTCTCCTGAGCAAGTTACCTCAGGATATTCTTGGTGACATGTGGTACTGGTACGTTGATCCAAAAACGGGCGAGGCTGTGGTTATGGGTAAAGGTAAGTCAGCAAGTGGAAACATGGTGCCAAAGGAAGTGATCAGGATATTTGATGAAGTCTGCTTCATCAACTTTTCTGTGAACGATCTGGAGGTACTAGCCGACAAGTACTGCATCCACACTGACGAATGGACAAAGCTTCTTTCTGCCAAATACGGCAAATTGATCAAGTTCTGTCTTGATTACAAAAAGAAGATGGAAGCTAAGGAACCAGTGCTGTGAAGACTGAAGATTGAAGACTGAAGACGATGAAGATCCCGAGCTGTTGTCAAGGGGGAGTTTGTTGATGCACTTTCCTGTGACAACACTCTGGATAGAGTCTTAGTTTGTATTTCTAATGTCTGTAAAGTGTCTTTGTATGTAAGAGTCGTTATGTAATAGTTTATCGAGTTGTATTTACTTTTACGTAATGTATGTTGCATTTCCTCTAAGTGTTGTACGCACTTACATGTGCGCAGGAGAAAGCTCCTACGTACTTAGCAAGTACGCAGGAAGACCCATGCGTACTTGCTAAGTACGCAAGAGCATTTGGTCCTGCGCACTTGCTAAGTGCGCAGGCATCAGGTCTGTATAAATCAGTTTGGTTCACAGATGATAAGTACGCAGAACTCATATCTTAGACGAACTCAGTTTGTTAAGTACGCAATTTGTAATCTCTCTGTAACCGTCGAGTGTTTATAATAGAAAGAGCTTTTATTGTGACTCTCGTGTTTGGTTTACTTTGTTTTTAGTTAGACTCTCCGCCTAGTCACGGGTATTCCGCACCCGGTCCGACTAGTAGACCACTTGCATGCAACGATCCGACACACACGAAGGGACCTACAAAACTAAATATTATTAGTATGAGTCTTAGAGTTATTATTGTAAACTAGATTCAAGGGTTAAAGTGTTATATTATAAATATGCATGGCCGGCCCTTTAGGAGTGTGGCATGTGTGACCGAACGGAGCCCAATTTTTTTTTTATATATTACATATTTAAATATTTAAATTTATTTTAAAACAAAAACATATAAAGTTTATAAACCAATAACATTTTAAAACCTAGTAAACTTTTTTTAAAACTAACCTAACATCTTTTTTAGATTTAGTCCATCTAAACTCATTTAATCCAACTAAAATTGTAAACTCATTTAACCCAATTAAAAAATTAAACACATTTTAAACCTAATTAAAAAAACTAGCGGCAAGAAAATAGAATTTGAGGAGACGCCGTCAGCGCTTCAATCGACGACCACTCGATCTATTAGAGCTTCAATCGATCGATCCAAAAAAACCGATGTATTATTTTTTTTTTCATATATAACTTTATATTTAGGGGCCTATTTTTTCAAGTTGCACAGGGCACCCGAAATCTTAGGAACGACACTGTAAATATGTAAGGGGTCTAAGTATAATTAGTGTTAATGACTTCTAGATTGCTAAGTGTTTGTTAAGTGTGCGCTTATCTTTATTTTTTGGTTAATAGTCTCTCTAAATTGAATAAATAAGATATATTTCAACACTTAAAAAAATAAAGAAATTTTGATATAACTCACATAGTTAAATTTAGTATATTTACTACTTTTATGAACATTTTTTTCATTAATAAATATAGCATTTTATTAAATACAAGGGAAGGCTTATATAGAAGTGAAGTTTAATAAAAACATATTTTGGATATATAAAATGAAATGATTATTTGTGATTCAAATGTAGCACATTAAAACCAATACATAACACCCACTACTAAAAAAACGATCATTTGTGAACGACTTAGAGAAACATATTTGAAACGGTTACAGAATGCCCTTTTGTTGCCCTTGCATGAGAAATGGTATCTACTTGTTGGCGACATATATCACCTCCTTGATATGCCCGTAACATTGGAACAAGGGGACATATGTTACTTGTTAGGGAGTTGATCTGTAAAACATTGATATTAATGGAAAGTGTTAATTAAATAAAAAAAAAGTAAAGTGTCATTTTCGTCCCTGTTATTTGGTCATTTTAACCACTTTAATTAAAAAACTTTTTTTTTGACTTTTTCGTACCTGACTTTTTAAAATATAGCCATTTTCTTCCATCTAGCTAACTCCGTCTACATTTTAACGTTAAATTATGGGCAATTTGGTCTTTTCAACTATCTTCTACTCTGTATGGCATTCAAGAAAGTTTTTTAAAAAGACCAAATTGCCCCTGATTTAACGTTAAAATGTAGATGGAGTTAGTCAGGTAGATGAAAATTGATAAATTTCGAAAAGTCAGGGACGAAAAAGCTAAAAAAAAAGTTTTTTGATAAAAGTAGCTAAAATAGCCAAACCACAATGTCGAAAATCGCACTTTACTCTAGAAAGAATAACATTTAAAAATTTATAAATTTTATTATATAACACATATTTAATTGTTCATAATCAGGCGTATGGTAATGCTTTTCCAATGATGATCATTTTATATTTCATTTCACTATTTATTTCAGAATTTAATAAATAGTAATTTACTTGTATAGATTACGAACTTTCTTTTTTCTAGTCAATTTTGGAAAAAAAATTTGATTTCTAAGTGAAATATGTATTTAAAATGGGTTTTAGGTAATCTGCTCCTTCAGACATGAGAGAGCGTATTCAATATATTCTGCTCTTTGAGACACTGAATTCAAGGTATTCCTAATGTTAAAAACCGTGCTTAAAGGAGGGGTCGTGTCAGTACTCTTAAATCCGCTATCTCAATGATCAGATTACCTTAAATCCCCTATCTCAATAAGCATATAACCTAGAAACCATTTTGAATTCAGATTTCACGTATAAGCGAAAACCGCTATCCTAACTCCACTAAATAGCAAAAAAATCTATAGATTGCATGTCACCTTTAGGGTCATGGTCATCGGCATCATGAAACACTGGCTCCTCCTCCGATCCCTTCTTTGCGCTATCGTCTCCATCAACATCTTCATCAGAATATCTAACAACAACCACAGGGCAAACACAATGACGTACGCAATAATCGCTAACACTTCCAAGCCTCCCCTTCCCCTTTCGTTTCGAAGCTCCAAACCCTCTGCTGCCCATGATCATAACGCAGAGTCCAAGCCTCTCAACCTCCAAACAAAGCCGCTCTTTCAAATCATGATCCTTCACGATGTGGATCTTGAACGGGATATTGGCTTCCACCAACGGTTGTGACAGAATGTTCGCTTTTGCGGTGGTGAAGTTGTCGAAATCATCCTCGAGTTTCTGTTGTGTTTCTTTGGAAGGGGGTTCGGCATCCATTGCATGCATTGCATGGCCCCAATCAGCGCCGTAGAGGATGGAGGTGAGCTGGATATGAAGGAGGATGACGGCATCTCCGGGACGGAGGTAGTTCTGGACAGCCCATTGGACGGCGAAGGCGCTCTCGTCGCTGAGATCGACAGCGATTGCGATGCGGCGTTGGGCGCCTGTGGTGGGCGTCACCACGGGGGGTGGGTAACGTGGTGAGGATGGTGGATCTGCACGAACGGTAGACAATGGAGGAACGGGGCGTTTCATTGAAAGAATGAATCAATAAATTCCTTCGGTTTTTTGGGGATTAATTAAGATGGAGAGGGATGAGCAAGCTTTAGAGGAAAATTTGGACGAATTCTTTGGCTGAAAGGAGTAAATAACACCGATTTTGGAGGTGCACTTTAATGCTTGTGTATGTTATGTACAAAATATATTCTTTATGTACGTTTATTATAAAGAGCTTGCATTATGCATATAGTCAAGGCTTCAACGAGAACCAGTAAGTATTTAAAATCCACTTTATTTACTAGTAAATAATTGTATTTATCAGTGTATTATATAGTGTTTATTCCTTAAGAATTATGTATACCCTATTTATAGAACTACTAAAAAGTGTATTTATTAGTTAATACACAAAATAAAATGGTTACTTATGTTTTTTAAATGTTTAGTGGTACTTCTGCGGACGCTTGGTGATACAATTAATTCTTGAACTACACCTGGTTTAGGTACAACAACTTCTTGTTGTTCGGTAGTTTCAACCTCAGGTTAGGTTAGTTGTGGTTCCTGGTTTTTTTTAGATTCACATTATTTTCAGTTGGTCCATTCGTGAGAAATTCCTTCTCAAGGAAATGGCCTCTACGATTTATGAAAACTCATTTTCATTTGGGTGGTAGAAATAATAACCCCTGGTTTCTTTCGGGTAACCGACGAAAACAACATTTTCGCCTCTAGTTCTAACTTGTTGGAAGTCTCACGTTTAACGTATGCTTCACAACCCCAGACCCTTAAGTAGGACAATATGGGACTCTTCTAATGCCATATCTCATATGGTCTCTTATCTACTTTCTTGGTTGTAATCAGATTGACAATTAAAGCAGTTGTTTCATGAGCTACAAGGAGTGAGGCAAGTGTATTCGACTCGTCATTGATGGAACCATGTCTAACAACGTTCGATTTCTCCTCTCTGAAACTCCATTGAGTTGTGGTGTTCCAGGTGGAGTGAGTTGTGAAACAATTCCATATGCATGCACCCTCCGCAATCACTGGTCTGCGGTCAAACGAATTCTCAGGTATCTCAAGGGCACCATCAATCATGGCTTACTAATTCGGCACAACTCTGGTTCCACAATTTGACACCACTCTGGTTCTAACTCTGGTTCCACACTTCAGGTCAAACGATGCTGATTAGGATGGGTACCCGGATAACCGTCGGTACATGGGGGGATTTGCTATCTACGTAGGCTTTAATCTAATCTCATGGACTGCACAAAAACATAAATTTGTTTCTATATCATCCATTTAGTCAGAATACAAAG
Organism: Smallanthus sonchifolius; assembly: GCA_023525975.1. NCBI lineage: Eukaryota > Viridiplantae > Streptophyta > Magnoliopsida > Asterales > Asteraceae > Smallanthus > Smallanthus sonchifolius. The sequence continues at coordinate 70,132,011 of CM042036.1, read as the reverse complement.
ATCAAGCATATACAGTTGCAGAATTAACATGGCTAGAAGTTCAGAATTAACATGGCTAGAAGTTCTTCTTCGAGAACTTGGGATAATCACAAAACACTACTAGAAAAATGTATATTTTTTACAAAAGTTTTCGACAAGTTTCCAACAAAATAAATTTCCCACAAGTTAACGATAACTTTCCGAAAAAACAAAAACAAAAAAGTAACCACAACATTTCCTACAATTTTCTGACAAATTTATTAAGTTAACTTATTTATTCGATATAATTGTCGGAATATTGTTGAAAATTACCGACTAAAGGCTTTTGTCGCTAATTCGTCGGAAAATTAGTCGAAACTTTGTCGGATAATACATTTCCTACGGGTTTTTTATCCAACAAACACTTTTTGTCAGAAACTTGTCGCTAACGGCCAATTCCGACAAACTTTCCACGAAACTGTTGTCGCAAATTTTTCATTTTTTTAGTAGTGAAACTACTCTCACTCTCTGATGCGATAATCTCAGTGCAACCTACATTGCAGCTAATCTGGTCTTTCATGCTCGCACAAAGCACGCTGAAATTGACTTTCACTCTGTTCACGAAATGGTAGCACAAGGAAAATTAAAGTATAGTTTATATCGACAGATGACCAGATTTTAGACATCTTCACAAAGCCGCTACCGACTCCAAGTTTATATCTACAGGTCGCTTCTCGCCCTTATTTTGCGGGGGAATATTAGATCATGTTTGTAATTAGCAATATTAAGAGGTAGCATTATGTAGATATTATTATCATATATAATTCATCTTCTAAACCTAATTACACACAATTTATCAATATAATCACATTTACACACAAAGTGTTTAATTGTTAGTAAACTATCAATAACATAGTTTCTATGCACTTATAATGATAATAAAATTATTATTATTATTATTTTTTATTTTGCATACCCAAGATCTATGGATCACTTTCTCATCAAAAGTCTGCCTATCGACCTAACACCCAATTTAATACTATAATGGTTGTACCAACAATCATTTAATTAATTAAAGCGCTAAACATATGGATGTGATATTCTTAACAATAGCCACACATTGGTTAATCAATTCTTCTTTTATAAACAACAATCATAAATTCATTTATAACGCTAAAAGCTATATAATAACCATTTTTTTCTTATTGTACTCTTCAATTATCCTATGATAACCGACACAAATTGTCATTTTTTTTATTTAAACCGATATTTACTATAAGTTGCAGGTATTATGGTGATTAAGTGGTATGCCACATAAACAAAAGGTTTATTAAATGGTCCTTAATGGAATATCTTGTTGGTTAAGTGATGTGCCTCACAACTAAAAGGTTACAGGTATAATGTATTTATCCTAAATATTCTAGGTTGTTAAAAAAAATGGTATTTACTATGATAGTGAGATCTTTAAAATAATTAATTGTATTAGATATTACTATATCATATCTTTAAAATAATTAATTGTATTAGATATTACTAACCGTACATTTCAAGATGTACGTCTACAGTACATGAATCCTATTGGATGCTATGGTCGGCTACGCCAAGTGGCTTCTTTTGATTGGTGGATTTTTTTTTGTTTTTAGTGAACCAAGTTTTATGTATATGTGTTGCTGAAGAACTCTTTAGACAACTTTAGTGGCTGGAAGGGTTTGTTTGCGCGCACCTATTGGGCTTCAATTGATGAAGAGCTTGACGTAGATTCGAATCCTGCCAAGCTTAGGCTTTTTTTGGGATTTTAGCAAAGAAAGTTTTATATATATCTGTTCATAAATTATGTTAAAAAAGTTAAGTACTTTGTTGAGTTGGTTTGTGCACTCCTTTTAAATCTCAGCCTGCTATCCGTCCACCCAGGTTCGATTCCTAAGGCTGGTGTTTATTTTCTTTTTTTTCCTTTCTTACGTTTTAACGTTTTGATTTACTATATAATGCGTGCCCGTCGCGTAGCACGGGTTTTAATTGCTAGTTAAATACAAATATGCATATTTAACGCCCAAGTAATTTCAATTCCTTGCCGTTTAAAAAAAAGAACTAATTTCAAGCATAAAATTACAACTACTTTATATATACACTAGGTTAGAATCTTGTGTATTACACGGTTGAATAAAATATAATATAATATGTTAAATAATACATTCGTCAAAATATGTCTTTAAAAAAACTATACTTTGATGTGATAGTTATAAATTATGTTCAGTTAATTTTTAAAACATTTTTTATTCAACTGAGTATTAATTTTTTTTATATGAAATGTTAAATCAAATTAAATTCATTTACTTAATGATATAATAACTACCCATAATTAAATAATAAGTATCCATAATTAAATTTATATTAAATAATTAAAAATATATATTTTTTTAATATCATTATTTAATAGAAAAGAGATGCGAAAAAAATATATTAAGGATATACCAAAAAGTGACATGTGTCCCATTAAAATATTTATTTATTAGTATAAAGATCAAAGGACACCATGTGTTTCACTTTCACCGGATCCAATTTTTCAAAAGAAATAATCTTTTGTGGCAACCACAATTGATATGACATTACTTACGATATCAGTTTCTTTATCATTATCTTTATAATTTAACTAAAAATTATTATTTCATAAAAAATTTGTTAATCTTTTAAAAACCTCTCACATCTAATTTCTTATCCTTATAATTTTAAAGAAATTGTTAAGCAATTGGTAAATTTAAAATTCTAGTGTATATTTTCGTATAATTTTAAAGATAAAGATAAGGTTTAAAGAATCTGATGTAAGAATATTTTAACTTAAATCTTATTAACTGGAACTATAAACTCATGGTTGTTCTGGTCCAAATATAATGTAATACCGACAAGATGCTAGTTTTTATGTAAAATAGACTCGGCTAAACCCATAGGGTTACCTAATGTCTTTCTGAAACAATGGCAACATATTGTTTATCACTTCGTTATACTCAGACCCAACTTATCCTTTCGATATGCAATCTTATTTTTTGTTTTATACTCTTTCTTTTTTCATATAAGCAGGAAAATTACAAGTGTCAAGATGGTTTAAAAAGAATATATGAGGAAAAAAATGAAATATTTTATTATTAGTATTTACAATATTAACTATTAGAATAAGATTATGTTGGAATGAGATCCTCCAAAATAAAAAATGGTCCCAAGGTTTTTATGTTAAAATAAAACCGAGATGCCTAGAACATGTATTCTTTTATCTATAACACGAAACCCATATCGAACAAGTATTACAATCTTTTTTTTTTCAGAACAATAGGAAAATCAAACATCAACAACATTTATTCTTTTATCTACAACAATATACAGTATTACAAACTTTTTCGTAACCGTAGGAAAATCAAACAACATGCCAATAATACTAAATACAGCACCACCATCTATTCTTTTATCTATAAGATTAAAGGGTAGTACCCAGTGGCGGAACCCGGAACTTTTTCCTATGGTGTCATTTTTTTCGATGCTCGGGTTTATGATAACGTGGAGTCAAAATTTTCGGGTTGGGTCCAATCACATAATAAAAGTCAATATCATAATAAAAGTACAATGTCATTGAAAAGAACACATAATAAACATGGTCAGTTAATAATATAAACTAATTATACATAGGCTTATAATGGTTATTTGGGTTAAAAGATTACAAATTAGACCCGGCCCTTTAATGATCTAAAGTCCACTATTAAAAATTAAGTAACTGAACTTAATTTTTAAACTATAATTTTTTTATAATGTAAAATTGTTTTTTTATAAAACAATCAGTGTCAATCGTAAAAAATAATGGTGTCAATCGTAAAAAACAATGATGTCAATCGGAATTTTCCTATTACACATTACATATGGGATGCGAAATTGACTGGTGTTGGGCGACACCGTTATCTCCTATGTGGCTCCACCACTAGTACTACCTATGAGAAAAATGGGTGTGAAAACAGTCAGATATGCGCCACCTCATTTCCACACGGTATTCACATATAGGGGGCGTGGTGTTCCACTTTCCACCCACCTAGAAAATACACATGTCTACACATCATTGGTCCATACTTCCTTGGCCCCACCTTCTTCACCCCTTCCATTTCCACGGCCGTGGGAATACCCAAGCCAACTCTCCACGCCGTGGCCACGTGCAGGGGGTGCAGTGTTCCACGGCCCACGCCCTGCCACCTCCTCTCCACGAGCACTTTCCACGGGGTACTCCCCCAGCCTAACAACATAAACTATTACAAACTTTTTCATAACCGTAGGAAAATGAAACAACATACCAATAATACTAAATACATCATCAATAAGAAACTCATATCAAACAAGTATCGTGAACTTTTTTCATATAAGTAGGAAAATAAAACTAACATGCTAGAACACTAACAACAATAGAAATTATTCTTTCATATATCTCCCATCCAAACTTCCTTAATATCATGTCTACCTAGCCAAACTTTAAAATATTAACTATACACTTTTTAATAATTTTTAACTTTGTGATAATTTTAACCTTAATAAATGTAACATTTAAGGCAGATACTGTAACTAATACTGACTTTGAGGAAAGTTAGGATCCATATCAATGAGAACCCATCAGTAATTTGATCAAATGATATACACCGAAGTCAAAATACTTTGTTTCTAAAACACGGATATTTAACCTTAATACATGTAACGTTTAAGTCAGATACTGTAATTATTACTTTGAGACTTTGAGGAAATGTAGGATCATATGATCAAATAATACACACCGAAGTTAAAATAGTTTGTCTCTAAAACACGGATAGACGATTCCAACTATTTTTTTTTATCATCAGTAAGCTATATATAACGACCTATGGATATTAACAGAAGTGGGAAATTTACCTTTCAAAGTAGGTCTAGGGCAAACAAAGGGATGTACTATAAATTACACATCTTTTTATTTTTAAATTAGCCCCGAATTATAAACGATTTTACTGAGTATTATTAGTTTTTGTTGTAAATTGCATTATAGGTTATAGTCTGGGTATTGCTTCTCTGGCGAGAGCAAGATAGGTCTATGTTATTTTGGGTAAGGGCAAAAGTGCTGCTTAGTTGTTAATTCTAATTAAAAGGAATTAAGATTTTGTTAAAGTTTTCCTTGTGCATTCTGGAATTAGTATATATCTCTGGCGATTGATACTCTTTCTAGTATCTTGGAGGTTCTAAGGCATAAAATATTTGGTTAAGATTTGCTCAAGGTGTTAGTATTGTCTATAACACGATCACTCTTTAGATTTCGTGGCCGGTGAGGATTCCTTTCAAAACTTAATCAACAAGGTGGAGGTTGATTCTTCAAAGTATTAGGTCATAGGGAAACCAGTTTATACGTGCTAAGAGCTTTAGATTGCCCACTCGTCTAGATTACTCCGGCGAGTGCCTAGCCCCTTATGGAACTACCTTCATAATTTCAATAATTCATAGTCATTCTATCGTTAGTCAAAAGGATTTAAAGATCTAGATGATACAACGTTTATTCCTCTACTTTAATCTCAAAAGTTATTTTCATTCTTTATAAACATTCCTTCCCAATAGAAATTAGTTAACTAGATATTGATAGAGTGTCTAACATTAGGGGCTGTCACCAGTGTCCTGTGGATCGATACATGGTTCTTACCTTTACTATACTATGGATACGATAGGCGCACTTGCTTAACGTGTGTGTGGTATTCCGTAAAAATCATTTTTATAAATTTAAAACAAAGAGCGTAAGAGTTAACAAAACTACTCTCCACACTCAAACAAGTTTTTGAGGACGTTGTCGATGACACATTCGACAATTGTAATAAAGGCCCGAGTCAGTAATCTTTTTTTTTCTAAAAAAATTTCAAATTTTTTCTTTGAAACGTCACAAACGGGTACATCTCATAGTTGGCACAAAACATAACAAACATAGTTCTTAAATCGTAAATCAGAATCTATTACAGTGGAAGTCTTTAAATTAAAACATTCAACCAACGACAGTGTAAATCATTGTCTATAACATGAACTATCAGGATTGGAAATGTCAGTCTTCAATGTTGTAGCCTGATGCCCATGCTATCCAGCCCTCACGGCTCTCTTATTTTTCTTTCGTTTTGCCTTTCCTACCTGTCATGCATACTAAAAGTCAGCTAACGTTGGTGAGTTCTATCTTTACTTTAAACTGTAAAACTTTCTTTTTGGTAGCTAGTTTTATAAAAATAAAATAAGTTTTCCTTTCTCTTTCTTTGAAAACACTTTAACTTTACTTTAAAACTTTACAATGTTACAATTATAAAAATGTTACGTTCTGTCTGTTATTAATACTTTAGCTTTGAGGAAACCCGTTATGGTGTCCTCTTAAGTAACTTTATCATACTTTAACTATCACATATGGATCATGGTCTGAGGACCAGATCCCTTTCTTGCTTACACCTCAGGGTAAGACATTTACTTTAGCGCTACCTACACCTCAGGGTGGGACTATTTTTCTCGCTTGCACGTCAGTGCAAAACTCCTTTAGCATTGCCCACAGCTCAGGGTAGGACTTTCTCGCTTACACCGAAGTGTAAGACTCCTTTAGCATTGCTTACACCGAAGTGTAAGACTCCTTTAGCATTGCTCACACCGAAGCGTAAGACCTCTACTTTAGCATATCTGCAGGTCTTTTTACTATGCAACTACTATGCAATGCAATTATACTATTACACAAAATAGAAATATAATCATATAACTTTCAAATAGACAAATAGCACACGTTAACACATAAGCATATAACATGGTATCTGTCACTGTCACTGTCAAGGTCACTGTCGAGTTATACCGAAGTAGAGCTCTTTTATCGTTATTTATTTTAACTCATTGTTATCTTTCAAAAACTTGTTTAAAAAATAATACTATACTCTTTATCTTTCATTTTATAAATATATATATAATTCTTATAAAATGTTTTTTAACTTTGAAAATTATCTCTTTAACAGTATGCATGTCAGCCTAAAACCGTTTAGGAAAATAAAAACTCACTTGACTTCTACTGTGTCTATCTCACTTAGCACTGAAGCTTCAAGCTAGGTGGGATGCTAATATATCTTTTTCAAGAGTCACGAATAGAACAAGGTTATAACCTACATATCTCATCCGAAAACTCCTATGTCTGAAATCTTTTTTCGGTCGAAATCTATTTCGACTAAAAGCTCTAGTGTTAGAACTATTCTCTATTAATGGCTTTTTCGTTCGAAAAATTTTGTCCGAGAACTGTTTTGTTCGAAAACATCTATTCGAAATCCTTTTCTGTCCAAAATACTTTTCGTTCGAAATGTTCTGTCCGAGATACTTTTCGATCGAAAAGTTCTGTCCGAAATCTATGGTGTTCCGAAATACTTTTCGGACGTATCTGATATTTCGGACGTATCCGATTTTTCGGACGATTCATTGAGATTTCGGACGATTCATGGAGATTTCGGACGATTCATCTGTTCATGATCCAATACTCCGTTTTTTATCCAAGTTTCAATCTTTTTACGTCCAAAACTTATATCTAGCTTCCATGAAGCTAGATACATATTTTTAAGCTAATCTATATGTAAAAATCTCATCTTTGTATGAAAAACTCATATAAACCCTAAAACCCACTTTCAATACAGAAATCGTATATGAGGTCGAGTTGTTACGTGTTAACGTTTGATTTTCTTCTCCATTCCCCCGGGATGTTCCAGCAATGATCGGGAGCAACACGAAGGCCTTGGGTGTGGATTCTTGAAGCTTTCTCTTTCTACTCTCTCTAGGTTGTGGGTGAAGGAGATGAAGTGTGGGAAGTGAAGAAGGTGACTAGGGTTTTACCCCTCCCCTTCTTTGCGCTACCCAAACCCGGCCCAAGGCCCAAACTCGATCAAGCCCTTTCTTCTTTTATTCTTTCTTTATTTCTTTTACCCGTAACCGTCGTTTATTATTTATTGTAAATTTCGGGATGTTACATTCTTTTTTTTGTGCCTGGTATGATAGTGTTGTGCCTTGTTTTATGCCTCGTAGTACTTCTAAGGAACTCGTGGAACCATTCCCAGAACTGAAACGCAAATTTTTTAGAAGTAAGGAGGAGGCCGAGGAAGGGTCACTACCGACAGTGATCAAGAGGAAGCGATGCAATAGTAGCTCCAGATGCGAGAACTATCCCCGACTACGCGAAGCCTACGACAGATGGAACCTGAGCTAGCATTATCCGGTCATGATTTTGTTTTATTATTATTTTTTTTCTAAAATTAGAGTAAACGGTACACTGTAACTCAGCTTCACGGGTTCTCATACTATTTTGTCAACCAATGATTAAAAGTGTAACACTTAATTTTATTATTTTTAGTGGTTAATTGTTATAATTTTAGTAGGTGCCTAAATATACTTATTATTATTGATATTTTTTTTTAACTTGTCAGATACAATTTCAAGTTAACGAGTGCTAGTGTTAGCTGTCAAAGTGGAGGGGAACATTCTTTACTTTGTCGGTTTAGTCCATGTTGTCTCTGATGTCATCGAGTTACCATAATAAACCTGCTTTGATGATTCATCCCAACTAGCAGGTTGATCCCGTGCGTTGCGGTGGGTCGGTTCAAAACAAAATTTAGACGGAAACGCAGATGAAAACGAACACGTCGCAACAACACATTCTAAATATAAGGAAACATTACGTCGCCGATTCGCGACGGGTAAGCGAGCCGATTTTTAATAAATGTTAACTTATGAAAAATTAATATTTAATGAAAAAACATGGGAAACCGTGACCAACGTAAATTTAATCTAACCTAAAATAACTTAAAATTATCCCATCATTTTTTCGTATAAAAAACGTAACGTGGAGCTTCGTACATTCTTTTCGAAGACAAAAGTTAAAATGTTTCATATATATGTAGTATCTAGACAATAGTAAATAGTGAATTAATAATCTTAATGATCTTGCTATTGTAATATGCTCGCAACCGTTTTGTTTGCATATTAGTTTTAACTTTTAATAATTGAAATTAGTTTCCATTCAATAATAAATAATAAGTATCTTTGACTTCTTTTTTTTTTTTTGAAATTTCGACTTTATTACAAACAACAGACGGCCCACGAAGCGCGGACCGCTGCCAAACTGATTAAATCATATACAATGGGTTTTTGCACCACTCATCCCAAATAAGACTATTACAACCAATCCCGTGCTTATACCAAAACAAAGACCTCGACTTTATATTATAAGTAATCTCCGAAGGCTTCGTTGTCCTCCTATTAAAAATCTTCTCGTTTCGAGCTAGCCATATGCACCATAACGCCACAGTCATAATTCCATGTATAATACGCTTCCTTTTTTTTCCACTATCCGCTCCTTTGTATACCTCCAGCAAATCGCCTATATCAAATGCATAAATGGGAGGCAGCTTGCACCAAGATCCAACTCTCCACCAAACTTCCATAGCAACTGTGCAAGCTGTATAAATATGAAGAATCGAATCCGACCCATCTTCACACATAACACAACCCGCATCACCAACATGGACATTCCTTTTTTTCAACTCATCTTTTGTCGGTAATCTGTGCATTTGAGAACGCCACGCATGAATATTGCACTTAAGGGGAACCCACCTCGTCCACTTCATTTTAAACCACCCAGCATCTCGGCCTTCCTCAAAAATATTTCTGATGGATTTCACCGAGAAGCCAGCATCACCCGGGCCCTCCCAAACCCATGTATCCTTCGTACTACTAAACGCGACGCCCGATAGAGTTAAGATGCACTCCTGCATATCCGAAAGATCTTGAGGCGATTCAGGGGGCTTCCTCCAGTTCCACCGAAGTTGCAGCATGCCTTCCACTGTACCCACTTTATCCGCAACACAACTAAACTTATCTTTGTCCAGAATGAAAATACTAGGCCATCTGTACCGGAGTGGAGAGTTACCAAGCCAAATATCGTACCAAAACCTCACACTTCTACCATTACCCAGCTTAGATTTAATAAAATTATTTAAATACCTCCCATCATCCAGCTTCGAGTCACATTGTTTCACGATATTTGCCCAACAACCCATCAAATAACGATTACAAGGGAGAGAAGACCAGCAAGTTCGTGTGTAGTGAACACCATCTATCACTTTCCTCCACAGGCTATCTTCTTCATTCCTGTATCGCCATGCCCATTTAAAAAGAAGTGCGTTATTCATATCGGCAAGCCTATTGATCCCCAAACCACCTAAGTGCAGAGGTAAAGTGACCCGATCCCATGCGACCCAATGGATTTTATTTGCCTCATTTGTACCCGACCATAAAAATCTTCTCATAATCTTTTCAATCTTGTCTATCACGCATTTAGGAGCTTTATAAATAGAGAAGAAGTATAATGGTAAGCTTTCCAACACCGTCTTAATAAGGGTCACCCTACCCCCAATTGAAAGGGTAATGGATTTCCAACGACTAAGACGGTTTCCCACCATATCTATAACCTGGTGCCAGTGTTGTTCCCTATTCATATTAGTTCCTACAAGAATACCCAAATAATATAAAGGAAACATCCCGCTTTCGCATCCCAAAACTTCCGCTAATTCCTCCACTTCCGTACCACTCACCCCAACCCTAAACAAGTTGGATTTGTGAATATTTATCTTAAGGCCCGAGCAAAGATAAAAACACCTTAACACCCGAGCCGTACTCTCGAGATTGTTTTTATTCCACTCCCCCATGATCATTGCGTCATCAGCGTAGAAAAGATGAGATAAACCCACGTTATTATTCCCAATCTTGATCCCGTGTAATTCTCCCACTCTCACCGTCTTATCCAGAACACAAGATAAAGCCTCCATAATAAAAAGAAAGAGGAATGGCGATAGTGGGTCTCCTTGACGAAGACCCTTACCACAATTAAATTCAAAAGTGGGACCCGTTAACCAAAACCGCAGACCTTGAAGACACAAGAATCCCTTTAATCCACCTGCACTGATCCGGAAAACCCATCTGTCTCAGAATTGAGAGAAGAAACTCCCAATGTACGTTGTCGTATGCCTTTTCAAAATCTATCTTCAAGAGAAAAGCTTTATGATGTTTCTTTTTCAACCATGCCAGAATCTCGTTAACCATGAGCGGCCCGTCAAGAATATATCTACCCTCTAAAAAAGCGGATTGAGACTCAGAGATAATCGTACCCATCACTCGTTTCAGCCTATTAGCCAAGACTTTCGAAACAACTTTGCTAATAATACCAATCAAAGTAATCGGCCTATAATCCTTTAAACCCGAGGGGGTTTTAGATTTTGGAATTAGCGTTATAAAGGACGAGCTGCATCCTTTAGAAATCATCCCAGAATCATAGAAACTGCCCAAAATCTTCACAAAGTCGTCCTCAAGATACTCCCAAAACTTCATAACGAACATGAAATTAAATCCGTCGGGCCCCGGTGCTTTGTCAGCACCACATTGGAACACAGCTTTCTTAATCTCCTCCTTTGAAAGGCAGCCACAAGATTATCAGTGTACCCTTCCTCTATCTTCTTGAGCCCATCAATCATAAACTTAGGTCTAACCTTGAACTGCTCAGTGAAGTGATCCCGAAAATGCCTTAAAACCTCCTTTTTAACAAGACTTGGTTTTGAAACCCACTTCCCATTCACCTCGAGGCCCGGGATGGAGTTAGAAGCTTTCCTCCCGTTCATGAAACCATGAAAAAATTGAGAGTTGTCATCCCCGTGCATAGCCCATTTGACCCACGACTTTTGTTTTAAGTCCTCCACCTTTCGATGCTCCGATTCCTCAATCCCTTTTTTACATTCCGACCACACCCAGAATTCTTCCTCGTTCAGATCCCTAACCTCCATAATCGTTTCAGATTTTCTAACTCCATTCTGTAACTATCGGCCTCCTGACCCTCTTTAATAATCCAATCTTTCCGCCATTTAACCAAGGCCTCCTTCACAAATTTCAGTTTCTTGGATAAAACTAGATCAGGATCTCCAGAAAACTGACATTCAAGAAAAGCTTTCCTAACCACATCGATACCAAGCCACGAGTTAAACCATCTGAAAGGTTTAGCCCCGTAGTTGGAATCGTCTAAAATCAAAATCAACGAGGTGTGATCAGAGTATAGTCTCGGCAAAGCCCTTAAACACGCTTCAGGCCACATGTTTAAAAAATCTTGGCAAACTAGCACACGATCAATTTTGCTAATCTTTTGACCCTTCCCTTTACCTGCCAAGAAAGTGTAATTTTTGCCCCTCATAATATATTCCTGCAGCTCATTATTATCAATAAAGTCATTAAACTCTTGTGCACTGCCCAAATTGAACTTGGTATTTTTCCTTTCCTCTCTGCACCTAACAGAGTTAAAATCGCCCAACATAATCCAAAGACCTTGGCTGCCCCTTTTCAGTTGCTCAATCGCTTCCCACAGGGCTAGTTTCTCACTTCTTTTTTGCGGAGCATAAACATTTAGAACATTCATCAAAACATCCCCATGTTTTATTCTCCCGGTAGTAAGCAAAAAATTGTTACTCTTAACACAGCTGATTTTAGAAAATACCTTCGGGTCCCAAATGTTAAACATACCTCCTGATCTACCGTTGGCATCAACAACATCAAAATCAAACCCCGTACCACCCCAGTAACCCTTAAAATCAAAGTTCACAGAAGCAGTGCATTTACACTCTTGCATACATAAAAAAAGAAATCTTATGAGCCTTCAGCAGGCTCGAAACCCATCCCGACTTTCCATCGACTCCAACCCCACGAATATTAATAGACAAAAAATTCATCGCTTACCCAATTGTAATCCCTCTTGGTGAACCGCCTCCCTGACCATGTCCTGAAAGTTTTGTAACTGCGCTCCAAGCATGACACCCAACGAAACCGTTTTTCTGACCTCTTGATTAACGCAGTCAGTCGGAACCCCCTGAGCATTCTGCGTCTCCCTTCGGTCCTCGGGGATGGCAAGAATCTCCGAAGGCCTCGAATCGTCTTCTACAAACATTTCTTCGCCCTGAATACCACCCGGCTCCATCTTCGAACAATCCACATCGCACATATTCGATGACTCTATCCTACCGAGCGACTTCTCTTTCAAAATCTGTAAGTCTGACTTCTCCATTTCTTCATTATTTTCCTGGGTCAGATAAAACCGTAAATGCCAAAAGGGTCTTCATTGGATCCTCTTTTTTCTTTTGTTGGTCTTTCATTTCTACTTAAATACTCCTCATTGGGCCGGCCCACATGGTTAAATCGGTTATGCTTCTTTCTTTTGTTTTTTTCTCCACCGACAAAAAGGACCTTTTCTTTCTCCAAGATTTTTGTAGACCCATGCAAATTAGGAACATGCCCCAAATCAGGATACCTTTCTACATTATTTGAAATATCCCCATGATTGGCGGAAATCAACGGGTCCTCAGAAGGTAATTCTTGACCAATAGAAGTATCCGAAATTGGCCGGTTCACCGTTGACGACCCCGGCGATGATCCAAGACCTTTGACCGGAATCTGCACCGTATCGTCTTCCTTATTTAAACAATCCATCTGTTCCACCACCGTGTCCTCACCAGATTTATCCGAGTCCGTTGAAGTCTCATCGCTGAATTGATCCAATAAATCCGGAAACCGTTCTCCCGCCTCATCCAGGACCCATACCTTGAGCTTCTTCTGCCTCCAAGACACCGTAACCTCCTCATCGATCTTCCTCCCATGCCCGACGAGAACACCCACATTAACATATGAGATATCCTCGTCCGACTTCTGGAGATGCGCACGATGTATAACTTTCCCAAACAATCCTCCTATCGTATCCAATACTGAGTTCTCCAAGATGTTTAAAGGAGCACCTTGAATTCTTAGTCTCGCCAGTCTCTCAAAAGGGACCGATTGACCTTCCCAAACCCAAACCGTGTCAAAAGCATCAAGGCGTTTCATCGCTTCTTCTTTAAATCCTACCTCCGAGATCTCGTAAGTGAAAGAAATTAGAACCATTAGCCCTCCCATATACTGCACCTTATACACCCCAATATCCATGTCAGCAAGTGTCTCTCTAATCCTATGCAAAGCATCCAAATCCTTTAGACGAGCCATTATAGCCTTTCCATGCAAATCTGAAAACGCCATGACTTCGTCTGAAATCGTCACAGATTTACCTTCATGTCTCTTATTTCGATCTTCCGAAACAACATCCCTGTAAGACATACTAGACGTACCCTGTTTTGGCCAGTAAAACGATCATCGAAAACCCGTTTCAACCCACTTATCCTTCCGATTTGTCTCCGCGTCTGGTGGTTTTCGGATCTCCCCTTCTTCTAGCGTGAACCGGGCCACATTAAACTTTAACTTCCAATCGCCCATACGAACATTCGCCAAACATTTCTCCATCTCTCTCGGGTCTTTCACATCAAGAAACGACACAAAACCAAACCTTTCTCCACCCTTGTTTCGTTTTCTTGCAATGTAGATATCATAAATCTCCCCGTGTTGATGTACAAAACCTGCTAGATCGTTCCCGCTGCATCGGTTCGAAAGATTAGTGACAAAAAAGTTGAACGCCCTGCTCCGTTTTTCTCCGGAGGTTGAACCCCGGTGGCCGCTCATATTTTTACTTATAATTTCTCTTCTATTAAATGAGAACGCCCCACACCACCGCCGAACCCTGCACAAAACTCATCTTCTTTATCACTTAAACTCAGCCTTTTCTCTCTTCCTCTTTCTCAACTCTCTCTCCACCACAACCACTGCCGCCGCCACCACCACCACCTCTAGACGTCACCTTCTCCGTAGAGAAAAACGGTTGACCTCTTAAACCCTGCTTTACATCCAGAAAACCCTGACCTCCGGAGCCGTAGGTTTCTAATCATCGACGGTTTCTTCTCACTTGTAATCGCGTTTCTGGTAGTAGTCGACGGTCGTGGTGTGGTGGGGGTTGACGGTTCTCTCTCTATTTGCCAATTTCCCTTTCTCTCTCATCTCTGTCACAGTAGTTTGCTTGCAGTCTGCCGGCAAAATCGGTGACCGACTCTGTACTTCGTCTTCGCGCCTTCAGATCTTACTCCCCGCCTATAGATCTATACCCTAACAGAAGGAAAAGGGGAAAAAAAAGACATGCGACTTTTACTTTGGTTGTTGCTTGAGCCCCTTATACGATACTATTCACAAACATGGTGACTATAGTATCTAATAATAATTATAAAATATACTAATAAGATAGTCACTTCAAAATTAAATATAGTTTTTTTTAACAGCAATTTAATATAGTTAAGCTTAAATAGTAAAATATAAAATAGAGCAAATTATAAATTACGTCATTTAAATATTACACATATTTTAGTATAAGTCCATTAATTAAGAAATTTACGGTGCATGTCTTTTATGTTTAAAACTTCTTGCACGTTACGTCTTTTGGCCAAACGATCGTTAAGTCTGGTCACTTGCCTTGCATGTTAGGGTAATATAAAATATTTTATTATTAAAAAACCCTTCAATTTCACCGACGCAACAACTCCAATTGAAACTAAAACACCCTTATATGAATGAAACCCACAAATCATATCCGATGATTTCAACGCTTCCTCCTGAATTCCCAATTCTTTTGAACTCAAAAACTCCATTAAAACATGAACAAACCCTTCAATCTCCATGGCTATCTTCAGGATCTGTCTGGGAGGAATATCGAGCACCATCTCCACTTGTAAATTTGAACAAACTCTTCAATCTCCATGGAAAAACGAATTTGGCCGGAATATCGAGCACCATCGCCTGCAAATTTACTTGGAGAGTTCGGCAGGGATGAAGTCCAGGTGGGAGTTGAAGAGAACGGATGGGAGCGATGGGTTTGTGTCACACCCCCAATTTCAACTAACGAAGTTTTACCGTTTGGGAAGTGACGAACCAGGATCTCAGACATTAGTTACTTTGAACGACTCTACATGGGACTTAAATGAAAATATCATATCTATCAGAGTTTCAATGCGGAAGCGTAAAGAAAAGAAAATGTTCAAAACACACGTGCCCAAACCAAAAGTCCAAAAGTCCAAACGAACTAAGTACAATACAAAATAATCTAATCAAACATAAATAAGCACAATCAAAATAGATGAATCCCATGCATGCCCTAATGTGCACCTATGCCTTATCTTAGCGACCTGAGAAAACATGTAAGAAAATATGTCAACACGAGGTTGGTGAGTTCACATGTTTCAATATATAAATAAGCGTTTACCAGATTTATGATTATTCAATATGTATCTATAAGTAGCTAACCTATGTTCATGTTTAACTCAAGCGCTCGCAACCGAAGCTGACTGTTTTTTATTTGCCTCCTGCCAGGTCTATCAACACTGGCGGTGTGAGAAGGCTAACATTTCACCCGTTCGATCTCTAATCGAGTTAGCGCGACTAACGCGGATAGGATTTGTCAAACCCAGTAGTACTACTAAATATTACCTCGCTAAGATCCATATTAACGGTCTGATATAAGATGAGGACTTTCTGTGATAGCGTATTACGCTTAGCTTTAACATCGATATCATATGAATTACAAAATCTCAAAATAGTTTAATATTGTTTTCTCCCCTAGATTAAAAAAGGAAAAAGGGGCCGTGAAAACTCACCTGTGTTGCGTTGTAGGTAGTATCACACAAAGGATAAGTTGGAACCACGTGTGTAAGTCTCAAAAGACTTACGAATGCCCTAAAATTATAAACACATAAATTAGGGATAAAAATGGGAATTGTGACAGCGACACGGAATGAGAAACGTCCTAAGGAAACGCTCTAATATTCAAGAGTTACTTTACGCGACGAATGACACAAATAATAATAAATATAACCGGGTGTTTTGTCATTCACGAAAACTAAGAAAATTATAATATATATACGAGTAAATAATATAACTAATTATATTATTATTTAGTCTCAATCGATACACGATGTTATAAAATGATTCGAAATAATATAAATATGTATATCATTTAGTATTACGGGTCACGGTTTGAAAATAATATAAAAATATTATTCTATACGAAATTACGGTTTGAAAATAATATAAACATACTATTTTTAGTTGATAATAACAATAATATTTATATATAAAAGTGGGAATAATATAAAAATATGTTAATAATTCAAACTCGAGCCTACGGGCTGTTTCCCGGGCTAAAACACATTTATATAATAATATAATATTATAGAGTTTGATTTTTATTAATTAAATATAACAGAAAAATGCTCAAAAAATAGTTGTGGGAGCCCGGTCTCGAATCCGGGTCTCTCCCACACACGCACACTGACCCAACCAGTCCCGCCCGCTTGGGTATCGCGTTAGATACCCGGATTAAATTGTTTTAACATCCAGGTTCAAGTGATTTTCTTCCCAAATCCATTCGCGATCGAAACCCGGCTGTGATCCATCGATTCCGGTGTTAATCGATCGAAACAGTAGAGGGGTTTTGATAATCGAGTTGAGGCGGTCCTGTGGTTAAGTTTAATTGCAAAGTTTTCATGTTTAAGATTGTTTAATAATAGAAAGAAAAGCCGTAACCCTAGTTTATGAACACTTAATCGATTTGAAATATTCTGATAATAAAAGTTGATAGAATCATATGGCTTTTAATAAAGGCGACATTGCGAATATGATGATGTGGTTTAATTGTATTTCTTTTGAGTTTAAGATTGAAAAACCCAAATCGTTTCCAGGATGAACCCTAATTACTAAATCAAGATCAATTCGATGATGGAAGCCCGATATTTCATAAGGCTTTCACTCTACAGATGATTACGAGTCTAATGGTATGATTTAATTTGATTTAAATACGGTTTAGAGTTGAATTCAATAACTTGGTTTCATATGAACCCTAGATTACGTGTTACAACAATTTGTAAAATAAAACATCGAATTGACAGAGGGTTTTCAAGGAAGATGGTATTGCGAATCAAACTGAATAGGTTAATTGTATTTTGATTGGGTCTAGACTAGGGTTCGATTAAACCGGTCTGAGATGAACCCTAGATTCTTGATTTTGATCGAATTCATAATGTAAGCCCCGATAATGATAGGGCTTTCATTCTATGGATAAAAATGAAAGTGTGGATGCAAACAATTACCAGAAATGTTGCCGGATTGATGGTGATCGACCAAATGCAGGCCCGACTTCGAATTGCTTAATCCCGGCGGTTCTGGTTGCGTCTCCGGTGAATGTGGTATGTGTAAAAGCTTCGTAGTGTCTTGTTTGTTATGTGAAGGAGTTCAATTTATAAAAATGATACACGGTTTTGATCAATTTGATGATCGGAGATGATAGAGGCGACGGTTACGGTTTAATACCTATTAATTCAGTTTAATTTCAGTGTAATGGTGATGATTAAGTCTTAATTGAATTCGTTAAGGGTCTGTTTGTATACACCAGTTAGGAATTTTGGTATAACATTGATCATGAATGCGAATTGGGATAAAAAATGTCACAGGTTTGACTTTAAAAGTCAACCGAATTGGTTTGTTCTTGATTTTGACTTTGAGAGTCAATAAATTGAGTTTAGGGATTTGGCATGATCAGTCCCCGACGTTGGAGATTAGGAAAAGGCAGAATTGGTCCTTTGGATTTGCTATCGAGTTAACTGGGTTAGGTTTTAATAGGAAACTTAACAGGATTTCTAACAGAATTAACTGGAAAGTCCGGATTGTCACATCATCCCCTGGTTTTGACCTGAGGAGGTCGACTGGTTGAAGTTTTTAGCAGGCTCAAACCTATGATGCTGCTGCGGTTGATTAAACTGGGGTTGGTTGGACTGGGGTCCTTTGGAGTGAGAGTTGAAGTGGTTATTGGAGTGGTGGTCAAACTTGCGTTTATGATTATCGGTGGATTTAGAGACCGAACCTCTCGGAGTTAGAGTCCCTTGAGTCACCGCCTGATCGATTAACTTATGGGCAAGTCGGATAGTTTGTTGGATAGTAACAGGATTGGAAGAAGTCACCATGCTTTGTATCTGAGGCACTAGACCTCCAATATATAGTTCAATTCTCTTGTAATCGGGAGTCACCATGTGCGGGCACATAGTAGCAAGTTCATGTGAACGTGTGGTATAGAGTTCAATTTCAGAACCCTCCATCTTTAGGTTCCAGAACTCTCCCTCTAACTTCTGAATTTCATCGCGAGGACAGTACTCCTCCTTCATCATTGATTTAAACTCCTCCCACGGGAGTCCATTTGCCATGGCCAGACCCAACATCTGGACCTGGGCGTTCCACCATGTGAGAGCCGGGCCCTCCAAAGTTCCAGCGGCGAACTTTACCTGATTAGCCACTGGACAGTTGCACATGGCAATCACTTATTCTACTTTCTCGAACCAACGAAGTAGTCTGACAGCTCCTTCAGCTCTACTAAAGGCGTGAGGCTTACAATCCATGAATGCCTTGAAGGTGTAGGCTGGTTGCTGATTCTGCGGGTTTTGCTGCCCTGGATTTAGAAACAATATAGGATTGTGATTATAGAGTTTAGGAAAAGCGCTTTAAGGGATGAATTGACCTCATTAGTCAATAGTTAAATCATTTACCTGCAACATTCTGTGCTGCTAGAGCCTCCGCCACACTATCGTTTATTGGTGTCGCTAGCTCCGCTGCCGTCATGTTAATGGTACCTCGGACACCAGCACGACCTCCACGTCCTCTTCCTGACATGATTATTCACATTCACAAATACAAAACAATGAGAAATATATCGCATATTACACATTATTTATGTACGAGTAAAGAAATACAACATTTAATATTTTGAAAATTAAATAAATTGTAAGGCTACAAAATAAATAATTCGAACATTAAACTTCTCATGCTTTTATTGAATGGGAATAACCTTACCTATCTAGGTTTGAAAAGAGAAATAACAAAAGCAAAACATGCATGAAAAGGGAAGATAGAATAGGAAGATCATCAAACATCTTCGTCATCAGAAGAAACATATGATTGTGCATCATCGATCTCCACTGGTTCCTCCTCAGGTGGCTCCTCCTCCAAGGGTTCATCCTCGAAGGGCTCCTCCTCGAAGGGCTCTTCCTCGAAGGGCTCTTCCTCACCGCCAGAAAGTGGAATCTCCTCAGGAAATAGGGCTGCTTGCAGTTGGGCTTCCAAGTGAGTTACTCTTTCTTGGAGTCCCTCGGCAGCATAGTTTGCTGCTTGCAGTTGGCCTTCCAGATTAGCCACTCTCTCCAGAATCCCTCCTACCTCAACATCTGAGGTGTCTACCCTCGTCTCCAAATGTGTCACCCGGTCCACCAAGACGTTATGGACTTGATCCGTTACTGCTAGTTCAGCAGTCAACAGCTCTATCCCTACCTTATTCTCCTCTATTTAAGACTCTCTCTTCAGAATGTCAGGTATCTCATCAGTAGCATCTTTCACAATACTCAACTCCCTAGACATGTAAAATACAAAGGCTGCAAAAGCTTGTTCCATAGTGCATGGCAAGCTAGGTAATGTAGATGACGATAAAGCAGAACCAAAGTAAGGTGATGGGACATTTCCCATTTCGATCCATCTTTGGATCATTTGCGGGTATGCGTTCCAATTGCGAGCAGGATTCATTGCTTGCGCGCTGCTCGTTTCCCCCTGGTCAACTGAATAGTCACTAGAACTAGTCCGGCGCCTTTTGGGCTCCGGGGATGATAGGATAGGTGTCTTATGTCCTGGTGCCTTATGTCCTGGTGCCTTAGGTGATGGAGGTGGAGTTGACGACATGTTCCTGTAACAATATATATAAGTGCCAAACATCCAAATGACATGTAACTAATGTGTAAGGCTATAGTCTAGTATGCAATCCTAGTTCTTTATAACCTGGCTCTGATACCAATCCGTCACACCCCCAATTTCAACTAACGGAGTTTTACCGTTTGGGAAGTGACGAACCAGGATCTCTGACATTAGTTACTTTGAACGACTCTACATGGGACTCAAATGAAAATATCATATCTATCATAGTTTCAATGCGGAAGCGTAAAGAAAAGTAAATGCGCAAAACACACGCGCCCAAACCAAAAGTCCAAACGAACTAAGTACAATACAAAATAATCCAATCAAACATAAATAAGCACAATAAAAATAGATGAATCCCATGCATGCCCTAATGTGCACAAATGCCTTATCTTAGCGGCCTGAGAAAACATGTAAGAAAATATGTCAACACGAGGTTGGTGAGTTCACAGGTTTCAATATATAAATTAGCGTTTACCAGATTTATGATCATCAATATGTATCTATAGGTAGCTAACCTATGTTCATGTTTAACTCAAGCGCTCGCAACCGAAGCTGACTATTTTTTATTTGCCTCCTGCCAGGTCTATCAACACTGGTGGTGTGAGTAGGCTAACATTTCACCCGTTCAATCTCTAATCGAGTTAGCGCGACTAACGCGGGTGAGATTTGTCAAACCCAGTAGTACTACTAAATATTACCTCGCTAAGATCCATATTAACGGTCCGATATATGATGAGGACTTTCTGTGATAGCGTATTACGCTTAGGTTTAACATCGATATCATAAGAATTACAAAATCTCAAAATAGTTTAATCATGTTTTCTCCCCCAGATTAAAAACAGTAAAAAGGGGCCGTGAAAACTCACTTGCGTTGCGTTGTAGGTAGTATCACACAAAGGATAAGTTGGAACCATGTGTGTAAGTCTCAAAAGACTTACGAATGCCCTAAAATTATAAACACATAAATTAGGGATAAAAATGGGAATTGTGACAACGACACAGATGAGAAATGTCCTAAGGAAACGCTCTAATATTCAAGAGTTACTTTACGCGACGAATTACACAAATAATAATAAATATAACTGGGTGTTTTGTCATTCAAAAAAATTAAGAAAATAATAATATATATAATAGTAAATAATATAACTAATTATATTATTATTTAGTCTTAATCGATACACGATGTTATAAAATGATTCGAAATAATATAAATATGTATATCATTTAGTATTACGGGTCACGCTTTGCAAATAATATAAACATATTATTTTATACGAAATTACGGTTTGAAAATAATATAAACATACTATTTTTAGTTGATAATAACAATAATATTTTATTTATAAAAGTGGGAATAATATAAAAATATGTTAATAATTCAAACCCGAGCCTACGGGCTGTTTCCCGGGCTAAAACACATTTATATAATAATATAAAATTATAGAGTTTGATTTTTATTAATTAAATATAACAGAAAAATGCTCAAAAAATAGTTGTCGGAGCCCGGTCTCAAACCCGGGTCTCTCCTACACACGCACACTGACCCAACCAGTCCCGCCAGCTAGGGTATCGCGTTAGATACCCGGATTAAATTGTTTTAACATCCAGGTTCAAGTGATTTTCTTCCCAAATCCATTCGCGATGAAACCCGGCTCTGATCCATTGATTCCGGTGTTAATCGATCGAAACAGTAGAGGGGTTTTGATAATCGAGTTGAGGCGGTCCTGTGGTTAAGTTTAATTGCAAAGTTTTTATGTTTAAGATTGTTTAATTACAGAAAGAAAAGCCGTAACCCTAGTTTATGAACACTTAATCGATTTGAAATATTCTGATAATAAAAGTTGATAGAATCATAGGGCTTTTAATAAAGGCGACATTGCGAATCTGATGATGTGGTTTCATTGTATTTTTTTTGAGTTTAAGATTGAAAACCCTCAAATCGTTCCCGGATGAACCCTAATTACTGAATCAAGATCAATTCGATGATAGAAGTCCGATATTTCATAGGGATTTCACTCTACAGATGATTACGAGTCTAATGGTACGATTTAATTTGATTTAAATACGGTTTAAAGTTGAATTCAAAAACTTGGTTTCATATGAACCCTAGATTACGGGTTACAACAATTTGTATAATAAAACATCGAATTGACAGAGGGCTTTCAAGGAAGATGGTATTGCGAATCAAACTGAATAGGTTAATTGTATTTTGATTGGGTCTAGACTAGGGTTCGATTAAACCGGTCTGAGATGAACCCTAGATACTTGATTTCGATCGAATTCATAATGTAAGCCCCGATAATGATAGGGCTTTCATTCTATGGATAAAAACAAAAGTGTGGATGCAAACAATTACCAGAAATGTTGCCCGATTGATGGTGATCGACCAAATGCAGGCCCGACTTCGAATTGCTTAATCCCGACGGTTCTGGTTGCGTCTCCGGTGAATTTGGTATGTGTAAAAGCTTCGCAATGTCTTGTTTGTTGCGTGCAGGAGTTCAATTTGTGAAAATGATACATGGTTTTGATCATATTGATGATCGGAGATGATAGAGGCGACGGTTACGGTTTAATACCTAGTAATTCAGTTTAATTTCAGTGTAATGGTGATGATTAAGTCTTAGTTAAGTTCGTTAAGGGTCTGTTTGTATACACCAGTTACGAATTTTGGTATAACATTGATCATGAATGCGAATTGGGATAAAAAATGTCACGGGTTTGACTTTAAAAGTCAACCGAATTGATTTGTTCTTGATTTTGACTTTGATAGTCAATAAATTGAGTTTAGGGATTTGGCATGATCAGTCCCCAACGTTGGAGATTAGGAAAAGGCAGAATTGGTCTTTTGGATTTGCTATCGAGTTAACTGGGTTAGGTTTTAACAGGAAACTTAACGGGATTTCTAACAGAATTAACTGGAAAGTCCGGATTGTCACATCATCCCCTAGTTGAAAGAATTTTCGTCCCGAAAATTAAAAAAAAAAAATTTCCCGGGGATATCACAGTTTGAGCCTAGGAGAGTGACGAGAAGCAGGGAATTTTGAGGGGTGATTAGGTACAGAGTTCAGGTGTGGAGATTGGAGATGAATTTAGCTAAGCTGTTGAGATAGGAAACGGCGGCGGGGTAATCAGGATATGTGCGGGCGGTGTTTATTCGGAGGTATTGTTGGAGCGAGTGACGGCGTCGGCCAGTGGTTGTTGTGTGGTTGCTGAGAAGACGAGTGCGAGTGGTGGGGGGAGAAGAGAGAGGGTAGAATATATAATGTTTTTTTAACCATTTGAGTCCTGAGGATATTTTGGTTATTTCAGAAAAAAGTTAACTGTTAAATATAATGACGTTAGCCATATGGACTCAAATGTAGTCAAAAATGAAAAGTCAGGGTTTCGACTGAGGTTTTAAAACATAAAGTACTCAACTAGTTAAAATGAACAAACGTCAAGAACTCAAATAGTAATTTACTCTAATTTTCCATTGGAATTTATTCCAATTCTAATTTCATTTCCAATTCCTTATAAAATCATTCCACGAATCAAACGACCCATAAGTTTCATAACCAAGATTACTCTCTAAATAAACAATGATATGTACTTATAATTTGTATCACCTCAATAAAGAATATCCTAGTTTCCAACAATGGACGTAAGTCAGTTTAAACCGAACCACGCCAAATCCCTGTGTTCGTTTACATGTGTGTGCGTGATCATGTTTAATCCTAACAACTGGTATCAGAGCCATGTTCTTGATCATTGCTTGGAAGATTTGAGATCAGATCACACAGCGACCCAGCCTTGGGTGTTCAGCCGCAAGTCAGCCGAGCGTAGAACCACCTCCTTACCGTCGTCGACGCTAGTTTTCTAGGGTTCAGCTTCCACAGATAAGATAAATTGATCGACGGTTAGGGTCCAGTTAACCAGCCAGTAACGATTGTTTTGGGTTCTGTTTCGATAACTAGAAGTAAAATTGTCACCGATCTACTTTAGTAGAGCCACCACCGCAAACCCTAGTTTTCGAATCACCGGACTATCAAGGGCATGAGTTCGAACGTAAACCAGGATAGTTGCAAGACCTGTTCGAGCTCTGTTTTTCACCGGTAGTAGACCAGGGTGGTTCGTCGGAAATCAGTGGAGTGCCGGATCGATTTGGGGCAGAAGCCAAGATCGGTTTTGTTTGAGATCAGGGATGTGACTTAGCTGTTGCCGAATAATACAAGAGTGTTTGAGACAGCCGTTGATGAAGATAAGAGAAACGCGACCATAGACCGGCGATCGTTAATCAGGTTCTATTGTTTCAGTTTGTTTCAGTTCTGGTTTTGTTTATTCGATTCAGTTTCGTGTAGTCGTGTTATTGTGTTTATCAGGGCCGAAGACGGGAAGGTGTACATCGAAAAGTTTAACGGTGTAGATTTTAGTTGGTGGAAATGCATATTGAGGCATTACTAGTTTAGAAAGATCTAGATGTTATGTTATCAGGGGTTAGACCAAAAAATGTGGAACCATCATATTGGGAATCAAAAGACAGGAAAGCTAGGGATGTTATTATATTGGCGTTGTCAAAGAATGTGGCATTCAACATCATGAAGTAAACCACAACATGTGGAATGATGTTAGCCATATCTAACATGTACGAGAAGCCTTTCACAGCTAATAACTTGAATGGAGAGCCGGTGAATACAAGGATGAGATAAGGCAGTTCGGTCACAGAGCATATCAACAAGCTAAATTCTATTTTGGCCAGACTTGTGTCCGTGGACATCAAATTCGAATATGAAGTTCAAGCTTTACTATTGTTATCTTCTTTGCTAGACAGTTGTAACAATTTCCAGTTCAGCAGGTACCAGCGGATTTACTTTTGAGGGGATTCTTGATCTTATTGTCACACCCCAACCAACGACGGAACATGTTGGAGTGGGACATGGAGATTGTTCATAAGCTCATGGTTCACTAAAGTTGAAATATTTAAACAACCAATTTCATTTCATAATCCAAATAGTCAAATCAAACATTAAAACAATTAAAAATACATAAACAAATTCATTAAGTTTAAATAGTAGGTCCTCAAACTTATGTGAAGCAACTTGGTCATAACTCAAATATGTACCTGAAACATGATAAAAACAAGGTCAACTAAAAAGTTGGTGAGCATACATAGGTTTTGACACCACATATAGATTTCAAATGTTTTATACAATTCATATGATACATGGTATATAAGACATTTATGGAGAATCTATAGTTAAACCATGTGCACATTCAAACCTTGTGACTGAAGGGTATAAACACTCAATGTTATCCTAATGTAGGGCATAATAACAAATGTTATCCTGATGTAATGTCGATAACAATCACCCTACCTAGGTGGGTTTGTCAGACACAATAGATCTATCAATGTTACCATTGGCTTGTAAAGAGTTAATAATTGCACGAATATGTCTTGAATATGTAGTCTTAACTAATAACATTCAAACATAAAGCACAAATAACACATAGAATCATATTGTAGAATTGTATGTTTGTAGATGCAAATAGTTTTCATTGAATAATCATGTTTCATCCCAAAATGTGCAAAAATGTCAAAATGGGCTATGTAAAACTTACTTGTATTAGATGTTGTTGATAATACGAGCAATAGGTAGCACAAGTGATTAGTTTGATCACAAAGTTAACCTAGAGTGAATTATATGAATTTGAATCAATGGCATATACAAAATCTAAGGCAAGGTCTAGGATTCAACGGGTTTTGAGTAAGAGTTTAATTGAATGAATGCGGGGATTTGTACAAAAGTGTTTATGTAATATCATGTAATGGATGTGTTTGTATTTGAATAAAAAGTTTAGTATAAAAGTAAATTCAAGGTATATAAATATGAATTAAATATAATAATAATTGACTTAGGGCGGTATTAGAATAATTAAATAATTTAATATTATGAAAATGTGTCAAAAAAGGAGTGTGGAAATATATTAGTATATATACTTAAGAATTTATACTAAATATAATTTAAACCCTAAATGGGTTAATAATGTACAAAGATACTAAATTAAATAAATAAATTCACTTTTTTTATTCATTTATTTAATATAAAATAGTATGTTAAAAAAAAACATATGAAAAAAGTAAATATACACATTAATATATATTTATGAAAGTTTCATTTGTTTAAATATATATAATTAATAGAATTTGATTTTTAAAAAGTTTGTTTTATGAAATTCTTTTCAAGAATGATAATGGATTTATAAAAGTCATATAACTAAATAGGTAAATCTGAATACTTTGTTTTAAAATAACAATTTTATTTAAATTAAGTTTAAAAAGTTTTTTTTTGTGTTTTATTAAAGTTTTAAAACAAATAAAAAAGAAAATATTTGTTTAAAAAAAAACTTGCCAATAATTTTATCAAATAAATCTTAGAGGATATAGGTATTAAATTTTATTTTTTTTATAAATGATTTGGAATGTTAAAATTGATTTTAAAAAGAAAAGTGGACCACCCGGTTCGAACCCGAGTGGTTTCTGTGTGAAACCCACGCTTTACCACTGGACAAAGGGCCAGTGGTGTTATAATCCGGCTCAACAAGTGTTTTAACGTGAATCAGGAGGGAAGTTGGGCCGGGTATCAACAGAAACAAAAAGGGCCGCTGGATGTGGATTTCGAACCCACGTCACCTGGTCTGATGGTGCAAAGGCCTAACCAGTCAGACCAGGTGGTTTAGCTGGTTAAGTACGAACTCTTAAATTATCTATACGATTATTAGATCATGAGCCAGAACCAAAACAGGTTGCGTATAAATGGATTAAGAACCCTAATTCGAATCAGGTTTGATACCCTCTGTCGTTAAGAATTGACAGAGGGCTTCTGATTAGCATCTGTCCACAAATCAAACGACGTAAAATTTACCTGGTTTGGTGAAGAATTGAGAGAGAACGGCTGGAATGACTGTTCCGATGTTCTTGATGCTAGATCGTGATCCAGAAGTGAAATGCCGAGATTGTAAGTGTTTAGAGAGTTTGTATAAGGCTTTGCGAAGGTCTGGGTGTGGTTTTTATAAATTAATTTCACTCCAATCACTCAATTGGTTCGTAATTGACAGAATAAGCTACGGGCTTGATTTTTCGAATAAATTGGTTTAATTCCCAAAGAATTGAGTCGTGATTTGAGTTTGAATTTGTGAGAGTAACATCTGAGCGTGATTTTCGGTCATTAAACGCGTTAATTCCCTTGATTTGAAAACGAATTTGATTTGGTTTGACTCTGGATAGTCAAACGCATGCGAAGTTGATTCCAGCCGTGAAATCTGTTAAATTGGTCCGATAATTGGGTTGAGAATCGATCGAGGATCAATCAGTCATACAAGGCAAGTCCTTGATTTCGAGTTTGATCGATTAAGACGATGCATTGAAGGGGAATTCGTCCCTGTTGACTTTTAGAAGTCAAAGGGGTGATTTTAGGGTTCAAATACTTTGAATGGTTCAAGTGTGGTGAAAGGTTCAAGTGTAAATGGTGGGTGTTCAATAGTGGGGAGGCCAAATGCCTAAGGGGGGTTCCAGACCAATATGTTTAAATCATAAATAATTGTATATATATATATATATAAGTAAATTTTTATAAAAACTTAACCCTTTGTATATTTTAGAAATTTCTTAATAATTTCAAATGTAATAATATTTTTGCATATGTATGTTCATAAATGAGTATATTTATATAATACCTATATATATAAATAAAGGAGTGGAAAAATACAAAATTGGAGTCTTTATAATTTGAATTAATCAACTTATTAAAGATATAACTATGTGTATATGTAAATCTAAAATCATGAAATTGTTTTGATGAAACCTTGAATTTAAAATGTTTGTAAGTATGATTTATGTGACACAATGCATTGTAATAGAAATGGAAATTGAAATGTTGTTTATTACACTAGAACAAATACATGAAATTCAAGAATGTTACACTTATTCTGGGTGAGGACGTCAGAAGGGAAAGTTCTTGTGAATCATCGAGTGAACTACTAAATATCAGCAGAGGAGGAAAGAATAACAGAGGTAATGGGAGAAGGAGGAGGAGTCAGTCTAGGAATCGTAATGATGTAACTTGTTGAAATTGTAAGGAAGTAAGACACTTTAGAAATCAGTGTCTGGGTGTTAAGAAAGAGGATAATAAAAAGGAGGTGAATCAGGTTGTAGTAGCATTGGTTTGTTACATAGAGAATGCTTCATAGTCATGTGTTATGGATTCTGGTGCGTCGTATCATGCCACTCACAACATAGAGACGATGAAGAATATGAAAACATGGGACTTTGAGAAGGTACGACTGGCGAATGATGATGTTCTGGAGGTTACGAGCATGGGTGTCATTGATTTGGTAACTTTAGCCCGTTCTATATGGACTTTGAGAGATGTCGTGGTTATTCCAGACCTAAAGATGATGTTAATCTCTGTAGGGCAGTTAGATAATCAGGCGAAGTTATATTCGATAATGGGCAGTGGAAGGTAGTCAAGTGGAACCTTGTGTTGGCTCATGGCAAGAATAGGGGTTCCCTATATATGGATGAGATACCACCGGAAGGAATGAATCCAGCTCCTAGAAAAGATAAAGTCTGGTTCACATATTCTCGTGGGTAGAAGAAGGTTTGCTTTGCAAAACCCAGAGTCAAAGTGAAGATTCAGGATGAACGAGTTTGGAATGTTAAAGCAGGTAGATAGTTGATGTGCTCTGGAATGTATATAAAAATTGATATTTTAAACAAAAAAGCTTTAAATTTATAAAACGGAATTACTACCACTCACTACAACACACTTAGGCCTAGGAATGAGCATTTGGTACCGAGTACCGGTACCGTACCGATGGATTCGGTACCGGTATCGATACCCACTATTCCATAAATTCGGTACTGGAATTTTAGGTACCGGTAACGATACCATCTAAAGATGAATATTTTTTAACGAGTACCGATACCGTATCAATACCATACCGAATCGGTACCGTACCGATAAATTCGGTACCAGTACGGTACCGATCTCATCCCTACTTAGGGAAAATGTACCCATCATGGACGTAATATAGTGTTGGTAAGACCGGATATCGATCCAAGGATACAGAGGCTCTTAGTACCGAAATTTAGTTGATGTCTAATCTTTCCAGAATTTTAAAAGTTGTTTGATTTTAATTTTTGAGAGCTTTAAAGAAAGTAAGAGAATGGTAGAAGATAGTAGTGATCATTGACAAGGAATAAAGCACTTTGAATAGAATTCCTTTCAATGTTGTAGTTAGCTTTAGTTTATGGATTCTTAAAACATCACTATACCATAAACATAGCAGTCGTCACTTAAGTCGTTAAACCTTATAGCCCGAGTCGATTTTGTCTTCCCAAGGGTAGTAGTTTGAAGAACATGACAACCGCAATGTTTAATTAGACATGTTTCCTTGTTCAGGACACCATGTCATAAACTTGAAGATTAGCGATAATGTGTGAGTAAGTGCAAAAGATGGAGCAACTCCTGGGTCGGGAAATTGACTCCCAGGTCAGGAAATTGACTCCCACAACAATATTGGAAAGTATGCCACCATAACAACCACCTAATGTGTGTGTAAGTGCAAAATATTGGAAACTTGAGATGTTGGAATTAAATTATTAAAATTATGTCTTTAGACAAACGACTTTACACACTAATTACTGTGATTCCCTTGCTTTGATTCCTATCCACAAGGGTAGTAATAATGTATAAAGTCAAGTCTTTAGAATACCGAGTCTACGTATATTAAAAAGCAAGGATCTTTACAAACGGGTTCACAATTCAAAACTTCTAGCACCCTTTCAAATAACTAATACATCGACTCTACATAGACATAGAACTGTGAATGCCCGAATTAATGAAGCATGAAGTTGGTAAATCGTTCCGACTGTTGTGCGGGTCTACTTTCAATGTTAAAAGGTCATATTTTGAAGTTACTCACACACACCATTATTGAATCCATAAACACACTAACTACTTCATTGGAAGTTCATCTTACCAAAGTGATTCAAAGATTTAGCCAAGAACGGCCATGCAATCAACAAAGATTAAACTTGTATAAATACGTTTAAGCATCATTACAAGACATAAAATTTGTTAATTGTATCTAGAATCTTAGAGATTGAAACTAAATACTAAAATTATAGAGAATTTCTTCTAACAAATGGCTATAACACCTCTACCAAGTCTCCCAAAATGAATGCAAGAAGCCTCTATTTATAGACTTTGTAGAGGCTTGAGCACGGGACGTGCTTGATGAGGCACGACCCCGTGCGTACTTGATTTATGTTCCACTAACTTGGTCGAAGTAGTTGTGGACAAGTTGGTACCACACGAGGGCATGTTGAGCTTTGGTACGGGGCGGGCTTGACCCTTGGCACGGGGACATGCTGACTTGGGCACGGGGGAGTGGGTCCCAGATGTTTTCTTGTCTTCTGACCTATGGCACGGTGGCTTGCCCGATGGGGCACGACCCGTGCTTGAGCTTCTGCCTTGATCATTTCTTCTTGATTTTGAATGGTTTTTTCTCCTTTGATCAATTCTTGGACTTTAGGCCCTGAAAACTCAATATGAATCAATTAAGGCACTAATTCATAAGTTTGTTAAGAAAACATATGGAAAAAGAATGATATTTGATATGAAAAACATGTGTAATTTGGTGCACATCAAGGGCATTGTGACAGTGAGAGCATATGTCGTGTTTCGGTTACAACTCCAGTGCTATAGTGGGTTAAGAAGATCAGTATTCCGACTAAAAAAGTCTCTCCACTTGATTACTTGCTTATGATGGAGAGTGTGAGTTTTCAGGTTATTTCAGATGCCAACAGTGTAACAGATTCGTTACAGTGGGAGCAGCCACAAACAGAGAACGAGTCATTGGTTATGACTGATGAGTTGAAGCTCAGGAGAGCTTCAACGGGCCTTCAGGTTAACTGTTGAGAAGGCGGTGATAAATAGGAGGAGCATGAAGTTCCATTGACAGATTATAAAAGTACATTTGGGAGTGCAACTAACTGATAAATATAACCATTAAGAAAGTGATTTATCTTATGCCTAGTGGATATGAAGGTAAAATTTGAGTTGATTGACAAATCAAAATAATGTACAAGACATTGAATGAACGGTGTCCATGAATTGGTGTTTTCTGCCTCAACCATAGTATATGTAACTGGGTATATGCGATTGTTCGGGTCCAATCTTACTCTAGTGAGTAGTTGACCAAGGTAAGGTCCATTTATAAATGCACCATCTAACACCACCAAATCCATATTATGAGCCTCAAATCCTTCTTCCAAAGCCCCTAAGCAAGTGTACACCCTATTAAAAACCTTAATTCATATTTTGGAATTTTTTTATTTAATTTTATATATATCCTTACAAACATTGGTAAATATCATATATAGCTAACTAAAACTAAAGATATCAAATATACCCAATTTAAATATTTTTTTACTCTATGTCCATTCTACCCTTATTCATTATACGATTTTTTAGAACCTAATTTTTTAGTTTTATCACATACGTACAAGATCGTCAGTTCTCTTATTCTTGATGGTAGCTATCACGATTCTCCAAACCTATTCAGAAGGCATCGGTTTAGAAGGAACGATTGCGATAAAGTTATAAATGATATAAAAGAAATTTGCTATATATGATGTGTAAATGCTATTAAAAAATTGGTAAAAATATTTTGAAAAAAATTAAATATAATATTTTAAGAAAACTATTGTTTATGAGTAAATATGAAATTACAAAGTTAAATATGAGTAAATATGAAATTTCAAGTTATAAATAGGGAAATGTGAAAATTTAAAATTTTAGAGAAATCAGGGTAAAATAGTTATCTCTTAAATTGTTTTTAATGAAATGAGTATATATGATATTATTACATGTTTGTAAGGGTATATATAATATTTTTAGTTTTGGTTAGGTATATATGATATTTTATAGGTTTGTAGTGGTATATATGAAATTACCCCTTTTTTAATTTCCAACCATTATTAAAAACCCTAACTTTAGATTGTTATTTTTTTTTTCATTTTCAACCATAAACTTGACTATGGTACTAAACCCCTCCAATATCTAGTCTATTATCCCTTCACTTGTTTTGTAGCTTTTGTTTTTTATCCCAAAAGTTTTCATCCTTGAAACCACAAGACTATTCTTTCTTTGAAGTTCCCTATTGAATTAATAATTTATAAAACATTTTGCATTTGATTACACTTGAATTGTAACCCAGCTTTCTTTGGACATAAACTAAAGATTAAATTCCTAATAGATCTTGATTGGAGACAATTATGCTCATATTTATAAGTTTTAACTGTCCATGTTTCAGGCACAATTTTATGCTTTTCTGCATACATAACCAAAGCACAAATAATGTTGAGTCTAAAATCATTAGAGCTAATAGGTACAAAACTCAAGTGTTTACCGCAGATGACAAGAAACTGTCACTAATTCCTGGTCGTGTGTCGGCCCCACCGGTGGCCGACCCTAGGAGAGCAAAGGACTCTTGTCAGCCTTGCATAGGAATATTTCTGACTCCGAGAATAGAATCTTATCCCCGCCGACTAAGCCCCGTCCTATATGAATCTAGTTTGGCGTATTTTATGCGCATACAAGTTTACTACTTATAGATTGGGTTGATACTAATGATGACAAGTTCTAACTATGGATGGGTTATTAATAATGATGAAGACTAACTTTCGCAAGTTATTACTGAAGAAGAAGACTTGCAGCTAAGAGTGAATTTCTGCTGAAAGTGTTCTAAGACATAAGTTGCTACTAGTGGCAGCCTAACGCTGATGATCGATGATTAAATAACAATTTACTAATAATAAGTAACTTGTTGTTAACCAGAGATCAACTACCGATTTCATGCTGATGAAAAAGCTCTCGTAATCAGCTCATTCGTAAACAAAGTCGAGCCGACTCGGCTCGGTTTATAAACGAGCCAAACCCGAGCCAAGGTAAGCTCGGGTCGTTGGCTCGCTCATTAAAATACAAATTTCAATATATTTAAGTTATAACCTTAAATTATGGTATGTTTTAATAAAAGTGTTATTAAAAAGATGAGACAAAATAAGTAGCGTTGATCTCATATTCAACCCCCGTAGCCTTAATATTCTTTTTCATCCCAGAAATAGAACCTAGATGCTCCTTACTCACGACAGCCATAATGGTGAACTAGAAATTATTAAAATGTGCTTATGCTTTGATTATAAATTTTATAGTTTATAAATTCTACATTAAGTATGTTAAGAATATTAATTTTTTATTTATTTTTGTATATATCCAATATATGTTAAACGGATAAAATTAAAAAAGAAAAAAAGAAAATAAATTAGTCGAGCTCAATATTTTATCTCGTTAAGATAAAAGAGCCTAGCCCTAGCCGTACCTGGCTCAGGTTGACTCAGCTCAATTACAACGCTTGATGTTTGGATGCTTGGTTTATCGGGTTGGACCAAAAGCGGAAGTGTCTACTGCTATTGAGCATTTGAACGGTTCAGAATCGGTTTAGCCGGTTCGCCCGGTTCCGTCGGAACCGGTTTTTTTGTGCACCTCTGTTTGAACCTATCTAAATTCTAAATAGGAGCTAATGTTGTTGGGCCGATTCAAATAACGGCTGGTGTTGGACACAATCGTGGGCTATCCTGTAGGGCTGATATAAATAGTTTCAATGCTTATCAATATATGAAAACCAGTATTGTGGGCTGCAAGACTTACTATTAATCACATTAATATAATAATTATAATTTTAACAATTACGGGCTACAACCATATTAATAAAATTCTTTGCTTGCAACCATGCATATTAGTACAACTGCTGGGTGTTATCAACAATACCACTTATATATAACATATTAATACAATTATTCTTGATTTAATCTTTTATATACATCTAACCTAAATAATTATTCAAAAATAATGTAATTGTTAATGCATAAACATTTAAAATGATTAAAACAAAAAACTTTCAAAAGAAACAAAATAATCCAAAACAACGAAAACATAAAGATTTAAAAAAAATATGTTTTAGCGTTGATAAGTCGACTCGCAACCACAACGTGAACCTGTTATGAAATTTTTTGAATTAATTGCAGTTTTTAAGAAATATCTACAACAAAAATGAGTAATAACTAATAGCAGACCAATGAGTTAACAATTATTTATTTTAGAATAAACATTTTACGTCATTTAAGTATTATAAAATTTCAGTTTACATCATTTAACTAATGAAATTATAGATTTTCTTCGTTATGTTTAGAAAATTTTGCACGGTTCATCATTTGGACTAACGTCCGTCAATTTCAGACGTTAAGTGTGGTCACGTGCCACTCACATAAGGGCAAAATCGTCGTTTTGTCATTAATAAAAGCAGTGGCGGAGCTTGAAAATTTTCGCAGGGGGGCTGGACATTTTTTTTCATATAGGGGGGGACGGAACTATAAAATTTTCGGCCGAATACATATAAATTAACACTAATGAGCGAAAAATCGACCGAATACGTATATATTAACACTTCTGAGCGAAATTCGAGGGGGGGCGGGGCCCCCTCGGCCCTTTATATCCTCCGCCCCTGAATAAAAGAACAAACTACACTATTCGTCCTTTACGTTTATATCAAATTTCAGATTTCGTCCTTAAACTAAGGTAATCCCAGAAATTGTCCTTTATATTTAAACTTGTTTGCACATTTCGTCATTTACACTAACGCCCATCTACTTTTGGCGTTAAATGAAGTCACGTGCCCCTCATCAAAGACGAGGAATTTCCAGTAAGCCTCCCTCCCCGCCGTACATCCATGAATCTGGAGATGACCCAAAGGAAACATCCTCGCATTTACTTTGGTTGTTATATGTATTATTTTATATCTTCTGTTTATTTAAGTACTTTCTATTTGTATTCAATTCCATTTTTAGGTTACATTTATTTATTATGAAGAGTATTCTCCTAAAGAATTTCCTATAGGATTAAAATCTAACACGAATTTGTTAGTGTAATTCGCTAGTTTGGTTTAGCGTCAACTGGTTTTGGTCATATTTGGGTTGAGTAGTGAACATGTTTAGTTAACTGGGTAGCTTTCTGGTTAACCTGATAACTTTTTACAATTTTTTAAAAGGGTATTCATGTCAAAAAACAAAAATAAAATTACTAGGTATTTTAGGTGAAACTTGAAAAGGAAATGAGCGATGAGTTTGTAGATTGAGCATATTTTATATGGACATTTGCCTTTTTAGTATATACTAGTGGGTGAAACACGCGTGCTACAGTGGGGGTGTTAAAATCTGTAAGGTTCGGTTGGTTTTGTCGAGACTTGTACACTCGTATTCTCCCGTGAAAAAATAAGCACGTTGAAACAGGAAATCTGAATTTTATAAAATATTATATTTTAAAGGTTGTAAGAGAAAACCAAAAAGAAATTGTAAAACACGAAAACTTGAAGCAACTTCAGCGGCTTGTATGTTCGTGTTTTGATGACATGTACATTATCACGAAAACTCGGTTCTGAATGATATATATATCAAAACGTAGATAAAAATAAGTGTATCAGAACGGTAAATTTGTAATTTTGTAAAACATAATATTTTAAAAGTTATAAAAGAAACAAATAAGCCCAAAATTAATTATAAGAGAAACAATCACAGATTTATTTACAAAGTCACTGGGAGCTCGGCAACTGCAATTACTTCTTGACAAGTTGGACGTTCGTAACCTTCACGTTCCAACTTGAGGGGGAGTATTGGAAGGA
Source organism: Smallanthus sonchifolius (assembly GCA_023525975.1). Taxonomy (NCBI): domain Eukaryota; kingdom Viridiplantae; phylum Streptophyta; class Magnoliopsida; order Asterales; family Asteraceae; genus Smallanthus; species Smallanthus sonchifolius. The sequence continues at coordinate 70,095,528 of CM042036.1, read as the reverse complement.
ATTGATTTCCTTATCTTTCCTTTCTTTATTTTTCCTTATTATTGTATCAATTTACCTCTTAGTTAGCCTTCACTTTAGCCGTAATTTTAGGCTCCTTCATTTTGTATATATATCTCCTTTCTTTGTTTCATTCTTGAATCAGTTACAAGAGAATTACCATAAACTCTATAAGTTGGGTGATTAATTGTTATAGTGAGTAGTATTTATTTCAATATGCTAATTAAGAAGTTGTTCTGAAATTAAGTGCAGATTGCAGGCCTGATCCATTTACATGAAACTCTAAAGAGTACATTTGATTTGCTATAATTCAATGGAATTGGAATTTGAATTCCATTTAACAATGCGTTTGGTATGCAGAATTCGTTGGAATTGGAATCTGAATTTCATTCTTAACGTGTTTGGTTGAGAAAGGAATTGAAATTTAAATTAATTCCCTCAAATTCCACCAAATAAAGGATTTCAAATTCCTTCCAAATTGTGAAGGAATTCACCAAAAGGAAATGGATTCTCCGACCACTTACCGTTATCGCATCGGCACCCCAACCCTGCGTGCTCGAACCCGACCTCGCCGCCACCCCCGACCACCCTCCGATTGCCGCCGCCGAACACCGCCGCAGACTACCGCCCCCGCCAAACGCCGTCGCAGACCACCGCCGCCACCGTTACCACTGCCAAACGCCGCCGCCACATCGACCCATACCGCCGCCGAACATCGACCCCGACCCCACCGCCACCCCGAACACCCCCGCTGACTGCCGATGATGATTGTACAGACATACTTATTCTTTAGAAACTGTTCTTATCTGTCTGTACAAAATGAAGGATTTTCCATGTATATTATAAACATATTATTAATGTTACCTTTGTTGGAAGTTTGGGTATAAGTGTGAATGAATGTCTAAGTGGTAATAGCTTGTCCCACATCGGTTTGGGAACAAAATGAGGTGTTGTTTATAAGGTAAAGCCTTCACTACTCATTTGAAGCTTCATGATGTATTTTACCACATGTCCTACCCTCGCGCAGGGGGGTGCGAAAAACTGGGTTTCGACTAGAATTTCTTCGAACTCGTGTACCCGCACGTCCTGCGGACACGAAAACCCGGGCCCGCGTGAGGTGATTTTTTGCACTCGTTTTCGTTTAGAGACTGTTGGCCTTCATAACTGATCAGCTATGATCATTATTTCGGTTTTAAACCTGATCGGCTACTCCCATTATTACAGCTTAATGGTAATACGTTATGGCCTTCTGGTTATAAAACTAATACTAGTGCTATCAGAAAAAAACACAACTGATAACCCCAGCTCTCTGCGCTACAGCATTGCTTACGTTTTTGTTTCAGGCAAGTGATCAAGTCCGGCAGCACGCTGTGGCTATTTCTATCCGGCGTACCCTGGGAACAGACCGCGAATCTGTTTAAGGGAATTGTGTCAAACACAAGCCCGGATCACTGTTTCTATTTACTTGTTTCGTTTTATTTTCTTTACAGGATTTCTAACAACCTTTCTGCTCATGGTCCATACAACATTTTCGGTGCAAGGAGGGACAATGAGTGAACCTATGTATCGGTAATACCTCTTACTGCTCATTTTGATCTCTCTAGGATTTATTATTCCGCTATGTCTATGCACACCTGCTCTGGGTCGGTGCGGTTTGCACAGTCCTAGTGGTCGGTGGTGGCGACGTTAACGCCGGCAACGAGTGGTTGGTAGTGGTGGGGTGGTCGGGTGGTGGGGGTGGTCGGTGGCAGGGATGGCGGTGGTGGTGGTGGGGGGTGGTCGGTGTCGGTGGCGGGGGGCGTTCGGTAGGTGGTGGTCATGGTGATAGATTGCAATTCCTTTATGATTATTTTGTCAATCAAATGGATTAAGAATTCAAATTTATTTAATAGATTCCAATTCATTTACATTCCAAATCCTTTAGACAAATTACAATTCCAATTCTAACGGATTTCACGAAGCAAACGCCCCTTAAAATTCCAATTCAAATTTCAATTCCAAATCCAATTCCAATGAATTTCACGAACCAAATGCACCCTAAGAATATATAGAAAAAGATGAAGGAGAATGGGTTCAAACTACAAGCCTTTTATATAAGGTGGGTAGTGCGGGTCAATTGAGATTTGTATTTAAAGTTGTTTCTTAATTAATTTAAGTTTTGTTTATAATTCTTTAAAAAAAAAATACACAAAAATAGAGGAACCATAATCCTAGAAAAAACATACACAAAAATAGAGAACCAAGAATCAAACTCAACACCTATAGTATGGAGAACAAGGGCATAATCAGTTTTGCTAGTTTCAATTTGTTTTAAATTTTGTTTCTCAATCTATTCATGTTATGTTTTTTAGTTAAAAAAAATACAAAAAATGGAGTAGCGGAGGCTCAAACCCCGTCTTTGTGTACATGTGGCAAGCGCAGGAGCAGTTCCACCGGTTCTACTTTGTATTTATATTGGTTTGATAATTTACTTAACTTATCACTACACGTGGCAACAAAGTAAAGGATGAGTTACAAATTGATCATGAGGCCTACTTGTTATATGTATAATTTTCAGGTTCGTATGAGGATCGACCCGTCAACTAGTAAACACTACAAACACTACCTGTTTAGCACTGTAAATTTTAACTACTTACAATACATTTTTGTAGTCAACTTTTCTTAGGGACGAAATTAACAAATTTTAAAAGTACTAACTACTAAAATTAAAATTTTGTCTTCAATCAATTCACCTATGGTCTTCATGCTCTTATGATAGCCGAATTTATGTCCCACACGCAATTAATCATTTGTAGCATTACAATTTGAAAAGTGAGAACGCATCATTAATCATTGGTATGATTACAAAGGTTCATAATAATTTTGAGATTAAAGTTCACATGCATATAAAATCGAGTCTTAACACAAGTATACAACAATTTTTTTTTTCTTAATTACTTTCATGAATATCAGGATTTAAAGGAAAAATAAAGGAATTACAAAATAAATAAATAAAACTAATGGACAAGAGTTAATCAGGATGATTTTCAGGACAGCCTAGTTCGCATATTGCTTGGAGGGGGTGGGGCGATATTGACCGACCACATCCATCACATCTTCACATGTTACTTTGGAGAACATGTATATGTGGTCTTTTATGTGGTATGAAACAATGCAAGTTAAGACAAATATACACTTTTTGAACAGTCTTCAAAGTCAAATTTTGTTGACGGCAAAAAGGGTAAACACATAGAATTTCCATAAACGTGTTACTTGATAAACTTCAATGTAAGCACGGAATCTCTGTTTTCAGCATATTTTTCAACTTTAGAATACGAGATATGTTGTATAAAATATAACACAAAATAATAATAATAATAATAATAATAATAATAATAATAAAAAAATCTAGAATTTGATTTTCGTTTCTAAATTGCTTCTTAGATTTCTAAGATATGAGGCTGCCTCCAAGCATGACAAAATAACCAGTGATAAATTTCTGGGTAATAGGACATGAAGCCTAATCCGAATCACGAAACGCTTCTAGTTTGAGATCAGATGATTTGTAGAAAAAAAAAACCCTTGGGTATAAGTTTTTTTGAACATAATGAAGGGTATGGAAAGCAGCATCCAAGTGAGGGGGATGAGGTTCCTTCATGAACCGACTCAAGAACTGGACTACAAAGGCCAAATATGGTCTTGCATGAGTAACATAGTTGAGCTTGCCCACTGATCCTCTTCTGTATTTCAATGAATCATAATAATGTTTATCATGAGTAGGAGATAGTTGTAAATGAGCAGGTAAACGACACAATCTAGTAGAAGCATCGAGAGCATCAAATTCTTTTAACATGAGCAAATTTCCGTTGTGTCCTGATAGTCCCATCAAAGACTAGTAGAACTTCAATTCCAAAGAAATAGTTATAAAAACCCAAATCTTTGATTTTAGAAGTAGAACGAAGGAAGGACTTTAAAATCTGTATCTATGCTTCATCATTACCAGTGAGTAGAATACCATCTACATAAACTGCACATGAACTATAGAAGATCCCATAGTTTTAGAGAATAAACAATGATCATTTTGTGATTTGAGATACCCTTTAGACTTTAAGGCATAAGATAATTTACCATACCACTTCCTTCGAGTATGTTTTAAGCCATATAAGGACTTTTGTAGTTTAAGAACACGAGCAGGATCTTCAAGAGGTAAACTAGGAGGGGGTAACATATAAATTTCCTCATCAAAGTCTCCATGTAAAAAAGCAATATTGACATCCAATTGATGCATAGACGAATTCATTTTAGCAGCAGTGGCAATTAAGCTCCTTACAGTTGTCATTTAAAAAAACATGCAAGAATGTTTCATTATAGTCTATTCTAGTCGTTTGGGTATCACCCTAACCACTAGTCTAGCCTTGCATCTTTCAATAATACTATTGACATTATACTTCACTTTATAAACTCATGTACACTTAATAAGTTTCTGTCATGGAGGTAAAGAAGTAACAATCCAAGTTTGATTTGCATTCAAAGCATCAAACTCTTGCTGCATAGCTTGTTTTCAAGTTAGATGACTAGAGGCTTCCTTATAGGAAGTTGTATCTTGAAAACTATCTAGATTTTGAAAAAGAGATTGACTGTTAACATTGATGTTATGAATAGCATAGAAAGTAGAAGTGAGCGTATGAAGACATAAACATGATGAATCAGAGGTTGCTGAATTACACTGATAATCAGCAAGATAAGAAGGTTGCACTCTGGTTCTTTGAGACCTTCTTGAAAAAAACATGGGAAGGAACGGACGAGGAAACATGAGAAGAAGAAGAAGGAATAGAATGATGGAATCACTGACGATGGGAACATGATGAAAGAAATTAGAAATAGTATCTAAAGGGGGGAAGGAGTGGTGATGTAATTGAATCAGGAATGGATGAGAAAGGATTTTCAATGAAAACAACATCCCTATAAATGAAGTTTTGTTTGTTTTTAAAATCATAAAGTTTGTATGCCTTCTTTCCCACATGATATCTATTGATTGAAACTTGTCTCTTCCTAGTTTAAGGGTTGAGACATAGCATAAACATCCAAATGTTTTAAGATGTCATATGAAGCTGGTTTTCCAAAAATCATCTCATGTGGTGTTTTCCCACCAAGAATTGTGATAGGAAACAAGTTGATTAAATGAGTGGTAGTAAGAATATATCCCCCCCCCCTCAAAAACAAACTAGTAATTTAGATTGGAACATGAGTGCTCTTACAGTTTGAAGCAAGTGCTTGTGTTTTCTCTCAACTACAACATTCTGTTGTTGAGTAGCTAGACAACTAACTTGATCAGCATCAATAGGGGAAAATACAGAAAACGGTTTTAACTTGTACGATGATAAATGACCAAGTCTATAAATTGTGTCAACTTCTACTAGTTACAACGACATTACAACTAGCTTTATTTATTGAAACATCAGGAAACAACTTTGAACTACAGACAATCACATTTGTCATTAAGACATACAACCCATCAAGCAGATTACCAAGAATCAGCACCCTCTTCAAGGAATGGGGCTGTATCATAAAGTTCTTGTTAGAAACTTGAATTAGTCCATTTGTATTAGTACAAAGTTTTGGTACCGACAACAAATTATGCTTAAACCGAGGGAGAAGAAGAACTTGAGAAATCTGAAGCAAGCTTTACTATCCCTGATCTATAGTTGATTTGATAAGATTTCCATATTGAAGTAAAATATGGATTGATTTTAATAAATCTTGAGTATTTGTGAGAAGAGTCTCATCACAACACATATGATCACCGGCTCTTGTGTCTATTATCCATTTAGATTCGAAAACAATAGAGACTTGACAAGCCATAATACCTGTAAAGTTTGCATAACTGATTTTTGTAATAGGTGAATCAACATCATCATTTTCTTTAGAACAAGAAACATTTGCACTTCCAATCTGAGTAACTTGCAAGAGTTGAAGCAACTGTTGACATTGATTAGGTGTCAAAGAAAAGGCAAAAGAGAAATGATGAATATCAGACTCCGGCTCCTATTATGCAGGTTCATAAGAATTAGGAGTAAAATGTTTAGGTTTAGTGAATATAAAATCTTTGAGAAAACCAATCAGTTTGTAACACTTATTGGTTGTGCCCAGGTTTCTTGCAATGATGGCATATAACCTTCTTTGAGAAATTAGGTTTAACATGGTAATTTCCTTGAGATTGAACATGCACATTCATTGATATAACATCCATGAATGATGAACTGCCGACATGTATCTCTTTTCGTTTTTCATCTTGAATAAATAATGCTTATGCTTGACTAATAGAAGGTAAGGGTTGAATTATTAAGATGTTTCCCCTTGTCATTTCCCGGTTTAAGCCCCAGAAGAAACTGAATTAACCTTTGTTCTTCTTCATGTTTTGCCTCAAGGAATAACAAAAAAAGTACTAAATTCTCCCTTATATACTAAAATCACATATTTTCTTTTCATTTATGTGAGCATAATGTTTGCTATATTTTACAAAAAGTGATGTTTTTATTAGAAGATGTAATGCCCTATATGCGCAAAGAGTGTCATACCCATCTCATTTACATGATGAATTCAAATGTCCATATATGTCCTTAATAGTGAGTTTTAATACACGCTAAATGATGCGTCTAACTCATATACGTGGTGGCGTCCAACCTTGTGGGTACGTGTGTTTGCCGAAAAACTTAATTGCCTACATGAATAGACGCAAATACCTATTGCCCATAAAACCTACACATGTGTATGTACATTTGCCTCCTTTGATCTCGTTTGGAGATAAATAGATTTTTTTTATTGCAATATGAACTAGAACTGAGATCCTATATGAATGAGAAGAAAAAATAATAAAAAAACGTATCAGAAAACCATTAATATATAAAACTAACTCAACAATACAAAGTTGTATTATTCACAAAAACTTCCAGCAAAAAAACAAGACATGTAACAGCTCGAATACACCATCCTAAAAACCAACCAAATTATTCTATACACATTGTAATTATTATATGAAATCATCAAACTCAAAGCCCTCCGGAATCTCAAACTTAAACATACTGCAGTAAGTTTCTCTGTCATCATCAGTGTTACTGCTGTTTACCAATGTTGATGATGAGTTTAATGGTGTAGGACTTGACATGGGTGTGGATAGAACCGAATCAAAGTTGAAATTCTGGCTTGTGGGGTTGAATTTATGTTCTATATCTGAACCTGGTGCCCTAAATTGATCACTTTCACTTGGGAGGATAAGAGGATTATGATCAGGTAAACATGGTGGCATCAAACTTTCATCAATGATTTGGTTGTTCATGTTAACCATGTCAGGTGCAAAATACTGATTATGACTCTCTTGATTCAAAAGCTGACTGTTTGGAAGACTTGTAGCAATTGGAATACAGTTTGGAAGCTGTTGGTTGTTTAGGGTTTGGTTCATTTGATTCATTTGGTTATTTAGAAGCATCTCTAGGTTTTCTTGGTTTGATGATGATGCTAGTAGGGTGGCAAGCTTTAAAACTTCTGGATTTACAAGTGTTTGAAGGTTCAAAAGGTTTGAGAGATTAAGCTGAGCTGAGTTGAGTATAGAAGAGAGGTCCAAGAGATCGAGGCGAGGGGTATGAGTTACTGGATCAATTCCGTTTCTTAGTAGCCTTTTTCGAATGTGGGTGTTCCAGTAGTTCTTGATTTCGTTGTCGGTTCTTCCAGGCAACCGAGCTGCGATTGCTGACCACCTATATAATTATCCAAAACATGAGATAAGGTTACAAATTATAACATCATAAAAAAAGGTGAAGAAACAAGTGAAAATTTTCAAAATAGTTCCAAACCATGAATTCTAATTATTTTATGGTAGAAAATGATACAAACTTTTTTCCAAATCATGGAAAAGAATGAATTATCAAACTTAAAAATCTAATGATCCTTCAATCAAAAAATAAATAGGTACCATGATCTAAAAATCAATATTTGATAGATCATGAACTTACTTATTTCCCAGCACACTATGCAGTTGAATGATAGTTTCTTCTTCTTCAAAAGAAAATCTTCCTCTCTTTATATCAGGCCTCAAGTAGTTCGTCCACCGAAGACGACAACTTTTCCCACATCTTTGAAGACCTTTGTAGATTAAAGTTTTTTCTTTATTAGCAAAAAGAAATCTACAATCTAGACACTTATATAATCAAACACAAGCAGACACTTACCGGCGTTCTTGGGGAGTGTTCGCCAATTTCCTGGTCCATGAAGTTGAACATATTCCATGAGTTTGAGATCTTCTTCTTGTGTCCATGGACCTTTCTTGAGTCCATTTTTATCACAACATGGTGATCTTCCCATTTCTTTTTGGTTTTCAATTGGTTTCTAGATGACTTTTAAGTAGAAAAAGATGGGATGAGAAAGAGAGATGTGTTGAATGCAAAGATACAAGATTAAGCAAAAGAAAAGTGAAACTTGTAGGTCCAAAAGGGAAGATGACTTGTGCCATATATATAGATGATGAGGACTCATGTTGTGAAATAATTATGAAGTCAATATGATTTGGCGCCGGCCTATTCAACAGTCAACATCTCTTTATAATCCCTTTGTTTGTAAAGGGGTGAAAAGTTGAAAAACGGCAAAATGTTGGAGAGAGAGTGACTCAATGAGGATGTAACCAAGTGAAGGTGATGTATGATTGGATACCAATGACAAATGTCGAGTAATTGATGGGATTGACTTTTTGTTTATGTTTGACCTTTAAAAAATGATGGTTTTATGGTGGGTAAGGTTGTTATAATCCTCTAGCTACCAGTTGTGATGAAGTGTTTCCATGGTTTCTTCTTCTTCCTTCCCACATAAAGTACCTTTTCAATTCATTTGTGAGAAAGAGGGAAGTCACATTTTTGGTTACGTTTGAATTTCATCACCGTGGATCAAATTATACATCAACGTGTCAACTTTAAAATACTTTTGATACCCATATTGAGACAAGAGTTTATAAATATTATGCCTTTGAATGCAGTAAATTAAATAGTATTTTGATTTTATGTACTTATTAAGGATATCTTTTGATTTTGTTTTTTTTTTCTTATTAAGGACATCTAATATTGAACATCATATATTATAGCCTAAAAGAAATCATATGTTTTGAAAATTGTAAAAAACAGAATTAAGTTAACTAAACGATGATTCATCAAAAGACCCGCTAAACTTTGGGAAAAAAAATCAAAATTTAGATTTATTATTCCATGAGGAGCCTCTTGTACAAAAATCATTTATCAAAATTCAGGTTTTATATATAGTCTTGACCGTCACTTGAAAAAATTGATCCCATAACTATCACAAAAGAGAACTTACAAATAAAATATCCCTTATTGCCGTTAAAAAAAAACAAAATAAAAAATAAAATTATTAGAATAATATATTTAAGTAAATATTGTATTTAATTTGGTATATACCTTTAGCCTTAATTATAGGCTTGTAATTCTCCTTGTAATCCCTATATATCGGTGTCCTTGTTTATTCTTTAGATCATGCAAAACTACAAATACGGTATCAGAGCCTTGCTCTAAAACCCTACCCCCCCCCCCTCAAGTTCTAGCCGTCACATCCTGTGACTAGCTGTCTTCTCTGATCACGATCGAGATGTCAGACAAATCTAAAGAAAACGCTACGGGAAGTGATTCCAAGGTCCAAATGTTGCATCCGACATAGTTTGTTTCTAACATACAAACCAAGATTAGAACCCTAGACGGTACGAAGGTAACCTACTCATCATAGGTTAAATTGTTCAAGTTGCACGCAACAGCCTACAAAGTTCTAGATCATGTTGATGGTACACATCCGCCAAACGCGACTGATGATGACTACGGTCAGTGGAAAGAAATTGACGCTCTTGTTTTGCAATGGATTTATAGCATGCTCTCAAATGATCTTTTAGTCATAGTCTTGGATACCGACACCACGACCCGGTTACCGTGGGTAAAAATACAAATATCTTTTTATGCAACAAAGGGTCTCGTGCCCCTGCCTTCGAGCACGAGTTTACCAACTTAAACCTTGTTGCATGCTCATCTATAGATGAATATTGCCAGAAGTTGAAAGATATTGCTGATCAACTTTCTGATATGGAACACCAGGGAAATGAATTCGGACTTGTTTTATAAATGGTACGTGGCCTTCGTGTTGAGTTTGATACATTGGCCACACATATCAGTCAAAGCGGTTCAACTTGGGATGTGGCTAGGAGCATGTTACAGTTGGAACAACACATGTAGCCTACGAAACAAAACCCTAGTCAAACAACCTTGGTAAGTTCACGAACTCAACCACCCATTATGGACAACAACACATCCGGTCCTACCACACAAACCAACCGGAACCGCAATCAATATTATTAACAACAGCAATATCAGAGTGACTCGAACCGCAATCATAGTAAAGGACGAGAAAACCAATGGCGTGGAGGTCAGGGCCATGGTAGAGGCCGGTCACATGGTCAGCGATCTATGGGCCAACCATGGTGGCAAAACAACTTGCAGGCTCAATGCACTCTACCACCGAGTCCATATCTGTCTCAAGTTTGGGATCCACATTATTGGTCCGTCCAAGGACCAGCAGCCCATATGGCTTATCAACAACCAATGATATGGTCGCAGCTCAATATGGCTCAACATCAACAACATGTTTCGACCCAGCAAGCAAGTTCAGCCCACATGCTATGAATACACTCAGCCCAAACGATCTTGGTACCGCTTTTAGTAATATGCAGCTTAATTTTCATGATCTGGCATGGTATATGGATACTGGAGTTTTTTCTAATAACACTATTTTCATTAGCAACGGACAGCGGTTGCCAATTAAAGGATCCGGTAATGGATTTCACACCCTTCCAAGTAAAACCTATCATCTACAAAAGGTTTTACATTCGTCAACCGTTATTAAAAATCTGCTTTCAGTTAGAAAATTTACCCGTGATAACCAAGTCTCTATATAATTTGATCCTAGTGGTTTTTCATTGAAGGACCTCAAGCTAGACATCCACCTTTCTAAACACAATAGCACAGGGGACCTCTACCCATTCACTCCACCATCCTATGCTTTCATCACCTCAGCTTCAAACTCACCATGACACAACCGTCTTGGTCATGACCCCAGAGCAAACATTTTGGATTATCTTAGTACTCATGATTTTATCAGTTGTAATAAAACTAGTTCTTCGTGGGTTAACGCTTGCCTTTTTCTTATTCACATTCTGTCACTTTTACACCATTTGATTTGATTCACAATGATCTTTGGACTTCCCCTGTTTTGAGTAATTCTGGAAATAAATACTATATGGTACTAATTGATAATTTCACGCAATATGTTTGGATTTATCTATTAAAATACAAATCAGAAACCTTTTCACACTTTGCCAAATTCCAAAAATTAATTTGAAGTGCGATTAAGCAACGGTGTAGGTTACCTGCCGTTCCCTTAAGCACATTGGAGGATTTATTGGAATTTCCTTATATGGTGTCGATAAATGAAAAGAAACAGAAATTGTTACACGCAATCTTTCTAGCTACAATGTGGTGTCTTTTGAAGCATAGAAATGAGAAGACCTGACTTTCAATGGAAAAGGGTGTGTCCGACTAAAGTATTGGAAGATGTCAAGGCAATGGCTTACTTGTGTATTAAAAATAAGTCGATAAACTATGATTTAGAATGGCCGAATTAGTGTAATTTTAATTTCATTTTGTAATTGAACTTGGGTGTTGTTGGTTTGGTGTAGTTACTTGCTAGGCCTAGGGGTGTTCAATATTTGGTTTCAAACCGAATAATTCGATAACCGAATCGAACCGAAATCGTTTAAAACCAAACCTAATTGCTAATTCGGTTTTCGGGTCGGGTTGGAACCAAAATCCAAATATGTAATTTGGTTTTCGGTTCGGTTTGTGGATCCACAATTTTTAATTCGGATCAACTCGAATAAACCGAATTACAACTAATGTAATGTCTGGCACTTTATTTTAGCAATTGGCCCATATAATAAAAATAGACCCGACCCAAAAAAACTCCTCTAAATCCTAATCGTAAAACACTAAAACCTAGATGCCAGATTGTTCAGTCGTTCACCTCAACCCTAATCGTTCCCTCATAGTCTCCCGAGTCATGCCGCTCGTCTTCAATCTTCATCGTTCATCTGCTCCTGTGTCCGGCCTGCCGCTATCTTCACCTGCTGCCGGCCTGCCGCTCATCTTCAGCTTCTAACGGCCTGCCGCTCGTCTTCGCCTCCTACGGTTGGCCGTTTTTGAAGGTAAGAACTTTCTAATCGGCTAATCTTCACCTACTATAGCTCCTGTTTTGGATCTCTTCACTCTCGTTTTTGAAGTTAAGAATTGAATATATATTGGTTTTAGTCCTTAGATACTATAAGTTTGATTTATTATTATTTTATTTTGCTAGCTAATTCGGTTATTTGGTTCAAACCGAAAACCAAACCGAATTACAAAGTGGTTTTCGGTTTGGATTAGGATTGCTCGAATATGGTTCGGTTCGGATTGTGGTTTCAACAAAAAAAAATACCAAACCGAATAACCCGCAAACCAACCCGATGAACACCCCTAGGCCCCTTCTTGTGTTTTTCGTTTGAATATTAAATTACAATAATCTAAAATAATAAAATCAAAATTATCAATATAGAAAAAATGAGTTAATTTATAAGAGCCAACAAGCATGTTGATTAGAAATCTGCTCATGTTTTTGAACGACCGAGTTACCTTCAGTTGAACGCTACTAAGATATTTATATGATTCAGCTAGATCGAGTCAAATCATCTCAAGTTTTTAACAAGTTAATTTATACGAGCCAATGAACGAGTTGCTACCGAGAGCTACTTGAAAAGCCCTAATCTCAACCTAATAAAATATGGTTATTGGAAATGACTTTAAACATATATTAATTAGTTTTCTAAAGATAAAAAATACATACATAACGTATAAATCCATGATATATTGTAATACTTACAATAGGCAAACTGCAAACCTCTTATGCGTCTGGTACAACTCTCCAATGCGATCCTAACGTCAACATGATGTCAGCATTCACTTTCACTTATTTTGGAATTTTACGACTAAATTACTGCATATATATGTTTGGAAAAAGCAGTTTAACAAAATGTCAGTCTTTGCTTTGTGGTTGGTGCCTTCGCATACAAAGAGGCGACACGGGTAATGATCCGCGCAATCCCTCCCCCTTACCGGTTGGTTCCTTCCTCCCTCTTTCCTCCCATTTTTAGATTTTTTTTTTAAATTTAAGTTTTTAATTATTTTTTTGTAAACATTTGAGTAAGTTTATTTATATTTCGTAAACGATAAATTTTTTAACGTTTTCGTACTTATATAGCTTATTTCATAAGCTTTTAAAGACGTTAATTTCTTACGCGTTAAACCGCGTCGTAGTTTTTCTAGTTAATTTCTATGGCTTAATTTCTTACGCGGTTTTTCTAGTTACTTCATAAAACCTAAAACCTGACAAAATTATAAAAGAAAATTGGAAAAACTACAATTTGCCGGGGTATCTGCTGACACGTGGTCCAACATGAGAGGCTCTATTTTCTGGAGTAGGTGACCACAGAACTAGTCAACCCTTCGAAAGGCAACGAAAGCCATAGACATGTGTCGTTGGTAAAAAAATAATACAACGTTTCATGCTGATAAGATCGCACACAGACACCTAAACACACAGTACCATTCGCACGTGGCACTGTTCTAGCCATTTGAGGCAACTATGTTATCTCCATTCCAGATTTAGAAATCCCACTTTGGTAGCAATTGGCTTTTGTATCAATTATATAATGTGTAGTAGCTTAGAACCCATGTAGTAAATGAGATAAAAAATATCAATAAATAAAATTCTTAAATTTTTATGTACATATTTTACAAGTGTAAAAATGTATTACATATGTAAAAAATTTAATCAGGGGGTTTACCAAGTTGGGGGTTCCTCCTGAGGTGGGCTGTACTGGATGTTGTAGGTGTTGCCCCAGGGAAACCCAATTATCCTAAAATATCTAGGTGTTGCCGTTAAAAACAATGTAAAAATTTAAAATATGTAAAAATTAATATATACTTGGGTTTCGAAAATACGTTAATTATTATTTAATATAATTTAACTTTCATTTACTATTTGATTGAAAATAAAAGTTGCATAATTATATTTTAAAGTTTCTTATAATAAGGGTTAATTTAAAATAATGGTTTGGTTTTGGTATTAATATAATTAGTATTTTCTTTAAAAATGTATTATTAAAAAAATATAAATGTGCATTTATTAAGAGAGAGAAGCGGGAAAAAAATGATTAGAATAAATATGAAGACGACACGTGTCATGAAAAAAACCCTTTATTTATTAGATAGTATAGATTTCAGAATAATTTCCACTATTGATGTGTGGTGAATAATTCATGTATTTAATTAAGTATTTTGTAAATTTAAATACACAAAATTGTATTTATAAGATTTATAATTATTAAGTATTTATGTTTGTGTTGATACCGTATTTTTCTATTTTTATACAGTTTTAAGAAAATGCTTTAATATCCAAATTGTAAGTTTAATAACATTATGTTGTTCTTTTCTGTAACTTTAAACCAATAAGGTTTTTAAATTAGTATCACTTTAACAAACAAACTGGTCATTAAACAAAATTATCTCAATCAACCTCTCTAGGTTTTACACATATTATTTTATAGTTTTTAACCTAATGTTAATAACTTTTTTATGATTAAATTATTAATTAGTCTGTTTTTTTCTTTTTATTTCTTTAAGTGAATTAACTTTTTTTTAGTTTAGTTATTTGACTAACACTTCATGTTGAAATGTCCAAGGAATCAGATAAACACAGCATTTTATGTTTATGGACATGTATAAATCAAATTTCAAAGTCGGTAAAAATCAGGTGTACACGATCCATCTAATTATACATTCTTATTTCTTTGGTCAAATACTATTTTAATCCTTTCTGTTGACTATTTTTCATTTACATCAATATGAATATAAACAGCCATTCAAAAAAAATATATGAATATAAACAAAGAAAGGGTACATGAGTTAGCAAAAATAAATTTTGTATTTTATATAAACGAAAAAATAAAAAGTAAAAATTAAATCCATACAATGCAAGAGAAAAATAAGAAAAATGGCATATTCGCATCCTAAATCAACCAAATATTTTGAAATACAGATGGAAGGATACAACTTCTGTTTTACTTAATTGATAATAATTTATATATTATATATATTATATCAAATATTTTGAAAAATAGATGAAAGGATACAACTTCCGTTTTACTTTATGGATTATATATATAAGGGACATTTAATACATAATTAATTTTAAATAGACATCCGTAAAAATCGCATAATAGTTGTATGTATAAATGAAAAAGAATTACATGTAGTATATATAATAGAGAAAGAGACATAAAAAATGTTCTTATTAGTTTGTATCTAAATTCGGCTCAGTATTGAATATTATATATTTGTATATAATAAATTTAGAATTTGTCGAATATTTTTATTGTATATAACTAAATCCTTCCTTTGACTATATAGATCTAACTAACACTAATTCACTATAAATAAAGTAACTAATAATCTTTCTATAATCCTAATGGCTTGTGTGTTCCCTTGTTTGCTGTTCTTAAGACAACTCAATCTGAAGATTAGAATAGATTAGTGCTTTTAAGTTAATTAAATATTTAAGAATGGTTATTAACTTTTTTTTTAATTGTACGTGTGTGTACCATATTAATTATAACTATTTATGAAATATTAATTCATTCTTTTGAATTCATCGCTGGCAGCGAAATCATGATATTAACTTTAAATAAATGGCATAGAATTATATTATTATTATTATTATATTGACTTTTTACATAATTAATGCAGCTTAATGTAACAATCTAATTACAAATGAACATACAAAGGAGATGGATGTTTAAAGATTTGAAATAAATAAAAATATAATTATGAATTTATGGAACATGTTGAAATAACTCAAAATTTTAGGCTATTGACCAAAGGGCTCTTAACTGAAGGAATGCCGAGAGAACATGAGCAATAAACACCGATGGATATTAAATTGCGAAGGATCATCGATGGCACATCTCAAATGAATCAATGAAACACTACTCACCAAATGATCACTCATGGTTGAGTCACCCCCGGCTCTCTGTCACGGTTGTTTCATCGACAGATCCCCGACGGTGTGTCATCGAAAGACTTCCAACGGTAAACCGTTAAAATATTTTCAGTTTTCTAAAAATCAAAATTTATAAAATCTGCAATATTTTTTATGAATTAAAATCTATAATAATCTTTAAACTTTGTTCATACAATAATAACATATCTAGTGAAAAAGACACAGAATTGGACAATTGGTGGTCTGTAATAGTACTTTCGCTAGACTCGGTGTCAACATATGTCTTCTGAATTAATTTGTTTACCAAAAGAAGATTATTAGTTTACTAGGTTAAAACTCATGTTTTACATGAGTTGTGGTTGAATAAATACAATTTGTTATAAAACAATATTTTCTATGAAGATTTGTATTTTTGTGTTATTAGTTATATGTGAAATAAAAAATAATTTAATTTTTCTTATAATTTAGTAATTTTTAATAAATATTAGAATATAAGTTAAATGTTTAATTATTTAACATCATTATTATTTAATAGAAGAGAAAGACAAAAAACAAAAATATGGATTTCATCAGAAGTCGACACATAGCAAGTATAATTATTAATTTATTATAATATAGGTTAGAAACCCTGTATATTATACAGGGTGAGTAAATGCAGTGTTATATATACTTAGTAATAAATATATAATATTACATATTTTTGACATATTACATAATTTTTTAATACAAATTTTAGAAACGTCATATAGTTATTTTTTAAAAGTGTTTTATAAAAAGAATTAAAAAATGTTCAAACTATAAAAATGTTTTGTGCACAAAACTATTTTTATAATTAAAAAATATTTTATAAAAATAGTAACAAAAATCATTATTATTTAACATGAGAGAGAGATAGGTAGGAAACAAAAATTATAATTTTTTTATAAAAACTTGTATCATTAAATAGGAGAGAGAGTCGGGAAAAAATTGTTGAGGATGAACATGGGAATGACACGTGTTACTCAAAAACCTTTATTTATTAGTATTTATTTATAGATTTATATAAATTTTGGCAGCTTGAAGACTGTAAAATCAAACATTTCGAATATATGTTTTAAAAAAATTATAATTAAAAAAAATGCCTTTCACAATGTTAACAAATCTATCTATATATGCTAGCTCTCCTTTAATGGTGGCAACCATATTAATAGTATTATACAATTAATCGAAGATTTCTAATCACTCTGTATAAACAAGATATATATTTGAAACACTTACCGCCACTCTAGCCGTCTAGAGAATAACGTACCGCTCCACATATATTACAAACATGACACATAAATCAATATAAAACAATATTACAATATATTACAAATAAGTAAAAGTACCACGTACCTGCCAGTCATCTGGCGCCAATATATTATAAATACGATATTCATAATAATAATAAGACAAAATTTTCTAAATCATCATATGTGTCTTAAAGTTCTTTTTTCTTGATGCTACAATCCTCACTGTCATCAGTACTGACTTTGATTACCTCCTCTATGACAAAACAAATTAACGTGTTCGATATCCTCATTCACTAGTGTAGATGTTGCATGATATACATTTTCATTGATTCAAAACAATTGTTCTCCATCTACATTGTCGCTATCCACGACTTCATTAACACATTCTACTAGATCATATAATGCTCGTGGCTTCATCTTTACAACAACCAAACAATCTTTCAAATCCTTTATTATCAAAGAATACGATATGTAATACACATGTTTTGTTTATGATGATAGGACGAACGGATCGTTAGTTCTTAGCACAGACTTGAATTTGATATTAACCAAACCATGTTTCGGGTCGTCTCTAACCACTTGGCTACCATCAAACCATGTACACGAGAAGAGCGTAACAAAATACAGACTGACACTGTAGTAATCACACCTAAAACTTAATCGAGCAATCTGAAGTAGTCGGACTCATACTCATTGTAAAAAATCCTCCTTCACGTATGCACAACTTTTATGCGTTGCTCACCCAAAAACATGGATTTGCATTTGGAACTTGTATCCATATACAAAATATCCCTAAAGCCTCTAAACATAATGGTAAGGTCCACATACTAAGGATTTCAAATATTCGTTTAAGACATCTGTCCCAAGATTGACCTAGAAGAAAAATAATAATAATAATAATAATAATAATAATAATAATAATAATAATAATAATAATAATAATACTTAAGGAACATATACGGATTATGGTATGTAATTTTGAAACTGGCATACTTATGTGTTACTCGAGTGAGTGAGCGAATATTTCTTCTCTGAATTTATCCAGTAAAGCATCACTAGTGTGTCGATTTGTTTAGTGTATTCATTCTTCAAAAGTACAAACAAAAGGTTGAAGTTATACAAACTTCAACAAGACATACATGTCGATCTTATGCATCTCAAGATGAATGAGTATCCTATATTTTCCGCTCTTATCAAATTATCTACGAGATGGTATCGTGAATATGTATAGTCGATTGTTATCTCAAGTTTCTATATGTGGATCAAAATACATTTAGCAATGGTTGGATAGTTCATTTATCATATAACACTCAACTATAGGCCTCTCTGATGAACTTGTATGCCCGAGTAACGACATTTGACAATACTACTAATGAGATAAGATTCAAAGGGTTACACTTTGGGCAACGATTACGATAAGTGGATACATTAAAACCTAATATAGTCCGTTACATGAATATACATATATATATATATATGTGTGTGTGTGTGTGTGTGTATGTATGTATGTATATATATAAAGGCGAGATAATAGTTATCAAGGCGGTTGAACGGTAACGTCTGGACGCGGCAATTATTTAAGAAATAATTGTTATCATTATTAATTGGACAAATAATGAACTTGTGAAAATATGTTAGGAACATATTCATTAATTACGATATTATTTTAATTGTAATTATATTTATATTTAATTAACTAATTGTTAGTTAATTGAATAACTAAATAAATAAGATCCATAAATGTGATTATGTAATAATTACAAGAATCTAATTTTAATTAGGCAATCCCTAAAACCTTAATCTTGGAGAACAATTTAGAGGCTAATAAATAAGGGATTGAGGGGTGGAGATAAAAGAGACAGACAACTAATCAGATTATACAAAAGGTTGCGAAACCCAAATTCTCCGTCTCCTTCTCCCTTTGCGCCGCCATCACCCAACCGAACCCTCCCATCCGTCGCATGCCGCCAGCCGGTCGCCGCCAACCACCACGATTGTTGTCGCCGCCATTCTGCAGCACCACTGTTGGAGGACGCCGCCGCTTGCCACGAGTCGCTGCCCTTGTACCTTCGAGAATCAAAAACCATTCCGGGTTTTCGTTTAACCTAGTTTTGTCAGTTTCGGTTTCAAGTACTCGGTTACTGTCAAGTTCCAGATTTTCGGGTGATACAAGAGTAGGATCTTAAAGGGCTTATATTTGTGGGCTCTTGGAAGATTGGATTTGAAGGAGTTCAATTCCATGGAGATTCGTGTGTCCAGATATAGTGACTGGAGTCGCTGTCTCAAGGTGTTGAGCTTGATCCGTCATCTACTTCGCGAAAGGTGTAATTACTAAACCCCTATGGTGGTTTGTTTCTTTTTCGTTTGCATTTGGACTCCTAGTGGGCAATCTAGGATTTTGGCCTAGATCGGTTCATGTATTTTCCGCTGCGTTTATTTAGTTTGAACAAAATTGGTTTAAAACCTACGCACGAAATCCCAACAGTGATATCAGGGCCACTTTTACAAACTTTAAGAAACATTTAATTTAATTTAATTGCAATCGGGTTTTAATTTTTTCATAACTTTTTTTGACAAAAGAATGCATCATTTGTGTTTCGTTATATTTGTGTTGTTTATGAATCAAGCCTAGACCCGTGGTTGTGTTTGTATATTTGGTTTTGGTTTTATTTTGTCTTGTATTTTATGACCGTTTTGGAAGCCGGTTATAATTGGTTAGGTTTTTCAATTTTATTGTAAATTGTATTGTAACCTAATCAAGACAAGATAAGAGCAAGATTAAAGATCAAGAAACCAAGACGACCCGGAGGACAAGATGGAGATCTTAAAGCAAGTGGGAGCTATTCAAGAACAAGGAGTTGTGTCTTGGTTTATCATCCCTTTGGCCTAGTTCGGTTTACCTAATTGGCTTTAACAAACCGAACGACTTTATAGCTTGATTCACATTATGTTTTGGTTGGTTTTATACATTGCTTGAATGTTGGTCATTTAGGTTTTAAATGATTTTAAAAAACAATCAAACGGTTTAAACGAAACAACACGAAATGAAACAATAAGATTTTTAAAATAGAGATTTTAAGTTATCACGTAAAAGGTTTATTAAAATAAAAAAGTTTATTTTAAGAGTTGGTAAAATGCAATTAATAGAGATTAATTACTCAAAACTCATATTAATACAGAAGCTTATTAATAGATAAAATGGATCGCGATAATGAACACACTTATTAATATATGATATTAAAAACAAGCGTGCGTAAGATAAAAGAGTTTATCCGTATCATGAACCATACATATAAAATTGAGTATGTTATATAAACCCGTTTTTATATTAACATGCGTATATGCTGAACGGTGTGTTTTTGACCCGTAACATGTAAACCACTAAATAAATTAATCCCTAATGAAATAAATATGTCAGCGCCTCCCTATTTCAAGACACTTGAAACGATATATACGAACCCCTGAGTATATGTGACTCAGCCTTACACTCGGGCCTATGGATGTCGGGACAAGGTGGTGTCATGATTTTTGATAGTCTTGGGTCGACGTGCATATGTTACTGGATGAGGACGAGATATTTCTTAACCCTATAAGATGTGCTTCAGCCAATTACTAGGGAAGAGTGGGCACATATAAGGCTAACTGTACCCAGACATTCGACGTCTTCGACGACCTTACAATCATGAGAATTGTAGCGGATACAATTGGTAATCGCTACCTACTTAAATAGCTACGTCTTATGGAAAGTGGTTACCCATTCATAAAGCATAGTGAACCATGGTCCTCATTCCTTAAACAAGATAAAATGTTTTATCTTCTTAAAGGGTCATTATTTTAAGGAAATCGTATTCATCGAAAATACTAAACAGACTTTGTTATTTGTAGATGTATTCAAATTCAAACTTCTCTCATAATGCTCTCCGCTACATCTTTAAGAAAGAAACTCTCAATGGTACTAACTTTTTGGACTGGTTCCGCATCCTACAAATTGTTCTTAGCGCTGAGAAGAAGGAATACGTTCTCAAAATTCCCTTACCTAAACAACCTGCTACAAATTCCAAAGAAGCTCTTGACGCTTGGAATAATCATGTTAATGACTCATTGGATGTGTCAATGCTTATCCTAACAACCATTGAACCTGAATTTAAAGGATACCTTAAGATAGGTGATGCTTTTGAGACGATCAATATGTTGAAAGAAAGGTTCCAACAACATATAAGGATTGAACGTATGAGATACATGAATATCCTTTCGTCTTGCAAGCTGGAAGAAGGTGGCAGTGTTAGTCGACATTTTCATAAAATGGTTGGCTATGCTGGTCAGCTAAAGGATTGGATTTTGAAATAGGACATGGCATGCTTGTAGATTTAATCCTAAGTTCTCTGCAGTGCTTATATGATGGTTTCTTTAAGAACTATCTAATGAGTGATATGGAATGTTCTTTGACCGAATTGCACATGATGCTAAAAAGTGTAGAGATGACTATTCCAAATCCAAATCAATTTTCAATGCTGATGATGAAAAGGGATAAGAACGAGTTCAATGCTTTTGGAAAAGGTCAAAGGCCAACCTATTGCTGAAGGATAATATGGGAATAATTCTCATAACAACGTCAAGTGCTTTCGTTGTGGTGACCTTAGTCACTAGATGAGGAATTGCCCGGTATACCTGTCAGAGTTGGAGGAGTACACTGCTTTCGTAGCAGAAACTCCAGGTATGTAAAAACCTATCATTTTTCTCAAGTACATATAAATATGGTATTCATACTAACATAGCACAATTGTTGTTGTAGAGTCTGAGGAAGAATGTGGAACTGAAGCCATGGAAATTTTGAAGATCACGTTGCAGTGAAATAAGTAGATTAATCTACATTTTTTAAAATTCTTCCTAGTTTGAAACATTGGATGTTTTTTTAACAATTTTCAATTTTTGGGGTTTTTTAACAATAATTTGGAATATGAATTTATTGGTTGGACCTTTATTTTAATCTTTGTTTTCAAACATAAGGTTCTACCTACTTGTTACTTGAAAAGTAGCCTTATGAAATCTTGCCTATATTCTTGCCATTAGTTCCTAAACAAATTAACTAATATGGTTTTTGAATGATGAGTCACTCATCAGTTCTGGAACCATACGTTCGAATGGATTATGTTTGAAAAGGAATAGTAGCAATAGATTCATCTTAATATATATAGAAGATTTCACGGGATAAGGAAGCCTATCCTTTGACAAACTTCAAAAGTCATGTGAGACATGAGATTACTCAAAAGCGTTTCAAGTAATTAATGAAGTATAACCAACAAAGACAACACTAGAAATATTTGATTAGATCAAAAGTTTCTTAATAGAAAAGTAAAGTTGTTACTTTCAGATTCCTAAAAGGCATTAAACACAAGGCTCCATGATAATTCTAAACCATAGATTTCTTTATCACTAAGAAAGAGATACATACACAGAGTTATGATGACCCTTAGCAAATGTTGCTACCTTAGTAGAAAAGGATTTTGCCATACATGGGAACTATGGTATTTCTAAAAAGATATCCAACAGCTTGACAAAGCTGAAGATAAACTATAAACGTTCTAGCAACTTGGAATCTTTTTGCCAAAAGAATTTAGAATCACCATCAAATAAAGAGTTATTTTACACATACTTACCAAAACAAATGTTCACATTTGGAATGTGAAAATAAGATCCAAGCTATCTCTCTAGTTTATAAAACTAAAAGAAAACCAACATGTCATAAAAGGGTTAAAATACAACAATGAGTTTAGAACTCGACAAATTATGCTCTAGCAGATTGTCTATTGAGACCAACATGTTTGGGAAACATGT
This sequence comes from Smallanthus sonchifolius, assembly GCA_023525975.1. Taxonomy (NCBI): domain Eukaryota; kingdom Viridiplantae; phylum Streptophyta; class Magnoliopsida; order Asterales; family Asteraceae; genus Smallanthus; species Smallanthus sonchifolius. The sequence goes on along the minus strand of CM042036.1, from coordinate 70,072,258 downwards.
ATACCTTTAAAATAGCTAAGATGTTCTCTGATGATATTAGCAAACTGTCTTAAGCCATCAGATGATAAGATGATCAACATGCATTATGAATACATGCTTAAAGGGCAACACATCTAATCACAGACGATCTGTTGGATGTTTGATGATGTTACCAGCTAAAGATATAAATGACACATGTATTTTAACTCATAATGAATTAGGTTTTCATTTGATAAAGTAGTTATCAAAGGAGATGTGTGGAGGTAAGTGGGAGCTAAGATCCTTTGAGGCTAAGTGTGTAATTGACATACTGAGTTTAGTCTAAATTCAAGATATGGATCTTGGAATATAGATTACTTCTCATATCACACGGATGTGATTAATAAAGGAACACATATCTATGAGATCGATAAAGAACCACAAATAAACTTAAAATGACCTTTTAAAGAAACATCAGATGTTTCATATGAACTTAGTTTTAGTTTAGACATAAGCTACCAAAGTGGTTGCTTATACTAAGATGAAAGGGTTCTTTTTAGATCATTATAATATGAAGAATCATACAATCAATGCAAGATATGAGGTATCATATTGTAACACCCCCAAATTCCACTAACGGAGTTTTACCGTTTGGCGTGTGACAAACATGATCTCAGACATTAGTTACATCAAACGACACTATATGGGACAAAAGTGTCATATCATAAAAGTTTAGAGTAAGTGCGGAAATGTTTAAACAAGAAAGTAAATGCGCAAAACAAAAGCGCCCATGGTCAAATGATAACAGAAAATATAATAAATGTTTGATAGTTTGACAAGTGTTGATATGTTAAGTAGACACCATGCATGCCCTAGTGTGCACCTGCTTAACGTCCTGAGAAAACATGTAATAAAACATGTCAACAGTAGCTTAGTGAGTTCACATGTTTCAAGTATGTAAATAAAGCGTTTACCATATTATGTACATTCACTATGCATATCAATAGGTAGCTAACCTATGTCCATGTTTACTATAGCGCTCGCAACCGAAGCTGACTGATTATGTTTGAATGCCTCCCACCATATCTATCAACCATGGCGAATGTGTTAAGGTCAATATTTCACCCGTTCGACCTCCAATCGAGTTAGCGCGACTAACGCGGGTGGGGTTTGTCAAACCCAGTAGTACTACTAAAATTACATTGTTAATTCCATATTAACGGTCCGATGTGTGTGAGGACTTTCATGATAGTGAGTTACGCTTAGTCTTGACAAGTGATATCATATGAAATACAATAACCAAAAGAGTTTGTGTCATGTTTTCTCCCCCAATTTAAAACAGTAAAAGGGGCCGTAAAAACTCACCTGGGTTGAGAAGTAGATAGTACTACACAGGAATGAGATTGGAACGACTTACGTATGCCCTAAAATTATAAGCATAATAGTTAGGGATACAATGAGATTTTTGTGACGACGACACGAAAGATTCGAACGTCCTAAAACATTCTTAGGATTAACGAGTAGACGAACTCGTCCACGGGAATAAGGATTTCTTAATATAATAATTAAGATAAATGAGTTCGTGTCGAACGTCTCTAGTTACGAATAATAATATTTAACAAATATGTTCATGCGTTTGTGCCATTTAATAATGGTCTAAGAAAATAATATAAGTTATTATATTATTTTGAGTTTAGAGAAATAACACGATAATTAATTACGTGGCAAAAATAATAAAACTATTATTTTTATTCGGATCATAACAACGTGGGTAATAATATAAATAGTTATATTATTTATTAGTTTCAAACGTTACACAATGTTTATTTACGTGGCGAAAGTAATATATAAATATATTATTTTTAATTAGAGTCATGGGTTGAAAATAATATGAATATATTATTTTTAAAAGTGGGTAAAGCTATTAAACATGTTTTATAAAACTAAACCCGAGTCTACGGGTGGTTTCCGAAGCTAAAATATATTAATATAATAATATGGTGATAAGTTTTATATTTAAGTAATACTTTAAAAATAATTAAAACCAAAACAGGGTTGAGGAGACTCGAACCCGGGTCTCCTACACACCAACACACAGCCTTAACCAACCCACCCGTTAGGGTAATCGCAACAAGTCCCTGATCCATAATGTTTTAACAACTAGTTCCGTTGGGTTCTTCCCCCATATGAACCGAAATCAAAACCATCCCCAATTCCATCGATTTCGATTCTAAATAAAAACAATAGCATATGGGTTTTGTCCATAGGCGAATTGTGAACCTACAGACCAGTTTAATTGGAAAAGCATCGGGATTTAGATCGTTTAATTCATCCCTGAAATCGCTGAAACCCTAGGTTCTAACCATAAATCAAATTGACGAAACTAGATAATATTATCAGTTGGAATCAAAGGTCTTTTGATGAGTGATGAATTAAAAATCTAACCGTGTGTTTTAATTGAATTGAGGTTGGGTCTAGACTGTAGTCTGAGTAAACCCGAATTCCTGATGAACCCTAGGATTGGTTCACCACCAATTCGATGTTATGAGCCACCAAAAGGTTAGGGTTTTTGATCAAAACATGAAAACGAAACTAAGGGTGGAATCAAATACCAGAATAGATGACGGATTGATGGTGTAAGCTTAGAACAGGTTCCGGCTTCGACTGCTTTGGTCCCTGGTGACTCCGACCACTTCTCTGACCGATTTAGTGAGTGCCAAGGCTCCAGAGAAACTCGTTTGAGGTGCGCAGATGTTCAATTGCAGAGTGGATGATCGAATTGATCAATTTTGATCGAGATGAAGAACGTTTTTGACGGTTACACCTTTGAATACCCATAATGGGGTTAATTAGGCAATGATGATGTTTTATTCGGTACTTAAGGTCGTTAATGTCATAATTCATACAAATTTCAGTTTCAATTTCCAACAGATACGATCGTGGGGCATGAATTGGATCAAAGTCTCTCGGTTTGACTATCAAAAGTCAAACAAAAATCAAGAATGAGTTAATTACATGTTTAATCCCTTTATTTTCATGTATTTAAGTTTAACAATTGACAGAATTAGCCCCTAGGGTTTGGATTGAGTTAAGAACATGGTGGTTTGACTTTCATAAGTCAACAGGAACATAAATACTCAATTTTGACTTTCAAAGCCAATCAGAATTGGGTTTAGACTAATGACACAACTAGTCCCTAAAGTTTTAGTTTGATATTTGACATAATCAGTCCCTAAGGTTTTGTGGTAGGGTTAATTTGGTCAAGATTTAACTGGATTTGGTTAACGGGGTTAACCTTAAAAGTTCGGATGTCACATCATCCCCTATTTGAAAGAATTTGCGTCCCGAAAATTAAAATAAAAAAAAATTCTTGGGTGTCACACATATCACGTTATGAAGAGCCATATTAACGCACTATAAGGATAACAATATTAATTCGTATGTAATTGCGAATTACATATTGAATAGTTTGATTGAACAATCATATATATGTGAGACATATAATATTGAAGAAGATCGTTAATAGGATTGTTCAAGGATTAATATGATATCAAGGAGTTGATAAACGCCAATCACTTAAACTACTATAAAGTTTGATTATATGATAATCAAGTTAAAACCATGAAGCCTCCATTAAGAAGTTAAAGTTCTAGAACCACCATGTACGCTTTGGAAGCATACTTGAAGGAAAGCATTCATTATGATGGAGAAAGAGTATTGATGTTAAGAGTAACATCATAGAAGCTTCATTTGGTCAAAAAGGGTTTTAACATAAGAAGCATAAAAGTAATTAAATGATACATATTGTATTATAAATATAACTGCTTGAATGGTTCAAGTGTAAACAGTTACAAACTGCTTAAAAGAGTTCAATGTAGTGTAGATTACTTCAAAAAATATTATTTGAATTTGAGAAGACATAAGTGAATAAAAGAAGGAGTTCTTTTAAGGCCACTTTGGATAAAATTACAACGAAGATAAACTGAATTAAGGAGTTCATTGCAATTATCAACAAATGATGCTGGTCATCGGAAATTTGTTGAATTATCTAAAACAAAGTAAAACATAGACCAAGTCTAGATTACCGAATAAAGCTTGAACTTTAGATTCTTATTAGGTAAGAATAACATGCTAAATGTTCAATCTACATAGAAGGAATCTTGATATATGCCTTACTATTTAGGTGATATTGAATGGTATAACAACATTCTACCTGATCTTGTAATTAATGGTTAATTCCTGATCATTAATGATTGCACAGTTCAATGTTTTAGTACGGTTAATCCTTGAATAAAAGTTATTCTAAATGTTCGTAGTTGTTTGGATTTATGGGAATAAATCTGAGGTAAGACTATTGTGAATTGTTGTCTTGTTCATAGTTATGAATCACTCATAATATGAAGGTTCAAGGAGTTGAAGGCCAAGTTCACACATTTATTCTTTAGACCTGAGATATATACCGGAACTCGATTATGTGGAAGGTTGTTTCTTGACATTGTCTAACATGGTTCTTTGACGAGGAAGTAATAAGGGCGATAGTTGGAAACTAATATGAAGCTTAGTGAGAGTTATATATAGTCAAGGTAGAATTCTATCCACTTACTCTGTCGAGTGAAAGATATCACTGGCCCCTCGTGGATCCAAACTGGTGTAATTATACGATCGTGCTCAGATTGTGTGTCTGATGGAACCACTTTGCATCTCGATCAAGTAAAGAGAATGTTTGAACACTATATAAAAAATGAGTGAGATCCATGTCTCATGTTCAAACGGGATATCAGGAACGGATAGGATAACTGATTAAAGCAATGACTATTACGAACAGTTAAGTAAGAGTACTTAGACTAACCGGGAATAGATGACTGCCGGATAAAGCATCATACCTTGATAGGAGCAGTGATACGTAGTTAGACATCCACCACTGTATGTATTGACGAGTGGCCGAGACTCATGCAAGTGGGAGTTTGTTGAACTTACATGGCCGAGTAACGACATTTACCAATACTGCTAACAAGGTTAGATCCAAATGGTTACACTTTGGGAAACGATTATGATCAGTGGATATATTAAACTTTAATATTGTCCATTTAACGAAAATAAATATAAAGAGACGAGATAATAGTTTTCAAGGCGGTTGAACGGTAACGGCTTGACGCGACAAATATTTGAGAAATAATTGTTATCATTATTATCTGGATTAATAATGAACTGGTGGAAATATGTTAAGGACATATTCATTAATTACTATGATCTTATTTTAATTGTAACTATAATTATATTAGATATAATTATATTTAATTAAGTAACTGTTAGTTAATTGAACTATTAAATAAATAAGATCCATAAACGTAATTAGATAGAAATTACAAGGATCTAATTGTAATTAGGGAATCCCTAAAACCTTAATCTTGAAGAACAAGTTAAAGGCTAATAAATAAAGGATTGAGGGTGGAGTTAAAAGAGACATAGAACTAATTGCGCTGCCACCACCCAACTGTACCCTCCCCTCCGTCGCACGCCGTCGCCGGCCGCCGATGTTCTCCACGACTGCCGTCACCGCCGTTCTGCCGCACCACCGTAGAAAGTTGAAGGACATGGTGAAACTTGTTAAGAAAACTTGATGTTTTATAAAGAGTTTTCAAGTAAACTGTAGATTATTTCATAAACAATATTTTCATAATATATTTTTTAAAATATTTTGAAATTTTCAGTATTAGAAACAACACTTAATTAACAAGGTAATTAGTTGTCACATAATCTACATTGGTCGTGTCGTGTCGCTCTAAGTGGCCTCCATATATAACAATTTGACTTTATATCAACTTTTAGTTAAAATTTTTGTTGAATTAATGAACTTGAATAATAGTCTACGTACGCAATATTTTCTTCATTATCCTTTATATTTTATTGCAGCATATGGTGAGTTCATATAAAAATTAATATTTTAAGAAAACAAATATATATATTTATGTTCATGGTAGTTCGTAGGAGATCCATGCATGTGGATGGGATACAGAATTTGGTAACTAAACTATACAGCTTAATATATATTGTTTATTTTGCTTAGGAATATAGAGGATAAATCGAGAAGCTTCCATGAGTTTGATTTTGTGATGTATTCAATTATTAAATTAGTTTATAAACACACAACTTTTCGTTGTATGATAATTTAATTAAATGGATTAATTGTTTTAGTATAAAGAACAGTTGTGACATATTTTTTATGAAGTACGTGGTTGGAATTGAACAAATACGTGTCTGCATGGTGACATCATGCGTGGAAACATGCATGCAACTTCAATATAGTATATGATCTGAGTTGATTTTGATACATCATCCGTCTCATATAGTAATATCTATTATAATAAATAAAGTTTTTGAGGTGGCGTGTGTCATCAATTTAGAGCATCTAGATCTTTATTTTTCCGCTTAAACATTTTTCAACAATCTATTTTAATTAATTTTTTAACTCCTAAATTGATTAAATGTCATTTAAACGTTTCCATATTTTTTATGATTTTAAATTTTAAACATTAAATGTAGGATAACTTTTGATTGATCATTAATTTTCTTTTTTAAATACATTATTTATAATTAAATTTAACTAATTCATTATCATTAATAAGATTTAGAGGTGTTGATTTTTTATTTTTTGGAGTATTATGAATTGTTAATATGTAATTGTTTAATTTATGTTAAAAACAATTCTATCGCTTACACAAACACATATTTAACTAATTCATTATAATTGTTACAAAAATCTATATTTCATCGGAAGTCGACATGTGCCAGATAAAGTTAGTTATTTATTATACCAAGGATTTATTTATTTTATTATTTTCATGATTCAACCCGTGTAATACACGGTAATCTAATCTAGTTACTATATATACACAAGATATTCTTGTTTTAAAATACAAAATTCCATAACATAAATATTTTACAGGGAATGATTGGTATCAGTGAGGGCTTAATCATTTTGGGACCAAACCAAGGTAAAAATTAGGAAACCAAAATGGTTTATCTCAAGTCTTCAAACACTTATTATAGGACTAGCTTAAAACCCATGTCTACATACGGAGTGAAAACTATCAATACATAAAATTTTAAAATTTTTATGTATATATTTTACAGACGTAAAAATATATTGCATATACTAACGATAAAAAACGAAATTCAAAATACATAAAAATTAATATATAATTGTGTTTCGAAAATACGTTAATTACTATTTAATTTAATTTGACTTTTATTTTACTATTTGATTGAAAATAAAAGTTATATAATTAGATTTCAAAGTTTCTTATAATAAATGATAATTTAAAATAAATGTCTTTTATTACTATAATTAGTATTTTTTAAAAATATATTATTATTAAAAGATAGAGGTGTTTTTAATAAGAGAGAGGGGCGGGAAAAAAAATAATGATAATAAATATGGATGCGACACGTGACATGAAAAACTTTTATTTATTATATAGTATAGATATAGATAATAAAAATGGAAAACTTCAACCAATAGTAACCAAGTTTTTCAAGTGTTTCATTTAAATATCTCAAAGTTTTTTTGTCCCTTTAAAGTCACTCAACTTTCACTAAGTGTTCTAATCCTATGTAATATTTTTATAAATGTTTATTTTTTTTAAAATTGAATGATGCAAATGAAATATATATGAATATTAGTTACCAACAAGTGAAATTTTTATTCAATTAACTTAAAATAGGAGGTAATAGTGAAGAAAAAAAAGTTCATCAAATAATAAACAAGTTTCAAAATTGTTATATTTAAGTTGAATTAGAAAAAAATAATTGCTAAATAGTGAACAAGATTCATATATGTTTCATATATATCATTCAATATTTAAAAATTTAAACATTTATAAAAATATTACATAGGATTGGAACATTTACTGAAAGTTGAGTGACTTTAGAGGGACAAAAAAACTTTGAGATATTTAAATGGAACACTTGAGAAACTTGGTTACTATTGTGTATGAAGTATCGTGTATTATTCAATAATTATTTATAGAAATATTGTGAGGACAATTAGAAAGAAAATCTAATCAATTCAAATCTTTTAATTATAATAAAGAGATTATTAGAATCCATGTAACAAAAAAAATTGAATATGTTGATATAACAAAAACAAATCTTGAAACAAACAAAAAAAGAAAAACTATAAACAGTAGAAAGCTCTGTAGGCGTCGGATCTAAAGCCATAGCAATGGCGACAAAAGACACAACGCTAGAGCAATGGTGAAATGACCTATGACTGCAGTGACATGAGCTACAACTGTGAAGGCACGCAATGGCGGCAAGAGAATAATAAATAAAACATAATTAATATATTTGTACAGTCCATAAATAAAACATAATTAATATATTTGTACAGTCCATCACTTGGGCAGGATGATAGGGGATAGAAGAGAAAGAAAGACGCCGCACAATGGGAATGATGGAGAAGAAGGCAGACAACCAACCAATATATGGTGGCAAAATTAAGCGATGGATAAAGACCGAAATAGATAGAAAAGAACAATGACGGGAACCTTAACACTCTGATACCATATAGAATTTAATAAAAATCCGTGAGGTATTGTATACTACTCATCTATTTATAAGAGTATAATGAAGATAAATTATAAAAGAAACATAATCAATGTGAGGGTAATCCCATTCATCAATTAGTTTATAAGTTAATAGGCCAAAGTTGTAAATAGTAGAAAGTTTATATTTAGAATCTAATATGTAATTAGTCTTAGTTATTGGGTCATTTATGTAATATGTAAATGTTAAACGATTTTAGGGCAACAAATGGGATACGTCGATCTATGAACCATGGCGTCGTTTCCCACCGTCCCCTATATGTACCGATTACAAACACAGTTATAAGGTTACGATCTTTGCAAATATTGTTGAACTTCTATTGATTCTTGATTATCGATTGGTTGTTTGTAATCAAATCTTGGGCAACAATCCTGATTATGATTGAGATTATTACAATAAATACTAACTAATATATATTCTCTGATACAAGAAAAATTAGTTTGTCAATGACTCTCGTTGACCATTCTTCTCCGTCACTATTTGCAGCACTCGGATCTCCGATCTTTATGTATCTTCAAGAAATCCAACGTTTGATTTATTTTTGTTTATTTATGTTTTTTTTTCAATAAGTTTGTTTCAATTACTTGCCGTTGGTAATTTGGTCTATTTCAAGAACATGGTTCAAATAGTTTCAATTGATAATTTCTTTCATTGTTTAAATTATTTTCTGATGGTGTACCAGATACTCCTTTAAAAGATTGCTCAAAAGAATTCTTTAACAAACCCTTACCCACAAGCCGAATCCCAAAATAACCAAAAGAATGGCACCTAAGCCTACAAACAAAACCTAGACGACAGAATATCAGAGGAAGGTATAGAGGGTAGGTACCATCGACCCACAAAGCCTTAAGTGAGCTTTGGAGTGTAATGAAAATAGAGCTTTCACTTAAAGCGCTGAGCAAACAACGCACACATGTGCTACAATCTGATCATGGATTATCATGATCACACTTATAAGACCCCAATTGGTCAAGTGCACGCTACTTGGTCCGAACACACTAGTAGAACGTACAACGCGTTACTTGGTCGGGTAGTCGTGATGAGGCATTACTCATCACTATGACTTTTGAGTATTATAAATATCGTATTTCTTTCCATCACCAAGTTCTGTTCACTTGAACTTTTTACATGGATACCCTCTGCCCTTGTTAATATTAATTTTTTTTATAATTCTTTGTTGACTGCTAGTTTAGAAACTCGTGTTTTTACATGAATTGAATTAAAGAAATATTAAATATTTATAAATGAAGATTTAAGAATTATAAATAAAATAATAAATGGAAATAAATATTTAGGAATTAATAAAAGAAATATTAAATAGTTAGTAAGAAAATATTAAATAGTTAATAATAAATAAAAAATACAGGAGAGAGAATTTTGGTCTCACATAATTGTGACATGTAACTCTACGAGTTACTTATTTATTAGGTACTAGCTTACAAATCCGTGTACTACACGGGTAGATTAAAGAAAAAAGATATTTCAAACACGTTTATTACTCGGTTTGATTAACGTATAAACATATGTTAATCCAAAACTATACTCATTTGTAAAATGACTTATTTCACACAAGACTGGAAACAGAATAAAAATTACATCATTATATTTCACAAATCTGTAAATATTTCTTTGTATACAATATTTGATGTAACTTTACTAACTTTATTATCCTTATCTAAGATCAATAGTTTCAGCCCATCTCTACTTTTGACTCTGGATAACGCCACATATAGTTGATCATGTGTAAAAACGGGTTCTTTTAAAAACAAACCAACCTTGGATAATGATTGCCCTTGACTTCGTAATTACCATATACTTTCCATAAAATTACATATTGCTTTACATATTTTGTTACAAAATTGAAAAAAATTATTTAAAACAATATATTTAAAAAAAACAGGAATTTTGTAGAACTTAGATTACAACAATTTAAAGTCGGAAATTTTAAACTGATATGTAATTTGATTATTTCGTTTTTTTAGGGGACACTTGGAAGCTCCACATTGCACCTCGACTTTATGACCGATTGCCAGCAACATGGTCGGTAACTGATCTAGCAGCTCTATATGCTTTCTTAGACTAAAATGAAACTGATCATAATCAAGTCTAATTTAAGCAACTAAAAGCGGTTTTATATAAAAATTTATGAACAATCCATACAGATGTTGATGCTAAAACAGCCAAAGCACGACTAAGCTCACAAAGTTGCTCTTGTTTGTATGATTTTCTAGATAAAAAAAATTATCCTTTTGTTTCTCAACAGAGTCCTTCATCCTGGCTTGCTTTGCTTCTTCTTTCTCCTCTTCCTGAGATTGACAATATTTGCAATAACAAAACAATAAGATAATGTAGCTTGAACAGCTTCCTCTACTTTGACCTTATACCAGACACATTAAAAGCTATGCAACATGCAATCCAAACAAACATTAATATTATAGATTTATAGATGACCAAAAATTGAAAAAAAAAGAATGACAACAAAATGGAATTTCAATAGCAAAAGGAACATGAATCAACTTACCATCAACATGAGATGGTTATTCGTCTTTGGTTCTGTAATTTTCCGTCTTACAGGTTTGTTGGCTTCAATTTCTCATAGTTTTGCCTCATCGCATCTAACGGATACACTGCTTCAAAAGACAATAACATAAGCACAAATCCACTATCATCAAGAAACTAATTACAAAATATAATTATCCACTCACATCAAGAAATAAACACATATTACAATTGTCACTCACATCAAGAAATAAGAACAAACTAATTACAATAACATAAGCACAAATCCACTCACATCAATCAAAAGAATTGTCACCATAGACTGAATCCATATAATCAAGTGATTCTATTCAGCATGCCAGCAGAGATTCTCCCCACATAATCATCTTTTTCCATCATAGAAGCCTGGAAAAAAAAAAGAACAGAATTGAAAAATTACTCAAACAATATGTGCAATATGCAAAATGAGAAGAACTAAAAAACATAAGTAATCAAAAAATACAAAACATGATGAGTAATGTAACCATGAATTTTGAAAACAAACTCTGCAGATGCAAGTAGCTTTGGGCAGGGACTAATTGAACTAAGCACCTGCAAAACATAAGTAAACCACGTGCAAAACCTACCACCGCCATTCACACTTGAAAACATGTCACATATAACATTGATCACTATAACCTGGTAGACCCTCTAAAATCCAAACTGTGTCATTTTCAGGCGACACAAATCTTTTGCTTCTGAATTTCTTGCAGATCAGCCGTAAGGTGATTAGGGTTTTCGGCCAGAGAGAAGAGGAAGCGCAATAGAATGAAAGAATCGATTATGTAAAAGTGACGGATCAGAAATGGTTTGTTCAGCTTGAATGAGAATCAATCCAAGTATTTTAACTTTATGAAAAAGATCGTCAAGATTTTAACCTTTGGCATGCTTTCGGAATTAGGGTTTATAATCTTATATTGTATAAGATAAAATAGTTCGGATTGATTGTTATCACGATGAAGTAGCAACAAAGATAGCTCGAGTGACTTCAAAGTGAATAGGGTTTAACTTATACTGATTAGATTCACGGATTAGAATTTGTGTGTGACATGATTAATTCCATTCCACGTGTGCTTAGTACAAGTAGATTGGAATTTGTATAACTATATTCTAGTGCTTGTTTCGTATTTAGTTTTCCCAAACCAAAACAAAACTACACATTATTGCCGATAAGGGATTTATACGAGTTTAGGGTAATTTTTCTTACGTCGTTCGTGTTATTTCTATGTGCGATTTGGCCTTCGGGTTTACACCCTACCAACATTTTTGCTTCATCAAGTCAAGAATTGATATTGCGATTATTAGAATATATGCAAACTATACTCAATCACATTCGAGACCTGAGAAGAGACATTTTTATTTCAGTTAGTAAGTGACCTTTTTAATTCTATAATTGTTGTTTCTAAAAACCTTTTTGTAAAAATGAAAAAACTATGACCATGGACCGACCACCACTTTTTGAAATCAGCAAAACTGATATCATGAAGACCAGCCGTGGCTTTAATTTCACAGTTCCTAGGTCCAATTTGAAGCAGTAGTATAACTATTTACTAATCCCATGAAACAATTTTCAACCCAAATAAACTATGTATCTTAAAAGTATTCGAATTAGACTTGAAAAATCAAAATTTGAATTGAGACGAAATTGAACTACAAATTCGTATTCAGTTCTCGAATTCTCGAACCTGGTTGACACCCGATTCTAGTTCAGATTTTGGTTTTGAATCAAATGTGAATTTTGTACTTTTCAAACACAATTTGCGAATTCAAATTTTATAAATATATATTTTATTTATTTTATATATATAAGTAGAGAAATGTTTAAATACAAAGTATTTTTTTTTTGTAAGAAACGTATGAAGTATTTCGAATCGTTGATCTAGAAAATCAATAGTTAAAATCAAAGATAATTGTTTTAAGCGTAACAAAATTCTAAAAATGGCTAAAATTGGAATGACCTAACTTTTTAACTTTTTACAAGTTCCCTCATTTTTTTAAAAGCAATCATAACTTTTTTATAGGACATTATTTTTTTTTAAATTAAACCATAAAATCGAGCATTTTATTCTCTTTAATTTGAGTACACTTTTGCTATACTTTTTTTTAAATCGACTTTTTTTTTAAATGTTGATGTGCTGAGAGTGATTACGTGATTATGTGATTGCGTGATTACGTGATTATGTGATTATGTGATTAATTTATGAAAATGTGTTATTATACAACATGCGTGATTACATGATTATACTAATGTTTTAATGTGCTGAGAGTGATTACGTGATTATACAAATGTTGATGCGTTATTATTACGCGGACGCATTTACTCCTCGCCCACTAAACACGTGTCGCATGCTGGTGCCTTCGTACGCTTCGTACGCTAAAATCACTTTGTACAATAACCGGCCCCTATATAAGTATATACCCTATTTATTAATTTTTTTTTGTCTTCACAAACTCTACTATTTTGAGTGGAATGTTACTAGGTACGTTTGTTTATTATTTTTTTTTCTCTAGTTCAGTTTGTTAGAATTAACCTGTATTCAAACCGAATTTGAGTAGGTTTTTCGATGGGTTTGAATTCAAATTCATTTTCAGACAATCTCATATTCGCATACAAGGATTCAAATAACCTGAAAACGGTTTCGGTTAACACCCTTAAATCAAATTATTTGACCAATATCAGTAGCCAAGTAACCCAAACTGTTAACTACCCTTGAGCCCATCATTTAGGATTATGCATCTATGTTAAAATGGCACAGCCCAAATGACCCAATGAAAAAAACCAATTATTTGACTGATTATCTTTTTATTGGGCTTAAAGTTGCAGTTTACTCTTTTTAAATACGAGGGGATAAAATAAATTCTACGAAGTTTAATATTAAAAATTATGTATAATCCAAACTAATTAAGGAATCTAAAAAAGTTACAACTAAATCATATTTAATTTAGTATGTTTATTTACTAAATAAAATGTAAAAAACTATTTCGTTGTTCGTACTTTTTAGAAAGCAAACTCATGATCATTTGTTAAAGATGCGGTGATACTGTTTTAAACAGAGGTGTAAATAACTTTATTTTTTAATCGACGGTAAGTTACAAAATTGTATCTTCTATGAATAGTGAAATCTTTACACACCTTAGTGATTCGAGGCATGATTGATGTGACGGTAACGTAACGGGGTGTTTTTTCATTTTTTAGTAAAACCATTACTCATAACCTTATATAATTAACATAGTTGTTTTAAACAGAGGTGGTAAATAACTTTATTTTCTTAATCAAGGGTAAGTTACAAAATTTTAACTTCTATATATATGGATAGTAAATCATTACACACTTTAATGATTTGGGGCGTGATTGAGTAGGAATAGTACCCCACCAATAAAGGGGTGACAAGTGACAATTCAATTATTTTTTTGTTGTTTTTTTTTAATTTTTGTACCCCTCATACTATATATAATATACGATTTTAACCCATTTAGTTTTCTAATAATTTTGTTTTTCTGTAATAACTTTTGTTCATAAATTTATATTAAAAAATGGAATGCGCGTATTTCTTTAATTTATTTTTTTGTCAACGTTCCGGTATAAATTTTATTGAAAACGAGCTGTATTCAAAATCGAATACTTTTTTTGTATCGTATGCTATATCGAGTATGCGTTTCGACGGAAGTTTTATCCTCGCAAACCAGCCGAACAGAAAGGACTCACATCGGGATCCTTTCATAGTTGGCACAAACAAGCATAAACATATTTCATAAATTTTGAATAACAAGTTAAAACACAGCGAAAGTCTATTACAAAATTCAGAGTTAATTAAAACTTTCAAAACATAAATGTTCAACATTCATAATCTAATTACTTAGGGATGCTAGTCTTTATCAGTAGTAGCCATCCTCTTTCAAGTTCCTGAGGCTTCATATATTTTGTTTACCTTTATTATCTGATGTGCATACTAAAAAGTCGTGAGTTCAAGTTTTCAAACATTTATACGGGAAACTTTCTTTCTCTTGTCATTCATATAAAATTCATTCAACAAAAACAAGTATACAATATAATAGCATAGAAAACATTCATATACATATTTAGTTATTTCCATGCCCTGTTGATATGTCCTAAATTATACATGTTTTGCATGCATAACAATCCTCATATTATGATACCAATTGAATAATAACCTTGTAATTGATACTTAAAACGTTAATATTTCATAATTGTACGTTATTCGGTGTCCTGAGATAAACAAAGCTAAAACCAGTCAAAAACACTAAGAAATCAAGCCTTTTGAAAGATAATTCCCGAACTTTGACCCCCAATAAGTCAAAATTGGTAAACGCAAGTCAACAAGCAGCTAAAAGACAAAGCTAGGGAGCTGATAGGGCATTGCACGATCGTGCACTGCCATGCACGACCGTGCAAACCTAATCTTGCTCCCCAAAGCCCCGTACACTGTCCTCTGTACCCTGTTTGATTCTCAATGTGTTTGCACTCCCGTGTAATCCAATGCACGACTGTGCATTGCTCAATTTGAGGCCTATAAATAGGAGGCTTGAGTTCCTCATTCTACACACAACAAGACACCTTACCACAACAAAAGATAGAGAGAATAGTTCGTTTCCAGCAGCTTTAGAGTAGCAGTATAGAGTAGAGCGACACCTCCTCCTTGTCCGCATTAGAGGAGCCTACGAAACTCAGCGTTACGCTAGTTACTATGGCCATTCGTGGCTAGACTCTTTGTATTGCTAGGGTGAAGATGAAGTTTGGTGTATATTAATGTTTGATGTATTAATCTAGTGGTATGTTTATGTCTTTAATTATTCGCTCTTAAAACCATCTTCTAGGTGAGCTTTTTATTATTATTATTATCTAAATCCGTCTTTACACATGTGAGTGTTCTTGATTTTAAAGTGTAAGATCGTAAAACCTTCTTAATTAAACTTCTCTTGATGCTTGTACATCTTTATACAAGTATATTTTTATAAGCCAAGACTTGGTTAATACTAATAAGGTCGTACGTCTTTATACGAACTTGTTATGAGACCAAGAATTTGTGAACTCATGTTGGGAACAGTACGTCTTTATACATGGTCCCATTGTTACACCGCCCCCGGTGAACAAAGTCTAATCACATTTTTAATAATAATAATTAAGCATTTAAGTTCGACATCCTAAATCAACTTGGAGATGGCATTCTAAGAGTTGAGGGTAACGTTATCCCTAGCTGGGAATCATTACCATTTTATTATTAAAGATTATAATTCATGAACCAAATGTTGTGAGAATGAGGCTCTAGCGGTGTACCGTTCAAACGTTTGTAGTAGTCATGCCACCGGATTAGTCAACTTAACATTATCATATACCAAGCGGATTCGAAGCCCAAAGCAATACTTTTCGTGACCTGATCATCCTCGAGATATTTACTTTCTTGTTATTTACTATTCTGCTATTTATATTTCTGTTACACACTTCACACACATTTTTACTTTTATGTCATTTACTTTATTATCATTTACTTTTCTGTTATTTACTTTCCTGCTTCACAAGCACACAAAACTCACTTACTAATTAAACCGGCTAAACGATAACAAAAGTTGAGTATTGGAACTCGACCGTGTCCATTGGTTTGATACTTGTTTCTTACCTAAACTATATTACGCATCGATAGGTACACTTTCATATTGTGTGTGTTTTAAGTTTGAGTATTTATCATTTTATAAATTTAAAACCTGATCTCGTGAAACCTTAATATAAAAATATTTTTATAACTTAATCATGTGCACATCAATTTTTTGACGTCGTTGCCCGGGACACGGTGATTTCAAGAAAGATTTGAGTTAACGGATTAGCCTTTTTAACCTTAACATTTATTTCTATGGTTTGTTTTTTATTTTTCTTTACAACAACTTTCATGGATTACAACTACGAGAGTTGTTATGTAGGATACTAATACGACTATGAGTACCACTATTCGGAGATTAGGTGTGAGATATGTGGGGAAGCTCACTACACTCAAGATTGTTATCACTATCAAGGGTATTCCACAGATTTTCACCAACCCTACTGGCAACCATATAAGGAAACCACACCGCCCCAATAAATTCAATACTCAGCTTTAGAATCCGACTTATAGACCCCAGGAAATTTGTTTCGTCATTTGGAAGAAATAAAGGTTCAGATCTTAAAGCGTTATCCAACTGAACAACAAGATAATCTTTTCAAAGTCCAAGAATCGGAATTCATAGCTCCAACATCTCTAGTAGGGTCAAATGACTCTAAGAAGCAAGAACCTTCCAGCTTCACAAGCATGGATCAGTCGGAAGTGAGACCGGATGATTCAGAGGAGAGGGTTGCTGCAACTTTACGATCACTTCTTAACTTTTCTGAGAGGCTGGAAGCTAAACAATCAAAGGAGTTAGAAGAACGAAGCTCTAAAGAAGAATTAATGGGAATCCTTAATATGGAAGCACAAGAAGGATGTATAGAACAGTCTCGAGATCCTGTCACTTCAAAGACAACATCATATGAAGAACTAGATTGTGAGACCAACATCCAGGAGGAGATTATGTAGGAGGATGTAATCACCAACAAACAAATGACAATGGTGGCACCTCTTCCTTGCATCATTGATAGCTGGCCTGTGACCAAGCATATCAGTGAATCTTCCCATGAATCACATATGCCACAGGATAGGACACATCACTCTGAGGACCACTTCGCATGGTGGAAGCAACGTTCATCCAACGAAAATTACGTGACAAAATTATCATACCGTGGTGACCGTCTCCTTCACTACATGGCTTTCTTGAAGTTTGGTCTGGGCAAGTTCAAGTGGTGGTGGCGTGATTTGATTACACTGTTTTCTTTAGGTGCCATTGTAAAGGGCATTCTAAATTTGGCAGGTTTATAAAAAATTTCAAAATTTCAAATCAATCCATCCAAACTAAAATTAAAACCAAAAACAAACTTTCAAATTACATAAATCAATGATTCACCCGTTTTAGCATAAAAAAATTGAAGGTTTAAAAAATAGAAAATTGGGGAAAATCTTTTATTTGTAAAATTGGGTCACTTAATGATGAAATTCGGCTCGGACCACTGGGACTAATCGCCTTTGGCGGTTTTCCACATGATTCGGCTCGTCGAAACCTTTCCGTCCCCTAGTCAGGGGCCATGTAACTCCAAACGTAGCTTA
Organism: Smallanthus sonchifolius; assembly: GCA_023525975.1. Classification (NCBI taxonomy): domain Eukaryota; kingdom Viridiplantae; phylum Streptophyta; class Magnoliopsida; order Asterales; family Asteraceae; genus Smallanthus; species Smallanthus sonchifolius. The sequence goes on along the minus strand of CM042036.1, from coordinate 70,053,968 downwards.
AGTTATAAATGTTTCAAGTTTGAACTCTTTTTACTCTGTTTTCCTTTCTCCAGCTGGTCCAGGATGGACTCCACTAATTCCTGGATTAGCTTATCATCACATTGTACGTATGGTTATCAAATGGGTTGGATGAACCTCTCCATTTACAAGCCACCCATTTGTTAGATTATTCCACCACTTGCACTAAATTGGAAATTCACGAAGCATATACGGGTCTGACCAACGACCCTTAAATAAACGTGGCGCTTCCGGGAGGTAACCTGATGATCATGAATAAATTGAGAAGTTGGTGCATATGGCAGAACACATGGACCACAGGTTTGGTTTTCCAAGTTTAAGTTTCTTGTATTTTCACCTTTAGGTATGCCTTCTTGATACTAGGACCTTAGTAACTTAACTACTACTTTTTATTTTCCGTTTCTGTTTTTATATTTTTCTTTGTGTGTAGCATAGCATCACTAGGTAGTTTCTCTACTTCTTTGAGGAGTTACACTCCACCTCTACAAGCTAGGGTGTCGGAAAAGACATCAAATTTATGAAAAAATCGATGAAGTCTCTGAAGCAAAGCGTTGACAACAACAACAAGTTTTGGCCTTAGGTTATACACTGAATTGACCGGGGGAGTACCAGTTTCTTTTCCCTTAAAACTTCATGCATTTAAATTTATGCATAACATTCCATTACATGCATTTGTACATTAAGGGCAATGCACAGTTTTAAGTGTGGGTTGGGGAATTAGAGATTCAGGACAAACTTGTTTTCTCAAAGCAGGAAAACTAAACTCGTGATTTTATACCCATTTGACTAAAATCTTACTTAATCCAAAAACTTATTTTCCTAAAACCCTAAAAATCTAAACCTCTTTAGTTCGCGCTTAAATAAAGTAAAAGGAATAAATGGAAACATGGGAAGTAGAAACAAATGGATATTATGCATAACAAATCACTAAACCCTATCCCATCCGTTTTCATGTGAGAATAATCTGATCCTTTTCATAAGCATTATTATCATTATTTTTCTCATGCTCTTTCGTTTAATATATTGAGTGTTTTTCGATCGAATTTTATGCATAATTAGAACTTGTGTGACTTATACATATCAAGACCATGAACTAGCAGATGTATGAATATGATTGAGACACCTAGGACTTTATTACCCTTATATATTATCCTTAAACCCAAAATACCAAAAACAATATCCGCCTAGATAGCCCTTTGAACCTTAGCCTTTTTCTTTTCTACTATCCACATTTATCACCAAGCCAGCTTTTCGTAAACACCGGTTATTGGCTAACTATCTTCGAGATGGAGAATTATTAGTTTATCTTATGTCGTTATTTAAGTTTGCAACCGTTAAGACAATTTGGAAAGGATCTGATTCACTCAAAGAATTGGAATATACATAAGAAAGTGGATGTATTAGGAAGAAATAGCCCAATGATCTACAAGGAAGATTTGAAAAAATTATTTCAAGAAAATTGAGGAAAAGGATTTCTTAAAGAATCAGTCTTGATGTTTATGTCTTAAAAAAAAGAGAAAGAAAGAAGGTTGGTCTTTTACCGGTTAGACCTAAAAGAGCTGGACATGCATTCCTTCGATTTCAATTTACTTTATTGTATTCATTTCGCAAAGCCTGGATTACAGGCCGAACTCCGAGAAAAAGTTTTCAAAGCAATAAGTGATGTAAGAAAATGGTGGCATAAGCAAGAACAACTACCACCATTCTGCGACTTGTCAAAAAGCGCCGCCAAAAGAAGAGCTAAAAGATATGGCAAATGTATGAAGTGTGGGAACTGGAGCCACGATGAAAAATGCAGCAAGAATCAAACTTACTCCCAAAATGAGTATACGTATTTGATCAAAGTAGGTCCTATTAGGTTACATGCCGAAAGAACCATACAGAAAGGCAGTAATGTGTACTACGCAATGAGGGAAGAGTTGAACATGAAAAGAACTGTCGGTCTTGACAATCTGACCATAACGAGCTCTCAGATTAGTTATACCCTCGTTATCTGAGTACTATATAGGGACCCACTAGTATTTTCCATCTTAAGCCATAGTTCCCTAAAAACCAAAACGATTTTCATTTTCACTATTTATTTTCTTTTAGCCACATTACAACCCTTTTAAAGTCCTTGTGATTCATGCATACTACTTAGTTAGTTGGTGGAGACTTGATTTGCATACAAGCTTATGACCATTGCATAATTCGATTCGAACTTGAGTGTTCCACTTAAACTTACATTATCCATACATATAAAACCCTATAGTTGAGTGAACATTGTGAGGAGTGAGGCTTTATGTATAATTGAAGTTCTAGTAGGCTTGTCATGGACTCCATCATCCTAAAATAGAAAAGCACAAAAATAGAATAAAGCGACTCATGAGTTATCTCGGAGTTTTCAACTATTTGGAGCTCCCTTAAGTTTTTAGTTATGGCTCTGCTCATGCATTAGTTTGCTTGAGGACAAGCAAAGTTTAAGTGTGGGGTGTTATGATATGCCCTAAATTATACATGTTTTGCATGCATAATAATCCCCATATTATGGTACTAATTGAATAATAACTTTGCAATTGATACTTAAAAAGTTAATATTTCATAATTTTAGGTTATTCGGTGTCCTGATATAAACAAAGCTAAAACCAGTCAAAAACACCAAGAAATCAAGCCTTTTGGAAGATCATTCCCGAGCTTTAACCCCCCCCCCAAGAAGTCAAAATTGGTCAACGCAAGTCAACAAGCAGTTAAAAGACAAAGCTGGGGAGCTGATAGGGCATTGCACGGTCGTGTAATGCCATGCACGGCCAACAAACCTAATCTTGCTCCCCAAGGCCCAATACACTGTCCTCTGTACCTTCTTTGATTCCCGAGGTGTTTGCACGCCCGTGCATTGCTCATTTTGAGGACTATAAATATGAGGCTTGGGTTCTTCATTCCACACACCACAAGACACCTTACCACAACAAAATATACAGAGAATAGTTCGTTTCCAGCAACTTTAGAGTAGTAGTAGAGACTAGAGAGGCTCCTCCTCTTTGTCCGAAATAGGGTGGCCTACGAAACTCAGCGTTACGCTAGTTAGTATGGCCATTCGTGGCTAGACTTCTTGTATTTCTAGGGTGAAGATGATGTTTTGTGTATGTTAATGTTTGACGTATTAATCTAGTGGTATGTTTATGTCTTTAATTATTCAATCTTAAAACCATCTTCTAGGTAGGCTTTTTATTATTATCTAAATCCGTCTTTACACTTATGAGTGTTCTTGATTTTAAAGTGTAAGACCATAAAACATTTTTAATCAAAGTTCTCTTGATGCTTGTACGTCTTTATACAAGTGGATTTTGATAAGCCAAGATTTGGTTAATACTAATAAGGTCGTACGTCTTTATACGAACTTGTTATGAGACAAAGAATTGGTGAAGTCATGTTGGGAACGGTACGTCTTTATACATGGTCCGATTGTTACACCGCCTGCCGGTGAACAAAGTCTAATCACCTTTTTAATAATATTAATTAAGCATTTAAGTGCGATGTCCTAAACCAACTTGGAGATAGCATTCAAAGAGTTGAGGGTAACGTTGTCCCTAGCCGGGAATCATTACAGTTTTATTATTAAAGATTATAATTCGTGAACCAAATGTTGTGAGAATGAGGCTCTAGTGGTGTACCGTTCACACGTTTGTAGTAGTCATGCCACCGGATTAGTCAACTTAACATTATCATATACCAAGCGGATTCGAAGCACAAAGCAATACTCTTCGTGACGTGATCATCCTCGAGATATTTACTTTCTTGCTATTTACTATTATGCTATTTACATTTCTGTTACACACTTCACACACATTTTTACTTTTATGTCATTTACTTTTTCGTCATTTACTTTTCTGTCATTTACTTTCCTGTTTCACAAGCACACAAAACCTACTTACTAATTAAACCGGCTAAACGATAACAAAAGTTGAGTATTGGAACTCGAACGTGTCCATTGGTTCGATAATTGATTCTTACCTAAACTATATTACGCTGCGATAGGTACACTTGCCTATTTTAAGTATTTATCATTTTATAAATTTAAAACCCGATCTCGTAAAACCTTAATATAAAAATATTTTTATAACATAATCACGTGCACATCACCTATTAATTAAGTCATACATTATTTTTCTATCATTTGTTTCTTTCTTTACTGTCCACAAAGGACCTATTACTTCCACGAAGGACATTCTTTTGTCCACAAATGGCACTCTTTCTTTGTGAGTTTTGTTCCTAAGGCTCAATGTCCAAAGGCTAATACTAAACTCTTATGTCCACGAAGGACATATTACTTCCACGAAGGACATTCATACCTTCACGAAAGACATTCTATTTTTTAGGTGACCGTCATCACAAGGGTAACCGTCATTACCCCTGTTCTACCAATTGCAACATCACCGGTTTACAGTGCCCTGCCGAGCACTATACCTGTTATTCATATGACATGCATGCAACTCATGCAATTACACTATCATAGGCTTCGGATAGTACAAGTCATGAAGACTATGCTGCTACCTCAAGACTTGCTTTGGTGTAACCATACTCTAACAAGTAGACAATGTATTCGACTTATTTCTTTCTTTCTTTCTCTTTTGTTTATAAAACATACATTTAAATAAACATGTTCTCTTTCGTTTATAGAACACATAATTAAATAAACCTGTTCTCTTTCATTCTCTTTCATTTATAAAACACATAGTTAGATAAACCCGTTCTCCTTCATTCTCTTTTGTTTATAAAACATGATAAACCCGTTCTTTAATCATTCGTTGTTTTAGTTCACGTTAGTTAGGTAAACCTTTTTCTTTCTTATCATTCACGTTTAAGTAATAAAATACATTTATTATAAACGTCTATCTCTAAGTATGCACACCACCCTAAAAACAGTAAAAATATGGATTCTTGACTCATCTAATAAGCTAGATCAAACATACTATCAACGGATCAACTGACTTTTTTCGAAATCTGGATTAATAGTCAAATGTATCGGTTCTAAACGTTATTATAATCTGAGCGAAGTTTCGCTCCATGACTCTAAGCGAAACTAGGTTTCGTTTCGCTTTTTTATAACTAAGCGAAATTGTGTCAATTTCGCTTTCTGAATCATAGCGAAACTATGTTAGTTTCGCTCCCTTGTTTACTAGTTTCGCCTGTATCATCTGCTTCGCAGACCTTAGGATTTTTGCATGTAATCATGACGGCTGGTTGTTTCTCGTCAAGCTTATAACTTTTTAGGTCAAAAGTGTGTGTTTAGCCTATTTGAGACTAGATCTATGGTTTATATGCCTTTTTATACATAAAAATTATACGTTTTCTTACAAAAACCAAAACCCAAAACCCCCCAAACCAATCTAAAAACTGAGTTTTAAGGGCAGAACCTTACCTCAACTCGTAGCCTGGTTTAACCCATAAAAATCCATTCTTTTTGTTAAAAACCCATAAAAACCCACTTTGAAACAAAAACTCAGATTTGGGACGATTTGTTACCTGTTGACGTCTTATTCTCCTTCCCAAGCGGTCCAGAGGCGAATACTAATGAACTTGGAGCTCCTTTGAATCAAAACCGACTTTCTATCTCTAGATTCTCTCACACACTCTCTCTCTAGAATTTCGAAATGGTAAGAGTGAAGAGGAGGGTTTATGGTAGAATTTCGCTAGGGTTTATGGGTCCTTCCCCCTCACTTTTTCCTTTCTTCCGCGTTTATTCCGGTTCTACCCCCGATGTTTCTTTTATTTTTCCCAAGCCTCGTCTAGTGCGTCGTCTTTACTTTTGGGATGTTACAAATCATGAATCCTTGAAACCTAAAAAACCCGTTTTTCACTACCAACGACCATCTAACTAATAACGGGGATGATGAAAATTAATGTTTTATTTATGCGATTTGATTATCATTTTTATAGAATTAATGTTTTAGTTTTTATGTTCTTTTATTAGTATTTTTATTAATCTACTTCTATTTTTTAAAATTTTCTTATTATTTTTGTTAATTATTGTTATTTTTATAAAAGTAATGATTAGTAATGATTAAAATTTTAATGTAGACAGTGAAACCATTATGTAACTTAGTTATTCGTTTAGTGTTTGTCCTTGCTAATGTGCCAGTGATGTGATAAGACGTGAATCCCTTTTTAGTGATTTTAATACACATATTCTAAGGTACAGCCGTATCACTTAGTTAACCTTTTTTTTAAGACAATTGTTGTTTTATATTGTAGGATATAGATCTATGGTTATTTATATTTTGATATGAGTAGATACTATAACATGTGATCATACATGTATTAATAATATTATTTTAATTTATTTTTTTGTTAAATATGTTTAAGTAACATAGATCAGTTAATAGTTTATAAGTATATACAATATAATAACATTTGAAATAAAGTATATCATGGAAGTACACGGCGAAGCAATTTTTTCTGTTATGGTTGTCGCGACTCTAGCAACTCAGTTTATATACAATATAATAACATGATTAAAATATATTCCATGATATATTTCTTTAATTGATAGGATGGCGACAGCGATATCAGACACCAACCTTTACGTATAAAATATGTATATAATTCCATATATTTGACATTAACAAAAATATTTATTTAATGGGATAACCTTTTCATTTCAGTTTTTATTTTTCAAATTATCATTTACAAGTTCAAGAAGGTGAGAATCGTATTGTGTTAGTGTGTTAACTCGTTTACGGGTAATGAGTTGAAATTGATGAAACTGGAGAGCGAACCATCCGTCTTAGAGATCCACTAGTCAGACACGTTAAACCGAATTTAAGTAGCGGAAGACGTCATATATAATATAAAAATTAAAACCACGTATATAGATACAAAATATAACAGTTTTAATAACTTATAAAGACTTAAATAAATAAAATATAAAACTTGAAGTACTAAATTAACTAAAAAATGAGATTTTTAAAAGAAATAAATAAAAAATAATTAGAAAAAATGAAAATCCGATCCGAACACATGGCCTGGTTAACCGATCCGGCCGCTAACGGGTCTGTTAGCAGTTCAAACAATAATGGTTCAAATATGCATAATGAAACACGTAAAATAACCCGAACACGATCTATATATTTATTTGTGTTAAAGATATCAAGCGTAACCCGAACACTTCGAACAATAAATCGAACACGATAACTTTATGAGATAAGGCAGACTGTTGTAACGTAAAACTGGATAAATGAACTGGGAAACAAGATCCATAAACTACAAGTGTTTTCCATAAATGACTCAATCTTGGTCATAAAAGTTGCTCTCTAATTCATCTCTGGATATGGAAATAAAGGCATCCATTTGTTTAGCAGGAAGTGATATACCGATTTCAATATCACCAGCTGAATCTTTGCTCGCGTTAACCAATATAGACCCGTTGTAATCGATTGACGGAGTCTCATGCTTTTTCGGCTTCCCCCATCCAAAATCGATATCGTAAACCTTCATCTTTGGGGTCCCAGACCCCAATCATCGGCACTGGCTCGTAGGCCCTCTCGAGCCATGTTTCCGCATCGTTTAACAGTGCATCCTTATTGTTTAGCGTCTCGCTCAACGCCTTTCCAAATACCTCAGCAGCGGTTTGAAATCCTTTGTTGCCTGCTAAAAGTGACCTTTTTGTTAGGGTACTAATACAAGGCCCAACACAATTACCAAAATAAGTTGGAGGAAGTGGTGGATGGATACGAGATCTCCAATCCACAGGACAAATAAACCGTTCTACATCATCCCCTCTTGTTCGTCGGTTTGAGCATGCGCTTTCGCTATGCAACTCCACATATAAGCACACGCCACTGAAAAAGACGATACATATTCGAGTGTTGGCGATTGGATCGACAACCATTTCTTTAACCGGTTGATGGCGGCTTGGGTCAAAACAAGCGTGGCTCGAGCTTTATCTGTCCCACCAACAAGATGAGGTATTTCATACCCCTCATCAATAGTTTCTATCCCGGGTTGGTTGAAATAGATCTCCTCTAAAGACTCCGGGTATTCGATCACTCTCTCGTAGAACGGCAAAGATCCACTCGCTAAGAACAACTCATCCGTACCATGTTTGGCAATCGAGGTCCACGCCTTCAAGAAGTTAAACCTGGTGGAGGCGTCACATAGGCAGTGGTGGTTGGTGAGCCCGATCGCGATCCCCTTGTTCGGGAAAAGTGTGACTTGCACAGAGAAGAGAGGGATGGTAACATAATCGGATACTTTTGTTTCCTGTCCCAATAGAGGTACAAGTGGATAAAACTTGTGACACTCGCGAGGATGATTTCCCGTAAGATATTAAAATCAAGATCATATTCTGCGAACGTAAGCGCGACTGAATCGCCTTCGACATGACGGATATCGAGTTTTTTCCCATTAAAGGAATGGTTTGGATTAGGAAACACAATCAAGTTCCCAGCAAATGGGAAGAAGTGTTGAAGAGTGATGGATAATGAGTGTTTAAGTTTGGGGACTATTGTTTCGAGGAAATATGACTTGGGATGAGGGAACTCGTAAAAGAAGATTTGGTTGATTGGGAAGAAGAGTAGCCATACTGTATCGAAGAAAGTAAGTGGAAGAGACTTGTCTCCGACGGTGGCCGGCGGCGGAGATACTCGGCAATTCTCAAGAACGGTCAACATATTTGTGGCGTTCGTTGAATGATTTGTTTGGTTTATATTATCAAGACAACCCACTTTCATTATTAAAACAAGAGAAAATTACACATATTGTCATTTAATTATACTAGAAATTACACTATCTGTCATTTGACTTTAATAAGTACACCACACAGTCTTTTTTTTAAATACTTTTGCACACCCTATGTTCTTTACACTAACTGATGTTAAGTTTTTCTGTTAAGTCTAGACATATACAAGGAACATGAGGATATAGCGGTCTTTTTACCAACAAAAGGACTATTTATATAATATCCCTTCATCACACACCCTTCTCTCCCTCACTGACTCTCCTCCATCCACATCTTCAGACTTAAAAGACCTACCACCACCGGCCTGAAATCTCACCCACCAACGTCCACCACCCACCGCCTGAAATCGCAAAAAATTAGCACCGGGACCAATGTGTTTAGCTTTAACCAAAAAATTAGCACCGGCACCAAAGTGTTCTAGCATCGTCGTTTCCCCTTCTCAATCGACCTTCAAGATGATGTTCAAGTAGGTGTAAATTAAAGGGAAGTGTAGGTACTAGGTAATAGAGTGGAAATCAAGAAGAAACATGGAGTTCCAAACCCAAACAAAAAACCCCTTTCTTCGTTTGAAGCCTGCCTGAAAGCTTTGGAAGCTAGTTTGGAAATGCCAAGGAGAAAAGACAAGTATTTTGGTTTCAGCAGGTGAAGGACAAAAATAAGATGGTGGAATCGATGGACCTAAGGTGAGTGTTAATCTAACCAAGTTGGAAAGACCAAAGGTAACCCCCCCTGAATTATGTCTGGGAAGTGATCTTAACCAGGTTAGATCGTTAATTCAGTTCTCAAAAACTACTCTCGAAAAACGTGTCCCCGGATCCGTTCTCGATGAACACTCCTGTTTCTTTCATGGAATTCTAAATAGCAATATTCGATCTAACCGAATAAGTGGTTTACGAATAAATCGAGTATGGTGCTCGGAACCTACCAAAATTAAAAAAAAAGATTCATAAATTCTTTAGTTTAAAATTTAAAGAGCCGAATAAATCGAGTCTGGTGGTCTGAAGATGCGGATGGATGAGAGTCAGTGAAGTGAGGGGGAGAAGGGTGTGATTAAGGGAACTTACATAAATAGTCCTTTTGTAGGTAAAAAGACTGTTGTATCTTCATGTGCCTTGCATATGTCTAGAATTAACAGAAAAACTTAACATCAATTATTGTAAATGACAAAGAGTGTATAAAAGTATGTAAGAAAAGGAAATGTGGTGTACTTATTGAATTCAAAGGATACAGAGTGTAATTTTTAGTATAAATAAAGGAAAATCTATGTAATTTACTCTTAAAACAAAGTTATAAGACTGTCCAGTGGGGAATGCCCTCACCCTCTTGACGCCCCACTTTCATTTTTAATTGACCAACCTTAACACACCCCGTTAAACCTTTCACGTCCCGTCCTTTGGCGCCCCCGTTACGGTGTTTAACGTCCCATTTGGCTGATGTGTACGTGGGTGTTAACCCACTACACTCAATCTAAGACTGTGTAATGGGCGTGAGTGGCACCTCAGCCTTTCACGCTAGTATACTCCGCGCCTTAAGGGCATGAGCCCCTAGAGGCGTGACCCTGGTAACGGGGCGTTGGGCAGATCTAAAAACATAAAAGCAACACACATTTGAATTATTAGCCAATCATCTTTCAACACCTCAATATTTCGTTTTGTATGATAAAATCCCTATGTATTTAAACATTGGAAAAATTACCAAAATGGTTATTTGATCAGTTAACTTTACCAAAATGGTCACAACTTTTTAGCCATCTAAAACATAGTCATGAAAACCAATAGCCGGCTAAGCCGGCTAGACTTAGCCGGCTCCAAATTCCGTGCCCGATTGGAATCTGTCAGACTTTAAACCAATCAGTCGTGACACATGGCATCACGAAAATTTTAGCCGGCTATAGCCGTCTATTTAGACGGCTTAGCCGACGTTTTTTTCCCAGCTTGGCTCGATTTTAGCCGGCTATTTGACTTTCCTTAGCCGGCTATTTGAATGTTCACGAACCATTTTGGTAATTTTCCCTACTTCTATTGCTATTGGTCTTCATGATTCTGTTCTCTACTTCTATTCTTGACCAGAGAACATAAAAGAACTCAAAATGAGCGAACGTACACAAACGTAAATAAACGAACGTGACACGTGTTCATGTTTGTTCATTTAACTAAATGAACAAAAAGTTTTGTTCATGTTCGTTCATTTATTAAATAAACGAACTTACCACTGAACGGTTCATGAATAGTTCACTGAACATTTTGATCGTTTACAAGCCATATTGTAACGTTCCTTTTGTCATGTTTTGCTTCTAGCATCTTGCTACTTGCCATCTTTTATAAAGTCGTTAAAAATAATCAACGGTCTTGACTTTTACGATTGTGTTTGAGCTTCGTCATCAGTTATGACTTTTCATTTGTAGTTGGCTACAATTCAAAATTAGGAGTTTGAAGAGATAGAGATCAAGGTGAAGTAAAAAACCAAAAATCCTAACAAAGTGTTAATGGATCTAGAGAAGTCAATAATTGAGATGATTGGATTGGAGAGTTATTTTCTCATGATATACTATTGTTAACTTTATTTTTTTTAAGTTTTCATCAATTTTTTAAAATAAACTTTTTTATATGACAATTTTTTTAAAATTACACCATAAAATAAAAATTTGCATCTTTAATTTGAGTTTATTATTTCTATATTTTAAAAAAAAATTAATAGAACATTAGTAATGGGTGCAAACAATTGTGCGCCAGAATTTTTATAATTGTGTCTTAGGATTGTATGACCACCTAGAACACAGTGCGTTTATCCATTTTATCGTGCATCACAATTGTGACGCATAACACGTGTAGGTTTAGTATAATTCTTTAACCTATAGATGTTTACAAATAATAGTAAGGTTCCAAGTGGTGACATCCCTATGAAAGGTATTTCTATGATTGAGGAATTATCTAAATATATTAAAATTTGTAAAGTTATGGGTTTTGACATGACCAGGTGTAAAAATGATCTTAGTAAGTTGATTAATGGTATTAGTGAGAACGTGGTGGACAAATGAATATTCTCTTTGTTAATGCATGTGGGTTCGGGTGTGCTTATAAACGGAAGAAAATTATGAACATTTGTGTGAAACATGGTATTAATTTTTTGGGGCTGTAAGAATCTCATTTGTCTGCTTTAGATCAATTTAAATTGAAAAGTTTATGGGGAAATTTTCAATTTGATTTTGCAGTTAGTAGTGCTCGGGGGAATGATTCTAGTGCAGCGTATCATTCGAATAATTTTATCCGTCTTAAAGAAAATCTTAAATTGTTAAAGGTGGCTCTTAAATTGCATGCTTGTGACCTCGCTTAGAAAGCAAAAGTCAATTGGTGCATTGAAGCGGACGAAAATACTAAAGTTTTATCATGGGATTTTAAACAAGAAGAGGAGACGATTATCTATTCCTGGGGTTAAATTGGAAGGGGAGTGGGTTACGAATCCAACTTGTATTAAATGTGCGTTTTTTTTTTATATCTTTAGAGATAAATTCAAGAAGGTGGAGAACATTAAACTTATTAGTAGGAGTGATAGATTCAAGACTTTGTCGGGTGACCAATCACATGCACTTGAGCAGGATATTTCTTGGTAAGAGCTTAAGGATGCGGTTTGGTCATGTAGTAATGACAAGTCCCCTGGCCCGAATGGTTTCTCTTTTTGTTTTATCAAGAAAAACTGGGAGGTGTTGAAAGATGATATTATGGATTTTGATCGGGAATTTCTCTTTTATGCGAAGATCTCTAAAGGTTGTAATGCATCTTTTATTACTCTTATTCCTAAAGTTGTGAGTCCTTTGCTAATCACTAATTTTTGTCTCATTAGTTTAATTAGTTTGCAATATAAAATTATTGCTAAATTGTTAGCTAATCGGGTGGCAAGGGTGATGGATTCTATAGTTAGTGTCGAACAATTGGCCTTAATTAAAGGTCGGCAGATTTTGGATGGGCCACTTATTATGAATGAAGTGGTGGACTGGTACAAGAAGTGGAAAAGAAATTGATGATTTTTAAAATTGACTTTGAAAAGGCTTATGACTCGGTTAGTTGGGATTATTTTTTTCAAATTATGTTTTTTCTGGGATTTGGTAGGAAATGGATCATGTAGATGTAGTCGTGTTTAGGCTCGGCTACCACATCGGTTCTGGTTAATGGTAGCCCCACTTTGGAATGTCAGCTTGAACGGGCCTTCGTCAGGGAGACCCTCTTTCTCCTTTTCTTTTTATACTAGCTATGGAGGGTCTTCATATTGCTTTGGAGGACATAGTTTATGCATGTATTTTTTCGGGGCGCTCAGGTTAGAAAAGACAATGTTTGTCTTTCCCATTTATTTTATGCGGACGATGTTATTCTATTTGGGGAGTAGTCTTCTTTTAACATTAAAAATATTGTTCGGGCTCTCAAATGCTTTATTTTTGCTACAGGATTGAAAACTATCCTGCATAAGTCTTGGTTATATGGCGTGGAGGTGGATATTCAGGATGTCGAGAACTTTGCTCATATAATTAGATGTAGACCTGGTAAGCTTCCTTTTATTTATCTAGGTATTCCGATAGGTTAAACATGGCGAGAAAGGAAGGATGAAAACTTATTGTTGACAGATTTCAGTCCAAGCTTTATAAGTGGAAAGCAAATATGCTCTCCATTGGCTGTCGATCTATGTTGTTATCCTCAGTGTTAGGTTCTCTTGGCATCTATTATATGTCACTTCTCCTAATGCCCGTTCAGGGGAAAAAAATTAGCTTGAATCTTTACGATCTAAATTCTTTTGGGGGTAGAGTTGGGAATTCTAGGAAATTACCTTGGGTAAAGTGGGATTTGGTCCTTGCTGATAAGGAGAAAGGGGGGTTGGGTATTGGTAGCGTGGAAGGTTTTAATAAAGCCTTGTTGCAAAAGTGAAGATGGAGATTGGCTGTTAGTCAACATGATTTGTGGGCTAAGATTGTTAAATCTATTCACGGGAAAAATGTTGGGTTTGGTGATGGAAATCGATTATCTAGTGGTCATGGGGTTTGGAGTCGTATTCTGTCATCTATGAAGCTTAATGAAAAAGGGATTATCTGATTATATTCTTTGAAAAAAAGAGTGGGTAATGGGAATACTACTCTTTTTGGCATGATGTTTGGGTGGGGAACTTTTGTCTTCAATCTCGGTTTAACAAATTGTATAATCTTAAGGCTGAAAAGAGGTGTCTTCTTATGGATAGAAGAAAATCGGATGGATAGACGTGGTGTTGGAGAGGTCATATTAGAGGGGGTATTGAGCTTGCTCAGTTCACTGAGCTTGTATGCCTTCTTCAGGATGTTTCATTAGAGGCATTGTCGGATTCATGGATTTGGGATTTAAATGGTAGTGACGATTCATGAGGTGAGGAAGCATATTGACATGTTCATTTTATCGGATGGGTTGTTTTCTACAAGATTGAATAAGTTCATGCCTAGAAAAGTTAATATTCTAGTTTGGAGGATTATGATAGACAGACTTGCAACTATGATATATCTTGTCAGTTCCTAGCACCCTTTGTCCGATGTGCGATAATTATATTGAATCATTAGCTCATGTTTTTGCACATTGTTTGTTTTCTTGGAAGATGTGGAGATGCATTGAGACTTGCATGGACATTTATTTTCCTTCGTATAGAGATTCTCCTGATTTGCTTATCTGGTTGGATTCGAGCTCCATTCAGAAGCAGAAGAGATTGATTATTGAAGCTAAAGTGATGACGTCTTGGTGGGATATCGGGCGATTCCAGAATTAGTGTGCTTTTGAAAAGGATAAACACAAAAGAGACACTTTGTTTGATAGTATTGTTAACTTCTCTTATTTGTGGTTTATTAATAGTAATAGGAAATTTAGTATAAAATGGGAAAGTTGGATGCAAAATCCTTTATTGACATTGTAATGGTTTGTTTTTCTTCCTGTCTAGCTCCTTGCTAGTCAGCGAGTCATATATTATATGTTGTTGTTCAAAAAAAATTAGTGAGATGATAAAAAGTAGTTAATTAAATCATTAGTGAGATATGTTGGATATGGGATGTCCGATCACCAATAATATCAACATTGCTATCGAGGTACGATCCAAAGATTTACACTTTGAACAACGAGCAATTAATAATGTTTAGTAGTAAACATTATAGTTCACGAAACACAGCTTTTTAATTCGGTGGATAAATATTTAAACGATTAATTCGGTGATTAATTATTTAGAGAAATAATTAAAGACGAAAGGTTTAAATGTTTAAAAGTTAAACGTTGATCAGTTGAAGTTTACTAATTATTTATAGTTAGTAAAACGCAGGGTTTAAAAGTAATTAACAATTAATTGTGAGGAGATTAACAGTTAATTTAAAGGGATGCAGTTTGTAAATAATGGGATTATAAATATATCCTTAAACCTCAAACCCTAATGCTAATCTTGGCCTCCACTCCTTCCTACGCAAGGCACCAAACCGACCCCCTATTCGTTCGTTTCCGCCGCTGGCCACCTCCACACGCCGCCGCCACCGTAACTGGCCTTCGCCACCGTCGCCGTGTGCATCGTCGGCCGTCGCTGCCCTCTACGTCGCGAACCGGATTTTGTTGCGTGGTCGGTTTTTGCGCAAATCCCGTGTGACAGGTATTGGTTTTGCGGGTTTTCGTGAATCAAGTCACTTGCGAGACGCATGTAATCGGATAACTGGCGAGATTTCGGTTTAGAACTGTTAAATGTACAAACGCTTCCGCTAATGCAAATCTGATTTGTTAATTAATATGATTAATTAAAACTGTTTTAATAGTTAAAACCGGTACATGGATTCCCAACAAGATAAACTATTTAACCTATTATAATTATACATTTTTCATGCAACTTTTAATATTAAATGAATGGTTTTGATTGTTTCTCAAGAGTTCTTACAATATTTATGACTCTTTGAAAATCCATCTCACACATAGATACAAATATATATATATATATATATATATATATATATATATTTATTTATGTATATATATATATATATATTTATTTATTTATGTATATATATATATATATATTTATTTATGTATATATATATATATTTATTTATGTATATATATATATATTTCGGGTGGTTAAAAAAGGAACGAAAAAAAAATGGGGAACAGGGTGAGCCGGCTCTAACGAAATCTAATTGAACACATTTCAACGGCGTTAGAACCGGCTCGCCGAACAATATATATATATATATATATATATATATATATATATATATATTGGGATTAGCTTTAGGGTTTAGGTTTAAGGTTTAGCTTTAGGGTTTATAGTTTAGGGTTTGAGAGCCGGTTCCAACGCCTCTAGAATGAGTTCAATCGAAGTTCGTTTGAGAGCTGGTGGGAGGGGTTAGGTTTTCGGGGGTTGGGGGTAAGAGTTTAGGTTTTCTGAGGGGTGTTTCCCAGTTCCCCAAAGAACCCTCCCCTATATACACACACGTATATAATATATTTGCATACATATTGTCAAAAATACAAGTCTCAAAGTAGAAATATCAAAGAACTTTAGTAAACACTCTAAATCAACAACAATCTTGTAACATCCCAAAATGACGAAAAATAAAGTTAACGAGTTCAAGCGGGCCGAAGTCGGGCCGGGTCAGTCGCGAACCGGGCTTGGGGAGGTTTCCCCTATAAATAGTCCAAGGCACTCATTCTTCTGCTCTTTGACATTCTAGAGAGAGAAAACCGTAGAGAGAGAAAGTGTCGGAATCGCACAAGATTGCACCCGCTCGTGTCTCCTGCACTCGTGAAGAGAACCTCCAAAGCGGAATCGTCATCCAGGTAACCATTCGAGCTAAATCTGAGTTTTTAGTTCGTTTTTGGGTTTTCGGGTCTTGGGTGAAAATCGGACGTTTTTGCGGATGAAACTTAAGAATAAGCTTAGGTTTAGTATCTACAATGGAAAACGAACGTTTTGAATGCAAAGGGGTTCGGGATCTTGACATGATCTGACCGAATGCGAAAGTTAGTATTTTTCGCGAAGAACAGGTCGTGCGTACTTGCTAAGTGCGCACGGAGCAGGTCCTGCGCACTTGCTAAGTGCGCAGGAGGAGGGTCCTGCGCACTTGCTAAGTGCGCAGGAGGAAGGACCTGCGCACTTGCTAAGTGCGTAGGAGGCAGGGTCTGCGCACTTGCTAAGTGCGCAGGCAGCAGGGTCTGCGCACTTGCTAAGTGCGCAGACATCAGACTGGTTAAGTAAAGTTAGTATGTTTAGAAGGGTTAAACCGTTAGAGTCGGTAATGGTCTGATGTGTATGTAACTACTCAATTCAGATCGTACGTGAAGTCATTGGACCTTCGTTTAGGACAACCGAGACTAGCTTATCAGGTGAGTTCTAGAAGCCCTCTTTTAAATGTTTTATATAATGTTTTCGGGCTGGTGTGTATACGTATGAAATGTTGTTTTATAAAATGATGTTTATGAAACTATGTTTACGAAATGAAATGATTTGGAATGAACGGTTTATGGAAAGAAAGTTTTATGAACGGAATGTTTACGAACTAATGTTTATAAAGAAATGGTTTAAAGTAAAGGTAAAGGGTTTTGAAAGTGAAGGAAAGGTTTTGTGAAAAGAAAAGAAAAAGGGCAAAGGTTTTAAAGAAGTCATTACAAATCTAATCTGTCGAATGAATGGAATTGACGAATGAAGTCTGGGAATGAGATTCCCAGCCTTGTGGTAGATTATGGACAGCGAGCCATAGTTACCATAAGAACAACAGGGGCAGTGTCTTAGTGGCCTGCCAATGGTTTGATGTTGTACAACTGGTAAAGGGAGTAACGACGGTTACTCAGGGGTTAACGTGACCCTATGTAAGGTTAAATTATGATCCGACGATGTTATGGCTGAGAGTCATAACCGTCGATGGAAGTTGTCGGTTTATGGACATGAGAGCCATAAGGGCAACTGAATGGGTATTGTCGGTCCTCGCGCAGTTAGCCTTGGGGGCAATACCAAAAAGGGAATTGACGGAATGTATGGTATTGTCGGTCTTCGTGCAGTTAAGCCTTAGGGGCAATACCATACTAAATGACGGAACGAAGGGTAACACAGATCTAGATAATAATGTATGACTTAAATGAATGTTAAAAGTTTTAAAGAACGATCCGTTTAACGGTGTTTATGATTATGATGTTGATGATGATATGGGTACGAAACCTTTTTAAAGATGTTATTATTACATGCTTTTGCGAAAGGTTTTACTAAATGAATGATACGTTTTTGGCAAATGCTAATGTTAAAGTTTTTATGAAATGCTAGAACTCACCAGCGTAGCTGACTTTTTAGTATGCACATTCAGGTTAAGGCAGGTATGGACGATGGGCGGCGATGCTTGGCAAGCGAGAAGAGTTACCCGGCCGATCATGAAGACTGGCATCCCGTTATGAGTTGTTTATGTTAAGTTTATGTAATTGACAATGTACGCTTCCGCATGTATGAACAAGTTTTTGTTATGTTGAATGAATGATTCCGCTGCGTTATTTGATATTCATGTTTAAGAACTGTTTGTAAATGAGTAAATCCAACGGGTGAGGCCTCCCGGGTTTGGGGCCTTACAAGTTGGTATCAGAGCAATAGTTTGAGAGATTCGGACACCCCTAGTGTCTGAACTTAAACTTTGAATGGGACCGAAAGCGGATGCCAGTACGGGTAACTCGAGCCACAGCATCAGGTATGAAAAGTAGAGTATGTGTATGTAGTATGCCTTAGGAAGAGTTAGGAAAGGACTTGTGTTCTGATGAAATCACAAAGGTGGTCAAATAGAAATCGAAAGGTAGTGTAATGGTTAATTACAGATGGCCAGTGTATATTAACATCTTACAATACTTATTGAATTTTATTTGTTAACTAGCGTGATGACATTGGATTTCTTGTCTTATAGAACGAAATGGCTAGGAGAGGGAACGGAAGGCGTGGTGGCCGTACCGGTGGTCGTACCGGCGGTCGAAATGGTGGGCGTGGCAGGATTCCTGCGCGCCAAGAGCACAGCGAAGAAGGAAGTGTTCATACTGAACCGACGGTTAGTGTGCATGGAACTGAACAGACACAGGTTGCAGAACAACCTTTCACTTTTGAACCAGAAGTGAGAGCAGCCATAGCTCGAGAGTTCTCCGAGTTGATGAAGAATTCCCTGCCAAGTCTGTTGGCAGAAGCATTGAAGCAGGTCAATGGGGAGGGTGGGTCTAACCCGACGATTGATACCCCGAACACCGAGGCAATCAACGCACCGCCTGCTCGCGGATGCGACTATAAGTCCTTCAAGGCATGTGACCCGCCAGTCCTGACAGGAAAGAAAGACGCGGTAGCTACGTTTGACTGGATAATCCGTATGGAGGCTGCCATCCGTCTCAGCGAATGTCGAGCGGATCAAGTTGTGAAATTTGCTGCTAACTCCTTGAGGGAGGAAGCATCCCATTGGTGGGAAGGTGTACGTCAGGCAAAAGGGAGCGAGATTGTGGATGCGATGATGTGGGCTGACTTGAAAACTTTGGTGATCAAGAATTTCTGCCTAAGGAACGAAATTGAGAAGGTAGAGAGGGAATTTCTGGGTTTGAAGGCCAGGAACATGACGCACCGGCAATATACAACCCGATTCAATGAACTGGCACGTCTGGTGCCACACCTTGTCACTACTGAAGAGAGAAAGATTGCCTGCTATATTCATGGGTTGCCGGACCAGGTCCGCACCTATGTTAAGGAAAACGCCCCTACTACCTATGATTCGGTAGTAGAACTGAGCGGCGTAGTATTTGATGATCTGGCAATGAATGTCGCCGCCGTCGAGGAACCAAAGAAGAGACCGAGCTTCTCAAACAAGCGAACTGGTGGAAAGGTGTTTGGGGCTCGCGATAAAAGGGCTCGGGTGGATGAGCCGACTGTTTTTAAGAAGTGTGGAAAGGAGCATGTAGGTGAATGTAGACTGGGATATAACCTGTGCTTTATGTGTGGCAAGACCGGACACTACGCCCGTGAGTGCACACAACACTACAAGTGCTACAACTGTGGGGATTTCGGTCATCTGAGTAGGGACTGCCCGAAGCCAAAGATGGGGGAAACCGGGAAGGGAAAGGGCCCGGAAAAGAAGGGAGAGGGATCTCGTGCAAAGACTCGTGCGTATGCGCTGACGCAAGACCAGGCTAGAATGGACCCCGACGTGGCGTCAGGTACGTTCGTCCTTGACAACACTCTTTTTTCTGTGTTATTTGATTCGGGTGCCAGTAAGAGTTTTATATCTGCGACTTTTTGTACGAAAGTGAAGTACGCTGTCAGTATACTAGAAAGGGCCTTTAGCGTAGAAACCGCTGAGGGTAGAACTGCGAGAGTGACCGAGGTAGTTGACAACTCTACGATAAAAATAGAAGGTCATAGATTCCCTGTCAGATTGTTTGTTATGGTTTTGGGAGGGTTCGATGTGGTGTTGGGTATGGATTGGCTAACTGCCAATGAAGCGCAAATTATATGTAAACTAAAGATAATCCAACTCAAGGCTCCGGATGGTAGCAAAGTCGAAGTTTTTGGAGATCGTGACGTCCCGATGCCAAACGTCATCTCGATGATTAAGGCAACAGATTACTTGAGGCGCGGATGCGAGGCTTATCTGGTGTACGTGATTGACAAGTGTAAGGAAGTGAAGGAACTAGACGATGTACCCGTGGTACGCGAGTACCCGGAGGTGTTTCCAGAGGATTTGCCTGGGATACCACCCGACAGAGAGATTGAGTTCCGAATCGACTTAGTACCAGATGCCCAGCCCGTGGCTAAGGCTCCATATCGACTAGCACCAGTGGAAATGAAAGAACTTATGGTACAACTAGACGAGTTACTTGAGAAAGGATTTATCCAACCAAGCATCTCACCTTGGGGTGCTCCGGTGTTGTTTGTAAAGAAGAAAGATGGTTCGATGAGAATGTGTATCGATTATCGCGAGTTGAATAAACGAACGGTGAAGAACAAGTACCCTTTACCAAGGATCGATGACCTGTTCGACCAGTTGCAAGGCGCAAGTTGGTTTTCGAAAATCGACCTTCGGTCCGGGTACCATCAGTTGAAGGTGAGGGAAGAAGACATACCGAAAACTGCATTTCGCACGCGTTATGGACATTTCGAGTTCCGCGTAATGTCTTTCGGATTGACGAACGCCCCCGCAGCGTTCATGGATTTAATGAATAGGGTGTGTCGACCGATGCTGGATCGATCGGTAATCATGTTCATCGATGATATCCTTATCTACTCCAAGAATGAGGGTGATCACGCATGTCACTTAAAGGAAGTGTTGGAAGCTCTAAAGAAGGAGAAGTTGTATGCTAAGTTCTCCAAATGCGCGTTCTGGCTTAGGGAAGTCCAATTCCTAGGTCACGTCATTGGCCCGAACGGCATTATGGTTGACCCAGCAAAGATAGTAACGGTAAGTGAATGGGACATTCCTAAGACGCCAACTGAAATCCGCAGTTTCTTAGGATTGGCGGGCTACTATCGGAGATTCATCCACGATTTCTCGAAAATAGCTTCGCCATTGACAAAGTTGACTCGGAAAGAAGTAAAGTACGAATGGGGTTCGACCCAAAATGAGGCGTTTAAGAAATTGAAAGAGAAGCTAACACAGGCTCCAGTGTTGGCCCTTCCCGAGGGCAGTGAAGACCTGGTGGTATACTCTGACGCGTCGGGTCAGGGATTAGGGTGTGTGTTGATGCAACGCGGTAGAGTGATTGCATATGCGTCGCGGCAGTTGAAAGTTCACGAAGTCAACTATCCGACTCACGATTCGGAACTTGCTGCTGTCGTATTTGCATTGAAAATATGGAGGCACTACCTGTACGGGGTAAAGTTTACTATTTACTCCGACCACAAAAGTTTGAAGTACTTCTTCGAACAAAAGGAGCTTAATATGAGGCAGAGGAGATGGTTGGAACTCCTGAAGGACTATGACTGTGAAATAATATACCATCCTGGAAAGGCAAACGTGGTGGCTGACGCTCTAAGCCGAAAGGATGTGCCTACTCCTATTAGAGTGAAAGCTTGCCAGTTGGTGGTAACATCGGATGTGATGAGCGAAATCGAAAGAGCTCAAGATGAGGCACTTAAAGAAGAAAATATAAAGAAAGAAAGGATGGTTGGCCAACAGGACAAATTGGAATATAACACCCTAGGTGTTAGGACACGTTTTGGACGGATATGGATACCTATGGGTGGCGAACTTAGGAGCAAAATCTTGGATGAGGCTCATAAGTCTCGTTACTCTATCCATCCCGGTACCAATAAAATGTACCAAGATCTGAGGAGGGAATACTGGTGGCCTGGAATGAAACGTGACGTGACGAAGTATGTAAGCAAGTGTTTGACTTGCTCGCAAGTAAAGGCTGAACACCAGAAACCGTATGGAAAGATTCAACCACTTGACATACCAGAATGGAAGTGGGAACACATTACCATGGACTTCATAACTAAGCTACCTCGCACAGCTAAAGGTCATGACGCCATTTGGGTAATTGTGGACCGTTTAACGAAGAGTGCTCATTTCCTACCTATTCGTGAGGCGTTCTCGTCGGAAAGGTTAGTAGAGGTATTTATCAACGAAGTAGTAGCGCGGCATGGGATGCCCTTGACGATCGTATCTGACCGGGACACACGATTCACATCGAGGTTCTGGAAAAGATTTCACGAGGCGATGGGTACGAGGCTGAATATCAGCACGGCATACCACCCGCAAACGGATGGTCAGTCCGAAAGAACCATTCAGACTTTGGAGGATATGCTCCGTGCTTGTATTATTGACTTCGGTGGCAGTTGGGACAGCCATCTGCCGTTAGCCGAGTTCTCCTACAACAATAGTCATCACACGACGATAGGCATGCCGCCTTACGAAATGTTGTATGGGAGAAGATGTAGAACCCCGGTTTGTTGGGGTGAGATTGGACAGAAGGAATTAGGAAGTCTCGAAGTCATAAGAGAGACGTCGGAAAGGTTTGATCAGATCAAAGCACGAATGAAGGCCGCACAAGATCGTCAGAAATCCTATGCGGATAGACGACGAAGGCCTATCGAGTTTGATGTTGGGGACAGAGTAATGTTGAAAGTGTCCCCCTGGAAGGGAATCATTCGATTCAGAAAGACAGGAAAGTTATGCCCGAGGTTTGTCGGACCATTCAGGATAATGGCGCGGGTTGGTGAAGTCGCTTACCGGTTGGAGTTGCCTGACGAGTTAAGTGGGATTCATCCTACCTTCCATGTATCACACTTGCGAAAGTGTTTGGCGGATGAATCGGCTCACGTACCACTTACTGACATCGAGGTCGACAACAGCCTTAATTACATCGAAGAACCCGTGGCTATCCTGGACCGAAAGGAGAAGCGTTTGCATAACAAAGTGATCCAATTGGTTAAAGTCCAATGGAGGCACCGAAAGGGGTCGGAGGCTACATGGGAAACGGAGGCGGAAATGAGGGAGTCGTACCCTAAATTATTTGACTTGTGATAGGTTTCGGGGACGAAACCTATTATAAGGGGGGTAGACTTGTAACATCCCAAAATGACGAAAAATAAAGTTAACGAGTTCAAGCGGGCCGAAGTCGGGCCGGGTCAGTCGCGAACCGGGCTTGGGGAGGTTTCCCCTATAAATAGTCCAAGGCACTCATTCTTCTGCTCTTTGACATTCTAGAGAGAGAAAACCGTAGAGAGAGAAAGTGTCGGAATCGCACAAGATTGCACCCGCTCGTGTCTCCTGCACTCGTGAAGAGAACCTCCAAAGCGGAATCGTCATCCAGGTAACCATTCGAGCTAAATCTGAGTTTTTAGTTCGTTTTTGGGTTTTCGAGTCTTGGGTGAAAATCGGACGTTTTTGCGGATGAAACTTAAGAATAAGCTTAGGTTTAGTATCTACAATGGAAAACGAACGTTTTGAATGCAAAGGGGTTCGGGATCTTGACATGATCTGACCGAATGCGAAAGTTAGTATTTTTCGCGAAGAACAGGTCGTGCGTACTTGCTAAGTGCGCACGGAGCAGGTCCTGCGCACTTGCTAAGTGCGCAGGAGGAGGGTCCTGCGCACTTGCTAAGTGCGCAGGAGGAGGAACCTGCGCACTTGCTAAGTGCGCAGGAGGCAGGGTCTGCGCACTTGCTAAGTGCGCAGGCAGCAGGGTCTGCGCACTTGCTAAGTGCGCAGACATCAGACTGGTTGAGTAGAGATTAGTATGTCTAGAATGGTTAAACCGTTAGAGTCGGTAATGGTCTGATGTGTATGTAACTACTCAATTCAGATCGGAAGTGACGTGGTTGGACCCTTGATTAGGACAACCGAGACTAGCTTATCAGGTGAGTTCTAGAAGCCCTCTTTTAAATGTTTTTATATAATGTTTTCGGGCTGGTGTGTACACGTATGAAATGTTGTTTTATAAAATGATTTTTATGAAACTACGTTTACGAAAGGAAATGATTTGGAACGAAGGATTTATGGAAAGAAAATTTATGAACGGAATGTTTACGAACTAATGTTTATAAAGAAATGGTTTTAATGAAAAGGTAAAGGGTTTTGAAAGTGAAGGAAAGGTTTTATGAAAAGAAAACAAAAAGGGGCAAAGGTTTTAAAGAAGTCATTACAAATCTAATCTGTCAAATGAATGGAATTGACGAATGAAGTCTGGGAATGTGATTCCCAGCCTTGTGGTAGATTATGGACAGTGAGCCATAGTTACCACAAGAACAACATGGGCAATGTCTTTGTGGCATGTCAATGGTTTTGATGTTGTACAACTGGTAAAAGGAGTAACGACGGTTACTCGGGTGATGACGATCATCCTAAGCGAACGAGGTAATGGGAAATCAATGACGGCGATACGTAACGGTTTATTTCCAAAGGAAAGATGCGTGTTGGGCAATGACGGCGATACGTAACGGTTGACCCCACGCATTGAAGGGTTGGGCAATGACGGCGATACGTAACGGTTGACCCAACGTAGTGGTATGGTTGTGGCAATGACGGCGATACGTAACGGTTGCCCACAACATTAAAAGTTCCTACGGGGACATAGAGACGCGTAACGATACAGATTTAGATAATAATGTATGACTTAAATGAATGTTAATATTTTAAACAAATGATTGTGTTTAAATATGCGAAGGTTTACGAATGAAAGGCCCTGTTTTCTTATACGAATGTTAAACCCTATTGAATGTTTGAATGATGAACCATTTCTTAAAACGAACGAAAACTAGAACTCACCAGCGTAGCTGACGTTTTTAAGTGTACACATTCAGGTTAAGGTAGGTTCTGAGGATGGACGGTGATGCTTGGCTAGAGATGAAGAGTTACCCGACTGCTTTTGAAGACTGGCATCCCGTTATGTTTAGTTATGATGTAAATATGTTTTAAACTATGTTTACGCTTCCGCATGTATGAACAACGATTAAGTTATGTTTAAATGAAATTTTCCGCTGCGTTATCTGATATTCATGTTTAAGAACTGCTTGTGAATGAGTAAATCCAACAAGTGGGGCCTCCCGGGTTTGGGGCCTCACAATATATATATATATATATATATATATATATATATATATATATGGGAAGGATCATAAGAAAACTCATTGTTCATGAGAAAATAAAAAAAAACTACTTATTAAAGGTAAAAAAAATAATAAAAAATCATAACTCAAAAGATAAATCAAAAACTAACAAAACTGGTTCGGAGACCATGTTTCCCACGTCGTCCTCGTGCCAAACAAAACTCGAAAAAATAGTGGGTTAGCTTTTGGGTTTAGTTTAGATTTTAGGTTAGGTTTTTGAAGAGGGATGGGTAGGGGGTTTAGGTTTTTGGGGGGTGGGTAGGGTGGGGTTAGGTTTTTGGGTGGGGGTGGGGTGGGGGTTTAGGTTTTTGGGTGGGGTTGGGGTGGGGGGTTTAGGTTTTTGGGGGTGAGTTAAGTTTTTGGGGTGTACTACACATATGCAGTATATTTAATGAGTAGTTTTTTGGTTTTCTAATGAAAATAAGTTTTCTCATGAACTCAACCATATATATATATATACATATATATATATATGGAATGGATCATTTAAGAACTCATAAATATTTTGAGAACTCACGAGAACTCGCTAAAAACAATAAAAAATCATTTATTTGTTTAAAATATTAGAATTATTATTAAAATATTAGAAGTGAGAGCAGCAATAGCTCGAGAATTCACAGAATTGATGAAGAATTCTCTGCCAGGTCTGTTGGCTGAAGCGTTGAAGCAGGTCAATGGGGCGGGTGGGTCTAGCGCGGCAATTGGTGCTCAGAACAATGAGACCGACAATGCACCGCCTGCTCGCGGATGTGATTATAAGTCCTTTAAGGCATGTGACCCGCCGATACTCACTGGAAAGAAGGACGCGGTGGCTACATTTGATTGGGTGATCCGTATGGAAGCTGCCATCCGTCTGAGCGAGTTTCGAGCTAATCAAGTAGTGAAGTTTGCTGCTAACTCCTTGAGGGAGGAAGCATCCCACTGGTGGGAAGGTGTACGTCAAGCTAAAGGGAGCGAGATTGTGGATGCGATGATGTGGGCTGACTTGAAAACTTTGGTAATCAAGAATTTCTGCCCAAGGAACGAGATTGAAAAGGTAGAGAGGGAATTTCTGGGTTTGAAGGCCGGGAACATGACGCACCGGCAATACACAACCCGATTTAATGAACTGGCACGTCTGGTGCCACACCTTGTCACTACAGAAGAGAGAAAGATTGCCTGTTATATTCAAGGGTTGCCGGACCAGGTCCGCACCTATGTTAAGGCAAACGCCCCTACTACCTATGATTTGGCAGTAGAGCTAAGTGGCGTAGTATTTGACGATCTGGCACTGAATGTTGTTGCCGTTGAAGAGCAAAAGAAGAGACCGAGCTTCTCAAACAAGCGAACTGGGGGAAAGATGTTTGGGTCTCGTGATAAGAGGGCTCGGGTGGGTGAGCCGACTGTTTGTAAGAAGTGTGGAAGGGAGCATGTAGGTGAATGCAGACTGGGATCTAGCTTGTGCTATAAGTGTGGCAAGACCGGGCACTACTCTCGAGAATGCCCGCAAGGCTACAAATGCTACAACTGTGGGGATTTCGGCCATATGAGCTGAGAATGTACCAAGCCCAGGATGGGGGAAACCGGGAAAGGAAAGGGCCCGGAAAAGAAGGGAGAAGAATCTCGTGCAAAGACTCGTGCGTACGCACTGACGCAAGAACAAGCCAGGGCGGATCCCGATGTGGCGTCAGGTACATTCGTCCTTGACAACACTCTTGTTTCTGTGTTATTTGATTCGGGTGCCGGTAAGAGTTTTATATCTGCGTCTTTTTGTAAACGAGTGAAGTACACTGTTAGTAAGTTAGAAAGGGCCTTTAGCGTAGAAACCGCAGAGGGTAGAACTGCGAGAGTGACCGATGTAGTCGACAACTCCACGATAAAAATAGAAGGTCATAGGTTCCCTGTCAGATTGTTTGTTATGGTTTTGGGAGGGTTCGATGTGGTGTTGGGTATGTATTGGCTAACTGCCAATGAAGCTCAAATTATATGTAAACGAAATATAATCCAACTCAAGGCTCCGGATGGTAGCAAAGTCGAAGTCTTTGGAGATCGTGACGCCCCGATGCCAAACGTCATCTCAATGATTAAGGCAACGAATTACTTGAGGCGCGGATGCGAGGCTTATCTGGTATATGTGATTGACAAGTGTAAGGAAGTGAAGGAACTAGACGATGTACCCGTGGTACGCGAGTACCCGGAGGTGTTTCCAGAGGATTTGCCTGGGATACCACGCGATAGAGAAATTGAGTTCCGAATTGACTTAGTACCAGATGCCCAGCCCGTGGCTAAGGCTCCATATCGACTAGCACCAGTGGAAATGAAGGAACTTATGGTCCAACTAGACGAGTTACTTGAGAAAGGATTTATCCAACCGAGCATCTCGCCGTGGGGTGCTCCGGTGTTGTTTGTAAAGAAGAAAGATGGTTCGATGAGAATGTGTATCGATTATCGCGAGTTGAATAAACGAACG
Organism: Smallanthus sonchifolius; assembly: GCA_023525975.1. Taxonomy (NCBI): domain Eukaryota; kingdom Viridiplantae; phylum Streptophyta; class Magnoliopsida; order Asterales; family Asteraceae; genus Smallanthus; species Smallanthus sonchifolius. The sequence continues at coordinate 70,026,204 of CM042036.1, read as the reverse complement.
GTGAAGAACAAGTACCCTTTACCAAGGATCGATGACCTGTTCGACCAGTTGCAAGGCGCAAGTTGGTTTTCGAAAATCGACCTTCGGTCCGGGTACCATCAGTTGAAGGTGAGGGAAGAAGACATACCGAAAACTGCATTTCGCACGCGTTATGGACATTTCGAGTTCCGCATAATGTCTTTCGGATTGACGAACGCCCCCGCAGCGTTCATGGATTTAATGAATAGGGTGTGTCGACCGATGCTGGATCGATCGGTAATTGTGTTCATCGATGATATCCTTATCTACTCCAAGAATGAGGGTGATCACGCATGTCACTTAAAGGAAGTGTTGGAAGCTCTAAAGAAGGAGAAGTTGTATGCTAAGTTCTCCAAATGCGCGTTCTGGCTTAGGGAAGTCCAATTCCTTGGTCACATCATTGGCCCGAACGGCATTATGGTTGACCCAGCAAAGATAGTAACGGTAAGTGAATGGGACATTCCTAAGACGCCAACTGAAATCCACAGTTTCTTGGGATTGGCAGGCTACTATCGGAGATTCATCCAGGATTTCTCGAAAATAGCTTCGCCATTGACAAAGTTGACTCGGAAAGAAGTTAAGTATGAATGGGGTTCGACCCAAGATGAGGCGTTTAAGAAATTGAAGGAAAAGCTAACTCAAGCTCCAGTCTTGGCCCTTCCCGAGGGCAGTGAAGACCTGGTGGTATACTCTGACGCGTCGGGTCAGGGATTAGGGTGTGTGTTGATGCAACGCGGTAGAGTGATTGCATATGCGTCGCGGCAGTTGAAAGTTCACGAAGTCAACTATCCGACTCACGATTTGGAACTTGCTGCTGTCATATTTGCATTGAAAATATGGAGGCACTACCTGTACGAGGTAAAGTTTACTATTTACTCCGACCACAAAAGTTTGAAGTACTTCTTCAAACAAAAGGAGCTTAATATGAGGCAGAGGAGATGGTTGGAACTCCTGAAGGACTATGACTGTGAAATAATGTACCATCCTGGAAAGGCAAACGTGGTGGCTGACGCTCTAAGCCGAAAGGATGTGCCTACTCCTATTAGAGTGAAAGCTTGCCAGTTGGTGGTAACATCGGACGTGATGAAGGAAATTGAGAGAGCTCAAGATGAAGCTTTGAAGGAAGAAAATATAAAGAAAGAAAGGATGGTTGGCCAACGGGACAAGTTGGAATATAACACCCTCGGTGTTAGAACGCGTTATGGACGGATATGGATACCTATGGGTGGCGAACTTAGGAGCAAAATCTTGGATGAGGCTCATAAGTCTCGTTACTCTATCCATCCCGGTACCAATAAAATGTACCAAGATCTGAAGAGGGAATACTGGTGGCCTGGAATGAAATGTGATGTGACGAAGTATGTAAGCAAGTGCTTGACTTGCTCGCAAGTAAAGGCTGAACACCAGAAACCGTATGGAAAGATTTAACCACTTGATATACCAGAATGGAAGTGGGAACACATTACCATGGACTTCATAACTAAGCTACCTCGCACAGCTTAAGGTCATGACGCCATTTGGGTAATTGTGGACCGTTTAACGAAGAGTGCTCATTTCCTACCTATTCGCGAGAAGTTCTCGTCGGAAAGGTTAGCGGAAGTATTTATTAACGAAGTAGTAGCACGGCATGGGATGCCTTTGACGATTGTATCTGACCAGGACACACGATTCACATCGAGGTTCTGGAAAAGATTTCACGAGGCGATGGGTACGAGGCTTAATATCAGCACAGCATACCACCCGCAAACGGATGGTCAGTCCGAAAGGACCATTCCGACGTTGGAAGATATGCTCCGTGCTTGTATTATCGACTTCGGTGGCAGTTGGGACAGCCATCTGCCGTTAGCCGAGTTCTCCTACAACAATAGTCATCACACGACGATAGGCATGCCGCCTTACGAAATGTTGTATGGTAGAAGATGCAGGACCCCGATTTGTTGGGGTGAGATTGGACAGAAGGAATTGGGAAGTCTTGAAGTTATAAAAGAAACATCAGAAAGGTTTGATCAAATCAAAGCTCGAATGAAGGCCGCACAAGATCGTCAGAAATCCTACGCGGATAAACGACGAAGGCCTATTGAGTTTGATGTTGGAGGCAGGGTAATGCTGAAAGTGTCCCCCTGGAAGGGAATCATTCGATTCAGAAAGAGAGGAAAGTTAAGTCCGAGGTTTGTCGGACCGTTCAAGATAATGGCGCGGGTTGGTGAAGTCGCTTACCGGTTGGAGTTGCCTGACGAGTTAAGTGGGATTCATCCTACCTTCCATGTATCACACTTGCGAAAGTGTTTGGCGGATGAATCGGCTCACGTACCACTTACTGACATCGAGGTCGACAACAGCCTTAATTACATCGAAGAACCCGTGGCTATCCTGGACCGAAAGGAGAAGCGTTTGCGTAACAAAGTGATCCAATTGGTTAAAGTCCAATGGAGGCACCGAAAGGGATCGGAGGCTACATGGGAAACGGAGGCGGAGATGAGGGAGTCGTACCCTCAATTATTTGACTTGTGATAGGTTTCGGGGACGAAACCTATTATAAGGGGGGTAGACTTGTAACATCCCAAAATGTCGAGAAATAAAGTTAACGAGTTCAAGCGGGCCGAAGTCGGGCCGGGTCAGTCGCGAACCGGGCTTGGGGAGGTCTCCCCTATAAATAGCCAAGGTCACCACATGTTTCTCTCATTTGCAATTCTAGAGAGAGAAAACCGTAGAGAGAGAAAGTGTCGGAATCGCACAAGATTGCACCCGCTCGTGTCTCTTGCACTCGTGAGAAGAACCTCCAGAACAGAAGCTCGATTCAGGTAACGATCCGACCTAAATCTGAGTTTTTAGTTCGTTTTTGGGTTTTCGGGTCTTGGGTGAAAATCGGACGTTTTTGTGGATGAAACTGAAAGATAATCATAGAATCGAATTCCTTAATGGAAAACGAACGTTTTGGATGCAACATGTTCGGGATCTTTACATGATCAGACCGAATGCGAAAGTTAGGGTTTTTCGCGAAGATCAGGTCGTGCGCACTTGCTAAGTGCGCACAGAGCAGGTCCTGCGCACTTGCTAAGTGCGCAGGAGGAGGAACCTGCGCACTTGCTAAGTGCGCAGGAGGAAGGACCTGCGCACTTGCTAAGTGCGCAGGAGGCAGGGTCTGCGCACTTGCTAAGTGCGCAGACATCAGGCTGTTGAGTAGAGATTAGTATGTCTAGAATGGTTAAACCGTTAGAGTCGGTAATGGTCTGATGTGTATGTAACTACTCAATTCAGATCGGAAGTGACGTGGTTGGACCCTTGATTAGGACAACCGAGACTAGCTTATAAGGTGAGTTCTAGAAGCCCTCTTTTAAATGTTTTTATATAATGTTTTCGGGCTGGTGTGTACACGTATGAAATGTTGTTTTATAAAATGTTTTTTATGAAACTACGTTTACGAAAGGAAATGATTTGGAACGAAGGATTTATGGAAAGAAAATTTATGAACGGAATGTTTACGAACGAATGTTATAAAGAAATGGTTTTAATGAAAAGGTAAAGGGTTTTGAAAGTGAAGGAAAGGTTTTATGAAAAGAAAACAAAAAGGGGCAAAGGTTTTAAAGAAGTCATTACAAATCTAATCTGTCAAATGAATGGAATTGACGAATGAAGTCTGGGAATGTGATTCCCAGCCTTGTGGTAGATTATGGACAGTGAGCCAT